>CM065590.1:27908836-29108836 GCA_033119425.1 Bufotes viridis
GGAGAGGAAAAGTTATAAACAGAGGCTAAGAGAAACTTGCAGGATTACGATTGGAATCGGGGTCGGCGGGAAATGAAAAGTTAAAGAGAGATGCAAAGCATGAGTGCCGTGACCCGATTCGAACCGGGGTTGCTGCGGCCACAACGCATGAGTACTCAACCACTATACGATCACGGCGACATTCACGAGCCAGGTAGGAGTCGAACCTACAATCTTCTGATCCGTAGTCAGGACGCGTTATCCATTGCGCCACTGGCCCCACTGTCAAGAAGATGGAAAATTGTGCACCCCGTTTCTGCGGCACTGGAAAACCTCCAGCAAGGTACTATTGCCATAAGTGCCTTCCATCTCTTAGGGATCAAATAGGAACCAGTGGGAGACTAAATATTTCCGTATGATCTGAAATTCATGTGAGGTTTTTATTTTTCTAACAACGTATTTTTATAGGAGGTGAAAAAGCTACTTTGCAGATGGCTGCCATCAAAAGCAACCAGAATGAGAAGCCATGCAGGAGATGAAACTTGTTGTCTATTTCCAGAAAATCCAAGAAGATTTTATACAACGGTGGAGAGGAAAAGTTAAAAATAGAAGTTAAAAGGAAATGCCGGGAGCTGGATTTACTGGGGCCACAATGCAGAGTGCAAATTGCTATACCACCACGCCAACCTTCACAATCCTAGTTGGGGGACAAACCTACAATCTTCCGCACAGTATTCAGACACGTGTTCCGTTAAGCCAATGGCCCCGCTGGCATGTAAAGGCAAAATCATGCGCCCCATTTCTGAAGCACTGTATACCATCAAACCGGATACTTTTACCATAACTGTCTTAAATTTCTTAGGAAACAAATCGGAACCGGGCCAGAGACAAAATCAATCCAGATGATCTGGAATCCACGTGAGGTTTCTATTTTTCTGCCAACACACTTTTACAACAGGCGAAAGGGCTACTTTGCAGTTATGTACCATGAAAAGCAAAGAGAACAAGCAATCGTGCAGGAGATGATCCCTGATGTCAATTTCTGGAAAATCCAAGCCAATTTTACAACCGTGGAGAGGAAAAGTTATAAACAGAGGCTAAGAGAAACTTGCAGGATTACGATTGGAATCGGGGTCGGCGGGGAAATGAAAAGTTAAAGAGAGATGCAAAGCATGAGTGCCGTGACCCGGATTCGAACCGGGTTGCTGCGGCCACAACGCAGAGTACTAACCACTATACGATCACGGCGACATTCACGAGCCAGGTAGGAGTCGAACCTACAATCTTCTGATCCGTAGTCAGACGCGTTATCCATTGCGCCACTGGCCCCACTGTCAAGAAGATGGAAAATTGTGCACCCCGTTTCTGCGGCACTGGAAAACCTCCAGCAAGGTACTATTGCCATAAGTGCCTTCCATCTCTTAGGGATCAAATAGGAACCAGTGGGAGACTAAATATTTCCGTATGATCTGAAATTCATGTGAGGTTTTTATTTTTCTAACAACGTATTTTTATAGGAGGTGAAAAAGCTACTTTGCAGATGGCTGCCATCAAAAGCAACCAGAATGAGAAGCCATGCAGGAGATGAAACTTGTTGTCTATTTCCAGAAAATCCAAGAAGATTTTATACAACGGTGGAGAGGAAAAGTTAAAAATAGAAGTTAAAAGGAAATGCCGGGAGCTGGATTTACTGGGGCCACAATGCAGAGTGCAAATTGCTATACCACCACGCCAACCTTCACAATCCTAGTTGGGGGACAAACCTACAATCTTCCGCACAGTATTCAGACACGTGTTCCGTTAAGCCAATGGCCCCGCTGGCATGTAAAGGCAAAATCATGCGCCCCATTTCTGAAGCACTGTATACCATCAAACCGGATACTTTTACCATAACTGTCTTAAATTTCTTAGGAAACAAATCGGAACCGGGCCAGAGACAAAATCAATCCAGATGATCTGGAATCCACGTGAGGTTTCTATTTTTCTGCCAACACACTTTTACAACAGGCGAAAGGGCTACTTTGCAGTTATGTACCATGAAAAGCAAAGAGAACAAGCAATCGTGCAGGAGATGATCCCTGATGTCAATTTCTGGAAAATCCAAGCCAATTTTACAACCGTGGAGAGGAAAAGTTATAAACAGAGGCTAAGAGAAACTTGCAGGATTACGATTGGAATCGGGGGTCGGCGGGGAAATGAAAAGTTAAAGAGAGATGCAAAGCATGAGTGCCGTGACCCGGATTCGAACCGGGGTTGCTGCGGCCACAACGCAGAGTACTAACCACTATACGATCACGGCGACATTCACGAGCCAGGTAGGAGTCGAACCTACAATCTTCTGATCCGTAGTCAGACGCGTTATCCATTGCGCCACTGGCCCCACTGTCAAGAAGATGGAAAATTGTGCACCCCGTTTCTGCGGCACTGGAAAACCTCCAGCAAGGTACTATTGCCATAAGTGCCTTCCATCTCTTAGGGATCAAATAGGAACCAGTGGGAGACTAAATATTTCCGTATGATCTGAAATTCATGTGAGGTTTTTATTTTTCTAACAACGTATTTTTATAGGAGGTGAAAAAGCTACTTTGCAGATGGCTGCCATCAAAAGCAACCAGAATGAGAAGCCATGCAGGAGATGAAACTTGTTGTCTATTTCCAGAAAATCCAAGAAGATTTTATACAACGGTGGAGAGGAAAAGTTAAAAATAGAAGTTAAAAGGAAATGCCGGGAGCTGGATTTACTGGGGCCACAATGCAGAGTGCAAATTGCTATACCACCACGCCAACCTTCACAATCCTAGTTGGGGGACAAACCTACAATCTTCCGCACAGTATTCAGACACGTGTTCCGTTAAGCCAATGGCCCTGCTGGCATGTAAAGGCAAAATCATGCGCCCCATTTCTGAAGCACTGTATACCATCAAACCGGATACTTTTACCATAACTGTCTTAAATTTCTTAGGAAACAAATCGGAACCGGGCCAGAGACAAAATCAATCCAGATGATCTGGAATCCACGTGAGGTTTCTATTTTTCTGCCAACACACTTTTACAACAGGCGAAAGGGCTACTTTGCAGTTATGTACCATGAAAAGCAAAGAGAACAAGCAATCGTGCAGGAGATGATCCCTGATGTCAATTTCTGGAAAATCCAAGCCAATTTTACAACCGTGGAGAGGAAAAGTTATAAACAGAGGCTAAGAGAAACTTGCAGGATTACGATTGGAATCGGGGGTCGGCGGGAAATGAAAAGTTAAAGAGAGATGCAAAGCATGAGTGCCGTGACCCGGATTCGAACCGGGGTTGCTGCGGCCACAACGCAGAGTACTAACCACTATACGATCACGGCGACATTCACGAGCCAGGTAGGAGTCGAACCTACAATCTTCTGATCCGTAGTCAGACGCGTTATCCATTGCGCCACTGGCCCCACTGTCAAGAAGATGGAAAATTGTGCACCCCGTTTCTGCGGCACTGGAAAACCTCCAGCAAGGTACTATTGCCATAAGTGCCTTCCATCTCTTAGGGATCAAATAGGAACCAGTGGGAGACTAAATATTTCCGTATGATCTGAAATTCATGTGAGGTTTTTATTTTTCTAACAACGTATTTTTATAGGAGGTGAAAAAGCTACTTTGCAGATGGCTGCCATCAAAAGCAACCAGAATGAGAAGCCATGCAGGAGATGAAACTTGTTGTCTATTTCCAGAAAATCCAAGAAGATTTTATACAACGGTGGAGAGGAAAAGTTAAAAATAGAAGTTAAAAGGAAATGCCGGGAGCTGGATTTACTGGGGCCACAATGCAGAGTGCAAATTGCTATACCACCACGCCAACCTTCACAATCCTAGTTGGGGGACAAACCTACAATCTTCCGCACAGTATTCAGACACGTGTTCCGTTAAGCCAATGGCCCTGCTTGCATGTAAAGGCAAAATCATGCGCCCCATTTCTGAAGCACTGTATACCATCAAACCGGATACTTTTACCATAACTGTCTTAAATTTCTTAGGAAACAAATCGGAACCGGGCCAGAGACAAAATCAATCCAGATGATCTGGAATCCACGTGAGGTTTCTATTTTTCTGCCAACACACTTTTACAACAGGCGAAAGGGCTACTTTGCAGTTATGTACCATGAAAAGCAAAGAGAACAAGCAATCGTGCAGGAGATGATCCCTGATGTCAATTTCTGGAAAATCCAAGCCAATTTTACAACCGTGGAGAGGAAAAGTTATAAACAGAGGCTAAGAGAAACTTGCAGGATTACGATTGGAATCGGGGTCGGCGGGGAAATGAAAAGTTAAAGAGAGATGCAAAGCATGAGTGCCGTGACCCGGATTCGAACCGGGGTTGCTGCGGCCACAACGCAGAGTACTAACCACTATACGATCACGGCGACATTCACGAGCCAGGTAGGAGTCGAACCTACAATCTTCTGATCCGTAGTCAGACGCGTTATCCATTGCGCCACTGGCCCCACTGTCAAGAAGATGGAAAATTGTGCACCCCGTTTCTGCGGCACTGGAAAACCTCCAGCAAGGTACTATTGCCATAAGTGCCTTCCATCTCTTAGGGATCAAATAGGAACCAGTGGGAGACTAAATATTTCCGTATGATCTGAAATTCATGTGAGGTTTTTATTTTTCTAACAACGTATTTTTATAGGAGGTGAAAAAGCTACTTTGCAGATGGCTGCCATCAAAAGCAACCAGAATGAGAAGCCATGCAGGAGATGAAACTTGTTGTCTATTTCCAGAAAATCCAAGAAGATTTTATACAACGGTGGAGAGGAAAAGTTAAAAATAGAAGTTAAAAGGAAATGCCGGGAGCTGGATTTACTGGGGCCACAATGCAGAGTGCAAATTGCTATACCACCACGCCAACCTTCACAATCCTAGTTGGGGGACAAACCTACAATCTTCCGCACAGTATTCAGACACGTGTTCCGTTAAGCCAATGGCCCTGCTGTCATGTAAAGGCAAAATCATGCGCCCCATTTCTGAAGCACTGTATACCATCAAACCGGATACTTTTACCATAACTGTCTTAAATTTCTTAGGAAACAAATCGGAACCGGGCCAGAGACAAAATCAATCCAGATGATCTGGAATCCACGTGAGGTTTCTATTTTTCTGCCAACACACTTTTACAACAGGCGAAAGGGCTACTTTGCAGTTATGTACCATGAAAAGCAAAGAGAACAAGCAATCGTGCAGGAGATGATCCCTGATGTCAATTTCTGGAAAATCCAAGCCAATTTTACAACCGTGGAGAGGAAAAGTTATAAACAGAGGCTAAGAGAAACTTGCAGGATTACGATTGGAATCGGGGTCGGCGGGAAATGAAAAGTTAAAGAGAGATGCAAAGCATGAGTGCCGTGACCCGGATTCGAACCGGGGTTGCTGCGGCCACAACGCAGAGTACTAACCACTATACGATCACGGCGACATTCACGAGCCAGGTAGGAGTCGAACCTACAATCTTCTGATCCGTAGTCAGACGCGTTATCCATTGCGCCACTGGCCCCACTGTCAAGAAGATGGAAAATTGTGCACCCCGTTTCTGCGGCACTGGAAAACCTCCAGCAAGGTACTATTGCCATAAGTGCCTTCCATCTCTTAGGGATCAAATAGGAACCAGTGGGAGACTAAATATTTCCGTATGATCTGAAATTCATGTGAGGTTTTTATTTTTCTAACAACGTATTTTTATAGGAGGTGAAAAAGCTACTTTGCAGATGGCTGCCATCAAAAGCAACCAGAATGAGAAGCCATGCAGGAGATGAAACTTGTTGTCTATTTCCAGAAAATCCAAGAAGATTTTATACAACGGTGGAGAGGAAAAGTTAAAAATAGAAGTTAAAAGGAAATGCCGGGAGCTGGATTTACTGGGGCCACAATGCAGAGTGCAAATTGCTATACCACCACGCCAACCTTCACAATCCTAGTTGGGGGACAAACCTACAATCTTCCGCACAGTATTCAGACACGTGTTCCGTTAAGCCAATGGCCCTGCTGGCATGTAAAGGCAAAATCATGCGCCCCATTTCTGAAGCACTGTATACCATCAAACCGGATACTTTTACCATAACTGTCTTAAATTTCTTAGGAAACAAATCGGAACCGGGCCAGAGACAAAATCAATCCAGATGATCTGGAATCCACGTGAGGTTTCTATTTTTCTGCCAACACACTTTTACAACAGGCGAAAGGGCTACTTTGCAGTTATGTACCATGAAAAGCAAAGAGAACAAGCAATCGTGCAGGAGATGATCCCTGATGTCAATTTCTGGAAAATCCAAGCCAATTTTACAACCGTGGAGAGGAAAAGTTATAAACAGAGGCTAAGAGAAACTTGCAGGATTACGATTGGAATCGGGGTCGGCGGGAAATGAAAAGTTAAAGAGAGATGCAAAGCATGAGTGCCGTGACCCGGATTCGAACCGGGGTTGCTGCGGCCACAACGCAGAGTACTAACCACTATACGATCACGGCGACATTCACGAGCCAGGTAGGAGTCGAACCTACAATCTTCTGATCCGTAGTCAGACGCGTTATCCATTGCGCCACTGGCCCCACTGTCAAGAAGATGGAAAATTGTGCACCCCGTTTCTGCGGCACTGGAAAACCTCCAGCAAGGTACTATTGCCATAAGTGCCTTCCATCTCTTAGGGATCAAATAGGAACCAGTGGGAGACTAAATATTTCCGTATGATCTGAAATTCATGTGAGGTTTTTATTTTTCTAACAACGTATTTTTATAGGAGGTGAAAAAGCTACTTTGCAGATGGCTGCCATCAAAAGCAACCAGAATGAGAAGCCATGCAGGAGATGAAACTTGTTGTCTATTTCCAGAAAATCCAAGAAGATTTTATACAACGGTGGAGAGGAAAAGTTAAAAATAGAAGTTAAAAGGAAATGCCGGGAGCTGGATTTACTGGGGCCACAATGCAGAGTGCAAATTGCTATACCACCACGCCAACCTTCACAATCCTAGTTGGGGGACAAACCTACAATCTTCCGCACAGTATTCAGACACGTGTTCCGTTAAGCCAATGGCCCTGCTGTCATGTAAAGGCAAAATCATGCGCCCCATTTCTGAAGCACTGTATACCATCAAACCGGATACTTTTACCATAACTGTCTTAAATTTCTTAGGAAACAAATCGGAACCGGGCCAGAGACAAAATCAATCCAGATGATCTGGAATCCACGTGAGGTTTCTATTTTTCTGCCAACACACTTTTACAACAGGCGAAAGGGCTACTTTGCAGTTATGTACCATGAAAAGCAAAGAGAACAAGCAATCGTGCAGGAGATGATCCCTGATGTCAATTTCTGGAAAATCCAAGCCAATTTTACAACCGTGGAGAGGAAAAGTTATAAACAGAGGCTAAGAGAAACTTGCAGGATTACGATTGGAATCGGGGGTCGGCGGGGGAAATGAAAAGTTAAAGAGAGATGCAAAGCATGAGTGCCGTGACCCGGATTCGAACCGGGGTTGCTGCGGCCACAACGCAGAGTACTAACCACTATACGATCACGGCGACATTCACGAGCCAGGTAGGAGTCGAACCTACAATCTTCTGATCCGTAGTCAGGCAGCGTTATCCATTGCGCCACTGGCCCCACTGTCAAGAAGATGGAAAATTGTGCACCCGTTTCTGCGGCACTGGAAAACCTCCAGCAAGGTACTATTGCCATAAGTGCCTTCCATCTCTTAGGGATCAAATAGGAACCAGTGGGAGACTAAATATTTCCGTATGATCTGAAATTCATGTGAGGTTTTTATTTTTCTAACAACGTATTTTTATAGGAGGTGAAAAAGCTACTTTGCAGATGGCTGCCATCAAAAGCAACCAGAATGAGAAGCCATGCAGGAGATGAAACTTGTTGTCTATTTCCAGAAAATCCAAGAAGATTTTATACAACGGTGGAGAGGAAAAGTTAAAAATAGAAGTTAAAAGGAAATGCCGGGAGCTGGATTTACTGGGGCCACAATGCAGAGTGCAAATTGCTATACCACCACGCCAACCTTCACAATCCTAGTTGGGGGACAAACCTACAATCTTCCGCACAGTATTCAGACACGTGTTCCGTTAAGCCAATGGCCCTGCTGGCATGTAAAGGCAAAATCATGCGCCCCATTTCTGAAGCACTGTATACCATCAAACCGGATACTTTTACCATAACTGTCTTAAATTTCTTAGGAAACAAATCGGAACCGGGCCAGAGACAAAATCAATCCAGATGATCTGGAATCCACGTGAGGTTTCTATTTTTCTGCCAACACACTTTTACAACAGGCGAAAGGGCTACTTTGCAGTTATGTACCATGAAAAGCAAAGAGAACAAGCAATCGTGCAGGAGATGATCCCTGATGTCAATTTCTGGAAAATCCAAGCCAATTTTACAACCGTGGAGAGGAAAAGTTATAAACAGAGGCTAAGAGAAACTTGCAGGATTACGATTGGAATCGGGGTCGGCGGGAAATGAAAAGTTAAAGAGAGATGCAAAGCATGAGTGCCGTGACCCGGTTCGAACCGGGGTTGCTGCGGCCACAACGCAGAGTACTAACCACTATACGATCACGGCGACATTCACGAGCCAGGTAGGAGTCGAACCTACAATCTTCTGATCCGTAGTCAGGCGCGTTATCCATTGCGCCACTGGCCCCACTGTCAAGAAGATGGAAAATTGTGCACCCCGTTTCTGCGGCACTGGAAAACCTCCAGCAAGGTACTATTGCCATAAGTGCCTTCCATCTCTTAGGGATCAAATAGGAACCAGTGGGAGACTAAATATTTCCGTATGATCTGAAATTCATGTGAGGTTTTTATTTTTCTAACAACGTATTTTTATAGGAGGTGAAAAAGCTACTTTGCAGATGGCTGCCATCAAAAGCAACCAGAATGAGAAGCCATGCAGGAGATGAAACTTGTTGTCTATTTCCAGAAAATCCAAGAAGATTTTATACAACGGTGGAGAGGAAAAGTTAAAAATAGAAGTTAAAAGGAAATGCCGGGAGCTGGATTTACTGGGGCCACAATGCAGAGTGCAAATTGCTATACCACCACGCCAACCTTCACAATCCTAGTTGGGGGACAAACCTACAATCTTCGCACAGTATTCAGACACGTGTTCCGTTAAGCCAATGGCCCTGCTGTCATGTAAAGGCAAAATCTTGCGCCCCATTTCTGAAGCACTGTATACCATCAAACCGGATACTTTTACCATAACTGTCTTAAATTTCTTAGGAAACAAATCGGAACCGGGCCAGAGACAAAATCAATCCAGATGATCTGGAATCCACGTGAGGTTTCTATTTTTCTGCCAACACACTTTTACAACAGGCGAAAGGGCTACTTTGCAGTTATGTACCATGAAAAGCAAAGAGAACAAGCAATCGTGCAGGAGATGATCCCTGATGTCAATTTCTGGAAAATCCAAGCCAATTTTACAACCGTGGAGAGGAAAAGTTATAAACAGAGGCTAAGAGAAACTTGCAGGATTACGATTGGAATCGAGGGTCGGCGGGAAATGAAAAGTTAAAGAGAGATGCAAAGCATGAGTGCCGTGACCGGTTCGAACCGGGGTTGCTGCGGCCACAACGCAGAGTACTAACCACTATACGATCACGGCGACATTCACGAGCCAGGTAGGAGTCGAACCTACAATCTTCTGATCCGTAGTCAGGCGCGTTATCCATTGCGCCACTGGCCCCACTGTCAAGAAGATGGAAAATTGTGCACCCGTTTCTGCGGCACTGGAAAACCTCCAGCAAGGTACTATTGCCATAAGTGCCTTCCATCTCTTAGGGATCAAATAGGAACCAGTGGGAGACTAAATATTTCCGTATGATCTGAAATTCATGTGAGGTTTTTATTTTTCTAACAACGTATTTTTATAGGAGGTGAAAAAGCTACTTTGCAGATGGCTGCCATCAAAAGCAACCAGAATGAGAAGCCATGCAGGAGATGAAACTTGTTGTCTATTTCCAGAAAATCCAAGAAGATTTTATACAACGGTGGAGAGGAAAAGTTAAAAATAGAAGTTAAAAGGAAATGCCGGGAGCTGGATTTACTGGGGCCACAATGCAGAGTGCAAATTGCTATACCACCACGCCAACCTTCACAATCCTAGTTGGGGGACAAACCTACAATCTTCCGCACAGTATTCAGACACGTGTTCCGTTAAGCCAATGGCCCCGCTGGCATGTAAAGGCAAAATCTTGCGCCCCATTTCTGAAGCACTGTATACCATCAAACCGGATACTTTTACCATAACTGTCTTAAATTTCTTAGGAAACAAATCGGAACCGGGCCAGAGACAAAATCAATCCAGATGATCTGGAATCCACGTGAGGTTTCTATTTTTCTGCCAACACACTTTTACAACAGGCGAAAGGGCTACTTTGCAGTTATGTACCATGAAAAGCAAAGAGAACAAGCAATCGTGCAGGAGATGATCCCTGATGTCAATTTCTGGAAAATCCAAGCCAATTTTACAACCGTGGAGAGGAAAAGTTATAAACAGAGGCTAAGAGAAACTTGCAGGATTACGATTGGAATCGGGGTCGGCGGGGGAAATGAAAAGTTAAAGAGAGATGCAAAGCATGAGTGCTGTGACCCGGATTTGAACCGGGGTTGCTGCGGCCACAACGCAGAGTACTAACCACTATACAATCACGGCGACATTCACGAGCCAGGTAGGAGTCGAACCTACAATCTTCTGATCCGTAGTCAGACGTGTTATCCATTGCGCCACTGGCCCCACTGGCCCCACTGTCAAGAAGATGGAAAATTGTGCACCCCGTTTCTGCGGCACTGGAAAACCTCCAGCAAGGTACTTTTGAAATAAGTGCCTTCCATCTCTTAGGGATCAAATAGGAACCAGTGGGAGACTAAATATTTCCGTATGATCTGAAATTCATGTGAGGTTTTTATTTTTCTAACAACGTATTTTTATAGGAGGTGAAAAAGCTACTTTGCAGATGGCTGCCATCAAAAGCAACCAGAATGAGAAGCCATGCAGGAGATGAAACTTGTTGTCTATTTCCAGAAAATCCAAGAAGATTTTATACAACGGTGGAGAGGAAAAGTTAAAAATAGAAGTTAAAAGGAAATGCCGGGAGCTGGATTTACTGGGGCCACAATGCAGAGTGCAAATTGCTATACCACCACGCCAACCTTCACAATCCTAGTTGGGGGACAAACCTACAATCTTCCGCACAGTATTCAGACACGTGTTCCGTTAAGCCAATGGCCCCGCTGGCATGTAAAGGCAAAATCATGCGCCCCATTTCTGAAGCACTGTATACCATCAAACCGGATACTTTTACCATAACTGTCTTAAATTTCTTAGGAAACAAATCGAACCGGGCCAGAGACAAAATCAATCCAGATGATCTGGAATCCACGTGAGGTTTCTATTTTTCTGCCAACACACTTTTACAACAGGCTTAAAGGGCTACTTTGCAGTTATGTACCATGAAAAGCAAAGAGAACAAGCAATCGTGCAGGAGATGATCCCTGATGTCAATTTCTGGAAAATCCAAGCCAATTTTACAACCGTGGAGAGGAAAAGTTATAAACAGAGGCTAAGAGAAACTTGCAGGATTACGATTGGAATCGGGGTCGATGGGGAAATGAAAAGTTAAAGAGAGATGCAAAGCATGAGTGCCGTGACCCGGATTCGAACCAGGGTTGCTGCGGCCACAACGAAGAGTACTAACCACTATACGATCACGGCGACATTCACGAGCCAGGTAGGAGTCAAACCTACAATCTTCTGATCCGTAGTCAGACGTGTTATCCATTGCGCCACTGGCCCCACTGGCCCCACTGTCAAGAAGATGGAAAATTGTGCACCCCGTTTCTGCGGCACTGGAAAACCTCCAGCAAGGTACTTTTGAAATAAGTGCCTTCCATCTCTTAGGGATCAAATAGGAACCAGTGGGAGACTAAATATTTCCGTATGATCTGAAATTCATGTGAGGTTTTTATTTTTCTAACAACGTATTTTTATAGGAGGTGAAAAAGCTACTTTGCAGATGGCTGCCATCAAAAGCAACCAGAATGAGAAGCCATGCAGGAGATGAAACTTGTTGTCTATTTCCAGAAAATCCAAGAAGATTTTATACAACGGTGGAGAGGAAAAGTTAAAAATAGAAGTTAAAAGGAAATGCCGGGAGCTGGATTTACTGGGGCCACAATGCAGAGTGCAAATTGCTATACCACCACGCCAACCTTCACAATCCTAGTTGGGGGACAAACCTACAATCTTCCGCACAGTATTCAGACACGTGTTCCGTTAAGCCAATGGCCCCGCTTGGCATGTAAAGGCAAAATCATGCGCTCTATTTCTGAAGCACTGTATACCATCAAACCGGATACTTTTACCATAACTGTCTTAAATTTCTTAGGAAACAAATCGGAACCGGGCCAGAGACAAAATCAATCCAGATGATCTGGAATCCACGTGAGGTTTCTATTTTTCTGCCAACACACTTTTACAACAGGCTAAAGGGCTACTTTGCAGTTATGTACCATGAAAAGCAAAGAGAACAAGCAATCGTGCAGGAGATGATCCCTGATGTCAATTTCTGGAAAATCCAAGCCAATTTTACAACCGTGGAGAGGAAAAGTTATAAACAGAGGCTAAGAGAAACTTGTAGGATTATGATTGGAATCGGGGGTCGGTGGGGGAAATGAAAAGTTAAAGAGAGATGCAAAGCATGAGTGCCGTGACCCGGATTCGAACCGGGCTGCTGCGGCCACAACGCAGAGTACTAATCACTATACGATCACGGCGACGTTCACGAGCCAGGTAGGAGTCGAACCTACAATCTTCTGATCCGTAGTCAGACGCGTTATCCATTGCGCCACTGGCCCCACTGTCAAGAAGATGGAAAATTGTGCACCCCGCTTCTGCGGCACTGGAAAACCTCCAGCAAGGTACTATTGCCATAAGTGCCTTCCATCTCCTAGGGATCAAATAGGAACCAGTGGGAGACTAAATATTTCCGTATGATCTGAAATTCATGTGAGGTTTTTATTTTTCTAACAACGTATTTTTATAGGAGGTGAAAAAGCTACTTTGCAGATGGCTGCCATCAAAAGCAACCAGAATGAGAAGCCATGCAGGAGATGAAACTTGTTGTCTATTTCCAGAAAATCCAAGAAGATTTTATACAACGGTGGAGAGGAAAAGTTAAAAATAGAAGTTAAAAGGAAATGCCGGGAGCTGGATTTACTGGGGCCACAATGCAGAGTGCAAATTGCTATACCACCACGCCAACCTTCACAATCCTAGTTGGGGGACAAACCTACAATCTCCCGCACAGTATTCAGACACGTGTTCCGTTAAGCCAATGGCCCCGCTGGCATGTAAAGGCAAAATCATGCGCCCCATTTCTGAAGCACTGTATACCATCAAACCGGATACTTTTACCATAACTGTCTTAAATTTCTTAGGAAACAAATCGGAACCGGGCCAGAGACTACTCGTACAAACGTATTTTTTGTCTGTGTCCATTTAGTATGCGGATCCATTCACTTCAAAGGTGCCGCAAAAAATAGAACCTGTCCTATTATTGTAGGCATTACGGACTGTTCTATTATGGGCCGGCTGTTCCGTTGCACAAAATGCGGGACGCACGTGGCCGGTATCCGTGTTCCGCAATTTGCAGACCGCAAAACAACAGTTGTGTGCATGAGCCCTAAGGTGAGGCCAATTTCTGCAGCATTCCACACTTGATAAATGTGGCATAAAGTAAGCCAATGCAGATATCCCCTGCCCTGTGTGTGAAGGAGGACTAATGGCTTTCTGAAAAGGGGCCTTCGGCATTTAACTTTTTCCTGCCCGGCTGTACAAATGATAAGGCTCTGCTATAGAGTGCGCCACCTACTGGCGTACTCTATAACCGACCCCAACTTGCGCGACATCGCCTCAACTCTAAAAAGAAACAAATCGTCTCCTCAAAAAAGCGCGCCTAATCGTCCTCAACCCCCGACCAATGACATCACTCGTCTTTCCCTATACAGGCGCGGATGCACATAAGAGCTGAACCGCTATTGGTCAGTTCATGGAAAGGCTGCTATTGGCTGTGATTGGGTGGCGCTCTGCAGTTTCTTACTTCCGGGTAAATAGAAAGTTACCGACGCCGGTGAACGGTATGTATTATGAGAGCTGGCTTCCGTGCTTGTATTGTTTGTAACAGGGACTGTTATGGAAAGCATTTTGAATAGATTAACGGCTCAGGCGTTGAACACTCCACCCCCCCTCCTCCGCTCATGGAATAGTCCTGAGGTTTTAAAGCTGTGGCTCTAGCGCTACCGCTGCCAAACTGCGACCCCCAGGGAGTCTCTGTCTAGCCATGCTGAGGGTTGTCGTAGCTTGAGAGACACACAGTTTGAAGGCCACGGAAATGAGCCTTCTTAGGCTGGCTACTTTGTGCACTGAGTTTATAGATCATATATTAGGGCGGGTTAACGTCAACCTTATGAATCTCATTATAATGGAAAATAACGGAGTTCGTAAGGGCGCTTTCACACTTGCGTTCTGAGGATCCGGCAGGCACTTCCGGCTTGCCGGATCCGGCAGAACGCAAGTCGCCTGAAAGCATTTGAAGACTGATCAGGATCCTGATCAGTCTTCGAAATGCTTTCAGGTTACCATGGAAGCTAGGACGCTACTGAAGTCCTGGCTGCCATGGTACTCCGCAGCAGTGTACTTAACTGCGCTGCGGCTGCTCCTTCATGACGTCACAGGTCTCTGTGGCTCATAGATCAATGCGCCACCCGGACCCGTGACGCCATGAAGGAGCGCCCAGGGCCGTAGCGAAGGTAAGTACACTGCTGTGGAGTACTTACCATGGCAGCCAGGACTTCAGTAGCGACCTGGCTGCCATGGTAACCGATCAGAGCCCCAGCTTACACTGGGGCCCCGATCGGAACTGCTGCTGCGCATGCGCAAAGCTAAACGTCGGATCCGGTGATGCGGATCTGTGGCTGTCACTGTTATGGGGGATCTGTGGATGTCACTGTTATGGGGGGGATCTGTGGATGACACTGTTATGGGGGGGATCTGTGGATGTCGCTGTTATGAGGGGATCTGTGGATGACACTGTTATGGTGGATCTGTGGAGGACACACTTATGGGGGATCTGTGGATGACACTGTTATGGGGGATCTGTGGAGGACACACTTATGGGGGATCTGTGGATGACACTTATGGGGGATCTGTGGATGACACTGTTATGGGGGATCTGTGGATGACACTGTTATGGGGGATCTGTGGCTGTCACTGTTATGGGGGGCATCTGTGGATGTCGCTGTTATGGGGGATCTGTGGATGTCGCTGTTATGGAGGGATCTGTGGATGTCGCTGTTATGGGGGATCTGTGGATGTCGCTGTTATGGGGGATCTGTGGATGTCGCTGTTATGGGGGATCTGTGGATGTCACTGTTATGGAGGATCTGTGGATGTCACTGTTATGGAGGATCTGTGGATGTCGCTGTTATGGGGGATCTGTGGATGTCGCTGTTATGGGGGATCTGTGGATGTCGCTGTTATGGGGGATCTGTGGATGTCGCTGTTATGGGGGATCTGTGGATGTCGCTGTTATGGGGGATCTGTGGATGTCACTGTTATGGGGGATCTGTGGATGTCACTGTTATGGAGGATCTGTGGATGTCGCTGTTATGGGGGATCTGTGGATGTCGCTGTTATGGGGGATCTGTGGATGTCGCTGTTATGGGGGATCTGTGGATGTCGCTGTTATGGGGGATCTGTGGATGTCGCTGTTATGGGGGATCTGTGGATGTCGCTGTTATGGGGGATCTGTGGATGTCGCTGTTATGGGGGGGGATCTGTGGATGTCGCTGTTATGGGGGGGGATCTGTGGATGTCGCTGTTATGGGGGATCTGTGGATGTTGCTGTTATGGGGGATCTGTGGATGACGCTGTAGGGGGGGATCTCTGGATGACACTAATGGGGGGGATCTCTGGATGACACTAATAGGGGGGCCTTCCCGCTCCGCCCACTTTTATAGATGAAGAAGGCAGGAGGAGCATGGAGGGACTGGATGTCGCTGTTATGGGGGATCTGTGGATGAGTCTTGAAATTACTCGTACTACAAGTACTCGTGAAAATGCCGGTATCGATACCGATACTGGTATCGGGACATCCCTAATTAGGATTATCCTGATCAGTGGTTTTCCGGCATAGAGCCCCGACGACGGAACTCTAGGGCGGAAAAGAAACGCAAGTGT
This sequence comes from Bufotes viridis, assembly GCA_033119425.1. Taxonomy (NCBI): domain Eukaryota; kingdom Metazoa; phylum Chordata; class Amphibia; order Anura; family Bufonidae; genus Bufotes; species Bufotes viridis. The sequence continues at coordinate 27,925,093 of CM065590.1, forward strand.
GAAAGAAAGAATTCGATGCTGCTCACCTTACATCACAAAAATTTCAACAGCAAGTGATCAAAAAGAAGTATGCCCCCCAAAATAGTACCAATCAAACCGTCACCTCATCCCACAAAAAATGAGACCTTACTTAAGACAATCGGTCAGAAAATAAAAACGTTATGGCTCTCAGACTATGGAGACACTAAAACATCATTATTTCGGTATCAAAAATGCCATTATTGTGTAAAACTGAAATAAATAAGAAAAAGTAGACCTATTATGTATTGTCACGTCCGTAATGATCTGCTGTATACAAAAAATCACATGACCCTCAGATAAATGCTAGAAAATGAATAATGAATGATCAAAAAATAATACGTACCCAAAAATGGTACCAATAAAAACATCAACTCTTCCTGCAAAAAATGAGCCCCTGCACAAGACGATTGGCAGGAAAATAAAAAAAATAGGGCGTTCAGAAAATGAAGACACAGAAACATTTTTTTTTTTTCAAAAATGCTTTATTATGTAAAACTGAAACAAATATAGAAAGTAGACATATTTGCGTATGTAAGAACCTGCTCTATAAAAATAGCACATGATCTATCCTGTTAGATGAACGTTATAAAAAATAAAAACGGTGCCAAAACATACATTTTTTGGTCACCTTGCCTCACAACAAACGTAATCTAGAGCAATTAAAAATCACATGTACCCCAAAACAGTACTAATAAAACTGGCACCTTATCCTGTAGTTTCCAAAATGTGGTCACTTTTTGGAGTTTCTACTCTAGGGGTGCATCAGGGGGGCTTCAAATGGGACATGGCGTCTAAAAACCAGTCCAGCAAAATCTGCCTTCCAACAACCAGATGGCGCTCCTCTCCTTCTGCGCCCTGCCGTGTGCCCGTACAGCAGTTTATGACCACATATGGGGTGTTTCTGTAAACCGCAGAATCAGGGCAATAAATATTGAGTTTTGTTTGGCTGTTAACCCTTGCTTTGTTACTGGAAAAAAATGGATTAAAATGTAAAATCTGGCCAAAAAGTGAAATTCTGAAATTTCATCTCCATTTTCCATAAGTTCTTATGGAACACCTAAAGGGTTAACAAAGTTTGTAAAATCAGTTTTGAATACCTTGAGGTAATTTTTGGGTGGTTTCTATTATGTAAGCCCCACAAATTGACTTCAGACCTGAACTGGTCCTTAAAAAGTGGGTTTTGGAAATTTGCTTCTAAATGCTGGAAGTGAATTTGCTTGAAGTGAATGGGTCCACGCCCGAGCCGCAAAAGACGCGGCTCGGACGCGGACCCAAAATACGTTCGTGTGCATGAGGCCTTACCTACAGTCCGCATTGGGCTCACTGTGTGTACTGCGCATGCGCCGCTGACGTCAGCAGTGCTCACTGTATGTGAGGCGGTGTGCAGGCAGATTCCTGGGCTGCCTAAGATTGTATACAGAGAGAAGCTGACGTCACAGGTGGAGGGGACAGAGCTGCGAGCTCGGGGGGAGGCACTGGCAGCAGCTGAAGGAGGTGGGCTTGGGCTCTTGGAAATACTGCTAATGCCCTGCCGGGCACTTTAGGCCTCGCTTTCATGTCCTTCAAAGTTCATTTTCCAGATCGGACTGTGCACCATCAGACTATAATGGATATTCGGTGCACAATGGTTTTTGTGTGATCGAAACCGAGCGATCATACTGGAAAGCGGACGAATCCCATTTTAGATGGGGTCTGGTGGTGAACGTCGGTATACAGCTAGGCTGGACATGGAGAGGAACACCCTGCCACGTAGCTTTACTGCAGGCGTGAAACTAGCCTTAGCATTTTAGAAGCAATTTTATAAATTCTCCCCCAAAAAAATGTCCAAAGCTGTCTTTTTTTTTTTAAGGGGAAATTCAGTTCTGAAGTAACTTTGAGGGGCTTACATGATAGAAACCACCCCGAAACTACACCCCTCTAATTATTTAAGACTGAAACTTTAACCCTTTACATGTTCCACAGGAAATACATTTCCCACCTCTTATTCTCGCCTGTGAATGAGATTTCCTGCCACACAGCTCTGTTAACCAATTCTGACAGCTCTGCTGTAGTTGTTCAAAAGTGTCTTAAAGGGGTATTCTGGTTACATTAAAGGGGCTATCCAATTTCACAAACTGGCCCCTCATAGGTAATATACTTACCCCGCTCCTGGTCCCTGTACTGCCGCTGCTGCTGTTTCTATGCGGGGACCGGGAGCGGGGTAAGTATATTACTTGTGAGGGGCCCGACACATGGGGGGGCTGTTTGTGAAATTGCATAACCCCTTTAAGTTATCCTCTATCCACAGGATAGGGGATTACTGTTAGATTGGTGGGACCCCGTAGCCCCTGCAGCCCCCTGGAATGAACGGAGCAGCCGGTCGGGCGTGTGTATGGCAACATAATTCATTTCTCCCACAGAAATGTTAGGAGTAGCAGCACACATGCCTGACTGGCCGCTCCCTTCATTTCATGGAGCAGCAGGAGGTCCGGGGGTCCAAGTGGTGGGGCCCTCCACCAATCTAATCGTTATCCCCTATACCAGGGCTGGCCAACCTGCGGCTCTCCAGCTGTTGTAAAACTACAACTTCCACCATGCCCTGCTGTAGGCTGATGGCTGTAGGCAGACTGGGCATGCTGGGAGTTGTAGTTTTGCAACAGCTGGAGAGCCGTAGGTTGGCCAGCCCTGCCTTATACTGTGGTTACTGAATAGCACAATGTACCCGGATATACCCCTTTAAAGTTTGCGCAGGCCTCCTCATTAGGGGTCGACCGATTATCGGTTTGGCCGATATTCATGATTTGCACAGTTATCGGTATCGGCACCTAACCAGGCCGATATACCGATAACTGTGCTATTACAGAACATGAGCGCGCCGCTCTCAGCGCGGCCATGTTCCCTCAGCAGCACAGGGGAGAAGGAGGCAGTATCTCTCCCTCCCCCTGTGCCGCGCTGCCAGTGGAGAGAAGAGGAGGAGGAGGAGGGGCTGTGGGCGCACTGGCCACCAATGAGAGAAGAGGAGGAGGGGCTGAGGGCGCACTGGCCACCAATGAGAGAAGAGGAGGAGGGGCTGAGGGCGCACTGGCCACCAATGAGAGAAGAGGAGGAGGAGGGGCTGAGGGCGCACTGGCCACCAATGAGAGAAGAGGAGGAGGAGGGGCTGAGGGCGCACTGGCCACCAATGATAATAACGTTTAAGAAATTACAAACGCAGGAATTAGAAACACATTGCCCAGACCCTGCCTCTGATAGAGCGGTGCCCCACCTGAGGGGTTAATTGCTGCAGATCGCAGCGCTCTATCAGAGGCAGGGTCAATATCAATATCGGTCGACTCCTACTACTCATGTTCTGTTAGATATAATGGGGGTCATTTATCAAGACCAGAATTTTTTTTACGGTGGATGTGCTTTCATGATTATTTGCTGCCTCATCCCCTGGCAATCGGTGCGTAGATTTCAGTGTGGCAAGGGCAGTGTAAAAACCTCATTCGCCGCCATGGCATTTAAAAAGTTGTAAACCCGTGGTTTGTGACTTTTTTTATGTTTTCTGACGTAGGGGCTTGATGGAGCCTCTTCAAAGTCATGTAGCTAAAAGTAGAGGGATCGGGAGTGCTCTTAAAGGTTTATGCTCCGATGCTCTCCCTTCCTCTGCGCAGGATTTTATTTACTATAACACACTGCCGGGCAGAGGCTTCCGCCCAGCAGTGCGTTCGGTGACATCACCGGCTCTGATGGGCGTGCTTCAGCACTGCCCTGTCCATTTTACAGGCTAGGGCAGCGCTAAAGCCCGCCCATCTGTGCTGGTGACGTCACCGGGCTCACTGCTGGGCTGAAACGTCTGCCTGGCACCCCGAAGGAGAGCCCGGTTCTTCACCGGACCTCCACAAAATGCTTTTGTCCTGCGCGATTCAGCTCAGGGCAAAGGATAGCATCGGAGCATGAACTGCTCCGATGCTCTTGTCAGGGGGCTGCCTGGGTGAAATTTTGGCTATGTCTGGGTTCAGCTCTGAACGCGAACAACCCCTTTAAGGTACAGCAACACATCACATCTGGCCGCATGTGTCCTAGCCACGTCCACCCTCCGCAGCCGCTGGCTGTCGTGTGGACATGGCTTTGCCATATGCAACCAGTCGTGCCGTCTTGCCTTACCCTTATACTGGGGGTCACAAGATCTGTTTAATGGAACTATACTGCGCTGTTGGTGGCATTGGTCGGTACAGTTCACCTTGGGGCTCTGTTCATACCAATGTATCAATGGCACTCTGTATCAAAAGAAAAAGTAAATAAGAGGTACACTTTAAAGGGGGTCTCAGTAGGTTAGAATTGGTTAGGGTGATGCAGCGGAAGACTACTGTAGGTCCAGGAGCTACGACCACTAACCATGTCCTGAAGGAAATAGTCTCTGCAATCGATAATGGATGAACGCTCATTCTTATTGTGCCTTCAGATGAAGCGGATTTTGTTGCAGAATTTTCCACAACTTAGGGTCCATTCACACGTCCGTCAATGTGTCCGCACCCGTTTCGCAATTCTGCGGAACGGGTGCGGACACATTCACTCTCTATGGGGCAGGAATGGACGCGGAGAGCACACTATGCAAAAAAAATAGAACATGTCCTATTCCTGTCCGCAATTGCGGACAAGAATAGGCAGTTCTATGGGGGGTGCTGACCGGGTGTATTGCGGATCAGCAATACACTACGGACGTGTGAATGGGGAATTGAAGTTAAACAAATTTACTTTGATCAGAATTTGAAGAAAAATTCGATTTGCTGCAAATTCGAATTTCTTGGGGCTTCGAGGTACTGATAACATTTTTCCTGAAATGACTGTAAAAAAAAGCATACCTCATCGATTTGATCGGGGAGGGTCCGTCGCAGCCATCTTGATTGAGGAAAACGCGCCAATTCTCACGCCCAGTGACTTCAAGTCATCATGCAGGGCCGGCGTGGTAATGGCGCTGTAAGCGAAGTGAAGATCTTTTTCCCTGAGGTTACTTTCACACATGCAGGAAAGCTGTCCTGCAGGTTGTGCCGTGGACTTGATTGGGATCTGGCAGGAATTTGTCCAGTTTCCGGCTTGGGCGGCGAGCTTCAGCCCGACAAAAATCGGGGCCTGGCGGTGCACAGTCGTATTCAGCCCAGTTTGCCGAAACAGCCTGCAGGATAGCCTTACCGCATGTATGAAAGTAGCCTTACATGTCCGGTATACCTCCACCGCTATTGAATCACAGCTGTAAGGTTTTCTGAGGGAATATCACATTTCTGGTTAAGTAATTTTTATATTATCTATTATAGGTAGAGACAGAATGGAGACTGCTCCCAATGTCACTCCCACTAGAGCAAGCCCAAGAAAGAAGTCCTCCGCTCCTCCACATGCTGCAGCGATGAGCCCCAGCCCAGCCAAGAAGCTCAAAAACAGTTCAAACAACTTGTCATTTAAAGAGACTTCTCCCAGCCCCCGGCAGAGAAGAAAATCCTTAAGAAGATCTGTTGGCAAAAAACATCGTAGGACCTTGCCTCCAATTTTCCACAGTGCCACAGGTTGGGGTTGTTGCCTCAGTTTTACAGTTTTACAAATACTTATTTATGTTCCTGTTCAGATTAAATTCACTCTGCCGATCTTGTAGACTTGATGCTGGAGAACATTCTGACCGTATATAGTCTATCTTGAAACTTGGTTTTGGAGAGGCCTATGCTCTGTGAAGGCCCAAGACTGATGCTGTATGTGTGATCGGCAGGAGTGTGAGCTGCTCATCACACACCGGTCAGTGGCCGCCTCTGTTCTCCAGCATCGAATCTGCGTGAACTGGGGAGCCTGCAGTGTTGTACCCGGAAAATTATCTTCAGTGTTGTACCAGACGAATTGTCTTGTGGTACCAAGAGCTGCTACCGTACTGATCTATGCATTGGTCAGCTGTCGAATTTGAAAGGGTTTCCGACCCCCAACATTGTGTAGGTTCCCCTCGTGCTGCAAAAAAACGCTGTGAGCATTCGAGGGATTGAACTCCTTAAAACCTCTGTAGGTGTCCAGCATTAACTTTTTAAGCAATTTATGCTTTTGTAGTAGTGTTGAGCAAAGCGAGCTTTGGATGCTTCATCCGAAGTCGCTTTGTTCAAAACTTCGGAATAATACTACACGGAGAGCCGTCTGCATACAGTATTAGAATGTATGGGCTCCAATGTTTCGAAGTAAGTTATTAACGAAGTTGCTCGAGATTCCGTTTAATAATTTCAGTAGATGATTTTTAAAACCACGTTAAAACTTGAAACCGACTGTTCGGTACCTCGTAACCGAAACCAAAGTTTTCCACTTTAAAAATCAACTACCAAAGTTATTCAACGAAGTCATGCGCAACTTTGTAAATTACTTACTTCCTGTGTTCATTTTGCTGGTTCACAGGTTGTCTTTCCTTGGACTATTTTGGTAGGGGCCAACCACTGCACACCTGGAACCTCTCAGTGGTCACAATTTGTTTGGCTGCTTTTTCAATTGTACTCCTGCACAGTGAGGGGACGTGGGGCGAGCTGCAGTGTAAGCAGTTCCGGGGACAAAGCACAAATTTCTGCACCCCACTGATCAACTTTGAAGTCCCGAAGAACCCCTTAAAGGGGCTTTCCGAAAATTGTTAACTGATGAGTTATCCTCTGTTTAGGTCCTCAGAATCAGCTGTTTGAGAAGACCCCAGCGCTCACCGTAGCGATGCAGCCTTTCTTAGGCCAGTGATGTCACATTCAGATGTCACGCGGCCTAGGAGCAGCTCAGCCCTATTGAAGTGATTGGGGCTGAGCTGCAATACCAAGCATGACCACTATGCAGTGTACAGAGCTGTGCTTGGTGAGCAGAGAGAAGGCCGCGCTCCCAACAGCTGATCAGTTGGAGTCCCGCGTGCCAGACCCCCACTGATCAGATACTGATGACCTATCCAGAGAAAAGATCATCAGTTAAAAAACTTGGAAAACCCCTCGGAAAAGTGTCTGTAGTCATACTCTGTGTGTACTCCTTTACTGACTATTAGGACCTCTCACCAAATGTATTCACTATGGAATATAAGCTCCAAAGCAACTTTCCTTTGGGCTCTGCCTTATGCCATTACTCTTGTTATTCCTACTGAAAATGCATGAATAGCGTGACTGCTTCATGTTCAGGGGGATGTATTTAGTATAACAGGCAAGGCAGGAGAGCTGACCGATCCTTTTTCAGCCTGAGATAAGTCTAATTCTCTTTTTCTCTTATAAGAGCTCAGTGAAGCCATCCGTTTGGAATTACCAGAAAGTGACAGACTGTCTGAACTTCTGCTGTCCTGCTTCGAGGTATGTCATGTCTTCAGCTCTGCTAATGGAATACGCAACGTCACACAAGCAAAAGCTAAGCAGTCTGCGGAAAAGAGAAAACTGGAAGGAGCATCTGTCAGCAGGATCAATTCTATTAAACCAGACACGATGACTGGCAGAGTTGACACTGCCGATTACAACCATAATTTGTTATGCAGATCGATTCTGGAGAAAAAGTACTTTTAATCCATTTGCAAATGAGCAGATGTAGAGGACATTTCACCACTTTATTAAATCAATACCTCAGGCTGAGCTTATGGCCTCATGCACACGGCCGTTGTTGTGGTCCGCGTCTGGAACGCGGACCCTTTCACTTTAATGGGGCCACAAAAGATGCGGAAAGCACTTCGTGTGCTGTCTGCATCCGTTGCTCCGTTCCGTGCCCCCGCAAAAAAAAATAGAGCATGTCCTATTCTTGTCCGTTTTGCGGACAAGAATAGGCATTTCTACAATGGGCCGAGTTCCGTTCAGCAAATTGCGGAACGGAATGCGGAGCAGCTTCCGTGTTTTGCGGATCCACGGTTTGCGGACCGCAAAACACCAACGGTCGTGTGCATGAGGCCTATGATTAGAAGATGTCACCTCGGTATTTTATTTGATGATCCACTCCTCCGTTACCCCTCTGTGCCCCCTGCCCCCCATCAAAGGCATCGGGACGTGGAGGAGGAGACGGCAGCTTTTCTCAGGGAGAGTCTCCTTCTCCCCAGCTGTGAGCTGTCCAGTCGCAGCGGGCCACGTCACAGCCAGGGAGAAAAAAAGCTTACCTTCTAGACTCCCCCGAGAAAAGCTGCCGTCTCCTCCTCCATGTGCCGATGCTATTGATTAGCATACAGGGCGCCAAAACAGAGCAGGGGGCACAGCGCTGCAACGGCGGAGCGGGCCCAGGCCACTCTGTGCACCCTTACACCTTTTGTTTCCTCTGCAAGTCCCTCATTCTCCTTCTTGATTGACAGGCTAAGCAGGATAACTTTAAGAACCTGTCAGTCAAGAAAGAGACAGGGATTGGTGGAGAAAGCATGAGGGTCCACAGAGTGGTCTGGACCCTCCTTTGGTGCACTTAACGAATTATTTGCATATGGATTCAAACAACTTTTTCTCCAGAAGTGCTTGCTTTTAATCAGCAAGTAGAGCGTTGAGCGAACTTGTATTTTAGGTTCGGCGTCCAAAGTTCGGGTTCGGGTTATCGAAGAATCCCGTTATGGATTCCGCTACCACGGACCATAATAGAATTTAGATTCCATAAGGGGATTCTTTGATGAACCCGAACCTTGGACAACACTAAGGACCTGGGGTGACGTCACCGTCATGTGATCAGTGCAGGGGGCGTGGCTCAGTACTGGATTGGATAAGGTCAGCCCCGCCCTGTTTAATAGGATTGATTCTGATTGATCTTCTGACAGAAGATCTTTAAATGAACCCTCCAGTCCCAACTGAAAATTTAACTATACATTCCTATTGTATAGTTACCATGTCCTCCTCATTCATCCAGCCTTCATTCCTCCATTCTGCTGCCGTTACCTTCATCCTAGAATGTCTACCAAAGTCTAAGACTAGCGTACCATTGAGCTTTCATTGAGGACATGAATCGGCTTATAGCACCAGAGCCTTCTTGTCGATTATGACGCTTGAAGACAGATGTAGGTTTTATGCCCAATTAGATTATTTTTATTTTTTTTCAGGCTGAAAATGTTATATTATTGTTAGTCTTGGAGAAAAAAAGACACGTGACTTAAAATGTTTCTCAGATTTGAAACTAGCATGGAATTGGTTTTCCGCAGCCCTTACAGACATCAGATTTGAAACTAGCGTGGAATTGGTTTTCCGCAGCCCTTACAGACATTAGCTACAGGCTGTCCCCAATGGGGCTCACAATCTAAGTTCCCTGTCAGTATGTTTTTGGAGTGTGGGAGGAAACCGGAGAACCCGGAGGAAACCCGCACAAACACGAGGAGAACATGCAAACTTGTATCAGCATCTTTACTGAGCCACCGTTCTGCCCAATACACGGTCTACTGCAACTGACCAATCTTTACAAGCCACGGAGCAGTGGACTGCAGCTCTTGGCATCCTGGTAGTTGTAATTTTAGAACAACCGCGGAATGGAGACCAATGTCGTAGAACGTCTATAGAGCACAGATAGCTAAAAGTAGTTGAGGTATCAAAGGGGTTGTCTCTTCAGCAAATAGCGTTTATTGTGTAGAGAAAGTTAATACAAGGCACTTACTAATGTATTGTGATTGTCCATATTGCTTCCTTTGCTGGCGGGATTCATTTTTCCATCACATTATGCACTTCTCCTTTCCATGGTTACGACCACCCTGCAATCTAGAAGTGGTGGTCGTGCTTTCACACTATAGGAAAAAGCGCCAGCCCGTGTTCGCTCCCATGGTTCTGGTTACCAAAGAGGCCGATGTTTTTTCCTATAGTGTTTAAGCACGACCACCAGTGATGGGTTCTAGGGTGGTCATAACCATGGAAATGAGCAGCGTACAATGTGATGGAAAAATAAATCCAACAAGCAAAGGAGGCAATATGGACAATCACAATACATTAGTAAGTGGCTTGTAGTAACTTTCTCTACATGATAGATGCCTTTACTGAAGTGAAACAACCCCTTTAACCCTTACACCCCCCCACGGTGTACAGTTATGTCATGTTGCAGTGTAAAGTGTATGAAGGGGGCTCGCACACGGAGTCTGCTCTATACGTGGTGGGTGCCGACTGTAATACAGCAGGCACCCGGCCGCAATGACTGGGATCAACAATGACACAGTTCCCAGTCATTTAACCCCCTAAGATGCTCTAGTCAATAGCGATCTTGGCATCTGTAGGGTTAGGGAGGGGGAAGGGTCTACCCCTACCTTCCAATCGGAGCCCACACAATGAAATTGCATGCTTCAATAGGTTGCCATGAAAGCCTGGGGCCTCGGGAAAGTTTCCAGGGCTGTCATGGCTAACTGCCTAAAAAGCTATGCACGAGGCATAGCTTCTCAGGTGGCCTCTCAGGATCCCATACACTGCAATTGCAGTTTATAAGACAAGTCAGTGGACCCCCTATCACAGTTCAGGAGGCAGATGAAGGATAAAACTGAGCATGTGCGGTCTTCTCAGTGAGCAGGTCAAAGAAATAAGAAAAAGAATAAACAGCAGGTGGCGCTATACACACATTTTATTGAATAACTCAGGAGCTATGCTCCATTTTTAATTACATGAAATTACAAAAGTATTCAGATCCAGGGGCTGGTTTGAAAACTGTACAATATGTTTTGTGGGACGACCCCTTTAACCATAATAAACACTAGTATCTTCATAATGATACGTCATGTCATTTTAGCACACAGTGAGCGTCATAAAAACAAAACCCAAAGAACCTTGGCTGGATTTGACATTGTTTTCCAAACGCACCGCTCAAAGAATTTTTTTCCCAGTTTTCCTATGCAAGCTATGGTGAAATGAGAATGCCATTAAAAATTACAACTTGTCCTGCAAAAAACAAGCCCTTATGTGGCAATGTGAACGGGGAAAAAAATGATGGCTCTTGGAAGGCAGAAAAAAATCAGCCATGTTCTTAAAGGGTTAAGGTGTTTTTTGTTTGTTTGTTTTTTTAAATGTTTTGAAGAATAAGGGTACTTTCACCTACCGTTGTCGGAGCTGCCTGCCGGATCCGCCGTTCAGTGTGACAACTGACAGCATTTGTAGTCGGATCCGGGTGCGGATCCGTCTACAAATGCATTGCAAGAACGGATCCGTCCCTCCGCTTGTCATGCAGATGGACAGATCCGTCTTGCAGTCTTTTTCACAGTTTTCCCGGTCTGCGCATGCGTCCTTCAGTTGTTTCACAATGCCGGATCCAGCACTAATACAAGTCAATGTAAATTAATGCCGGATCCGGTATTCCGGTGACTGATCAAGCATTTTGGACGGACATAATTCCCGCAGCATGCTGCGGTATTATGTCCGGCCAAAACGCCTGACAGTGACTGAACGGAAGGCATACTGATGCAAACTGAACGGATTTCTATCCATTCAGATTGCATGGGGATATGCCTGATCAGTTCTTTTCCGGCATAGAGCCCTTTTGACTCTATGCCGGAAAAGAATAACGCAAGTGTGAAAGTATCCTAATAAAGGTGAGCTTGTATTTAGTGGTGTCATGATGTTTTTGTCTGTTCCTTTTTTTGGTTAAGTTCTCCCTTCACAATTTGGAAAACTCTCTGTCCCATTCAGACGGTTTCAGTGCAGAATCCTTCCGTGTTAGCGGTGAGTATTTTTTCCCTTTGTTGAATAGTAAATGTAATTAAAAGCTCTGACAGTTTACCATTGATATGAGCTTGTCTGAATGAGCAGCCATAAGTGTGAACTGTAACCGAGCCACATGGAAATCCTTTTTATTGCGTTCATATTTCCGGTTGATGGGGTTCATGGACAGTTTAAAGGGGTTCTCTGGGCTTTTAGTATTGATGATCTATCCTCAGGATAGGTCATCAATATCGGATTGTCGGGGGGCTGACACCTAGCGCAATGTGCACGTGCCGTGTCCCTTCTCTCTTCCTGTCCGCTGCTCCTGTTCCATACAGCAGAGGACAGGAAGACAGTACGGAGACGGCACATGCACATTGCGCGCAGTTTCCCTGTACAGCTGATCAGCGGGGGTGCCGAGTGTCAGACCCCACCGACCTGATATTGATGACCTATCCTGAGAATAGGTCATCTGGGCTGTGGAATGTTGTATACGGATGCCGATAGCACGTGGTGTGCTGTCCGCATTTTTTGCAGACCCGTTGAAATGAATGGGTACGCATCCTATCCGCAAAAAAAACCCCGGAACGGACATGGAAACAAAATGCGTTCGTGTGAATGTAGAAATAATAGAGGGACGGCCCAACATAGAGGTATAAGAATAGTTCATGTGGCATTCGCTGTGTAGGGCGATGGATGCACGCTGTTTATCGGACTTGTGGGTGACTATTATCTCTGCAAATATCTGATGAATTTTCATCTTGCAGCCATGTCGGTGAAAGAGAAGTTTAAACGTTTCATTGAACGATTATCCCGCGATGGAACTTTTCAAAGATGTACGGCGAAGCTGACCAGGTGAATACTGTGGGTGTTAGACAATGAAAAGTTAAAGACGGTGGAGATGTTTAAGAACTAATTTAAGAAGTAGTTCCTTTAGATAAAAGGGAATTGTGCTGTCGCACTGCAGGGACCTTCATTGATCCGCTTTAATCTATGTAAAAATCTGGCAGCAGGTTATCCGTTATATTGCAGTTTTGCCACAGGAGAAATTAAAGGCTATGGACACCTTTCTCCTCCTTGTGGGCCAAAACTAATTTCTTCATCTTTATTAAGAATATTCAACAGTTTTTCCTCTACAGCTTCAAACAACTGATCAGCCAGGGAGCCGAGAGTCGGACCCCTGCCGACCTGATGTTGGTGGCCTGTCTTTAGGACATATCTTTGCACTGCACAAAGATGAAACCGGAAAGTCTCGATGTTAAAGGGGTTGTCTTACCTCCGCAGGTGGCCTTTGTGATACAAAGTTAAAGAGAACCTGTCATCACCTTTATGTTGCCCATACTAACGGCAGAATAAAGTAGAGACAGGTGAGCTGATTTCAGCGCTCTGTCATTTATAAGATAAAAGTGCGTGGTTGCCGAGAACCAACATCACAATCATCGCAGACTGGTCCTAGAAAAGAGTCCCGGCCGCCTGAGAAGAGTCCTGGTTATTCCTATTCTCCTGCTCTCCCGCCCACCTGCTGATGACTGACAGGCTTCTACCTCTCTAGGAGAGAACTGCCAATCATCAGCAGATGGCGGGAGAGCAGGAGATTAGGAATAACCAGGACTCTCAGGCACCAGAGAGGCTGGCACTTTTTCCTATAGTATGCAGGCACGACCACTGCTGATGGACTACAGGGTGGTCCAAACCATGGAAAAGAGCAGTGTATATTGTGATGGAAAAATGAATCCGCCAGAAAAGGAGGCAATATGGGTAATAGCATTACATTAGTAAGTGCCTTGTATTCACTTTCTCTACACGATCAATGTCATTTTCTGAAGTGAGACGACCCCTTTAGAAGGGAATTTCATATCTTAAGAAGGACAGGAAAGAGTACAAGCTCATAACGGCCTTTAACACCCTCAGATCAGTAATGAATGTGCCGCATAGATTTTTGTACTTCTACATCTCTTAATTAATTCGACCCGCAGAATTCCTGGGTTCATCACATTCCTGTACTGGATATATACCTGCCTCTCTATTAACGTGTTTTTGTGTATACATATGTGAAACTTCAGATACCATTACAACATGTCTGAGAAAGAAACCGGAGTACCCTCAAGGGCTTCCAGTTTTGTAGTCATCTTTTCAGTTGGCCATTGAACGGTGTCAACCTTTAAGAAATCTCAATTTGATAACAACCCCTTTAAGAGTATAGCTATATTGAGTCTTTATGAGCTGTTAGACATGTACTAATAAGTGCCGCAGCTCTCTGTCAGATTCGCTGTGAATGGGGAAGCAACAGTCCGCCGCTGCACTGAAAGGGAAAGCTGTAGAGGAAAAACTGTTGAACGTTTTTAATGAAGCCCAATTGAAAACATGATTTTAGCCCCAAATAAGTAAACTGCAATGATTAAAAAAAATGCTGGCATTTTCGACACTATGCTCGGAGAATGACTGACAAATGCCGGATCCGTCAGAACGCAAGTCGCCTGAAAGCATTAGAAGACTGATCATTCTTCTAATGCTTTCAGCGTTACTATGGCAGCCAGGACGCTATTAAAGTCCTGGTTGCCATAGTAGTAGTGGGGAGCGGGGGAGCGGTATACTTACCATCCGTGCAGCTCCTGGGGCGCTCCTGAATGACGTCAGAGCGCTCCATGCGCATGGATCACGTGATCCATGCGATCACGTGATCCATGCGCGTGGGGCGGCCTTACGTCACTCTGGAGCGCCCCGGGAGCCGCACGGGCAGTAAGTATACTTAAGGCCGGATCCGGATTAATGCCTTTCAATGGGCATTAATTCCGGATCCGGCCTTGCGGCAAGTGTTCAGGATTTTTGGCCGGAGCAAAAAGCGCAGCATGCTGCGGTATTTTCTCCGGCCAAACAACGTTCCGGTCCTGAACTGAAGACATCCTGATGCATCCTGAACGGATTTCTCTCCTTCAGAATGCATTGGGACGGATCTCTATGCCGGAAAACAAAAACGCAAGTGTAATAGAGCCCTAAAGGTGTCCTTTTGGCTTTTAAGCATTACGTGGAGAAGGTCGTGAATGTATTAAGGACAGTGCTCTGCTGAGACTTTAAAAGGGTTGTCCGCTTTTTACTACTGGTGACCTATCCTCACGATAGGTCTTCAATATCAGATGGGGGCACCCTCTCCGTTCGACTGTTAGAAGAGAAAGCAGCTCTCATAGAAGCACTGGCTTCTCTGCTCTGTTTACCTGCTCCTCGCAGCAATAGCAGTGGTGAGCAGTGTAATTACAGGTATGGCGTCCCCATCCACTTCTATGGGGCGCCTTTTATATTGATGAGCTGTCCTGAGGCTAGGTCTTCAATAGTAAAAAGCAGACAACCCCTTTAGGAATGTTTGAAATCCACAGCATTTTCCAGTAGCAGCAATTTAGAACTGATGACAAATCTCATCCACGTGATGCCTAAAAATGCGTAGCAATTTTTGCTGTACATTTCCACGGTGGCGGAAAAATCCACATGAGTTGCATGTTGCTCTAGCTGCAATTCAAATTTATGTCCTGTGTGGATGTTCCTTCCAGGGGTTGTCCATAAACAACCAAAAAACAGGTTAATGGTGTAAAATGCCATAAAATAAAGTATTACTTATCTATTAGAGGGGGGGAGGTGTCAGTCATCTCGTACATGGGGGGCATATCGCTAGAATATGCCCCCAATGTCTGAAGGATGCAGGTCCCACCTCTGGGACCCGCACCTATCTTTAGAACGGAGCCGGCAAAGTGAAGGAGGGCGCACTGCGAACACATGACCGTCCTCCATTCATTTTTATCTAAGTGCCCAAAATGGCTGAGCAGCGCACTTTACTATTTTCTGAAGTCCCGTTGAAATGGATAGGAAGCGCACTGTTATTTTCTGCAGTCTCATAGAAATGAATGGAGGGCAGCCACCCATGTGCGGTGCCCCCTCCTTCACTTCCGTTCTACTATCAGACTGCCCCCAATGTGTGACATGGAACAACCCCTTAAGGACACAGGACGTACCCATACATCCTGAATAAAATCGCTTCTAAAAAAAAAAAAAAAAATCAGGCTAGAAACATGGTTCCTGCTGCGATCGGGCAGCAGGAACCACATTCAAATGCCTAGGGGGGTCTTGTGACCCCCCCCCCCCCCCCATATCGGCAATCGCTGCAAACCGCAGGTCAATTTAGACCTGCGGTTTGTAGCGCTTTGTGCGATCTCTGAGCCCCGCGGTCACAGAGAGTTAATGCCCCCAAAGTTGTAAACATTAACCCCCCCCCTGCAGCCCCCAATCATATTGTGGCTGCGGGGGTGCAGGGGGGGTGGTTGCGGGAAGCGGGTGGTGCGGCAGGCGGTATCGCGATTGCAATCCCCCGCCTGCCTCCTCTGTAATATTCCCTGGTGTCTAGTGGATCTATCAGAGTGTCAGCACATTGCTGACACTCTGATAGAAACGGCTGTCATCTGTGCTTCATCAGATGCCAGCCGTTTAACCCCTTCTATACCGCGGTCCGTACGGACCGCGGTATGGAAGAGTTAACAGGGAGGGAGCTCCCTCCCTCTCCCATCGGGGGGCTGCTGTGCCTTTGCAGCCCGCCGACAGGATGGGATCGCAGAGGGAGGGAGCTCCCCATCCATCACCCGCTGCTCTCTTATGACAGCAGGTGATGGTTGCCATGGAAGCAGGATGCTTTCAGAAGCGAAAGTCTGAATAGACCTTCTCAGGCCCCTTTCACACGGGCGTTGCGGGTGCACTCCTTCAAACAGTGCGGGTGCGTTGCGGGAATCGCTGCGATTTTTCCCTGCGAGTGCAAAGCGCTGTCATGCGTTTTGCACGCGCGGGAGAAAAATCGGCACTTTTGGTACCCAGACCCGAACCTGCACTTCTTCACAGAAGTGCATGTTTGGGTCAGAAATTGTCCCGCTGGTATTATTTCACATTATAACATAGTTATAATGTAAAATAATACCCTTGGCCATCTTCCTAATGTTTAAACCGGTGCAGAATGAGTTAAAAATAATAAACTAATAATAACTTACCTGTTCCATTTGATCGTGAAGCCGGCATCCTCTCCGTTAGCTTGCTAGTAGGAAAAGGACCTGTGATGATGTCACATGGACCAATCAGATGCTCCATCACCATAGTGATGGAGCAGGTGATTGGGCCATGTGATGCTGTGACATCATCACAGGTCCTTTTCCTACTAGCAAGCTAACGGAGAGGAGGCCGGGCTTTGCGATCAAATGGAACAGGTAAGTTATTATTAGTTTATTATTTTTAACTCATTCTGCACCGGTTTAAACATTAGGAAGATGGCCAAGGGTATTATTTTACATTATAACTATGTTATAATGTGAAATAATACAGAACCGGTTACACATCCCGATGGTTGCATAGCAACCATGCGGGAACATGGCAAAGCATCCGCACTTGCTTGCGGATGCTTGCGATTTTCCCGCAGCCCCATTTATTTCTATGGGGCCTGCGTTCCGTTAAAAACGCAGAAGATAGAGCATGCTGCGATTTTCACGCATCGCAAAAGTGATGCGTGAAAATCAACTGTCATGTGCACAGCCCCATAGAAGTGAATGGGTCCGGATTCAGTGCGGGTGCAATGCGTTCACATCACGCATTGCACCCGCGCGGAAAACTCGCCTGTGTGAAAGGGGCCTAAAGGTCTATTCAGACTTTGTAAAGTAAAAAATACAGCACAGTGCACTATATAGTGTACTGTACTGTATTATACAGACACCAGATCCACTGGATCTACAAGAACCAAGTGGGTCTGGGTCAAAAAAATATATAAAAAAGTGAAAAAAAAAGTAAAAATGAAAAAAACACATATCACTGAAAAAATAAATAAAAAATACACTACACATATTAGGTATCGCCGCGTCCATAACAACCTGCTCTATAAAAATATCACATGACTGAACTCCTCAGGTGAATAAGCCATAAAAAAATAAATAAAAATGGTGTAAATAAGCCATTTTTTGGCACCTTACATTACTAAAAGTGTAATACAAAGCGATCAAAAAGGCGTATGCCTCCCAAAATAGTACCAATCTCATCCCGCAAAAAATGAGCTCTAAAACATGATTTTTTTGTTTCAAAAATGCTTTTTAGTGTTAAATGTAAAAAAAAAAACTAAAAAGTAGACATATTGAGTATCTCCACATCCGTAAGAATCTGCTCTATAAAAATATCACATGACCTAACCCCTAAAGCCATTTTTTTGTCAATAAATAAAAAAAGGTATACATATTATGTATCGCCGCGTCCGTAAGGATCTGCTCTATAAAAATATAACATGACCTAACCCGTCAGTTGAACGCCGTAAACATAAAAAATAAAACGTTGTCAGAAAAGCCATTTTTTTGTCACCTTACATCACAAAAAGTGTAATAGCAAGCGATCAAAAAGTCATATGCACCCCAAGATAGTACCAATTAAACCGCCATCTCATCCCGCAAAAAATGAGCCCCTACATAGGACAATCGCCCCAAAAAAAATATATGGCTCTTAAACTATGGAGACACTAAAACATGATTTTTTTATTTATTTTTTTGTTTTAAAAAATGTTATTGTGTAAAACTTATATAAATAAATAAAAAATATACATATTATGTATCGCCGTATCCGTCACAACCTGCTCTATAAATATAACACATGACCTAACCCCTCAGCTGAACACAGTAAAAAAAATAATATAAATACGGTGTCAAAAGCCATTTTTGTCACCTTACATCACAAAAAGTGTAATAGCAAGCGACCAAAATGTCATATGCACCCCAAGATAGTGCCAATCAAATCGGCATCTCATCTTGCAAATAATGAGCCCCTACTTAAGACAGTCGCCCAAAAAAAAAAAAACTATGGCTTTCAGAATGTGGAGACACAAATTTTTTTTATAAAATGCTTTATTATGTAAAACTGAAACAAAAAACCCCAAAAAGTAGACCTATTTGGTATTGTCGCGTCCGTAGCAACCTGCTCTATAGAAATAGCACACAATCTAACCTGTCAGTTCAACGATGTAAATAACAAAAAATACAAAACGGTCCCAAAACAGCAATTTTTTTGCAAATTTTCCATTTTAATCCATTTTTCCAGTAACAAAGCAAGGGTTAACAGCCAAACAAAACTCAATATTTTTTGCCCTGCTTCTCTTGTTTGCACAAACACCCCATATGCGGTTGTAAACTGCTGTATGGCCAAACGGCAGGGCACAGAAGGAAGGGAACGCCATATGGTTTTTGGAAGGCAGATTTTGCTGAACTGGTTTTTTGACACCATGTCCCATTTGAAGCCCCCCTGATGCACCCCTACAGTAGAAACTCCAAAAAAGTGACCCCCATTTTGGAAACTACGGGATAAGGTGTCAGTATTTTAGGGTAAATATGATTTTTGGTTGCTCTATATTACACTTTTTTTGAGACAAGGTAACAAAAAATAGAAATTCTGAAATTTCATCTCCATTTTTCAATACATTTTGTGGAACACCTAAAGGGTTAACAAAGTTTGTAAAACTGGTTTTGAATACCTTGAGTGGTGTAGTTTCTTAGATGGAGTCACTTTTTTTGAGTTTCTACTCTAGGGGTGCATCGGGGGGCTTCAAATGGGACATGGTGTCAAAAAACCAGTCCAGCAAAATCTGCCTTCCAAAAACCATTTGACGTTCCTTTCATTCTGTGCCCTGCTGTTTGGCCATACAGCAGTTTACGACCACATATTGGGTGTTCGTGCAAACTACAGAATCGGGGGAATAAATATTAAGTTTTGTTTGGCTGTTAACCCTTGCTTTGTTATTGGAAAAAATGGATTAAAATGGAAAATTTTCCAAAAAATTGATATTCTGAAATTTTATCTCCATTTGCCATTAACTCTTGTGGAACACCTAAAGGGTTAATGACGTTTGTAAAATCAGTTTTGAATACCTTGAGGGGTGTAGTTTCTAGAATGTGGTCATTTTTGGGTGGTTTTTATTATGTTAACCTCACAAAGTGACTTCAGACCTGAACTGGTCCCTAAAAAGTGGGATTTTGAAAATTTTCTGAAAAATTTCGAGATTTGCTTCTAAACTTCTAAGCCTTGTAACGTCCCCAAAAAATAAAATGGCATTCCCAAAATGATTGATATATGAAGTAGACATATGGGGAATGTAAATCAATAACTTTTTTTGGCGGTATTACTATGTATTATAGAAGTAGAGAAATTGAAACTTGGAAAATGGCAAATGTTTTTTTTTTTTTTTTTTTTATATATAAAAATGAAATTTTTCGACTTCATTTTACCAGTGTCATGCAGTACAATATGTGACGAAAAAACAGTCTCATAATGGCCTGGATAAGAAAAAGCGTTTTAAAGTTATCACCACATAAAGTGACACTGGTCAGATCTTGAAAAAAATGGCCTGGTCCTCGAGGTGAAATAGGGCCGTGTCCTTAAGGGGTTAAAGGAAGTGTGTCACCAAAATATTTATCTGCTAGTTACAAATAGATAGTAACACATCTCCTTTTTTTTTTCTAATCTGTTTTTATTTTCTGATTGTAGATTTTTTTTATTTTTATTCTATTTCCTGAACATGATTAGGGGGGCGGCCATCTTGATTGAGGTGTTCTTAACAGCATTAAGAAAATTGCTTTGGGCCATAGACCCAATGGTCCGGAGGGGACCTCATTGACTTCTATGGGAGAGTTTTTTGGGCATGCTCTGTGACCTGTGCAGAAGTCATTGTATAGGGAAAGAAGAGATAAGCTCTAACAATCACCTACTGTGAATGTCGTGTCCTGTCTTATCTATACTCAGAGGTGATATCATTACAGGCAGGATTAGAATGACAGATAACTGCAGTAAAGTGATCTGTACAGACCTATTATTAGACATAATGGCCAGTGCAAAAACTGCAGGATTGTTTGTTTCACTTTAAATATAAAAATGACATGGAAAATTAAAAATATCATCCAAAATTATTTAAAAATATTTTAAAGATAAAAAGGGACTTTAACGGCAAGTCATTTTCTGAGGACGCATTCCCTTTAAGGTCTGCAGCGTGGATCTGACTGCCATAATTGTCAGCCCTATTACCTTTCATGGGGCCAACAACTTTGTCACATGTATTCCCTCACCTTTTACGCTCTCATGACTCTTCTCACATGGAAATACTCTTCCTTTCAATGTGAAAACACACGTCTGAGTGAATCCACGTGACCAGACTGTGAAAAATGATGTCTGTCTGTGAACAAATGAGCAGGTCCTCTCTAAGAGAGATAATAACTGGCTTCTCTTTCAGTAGAAATCAATATAGCTGATGGCCCCGGAAATGGAAAAATATAACCTGTTATTTTACTTGGTATGAAGTGCAAATAAATGGTGTCTTTCATAGGCTGAGGAGTAGTTAGGAGCCCTTAGGCTTTGTGTAAGGCATCCTGCTTATGTTATGTTAACGTGTCCGTTTTTTCTCTTCTCGAAAGTTTTATGGAAGATGAAGAATATGAGATTGCTCAGGCAGAAATCAGAGACAATATCTCCAAGTAAGTTTTCACTTCAATAATAGCATCTTTCAGTATCCTAAAGCCTGGTCTACCGTATGACTCCCCCTCCCCGTAGTAACCATAGAGCATTCTTTAGCGTATCCGTGCCCTCTCTCTTACATTTCTAAAAGTTGCGTCCCAAACTCTTCCTAACAACATCCTCAGCCAGTGGTCGCAGCAAGCAATCCTTCACCACCCCATTCATCCGTAAATTTTTGAAGGGGTAGCTACAGAGTTACAATATTACCTATTCACAGGATTGGCGATAAGTGGCTGATCACTGAGGCTAGAACCTTCACGGATCACATGAATGTGGGTCCCATGTCCCCCGATTCAATGGCGTGGCAGTTGGACTTATGCACTGGGGCTCCATTTATTGTGTATGGGACTAATGAATTTAGCCAGGCAGACTTTGGCAGTGCCATAGAAACCAATTGGAGTAGTAATGCGCCTGTTCAAATGTGGGACTAGACCCCGTTCTCATGATCAGTGAAGGTCCTAGCAGTTGGACCCTGACTAGTCAGACACTTCTCACCTACCCTGTGGATGGGTAATACGTTATCCATCCTTTAACTGTGAGCCCCCTACCAGTAGTCATTGATGGCGAGCTCCCTCCTCCAACTAGTCATAGTAAAAGTTCCCTTCAGCCACCCTTTTTCCCATGGTCATAGCAATAGCGCCCCAGCAATGGTCTTAGCAAATGTCAACCAATTTGCCACCTCTTTCCGTTTAGTCCGGAGCACCTGGCCACCAAATGTTTGAAGGACATAAAGTAAAGCCCGGTCGTCAGAGCATTGTCTAAGGATTTTCAAGTCACCTTGGTGTCTGGGTTCTGGGTAGCCATGGTCTATGCAGATAGAATGTGTCTTCTTGTTTTTAAAGGGGTATTCCAGTTGTTACAAGTTGTCCCCTATCGGTGGGATAGGGAATGACGATTAGATAGTGTGGGTCCTACTGCTGCAACCCCTAGAATGGTGACCGTCTTACCCCTCATAGCCACACCACATGAATGGAGCTGCAGGTTGAGCAGGCACACTGCCTTCTCCATTCATCTCTACAGGAATTCTGGCATTTATTTCCAGAATTCTCTTGGAGATGAATCGAGGAGCAGCTCCCATGCCTGACTTGCCGGGTTGCTCTCATAATCGTTTGGGCCCCTTTTGGTAGGACCCCCACCAATCTAATAGCTATGCCTTATCCTGTGGATATGGGATAACTTAGGCTACTTTAACATTAGCGGCAGCCTTCTCCGCCGGTGAACAGCCTGCCGGATCCGTGCTGCCACTAGTGCCCCATTGACTATAATGGGGGTGGGCCGGAGGTCTGGCGGCAGCACGGCAAACATGCCAGGAGGCGGCCGGAATAAAACTACGACATGTCGTAGTTTTATTCCGGCCGCCTCTCAGCATGTTTGCCGGACAGCCAGCGGACCTCCGGCCCACTCCTATTATAGTCATTGGGGCACGGATCCGACAGGCTGTTCACCCGCCGGAGAAAGCTTCCGCTAATGTGAAAGTAGCCTTATAACAACTAGAAGTGTTGGGGAAAAGTATAAACCAGATATAATTCCTCAGAATCTTTCATCTTTGTGTAGTCACCTCTGACACTTAACAGAGGAAAGTCTTCTGGTCCAGAGCAAGCCGTCCATACAACTGAGGATAATTGTTCACATTTGAATTTGTCTTCTCTTCTCCACAATGTCTCTGGAAAGAGGAAAATTTCAAAGACTTTCTGGTCTAATTAACAGAGTGTGAGGAAAGTCCTCTGAATCTGTGCAATGTATTAAGAAACTCCTGACCGCACCGGTGGTAGCAGCTGGAAATAGAGACAGAATAGTCTATTAATTGGCCATCTTCGCTAGACCTTACAACACGGATGAGCAACCTCTTGCACTGTAGCTGTCACCGTTCCTCATCTCCTGGGTGCTTGGCAAGCCAATGGCTGCAGTGACTAACAGCCTCGCCCTGCCTTACAGCGTGCTTATAAAGCGGCAGGCAGGCTCTAACCCCAGGACAACTACTTTTGAAGTTGCATCCTTTTGATCAATGTACTAATTCCAGATGATTGGCGTTTATTACAGCCTCATCACTAAGCCTTCTGTGTTCTCAGGTTCACTACTGAGTCCAGTCGCTGGGAAGAGCTCCTTGAAGATTACAAAGAGAAAGCTGTTGTCTTAAGCAGGTAAGTTTTATGAAGACGTGCAAATCCCTTAAACTGATGTTAACCCCTGTGCCTTATATCGAATGCCTTCAGCATGATCTTACTTTTTAAATCTACATATTCAGACCTGAAGTAAAAAGATAAGATTGTGACTGCCCAAAGACACCACTAGAGGTAGCTTAGAGCATACGATTTATACGTTGCACTTAATTATTATTTTTATATTTTTTTTTGTATTTCAAATGTAAATTTATTGAACTTAAAGGGGTCCTCTCGCTTTAGCAAATAGCATTTATCATGTAGATAAAGTGAATACAAGACACTTACTAATGTATTGTGATTGTCCATATTGCCTCCTTTGTTGACTCGATTAATTGTTCGAGGGGTTACGACCACCCTGCAATCCAGCAGAGGTGGTCATGCTTGCACACTATAGAAAAATGCATCAGCCTATGGACACACCCACAGTCTCGGCCAGCGGAGTTATCTGCGGTTTTTTTTCTTGCCTATAGTGTGCAAGCACGGCCACTGCTGCTGGATTGCAGGGTGGTCGTAACCCCTGAATACTATCAGTGTATAATGGGATGGAAAAATGAATCCGGCCAGCAAAGAAGGCAATATGGACAATCACAATACATTAGTAAGAGCCTTGTATTCTCTTTCTTTACATGATAAATGCTATTTGCTAACGAGAGACAACCCCCTTTGATAATATATAAATTGAAGCTGCATGAAACATCCTATTTTAGACCTCATCCTGGTTCTGGAAGTTCCACTTCTGCATTTGTACTTGCATAACCAGGAACTTTCTGCCCCACTATGTCAAAGATGTGGATGAAGGCCTGTCTGTCTTGGTTTATTAGCTAAGTCAGCTCCCTTCTGCCTTGATGGCGAAGGGGACTGGCTTAGCTTGATAATGGGCGGATTGTGATTGCTAGACGACCGGGTCAGAGCATTTCCAAAATGGCAGGTCGTGTGAGGTGTTCCCATTATGCAGCGGTTAGTACCTACCAAAAGTGGAACAAGTAAGCACATCTAGTGGACTGGATACAGAGTCATGGGCACCCTAAGGCTCATTGATGTGTGTGAGGAGCAGAGGCCAGCCTGCCTTTTCTGATCCCGCAAAATCTATTGTGGCGCTTAAGCTGGAAAGATGACAGAACCACAGGGCATCGCAGCTTTCTTTCTATGGGACTGTGTGCCCTCAGACGGGTCAGAGTGCATATGTTAATCTTTGTCCACTGTCAGTGTCACCTAAATGGGCATGTAAGCATCAGAACTGGACCATAGAGCGATGAAAGAAGGTGGCCTGGTCTGATGAAACACATTTTCTTTTACTCGATCGTCACTTACTTGGAGAAAAGATGGAGCCCGGATCCACTATGGGAGAAAGATAAGCCAGCTGTGGCAGTGTGATACTCTGGGCAGTGTTCTGCTAGAAAGCCTTGGGTCCTCACATTCATGTCGATGTAATACATACCACATACTTAAACCTTGTACAGACAAGTACCCCCTTCATTGTAGTGAGAGGTCCTCCCTAATAGCAGTGACCTCTTTCACTAGGGTAAAACGTTCTGCCACACAACTATTCGGGTGATAACCGTGTTATATCTTATAGGTGTATGTACCTTTGTGTGTATATATCTCAGCCTAGCTATTGCTAGAGTTGCTCAGATCCTGCCTCTTAGGCCTCGCACGGCGTCATTGGCTGCTATGACACCGTGCGCTTCATGCCACCGCTGGACTACAGTAATACACTCGTACGGGTGTATTACTGTAGTTCAGCGGCGGCGTGAAGCACACGGCGTCATAGCAACCATTGACGCCATGCGCTCCTGCTATTAGCTGGATTCCAGGCTGGGATTCCACGGCCGTGTGCATGAGGCCTTACCCGTATTTTCTTCAAGGGCTGACACTTCCGCTTCTATCTGAAAAATGCCACCCCTTGACAGATGCCATTATTGAAGGATATTCGGGGTTAGGCTACATTCACACGACCGTGAAATGAATCGGTCCGCAAACGTTCCCCAATTTTCGAAAATATAGAGCATGTTCTTTTCTTGTCCGCAATTGCGGACAAGAATAGGCATTTTTCTATATAGCGCCGGCCCTGTGCGTTCCGCAAAATGTGGAAGGCACACGGCCGGTATCTGTGTTTTGCAGATCTGCAATTTGCGTTCATGTGAATGTAGTCTTCTTACTCTCCTCATCTGTGTCGGGGTGTGTACTCTATAACATGTACGTATGTTGTTTCATGTGAGTTCAGGATCAGCTATGTATTGAGGAATAACAGTATTTCTCACCTTTATGTGACTTGTCGCCTGCATTTTTAGCAGAGTTCCTGTATTGTAGGCTCTGTTTCTCTGAATTATTGTGTGGAGCTCAGCCGATATGATGTCTGCTATAAACTGTAAATAAAGAAGAGGAGATACTGCAACTGTTGCACTTGCATGCACTAAAAAGCTGTAATGCATATACATTATACAGCTGTAGTGTTGTTGTTAATCCAGCATTGGAGCGAGATAAAACGCTTAGATCTAGCAACTGTAACCTGATCCTTCAGTGAGTTGCTAGTGTTGACTGAAGGTGGATTTTGGCAGTGAATTGTATACTTTTCCGGCATCCTCTGGATGTTACAGGGGCGTAATTTGAAATATTTATGTTGAACCACTGAGACCAAAGTCTACGTCACTAATCTACAACATACGTACTCGCAAATGACAGGACGTGGCAGCCTCTTGGGGGTGCTCAATGTGAAAATTGCAATCCTTTTTTTTTTTCTGACTTCAGGATTTACCGTATTTTTTGCTTTATAAGACGCACCTGACGATAAGACGCACTTAGGTTTTTGAGGAGGAAAATAAGAAAAAATTTTTTGGAGTGCTTTTGGTGGATTTTGATCTAATTGTGGTCTGTGGATGACACTATTATGGGGGATCTGTGGATGACACTGTTATGGGGGATCTGTGGATAAAACTGTTATTGGGGATCTGTGGATGGTGCTTTGTTATGGGGGATCTGTGGATCACAGACTGATATGGGGATATCTGTGGATGACACACTGTTATGGGGGATCTGTGGATGATACACTGTTATAGAGGGGGATCTGTGGATGTCACTGTTATGGGGGATCTGTGGATGTCACTGTTATGGGGGATCTGTGGATGTCACTGTTATGGGGGATCTGTGGATGTCACTGTTATGGGGGATCTGTGGATGACACTGTTATGGGGGATCTGTGGGTGACACTGTTATGGGGGATCTGTGGATGGCACTGTGTTGGGGGATCTGTGGATGACACTGTTATGGGGGATCTGTGGATGACACTGTTATGGGGGATCTGTGGATGACACTGTTATGGGGGATCTGTGGATGACATTGTTATGGGGGATCTGTGGATGACACTGTTATGTGGGGATCTGTGGATGACACTGTTATAGGAGGGGAGTTATAGTCATATTTAAAATAAACAATGTTCTGTAATTGACATGTCTATTTTAAATATGACTATAACCCTCCCCCCCCCCCCCCTCATCCATAGGAATCCACCCATAAAGTGCAGTACATGGGTGCATTCCTATGGATGAGGGGGGTTATATAGCAATATTTGGCACACATTTTTCATTATGGTACCGTATATTGCCCCTGAGCTGTCCTCACCAAGGGACTTAGGCAACAATCTACGGTACCAGGACAGGGTGGAGGTCATGTGGCAGGCGGAGGGCGAGCAGGACGCGCTCCAGTCCCCACCAATCAGGATACCGGCAGCACAGAGAAGAAGGGGATGCTCCGGCTGCTCGGCTGTGGTGAGAGGAGGTGCGGGCTGGCGGCAGCACAGAGCATACAGAAGAAGAGAAGCCGCCAGCCCGCCCAACTATACTGTATTTAGTAGTGCATGAGTTGAATCACAGGCTGCCGGCATCATTTAGCATTTAGTGAAGCCGCCATCCCGCCCAAACTGCTGGAGTCTTCACTGAAGGCTAAGGCTGGGTTCAGACTTGCGCGTTTTACAGCGCGTTCAAACGCGCTGTAAAACGCTCAACACATGAAAACCAATGCTTCCCTATGGCCCTGGTTCTTACTTGAGCGTTTTACAGCGCGTTTGAACGCGCTGAAAAACGCCCTACGCTCAAAAAAGGTCTTGAGCTTCTTTGGGGCGTTTTGTCGCGCGTATTGTGATTAACGCCACAGTAGTCAATCACACGAACGCGCTAACTCCCGGCCGCCCGCCTGGCTGCCCGCATTAAGTCCCGCCTGCACCCGCCCACAGTTACATGCAGCTCCGGAGCCGTTAGTGAGAGCTCCTGAGCTGCCGCAGCGCAGCAAACATGGTCACCTTTCGTTTATAAGACGCACTAACTTTTTCCCTCCACTTTGGAGGGAAAAAAAGTGCGTCTTATAAAGCAAAAAATACGGTAATTTTTTGCAGTTTTTTTTTTTCCTCCTCTTACAGCAAATGCAGTTTTCAGTCATCCAGCCTTCTTGATCACTTTTAGTATAAGCAATATTTACTCTCTTGTTTCAAAAGGCAACTTGAAGAAAGCAAAGCGAATAACAATCCCCCACCGAGCGTCGCTGATGTGCCATCTTCCCAAAATCAAGTCCTCCAGAGCAAACCAGACTACAGCACTATTTTACACCAGCAGGGGGCAGTATTTGATTGCATGGAAATTGTGGTAAGTTTTATGTTGTAGAAAACGTCACTTTCCATGTTCATCACATTTTGTCACCATTCCATCTTCTGAGCAGATTGTATTTTGTTAGTCAAGAGGTATTATGGTAGTCAGTCAGGATTTATTTCTCCTTCACAAAGCAACTACACAGTAAGGTTTAATATACCGTATCTAAAAAAATTTTAATACCTATTTAAATTATTAAACAAAAATGTGAATTAGGGGTGAATGTTATAGGTCTAATGCTGTAATATGTGCATAGATTTCTGTTTGTTTAAAGGGGTTGTCTCATCATAGACAATGGGGATATATCGCTAGGATATGCCCCCATTGTCTTTTAGGTGCGGGTCCCACCGGTGGGACCCGCGCCTATATCTAGAACGGAGCCCCGCAAGGTGGTGGCTGGAGGACTCCGGTCCGGCCACCACCAAGCCAGCTCCCCATAGAAGTAAATGGGAGCGTACTGTGCGTGCGCGGCCCCCGCTCCTATTCATTTCTATGGAGCCAACGGAAATGGGCGAGCCAGCGCTCGGCTTTTTTCACCGGCCCCATAGAAAATGAATAGAGGGCGGCTGCGCATTCACAGTACACCCTCCTTCATTTGCGGGGCTCAGTTCTCGATATAGCCCTGGGACCCGCACCTATAAGACAATGGGGGCATATCCTAGCGATATACCCCCATTGTCCATGATGAGACAACCCCTTTAAGTTTGTAGCTGTAGAGATACTGGTATTTTTTTTTGGGTGGGGGTGTCTTTTTTTTTTTTTTTAAGGGGAATGTCGTAAAAAATGACCTGTTAAAGGGGTTATCCAACCCCTATAATGACTAGTAGCCCCCCACACACACACACACCAATGTCCGGGCCCCTCATATAGATAATGCTTATCCTGCTCCCCGGCGTCGCTTCTGATTCCTGCATGGCCGCCACTGCATCTCCCTAGCATGGCGTGTGACACTAGGGCGGCTCGTTCTCGTCGCAGCCTGTTACTGGCTGCTCCCCACCATTGCTAGATGTTTTGATCTGCGCAACTGGGAGATGCAGCGGCTGCCGTGCGGGGATCAGAAGCGACACGGATGCCGGGGAGCAGGGTAAGTATGACCGATATGAGGGTCCCGGGCATTAGGGGGGTCATTATAGGGGTTGGATAACCCCTTTAAGGCTTCATGTACACGGCCATCTCTGTGTTTAGGTCCACAAAAACAGATAAGTTCCATTGTTCTCACTTCCATTAACAGAAAATACTATTCTCATCCACAATACAGGCCAGAATAGAACATGATCTATAGCGTGCGAAATGGGCACTTGCATCCACAGAAAATATAGATGTGTGCATGGCCCCATAAAGTAAATAAGTCAGTGTACTGTCCACAAAAAGTATGGTTGTGTGTAGGGTATTATCGATGCCCAATCAATACTTTTGTACCCGGATGGATTCGATATCGGGATTTGCCTTTTACTGATACTAGTCTGCTCTAGTGCGCAGCCTAGTATCCGAGGACGGGGCGCGCGCTGCTCTTAGCGTGCTCCATGTTCTACTCAGCAGCACAGGGCAGAAGGAGAGAGTCTCTCCCCCCCTTGCCGCTGCTACCAAAAAGAAGGGAGAGGGTAGAGGCTGTGGCCACTGCGCCACCAATGTTTATAATACTGCGGTTGGTTGGGGGAGGGCGCACTGCGCCACCAATGAAGAGAACTAACGTGTAATTCAAATAAAGGTGGAGGGTGCCGGTGGCAGAATCACATAGCCGGCACCAAACCTCAGCAGCAATATATATATATATAATGTAGAAAATGATGAGAGCACCAACCAAAAATGAAGAAAAAATAGGGTGCAAAGTCCAATCGGGGAATAGGCTTACCCAATATTATATATAATATTATATATATATATATATATATATATATATATATTTCTGTCTACTGAGCTGTGGGTTGATATGTAGCTTTTATTAATACTATTTTTAGATAAATATGACTTTTCGATTATTTCTACTAAATTCTTGTGAAGCAAGCAAAAAATGGCAATCCAAGTTATTACATATTTTTTTTATTTTTTTTCAGTACTGCGTTTATCTTACGGGATACATAGCTTTTGTAACCACAATACCAATAATTTTTTTTTATTGTTTTAGTCCTAGGGAGCCTGACCAATGATCACTGGATTGCTTTTTCCCTACCCTGAAATAATATAGTACTGCAGTCTGGTAAAAAAAAATAAAAAATACATAAAAAGTTGTGCTCCTATTAAGTCCTTCCTGCCTTCCCAAGGCTGCCATAGCAACTAAATGGCCCCAACATTCTCATCAAGTGGGGCCGTTTGATCACTGGAGGGAGCCACCACCTTCTAAATGATCGCTCATTGGCAGTATTCGCAGTTGAGGCGTTAAAGGGGTTGTGTCATCTGAGACATTGGTGGCATATCGCGAGGATGTGCCATCAATGTCAGATAGGTGCAGGTCCCACCTCTGGAACCCACGCCCATCTCCAGAAAACTTGGCTATTTCTGGAGCTCCCATAGAAGTGAATACCGCACATGCACAGTCGCCTCCCTGTTCACGTCCATGGGACGGCGGGATATAGCCAAGCCGGTGATCGGCTATTTTTACGGAAGTCCCATAGAAGAAAATGGAGGGTGGCTGTGCTTGTGTGGTGCGTCCTTATTCACTTTAGCCCTGTTCTAGAGCTAGAGTGCGGGTCTCACCTTTGGGTCTCCGACATTGGTTGCATAGCCTAGTGATATGCCACCAATGTCTCACACAACCCTCTTTAAATATCAGTGATCAGAGTTGGCTAAAGGAGCATTTCGATTACAACAAATATTATATTTTGTGGAATTAAAAATTTTACACTTTTTCCACACGGTTTTCAAGGTCTCTGGTTGCGGTCATTTTCCATGAACTTTCATTGTATCCACCCTCTCCTGGGCACATGGCTGCTCGGCTCCTCTCAGATACCGGTCTGATAACTGACGGCGAAGGGTCTTATTGAATCACAGTAAGGTTTTTATTACCTTGGATGGATGAGAGATTTCATTCAGAAGCAGGGAAATCCAAGGATTAGGTTAGAGATTTTACAACGACCGTCTAAAGAAGGTGGAATGGCACTTCCAAATTGGTTTATATATTTTTTACTAGCACAATTGAGTTTTATCTGAGGTGACACTATATAACCGGATTTGTGTTGCTATTTGAAAAAGTTGGGTTGGAAAGATAATCCGATTAAGTTGATGGAGGTGTTGGAATCGGGAATTTTGGGGTCTACGAATGGTGATAATCAGTTTTTACCTAATGCAAGACATGTGGATAGAGATTAAAATTTTTTGGGATATTAAAGGATATTTGGATTTCACTCCTATATGGAATAATATTAATTTGCGAGAAATACAGAAAATTAAACAGTATGTGAATTGGGAGAATAGGGGTGTTTATTTTTTGTCTCAGTTGTTTGAGGGAGATACACTTAAAGATTTTGAATTACTTAACCAGTCCCCGACCGCCGTACGCAGGATTGCGTCCTGCGGGCGGCCGGGATCTTCTGTTTGGACGCGCCGGGGCGTCATCTCGCGAGACGCGAGAGTTCCTGTGAACGCGCGCGCGTTCACAGTGATGCGCGTTCACAGTGATGCGCGTCTCGAGAGTTGGACTACAGCCTGCCAGCGATGATCAATCGCTGGCAGGCTGTAGATGCGATATAAATCGCATCAAACAGCTATATCAGACGCTGTTTTGTGAACAGCGTCTGATATAGCTGCTACCTGGTCCTCTGGTGGTCCCATTTTCTGGGATCGACCACCAGAGGACCAGGTAACACAGTAAAAGTTGCACCAAACACTACACTAACCCCCCACCCCCTCACCTATTAACCCCTTGATCACCCCATCTAGACCCCTGATCACCCCCTGTCATTGATCACACCCTTGTAAGGCTCCATTCAGACGCCCATATGTGTTTTGCGGATCCGTGGATTCACGGATCCGTGGATTCACGGATCCGTGGATTCACGGATCCGCGGATCCGATCCACGGATCCTCAAAACACGGACACCGGCAATGTGCTTTCCGCATTTTGCAGATCCGCACATTGCCAGAACTATATAGAAAATGCTTTTCTTGTCCGCATTGCGGACAAGAATAGGACATGTTCTATATTTTTGCGAACGGAAGTGCAGACCGAAGCGCGGATCCGTAATTCCGGATCCGAGCGGGACAAAGTCTGTCCCCATAGAAATGAATGGGTCCGCAATTCCGTTCCGCAAACAGAATTGCGGACGTGTGAATGGGGCATAAGGGTCCCTTATCACCGCCAGTTAGTTAGCTACTTGTTAGGTAGCTAGCGCCCAGCCCACCGCACCGCAGTCACTGATTTTGGCAGAGATTTTTTCATCCACATTGATCGATGCGAATGAAAAAATCTGTGCCGTTCATTTTATTTTTTTTCAGCGCAGAGGCTGAACGGAAAAAATCTCATTACCCGTATGCTCAATATACGGAGAATCGCAGAAACTCCTAATGCTGGCCATACGTGTAATGACTGCGGAGACCCTCAAATGCCAGGGCAGTACAAAAACCCCACATGTGACCCCATTTTAGAAAGAAGACACCCCAAGGTATTCCGTGAGGGGTATGGCGAGTTCATGGAAAATTTTATTTTTTGTCACAAGTTAGTGGAATATGAGACTGTAAAAAAAAAAAAAAAACAATTTCCGCTAACTTGTGCCAAATTTTTTTTTCTGTGAACTCGCCATACCCTCACAGAATACCTTGGGGTGTCTTCTTTCCACAATGGGGTCACATGTGGGGTATTTATACTGCCCTGGCATTTTAGGGGTCCTAAAGCGTGAGAATCCAAATGCGTAAAAATGGCCTGTGAAATCCTAAAGGTACTCATTGGTTTTAGGGCCCCTTTGCATCTTGGCTGCAAAAAGTGTCACTCATGTGGTATCGCCAGTACTCAGGAGAAGTAGGGCAATGTGTTTTGGGGTGTATTTTTACATATACCCATGCTGGGTGTGAGAAATATCGCTGTAACGACAACTTTTTACATTTTTTATTCAAAGTTGTCAATATACAGAGATATTTCTCTCACTAGCATGGGTATATGTAAAATACACCCTAAACATCGCTCTACTTCTCCTGAGTATGGCATGCTACATGTGTGACACTTTTGCAGCCAAGATCGCAAAGGCCAAATTCAACGAGTACCTTTTAGGAGAGCATTTTACGCATTTTTCTTCTCACGCTTTAGGGCCCTAAAATGCCAGGGCAGTATAAATACCCCACATGTGACCCCATTTTGGAAGAAGACACCCCAAGGTATTCGCTGAGGGGCATAATGAGTTCATGAAAAATTAAACTTTTGTCAAAAGTTAGCGGAAAGGGAGACTTTGTGAGAAAAACAATAAAAAATCAATTTCCACTAACTTGTGCCAAAAAAAAATATTCTATGAACTCGCCATGCCCCTCATGGAATACCTTAGGGTGTCTTCTTTCAAAAATGGGGTCACATGTGGGGTATTTATACTGCCCTGGCATTTTAGGGGCCCTAAAGCGTGAGAAGAAAAATGCGTAAAATGCCCTCCTAAAGGTACTCATTGGAATTTGGGCCCCTTGCGCATCTTGCCTGCAAAAAGTGTCACACATGTGGTATCGCCGTACTCAGGAGAAGTAGGGCGATGTGTTTTAGGGTGTATTTTTACATATACCCATGCTGGGTGAGAGAAATATCTCTGTATATTGACAACTTTGAATAAAAAAATGTAAAAAGTTGTCGTTTACAGCGATATTTCTCACACGCAGCATGGGTATATGTAAAATACACCCTAAACACATTGCCCTACTTCTCCTGAGTACGGCGATACCACATGTGTGACACTTTTGCAGCCTGAGATGCAAAGGGCCTAAAACCAATGAGTACCTTTAGATTTCACAGGCCATTTTTATGCATTTGGATTCTCACACTTTAGAGGCCCCTAAAATGCCAGGTGAGTATATATACCCCACATGTGACCCCATTTTGAAAGAAGACACCCCAAGGTATTCCGTGAGGGGCATGGTGAGTCCACAGAATTTTTATTTTTGGCACAAGTCAGCGGAAATTGTTTTTTTTTTTTTTTTGTTTTTACAAAGTCTCATATTCCACTAACTTGTGACAAAAATAAAATTTTACATGAACTCACCATACCCTCACAGAATACCTTGGGGTGTCTTCTTTCCAAAATGGGGTCACATGTGGGGTATTTATACTGTCCTGGCATTTTAGGGGCCCCTAAAGGGTGAGAAGAAGTCTGGAATCCAAATGCGTAAAAATGCCCTGTGAAATCCTAAAGGTACTCATTGGTTTTAGGGCCCTTTGCACATCTGGCTGCAAAAAGTGGCACACATGTGGTATCGCCGTACTCAGGAGAAGTAGGGCAATGTGTTTTGGGGTGTATTTTTATATATACCCATACTTTGTGTGAAAAATATCTCTGTAAACGACAACTTTTAAAAATTTTATACAAAGTTGACAATTTACAGAGATATTTCTCTCACCCAACATGGGTATATGTAAAATACACCCAAAACACATTGCCCTACTTCTCCTGAGTACGGCGATACACATAGTGCCGCTTTTGCAGCCTGAGTGCAAAGGGGCCCAAATTCCAACGAGTACCTTTAGGTTTTACATGGCGGCTCACAATTTAGCCCCGCCCAAAATGCCAGAACAGTAAACACACCCCACAAATGACCCCATTTCGGAAAGTAGACACCCCAAGGTATTCGCTGAGGGGCATAGTGAGTCCGTCTGATATATTTTTTTTTTTTTTTGCCAGAAGTTATCAGAAATTGAAACTTTTTTTTTTTTTTTTTCTCAGAAAGTGTCATTTTCCGCTAACTTGTGAAAAAAAATGAAATGATACATGAACACACCATGCCCCTCCGCGAATACTTTGGGGTGTCTTCTTTCTAAAATGGTGTAATTTGGGGGATATTTATACTATCCTGGCATTCTAGCACCTGAAGAAACATGGCAGGTGCTCAGAAAGTCAGAGCTGCTTCAAAATGCCGAAATTCACTTTTTTGAACCATAGTTTGTAAACGCTATAACTTTTACCCAAACCAATAAATATACACTTATTGGATTTTTTTTTATCAAAGACATGTAGAACAATAAATTTAGAGAAAAATTTATATAGAAATGTAGTTTTTTTTGAAAAATTTTACAACAGAAAGTGAAAAATGTCATTTTTTTGCAAAAATTTCGGTAATTTTTGATTAATAGCAAAAAAAGTAAAAATGTCAGCAGCAATGAAATACCACCAAATGAAAGCTCTATTAGTGAGAAGAAAAGGAGGTAAAATTCATTTGGGTGGTAAGTTGCATGACGGATCAATAAACGGTGAAAGTAGTGTAGTGCGGAATTGTAAAAAGTGGTCTGGTCATTAAGGGGGTTTAAGCTAGGGGGGCTGAAGTGGTTAAAAAAGAATTTTTGGTCCCGAATAAGGAAATTTTTAGGTATTTACAGTTGAGAGACGCAATCAGCTCATCATCGGTGGATTCCCAGAAATATAAAATGGCTTCTATGGAGAACATTAATCAACTTCTTGAGAATAAATAGGTAAAAGGATGTGTTTCAAGAAGATATAGGATATTGTAGAAAATTATACGAACCAAGATTACGTTAGTGGCTGAAGAGAAATGGTAAAAAGATCTAGAAGGGATATCGGAAAAACAATGGAAGGAGGTTTTGAAAAATAGATCCTTGGTCTCAATGAGGGCTTCACATGGGGTGTCACAATTTTTCCTTATTCATAGGTTCTATAGATCTCCTCTATTACTGAAAAAATGGGGAGTGTACCAGATGCGGTAGGGAGTAAACGGGTCTTTTTCACTTGATATGGAGAGGCCCCAAATTGTTTCGATATTGGACTGAGAGCGTTAATTATTAATGACATTTTTGGAATCGGAATAGAGGGAGATCCTCTGGTCTGCATACTAGGAGTTATGTTGCATTTGCGGATTTCAAGAAAGGTTAAACAAATACTTACTAAATTACTTTTTCAAGCTAGCCACCTAAGGCCCCTTTCACATGGGCGTGGCGGAATGGGCCGGATAGGAGGCGGGTGCGTGGCGGGGAAATCGTGCGTGTGCGCACGCAATTTCAGTCAGTTTTGACTGCGAATGCGTTGCGTGGTTCAGTTTTTTCTGTGCGAGTTCAATGCATTTTGCACGCGCGTGAGAAAAAACTGTGTGTGGTACCCAGAACCGAACTTCTTCAATGAAGGTTTGGGTTTGGGTTAGTTGTATTATTTTCCCTTATAAGATGGTTATGAGGGAAAATAATAGCATTCTTAATACAGAATTCTTAGTAAAATGTGGGTTGAGGGGGTTAAAAAAATATATATATTTATACTCACCTCTTCTACTTGTTCGCGCAGCCCGACTATTCTTCTACCTTTAGTTGAGGACCTGGGAGGCAAAGGACCTTTGGTAACATCACTGCACTCGTCACATGGTCCATCACCATTATTATTTTTTTTAACCCCCTCAACCCACATTTTACTAAGCGTTCTGTATTAAGAACCATGTTATAAGGAAAAATAATACAGTGAACAGACATTTTTCTCCTAGCAACCCTACGGGAAAATTGCACCGCATCCGCACTTGCTTGCAAATGCTTGCGATTTTATGGGGCCTGCATTGCGTGAAAAACACACAATATAGAACATGCTGCAATTTTCACGCAACGCAAAAGTGATGCTGGAAAATTGCCGCTCATGTGCACAGCCCCATAGAAATTAATGGGTCCGGATTCAAAGCGGGTGCAATGCGTTCACCTCACGCATCGCACCCACGCGGAAAACTCGCCCGTGTGAAAGGGGCCTAATTGTAAAGATAGAGTGGAGGGGGGAAGTTAATCATACTATGAAAATGAAAAAAAAAAAATTATATATATCAATTTTGGACTGTTTGGTTGAACAATAGTGTATAATAATTCGCAGCGGAGACATACCGAAAAAAAAAAAATTTCATTACACAGTAAATAGACTTTGTTTGCTGAAGCCCATGAAACCCCTTTAACTGTAGGTTGATACAGTCCAATTATGAATCTTTATTTGGAAGGCATCCCAATTCCTTCAAATTGTCTTCGTACCTTCATGCCTTGTAGACAAGTCATATGAGGAGATGACGGCAAGGGAGCGAGGACTGGACTGAGCTGTCAAGCTGTGGGCATGGAAGCAACTTCATTTCTGCAAAGTGCCTTTTATTTTTTTATTTTTTTGAATGTCAAAAAACCTGACTGCTTTAGTTGACCTAATAGCATACCACCAGATACATGCTCTGTGAATCGAGTGCTAGTCTAAAACCTATGAACTCTTTGAGAGGCCACCAGAGTTCCTGTGAGCGCCGCGGCCTTCCCCGTGCTCACCAAGCACAGCGTCGTACGTTGTATAGCGGCTCAGCACCATTCACTTCTGTGCCCAGGTCATGTGACCGATGAATGTCACGTCACTGGCCTAGGAAAAGCTGAGAGGAAGTCGAGGCGCCACTGCCTTCTAAAAGCAGCTGATTGTTGGGGGTCCCGGGTGTCGGACCCCCACTTATCATAACGATGAATAAAGATCGACTGGAGATGCTGCCGTCACCTGTTTGATTGCTGATCTATGGACCGGTGGGGATCTGCGTTCCGGTATTGTCGAGAAGGTCCGTGGGTGCTGCTCTTAATCATTGTTGTTTTACCATCCAGAGGATAAGTCATCAGTATTAATATATCTGAAAACCCCTTTAAAGGGGTCGTCAGCAGATGGTATTTATCATGTAGAGAAAGTTAATACGTGGCACTTACTAATGTATTGGGATTCTCCATGTTGCCTCTTTTGCTGGCTGGATTCATTTTTCTATCACATTATACACTGCTCGTTTCCATGAGTTATGTCCACTGCAGCGCAGATACGAGGTGGCCGGAACAGGACTCGCTGCGCATGCGTGCCTCTGCACACTCCCACGGCCCTGGACACCAGAGAGGTCGGCACTTTTTCCTATAGTTTGCAAACACGACCACCGCTGATGGATTACAGGGTGGTCGTAGATCAGTGTATTATATAATGTGATGGGAAAATGAATCCAGCCAGAAAAGGAGACAATATGGACAATCGCATTACATTAGTAGGTGCCTTGTATTCACTATCTCTACATGATAAATGTCATTTGCTGAAGTGACTACCCCTTTAAGAAATGCTAGTTCTTTGTACAGCACCTTACAATCAGAGATTTTTCTCCTGTTCAGATGTGTCATACCTTTAACCTTAGGATGATGGGCTTATCTCCTCGCTAAATTTTGTCAGGGCTACAGAATCCTCCTCCTGTTGAATTCGGTCAGACAGAGCTAATGGCCTGGAATCTGTCCGGTAATATGTGGTGTGCGGTGTAATGAAATCTAGAAGGCGTCGATAAGCAGTGTAAGCGCTGGGCCAGATTTTCTGTGGACCTGTAACAGGTGCGTCAGGCACAGAAATGGAGAAATAATTTAATATCTCGGGAAGAACAGCTGAAAATTATAGCAATATGTGCCGCGCACGATACAATCGCTCCATTGCTTGATGCTGAAAAGACGGCACATTTCTAGGAGATTTCTTAACTCCTTCATGTTCCTCGCTAAACTGATAAAAAAGGCATAGAATGTGAAAAAACGAAACCATATTGCAGTATTTAGTCGTGTGCCACATGCCCTCATTCTTGTGAAGTCTAACCCTGTTGGCTGCATTCACATGAATGTGAAAATGTCCATGTTCGTAAAGTACGTCACAAGTCTGTTTTTGAAACCAATTAAAGTCAATGGGGGTTACTTACATGGCCGTGTTTTTTTAATGGCCTCTGAATAGCTGCTGTCAAGAAATAGGACATGTGCTATTTTCGGCTGTGTTTATGACACCATTGAAATCCGTGGGCCTGGTTTTAACCGTTTAGACAGAAGCGCACCCCTTCCAACTGTCATTAAAAACGGGTACACTGTGGGGGGAAAAAAAGGCCCTTCAAGGGTTAAATAAAAAAAAATAGAATAAAATACCTCCTCTACTTGCATGCGATAGAACAACTCGCTCCGCACTGAAGGCACCAGAACCTGACGTCCCCATCATTGTGACGTCACAACGTTAGGAGCGCAGGCCCTGCTCCCTCCAGGGAGGAGCGAGCGTTCCATCGGATGCATGAAGCCAATAAGTCGGCAAAAAAAAAAAACGCAACATGCAGATCCACGTTGTGCGGACCAACCAAGGCAGCTCCATAGCAAACCCTGCCTGTAGGCTCAGAGAACGTAGCTTTCTTGAGTAAGGCCTCATGCACACGACCGTATGTGTATCCGCAAAAAATAAAAACAGATGGCATCCGTCGTTTTTCTTTTGCGGATCTGGTATTTTTGCGGATCCATTGTAATAATGCCCATCCTTGTCGTCAAACTAGGAAAAAATAGGGCATGCTCTAATTTTTTTTTGCGGGTCTACGGAACGGACATACTGATGCGGACAGCACACGATGTGCTGTCAGCATTTTTTGCGGACCCATTCAAATGAATGGGTCCGCATCCTATCAGCAAAAAGAATGGGCAAGGAAACAAAATACGGTCGTGTGCATGAGCCCTAAAGGTGTCTCGGATGGCGTGGTAGCAATTGAACCCAGCATCTGAGGGGTGAAATGTCTGGGGTCCCGAAGATCGCTCCACAGTTCAAACAGGTTGCACGACCCCTTTTATCTTGAAGGAGCGGGGCGTTAGGCCTGGCGGTTTATGATGGATATGCATTAGCTGTTGTATGGCCGTATTTTACCGATGATTGTCTTCTACGTTTCAGCTGGATAACGTGCAGCAGTCAATCAACTTGTTAAACTCCTTCCTAAATGACAGCACCTCCCATCTGCAGCAGTTGTCGACACAGCTGAGTAAGTCTTCCGTCAGTCGGAGGTTTATGTTGTCTTGTTAATATGAGGCTTGTGGGTAAAGGGGCCAAACGTGAACTCTCCTGCTTTCCTTTGCAGAAACCCAGTCTTTTAAACCAATGGAGGACTCGCCCGTCCGAACATTCCTGAAAGTTTACAAAAAATGAAGCGTGACCTGGAGATCCGAAGTCATCGTAAAAGTGACATGCTTGTAACGTTGGCGTCCTATAGAATTTTCGTTCACTGTACATATGGTCTGTAGGATAAAGTAAATTTATCGTGATAAAGTTTGTAATAAATTTCACACGGTCTGTGTGTGTTTTCCTTGTTAGTTTGTGACCCCATCGTTTGAAATGATTGTGCAGATCTGCAAAATCCGAGTTTCAGGACCCCGCAGCCGCCTTGTAGTTGTCTGCAGATTTCTGTTTTTTTGCCTTGCTGCTTTGGAAATCTTATCCCCATGTACTGACTTTCTGCTAGGTGGGCGGTGGGCTAGTGATTATACCCAGCAGCCATATAAAGCAGAGTGGAGACAAGTCAGGAGGGTCATTTCAGACTCCTTAGTGCTCATGCACGCAAACATATTTTTTTAGACTGGTTTTGCACCTAATTTATATGTAAAATAGGCGCACCTACATAGATAGATTGAAGCAAAAGTTAGAAAACTTCTGAAATGGTCTAAAAGTTCAAAATTATCAAACGAGGCGCAAATGCCTCTAAAACAGGCGCAGTTTCAGTAGTAAAGGCACCTACTAAAATTAGCAATGCTCTGTAAGGGTGGCTCCACTTGGTGGGGGGAACTATGGCTAGGTGCACGATCTAGTGTAAACCCCCGTTTACTGGCTGATAGAAATGATGTATAAATAGATCGGCATATATGGATGTATGGATCACGGAGATTGGGTAAGTACAAATAACATAAAAATGTACTCTCACTAATAAAAACAATAGTACATGCACATCAAAATAAAAAATGTCCTCGATAAAATCACTGATAACTTCACATAGTAAACAAACATGTTGGCCAAAATTAATCATGTTTCTAAGGAAGGATAACAATATATAAAGTCCAAATGCTATATAAGCCAAAAAAAACACCTCCTAATACAGTGTCCAGATTAATATAAACGCCTGAGGCCCCTTTCACATCTGCGTTGTGTGGATGCGGCGTGCACTTCCGGCGCCGGAAGACTGATCAGTCTTCAATATGCTTTCAGGTAACCATGGCAGCCAGGATGCTACTAAAGTCCCAGCTGCCATGGAAAATAAGCGGGGAGCCGTGGGAAAAGCTACTTACCTTCCGTGCGGCGGCCGGGGCGCACCTCGATGACGTCACCGGGTCCATGGATCACGTAGCATTGCTATGTGAGCAATGCGCCGTATGATCCATACGGTGCATTGCTCACATAGCATAGCTATGTGAACTATGCGATGCAGGGACCCGGTGACGTCATCGAGGAGCGTCCCGGCCGCCTCACGGAAGGTAAGTAGCTTCTCCCCCGGCTCCCCGCTGCTTTTCCATGGCAGCTGGGACTTTAGTAGCGTCCTGGCTGCCATCGTTACCATTCTTAAAAGCTATACGTCGGATACGGCGATGCGCTGAAACGACATTTAGCTTAAAGTCGGATCCGGATTAATGCTTTTCAATGGGCATTAATTCTGGATCCGTCCTTGCGGCATGTCTTCAGGATTTTTGGCCGGAGGATAATCCGCAGCATGCTGCAGATTTTTCTACGGCCAAAAAACGTGTTAGTACTGAATGGAAGACATCCTGATGCATCCTGAACGGATTTCTCTCCATTCAGGATGCATTGGGATAATCCTGATCAGTATCTTTCCGTCCTAGAGCCCCGACGACGGAACTCTAGGACGGAAAGGAAAAACGCAGATGTAAAAGGCCCAAGACTTTTGGACAAAACTTCTTAGATAAAACTTGGTGTTGGTTCCAAAAGTGCACATGTGCATTAAAAAATCCGAAGTTACTGGTCAGCTATATATGCCGGTTTATAGCTCCTTAATTAAGTACAGACAAAGTAGCTGAATGGTCTCCATACAATAGTTGCAAAAGTTCCTTGTAAGCACTTAGTTATACAACACTTATGAGGTACTCACGGTTATTAAAACCTTAGGGTTCAGTTCGAATGTTCAGTGGCGTCTGATTGTATTATAATGAATCGCTGCGTTATGCTGGCGTCTGTTGCACTCACCTCCGAAATCCTGTGGTAGTTAACGCGAGATTACCTCCGTGTCTCACTTCTTGCCACTAATTCCCAGTGGCTATTATTTGCTTTGCTCTTGATATATGAAACCATTTCTATTAGGATGTATTGACTGCCGGCAGTATTCATGAAAGCTTTTCTTTGTAAGGCACTGGATTCCAATTCTTTAAAATAGACCAAACGCGTTTCGGAGTATTATTTGGATCTTACTCCTTCCTCAGGGGTGTTTGTATGACCCTCCATGTTCCTCTTTTATATCCTATAAGCTCCACCCATCCAGGTGACTAATTAATAGAAAATCACAAGTACTGGGATGTAGTTTACTTTAAACATTGTAAGACATAATTAAGAGATTGAATGAAGCAAAAACAGCCACCATAGAAACCTGATTAATTTTGGCCTAATAAAATTTGACTGACTAGAACAGCATTTCCAAAAAAAAAAACAGGCACAATCACTATAACGTGCCCCAGTGATCATAGTTATACAACCGTGGACCTCCAGTATGGACTCTTCTG
The DNA here is from genome assembly GCA_033119425.1 of Bufotes viridis. NCBI lineage: Eukaryota > Metazoa > Chordata > Amphibia > Anura > Bufonidae > Bufotes > Bufotes viridis. The sequence continues at coordinate 27,967,658 of CM065590.1, forward strand.
AACAGATGAATTGAATTAGAAGTACCTGGGCCGAATATTGGTCATATACCGCTGCTCGAACAAAGCTACAGCTGCCAAATACTTCCAAAGGATAGATGTCCAGCACTCAGCAAATTAATACTATAACATCTTTTATTCCAAGAAAGTTAAAATCACTCCAGCGACCTATTGTTGAACATCTCAACAGTCGATTTGTTTCAATCATCATGCGATGTAGATCAGCAGCCATGTTCCATCGAAGCATCAGCACGCAGGTCGGTGGACCTGCAAGTAAACCTGAACTATTCATATTAAACTGTCGGACTCAGTGAATTTACTAAACTGTCCTTTCTGCCTCTACTTGAATTCGAAGATGGAGGCACACGGCGCAATTGTGATGTGGCTTGGAAACGCGGTATCTCAGTTCCCAAGAGAAGTTAATGGTGAAATACAGTAGGTTTCTGAGACAAACCTGGCACTTTCAAAATTGCAATGGCTGCATTGGATTTAGGTGAGGTTGACGGCACGTAAAACATGTCCGGTCGCTGACCATATGGAGACTACAGTAGAGTAGCCACTTGCGGTAAATATTTTACATATTTTACGATGTGTCACTATTTGGAGTTAATCAGAATGCTAAAGGATCACGAAAATTCACAACAGTCCATAAGCAATTGCAGACAAAAAACGCACCCAAAATGCACGATTCTGCATGCGGTAACCACGTGCATTCCCTAACTGCATCATGCCTCCGCCATGTGGTCATACCTTTATGCCTAGAAAGGGACGCATTTTATACATCGATTTACCCTATACGGGAGACGGCCCAAAAAGATTTAGGCCTCCTTAATATTTCAGTTTTTCGCTGACGTGTGCGGTGTGTATTTTCTACAGACAGCACACAAACCCATTGATTTTAATATGTCTGTTCTTATACGTGGGTCAGTAAAAAAAAAAAAAATCTGAGAGACATGCACCACTTTGGGCTGTGATGCGGACCAAACACACCCATTGAAGTCTATGAGTCCATGAAAATCACGAACACAGCACGAATGGCATCCGTGTTTGGTCCGTTTTTCACTGACCAGATGAGAGATGCTTTTGAAATTAATTTTCAGCTGAGCAGTGTCCGTGGAATACGGATGACAGGCGGATAGGGATGAGTGCTCCTGTGGATGTTCGGGTTCTGCCAAACTTTGTTTCAAAGCTCAGTTTGGGTCCTGAATTTGACACTGAAGCCCATTGAAGTCAATGGGGACCATATCTTTGGGGATGAAAAATGTCTGTCAATAAGTCATAGAAAGGGCTAGAGGGCCAAAATGTGGATAGGGAAATTAACCAGGAGGCGGAGGTCCAAGTGGAGTGGAAGTTGAGGATGCTGTAGACGTGGCGGTGGAGGAGGAAGCCAACAATTTTTTTGTGGGGGGTTTTTTCCTTTTAATTTTTATTTTTTTATTTGTCTGTTAATTCTGTGTGTGACCTATAGCCATTTTTTGGGTGCAGCCGGAATACTACTCTACTGTGCCAATATAATACATAATAATCTTGAGCCAGGAGGTGGAGGAGGAGGCACACGTGGCGTTGTAAGCGGAAGGGGCAGACGTGGCGGAGGAGGTAGCCAACAAACTTTTTTTTTTTTGTGGAGACCCCAAAACATAGGAAAATGGCAAAGAGAACACACAAAGTGTGCTAGAGTATAACAATGGCTGGATGCAGCCGTTATACCTTTCTAATCTGCCCAGGTTACTAATAAGTCCTGTGAGATCCATGCCAGGGTTCGCTGGTGGGTAGGGGGGTACTTCCTCTTTCTCTCCACTGTTTGGGGAGCTAAACGCTTCCATGGGACAGTGTGGAGATGCTCAGTGACACTGCTGGTGATGGTGGTGTTGCTGTCACATCCTCACTTTGAAGGGTGCCAGGTGGACCTGTCACTCCAGTGGGGGAGGAAGAGACAGAGACCGAAACAAGAGAGGGAGCAGGAGGAGCCTCAGATCTTTCATGGTTTTTCAGGTGTCTACTTGACTGCAGCTCATGCTTTGCAGTTAGATGCCTGGTCATGCAGGGGGTGCTCAGGTTTAGAACATTTATGCCCCGCTTCAGGCTCTGATTGCATAGCGTGCAAACCACCTGTGTCTTGTCGTCAGCACATTGTCTGAAAAACTGCCACGCCAAAGAAGTCCTTTGAGCTGGCTTTGGTGTGCTCAGTCCCTGGGTACGGTGGGCAGTAGCAAGCATACTGGCTGGGGGCCGGCCACTTTGCTTTTTTACCCTGCTGCCTCTTTTGCTGTGTGGCTGGCGCTGCGTGACCCCCACCTCTTCCTCTGAACTGCACACATTATTCTGATGACCTGGATGTCTAGGACCTCATCATCTTCCACCCGCTCCTCACCCCTGCCCTTCTGGCTGGTCTTCACAGTACAGAAAGCCACAGCAGTTGCCACCTGTTTTTAGTCATGATCAGCAGAGACTCGCTGTGGAGTTCCTCCCACATCCTCAAACATAAGTGGTTGGGCATCAGTGCACTCAATCTCTGAAAGCCCAAAAAATGGCTTTATGTCACCAACACAATTAACAGACTGAGTTACAGCAAGACGGATGCAACATTTGACTTTGAGACCCCAAAAAATGTCCTTGTGTCACTGAAACAATTAACAGACTGATTTCATCTATTACAGTAAGACCTCCTCAGGCCTCCAGCTTCAAGAATCAAGAAACTAGCTGATCTCTGTGGGATCCTCTGCTTCAGCTACAGTAAGGCCTCTTTCACACGGGCGTCACGTTTGACGCCCGGATAAGAGGCGGGTGCGTTGCGGGAAAATGCGTGATTTTTCCATGCGAGTGCAAAGCGTTTTAATGCGTTTTGCGCGTGCGTGGGGAAAATCGGCATGTTTGGTACCCAGACCCGAATCCGGACTTCATCACTGAAGTTCGGGTTTGGGTTGAGTATTCTGTAGATTTTATTATTTTCCCTTATAACATGGTTATAAGGGAAAATAATAGCATTCTCAATACAGAATGCTTAGTAAAATGTGGATGGAGGGGTTTAAAATAAAAAAATGAACTCACCTTATCCACTTGATCACGTAGTTGCGATCTCTTCTGTCTTCTTCAAGCATTAGTTGCCGGCTAAAGGACCTGTGATGACGTCACCGAGCTCATCACATGGTCCAATCACATGGTCCATCACCATGGTGATGGATCATGGGATGTGATGTCACCAAGGTCCTTTAGATGGCAGCTAATGCTTGAAGAAGACAGAAGAGATCGGCAACTACGCGATCAAGTGGATAAGGTGAGTTACTTTTTTTATTTTTAACCCCTCCATCCACATTTTACTAAGCATTCTGTATTGAGAATGCTATTATTTTCCCTTATAACCATGTTATAAGGGAAAATAATAAAGATCGGGTCCCGTCTGTTAGCAACCTTGCGTGAAAATCGCACTGTATCCGCACTTGCTTGCGGATGCTTGCGATTTTCCCGCAACCCCATTCACTTCTATGGGGCCTGCTTTGCGTGAAAAACACACAATATAGAGCATGCTGCGATTTTCACGCAACGCTGAAGTGATGCGTGAAAATCACCGCTCATGTGCATAGCCCCATAGAAATGAATGGGTCAGGATTCAGTGCGAGTGCAATGCGTTCACCTCACGCATTGCACCCGCGCGGAAATCACGCCCGTGTGAAAGGGGCCTAAGAGTAGAGAAAAGACAGGATTGGAGAATCTGCATGGGCAGGCAAGGAGTCAGTCAGCATGGTAACCTGCGTAAAGCTTTATGGAACCTATTGCTGTGGAGGGGTAACAAGTTAAGACACCCTACACACATCAGGAATGACTTGGCCAGTCGTGTCATTGAACCTTCACTATTCCATGCACATTGTAGGCGTTATTAATAGAATATAGTCGCCTGCCAAAGATTATATTTTAGCAAGACAGTGTAACCAGAGAGCCATTGCTTCCAACATTGCCTAACTCATGCACAGACATCTGGGTAGAATTTGCTCTTTGTATACTCCTACTATACCACATGCGGGGCATTACATTACACTACTACTACTCCTCCACCAACATCAAGGGAACCCCAAACTACCATCAGGCAGAAGCACCAGCTACAGGGAGTGCCCAAGGGAGGGAGGGAACGATGCACCTTTCTTTACGATAAATATTCTAGTTTTAATTTTTTTGCTCCAAAAAATACATTACAGCAAACATTAAAGAACAAAGGTATAATGGTAGCAGACACAAAAACCCTTGTTTTCCACATACTGCAGTTCATTGATGCTGCCTTCCCTGAGGTACCATGAGAAATATGGAGGAGCAAAGATGTCTCATTCTTGCTGCCAAGGTTGTTAAAACGACAAATCTTTAAGTCCTCCAGAATACAAAGCACGGTTGCTCATGAAAGTATAATTCAGGTAGAGCTCGGGTTCACGCTATTTTTATTTATGAATATTATTGAACTGTGTGTGTCCCTAGATAGAACTCTAGCCATAGAGTGCCAATAAGCGAACTATATTATCGTCTGGGTCTTCAATAAGAATCCTATTTGTTAGAATCAACTGCTCCCGGCGCCAACCGTTTTTCATGCTGCACGTATCACACAGAACTGCAGCAGAGCTCAATTGCATTACCTTTATCGGTCAGAAATACCTGCAAGTGCCTGAACGTGTAAATGAGGTCATCAGCAATAAAATAATTCACATTTCTCTAAACTGTTCCATATGCTGTGAAGAAACACAGAATAATATATGTCATCAATGTTTATTGTAGGGTGGATATCGCAGTATGGCAATGTGTCTCCTACTTATGATAATAACATTGTAAGCTTTATGGGCTATTTCCTTGGAATTTCCATACTGGCGCTGCAGCTAAACTGCTGATGTCAAGCTAGAGGCAGCTGTATATAAGGCTTTTACATTAGGCAAGGACTGAACAATGCATTTAAATGTCATCTTTCACTCTTTGCTTCATTTAAAGGGGTGATGCTAACGTTAAAGGGGTTTTCCAAGACTTTATAAATGATGACCTATCCTCTGCATAAGTCATCAGTATCTGATTGAAGGGGGTCCGTCACCCATTAGCTGTTTGAGAAGGGAGCCACACTCTCCGTAGCACTGTGTACTTTTTCAGCTTTCCCTAGGCCAAGTGTCACGCTTTTAAATATTATTTTAATTCAGTTTAGCATGAAAAACTTTTTATTCCAAATGGGGTGGAATTGAAGAACAAAATGCAATTCCGCCACAGTTTTATGGGTTTTGTTTTTATGACGTTCACACTGTGGGGTAAAACTGACTTGTGCTCTTCATTCTCCAGGTCAGTACCATATATGTATAGTTTTTCTTGTGTTTTAAGGGGGTTATCCGGGTTCAGAGCTGAACCCGGACATATCCCCATTTTCACCCACGCAGCCCCTCTGCTCTGATATGAGCAGCAGAGAATTTTATGCTCCGAAGCTCTCCTTTGCCCTGCGCTGAATCACGTAGGGCAAAGGCATTTTATGGAGATCCAGTGACCTACCGGGCGGGCTTTAGCACTTCTCTAGCCTATAAAACTGCTAGGGCAGCGCTAAAGTGTTGGTGACATCACCGGCAACACTGCTGGGCGGAAGCCTCAGCCCAGCACTGCGAGAATGTAAGCAAACAAGCCCTTACCCTGCGTGATCCAGCGCAGGACAAGGTAGAGCATAGGAGCATGAAATGCTCCGATGCTCATGTCGGAGGACCTGGAGGGGTGAAAATGGGGATATGTCCGGGTTCAGAGCTGATACTTTAATACTGAAAAAAATAAAAACTTTTGAAAAAATTATTTTTGTTTTCATTACAATATTCTGACCCCTATACCTTTTTATAGTTATGTCTACGGAGCTACAATGCTGGGAATTGTAGTTTCACAACAGCTGGAGTGCCGAAGGTTGCTGATCCCTGCTCTATACATTGATCGCTATATTACAATTCAGTCATGCCACCTGCTGGCCTGAATTGTAATATACAACCTAGTACAGGTTTTTACTTTCATGGAACGCCTTTCCCAAGCGTGCTGGAATGTATTAGATGACATTGCCATAATGCTACCAGTGTTATCCAATACTTTCCAGAACTGTAAGGGTTACATAGCATCATAAATCAGTATAATGCTATATGACCCCTGGCAGCGCTGGGAGTTCAGGCCGGGAGCTGCGATGCGGACTCACAGCGTGACCAACGCTTGTCTGTAAGGGCTGTAAGAGGGATCCCGGTGACGTCACCAGCTCTGATAGGCAGTCTTTAATGCTGTTTTAACCCGTAAAAATTATTGATACTGTTTATCTGTAATTTTTACTTCTAGAAGTGTGTACCCTTGTTTCGAGATGGTGCAGCGTTCATTCTTAAATGTGACTTCATTGCCCTGTCCAGTGAGTTTCTTCACAGACAGAAAATTGCTTTCAAGTCTTGGGACATACAGTCGTGGCCAAAAGTTTTGAGAATTACATAAATATTGGAAATTGGAAAAGTTGCTGCTTAAGTTTTTATAATAGCAATTTGCATATACTCCAGAATGTTATGAAGAGTGATCAAATGAACTGCATAGTCCTTCTTTGCCATGAAAATTTACTTAATCCCAAAAAAAACTTTCCACTGCATTTCATTGCTGTCATTAAAGGACCTGCTGAGATCATTTCAATCATCGTCTTGTTAACTCAGGTGAGAATGTTGACGAGCACAAGGCTGGAGATCATTATGTTAGGCTGATTGGGTTAAAATGGCAGACTTGACATGTTAAAAAGAAGGGTGATGCTTGAAATCATAGTTCTTCCATTGTTAACCATGGTGACCTGCAAAGAAACGCATGCAGCCATCATTGCGTTGCATAAAAATGGCTTCACAGGCAAGGATATTGTGGCTACTAAGATGGCACCTCAATCAACAATTTATAGGATCATCAAGAACTTCAAGGAAAGAGGTTCAATTCTTGTTAAGAAGGCTTCAGGGCGTCCAAGAAAGTCCAGCAAGTGCCAGGATTCAGCTGCATGATCGGAGTGCCACCAGTGCAAAGCTTGCTCAGGAATGGCAGCAGGCAGGTGTGAGCGCATCTGCACGCACAGTGAGGCGAAGACTTTTGGAAGATGGCCTGGTGTCAAGAAGGGCAACAAAGAAGCCACTTATCTCTAAAAAAAAACATCAGGGACAGATTGATCTTCTGCAGAAAGTATGGTGAATGGACTGCTGAGGACTGGGGCAAAGCCATGTTCTCTGATGAAGCCTCTTTCTGATTGTTTGGGGCATCAGGAAAAAGGCTTGTCCGGAGAAGAAAAGGTGAGCGCTACCATCAGTTCTGTGTCATGCCAACAGTAAAGCATCCTGAGACCATTCATGTGTGGAGTTGCTTTTCATCCAAGGGAGTGGAGTGGGCTCACTCACAATTTTGCCCCAAAACACAGCCATGAATAAAGAATGGTACCAAAACACCCTCCAACAGCAACTTCGTCCAACAACAGTTTGGTGAAGAACAATGCATTTTCCAGCACAATGGAGCACCGTGTCATAAGGCAAAAGTGATAACTAAGTGGCTCGGGGACCAAAACATTGACATTTTGGGTCCATGGCCTGGAAACTCCCCAGATCTTAATCCCATTGAGAACTTGTGGTCAATCCTCAAGAGGCGGGTGGACAAACAACAACCCACTAATTCTGACAAACTCCGAGAAGTGATTATGAAAGAATGGGTTGCTATCAGTCAGGAATTGGTCCAGAAGTTGATTGAGAGCATGCCCAGTCGAATTGCAGAGGTCCTAAAAAAGAAGGGCCAACACTGCAAATACTGACTCTTTGCATAAATGTCATGTAATTGTCGATAAAAGCCTTTGAAACGTATGAAGTGCGTGTAATTATATTTCACTACATCACAGAAACAACTGAAACAAAGATCTAAAAGCAGTTTAGCAGCAAACTTTGTGAAAACTAATATTTGTGTCATTCTCAAAACTTTTGGCCACGACTGTACAGCACATCCTTTACTGGAAACCGGCTTTGTGTTGGGGAGACATAACAATTAATGTAGACATCTCCTACTCCTTCTGAAGTCATATACTGCCCATTAGCAAGGATCACTTTCTCTGTCTTACTTTGGTCAAGGTTGGAGAAGAAGTTTCTGTCATTTGTCATATGACTAGTTGCTCCAAAGTGTATACACCAAGCATGTTCTGATGGACTTGAATGAATAATAAATGTAGCTTCGGTACTTGAGGTGTTTCTTTCTTCACTGACAGCACTTTTTAACTCTTTGTTGATCATTCTGCCTTTTTAGCTGTTTTATTCTAGCTTTCCAAACTCTGCAGTCAACTTTCAGATGAGCTGTTTTCTTGCACACAAAACACTGATGTGTCTCCTTTGAATGATCTTTACTTGTTACTAGATCCTGTGTCTTTAATGCAGATTCTGCTCCGTGACTGTTATTTTCATTTTCTTGAACTCATCTACAAGCTTTCCTCTAACACACTCCAGAGTGTGCTCATTATCTGGATGTGTTTCTAGGATGTTCACAAGTCTGTCATACCTTTCTGGAAGACCGCTGAATAACAGTGCAGGGACGTGGAAATCTTTTATTTCTTCTCCAATACCTCCCAGGTGCTCTACAATTTCTAAGCAGGGCCGGCGTGTCCTATAAGCCGGCTAAGTAGCCGCGTAGGGCGCCCCTTGGGAAGGGCTAGGATTGCCAGCCCCCCCTCATGCTGCAGCTGCCCGAGCGCTCTATATTGAGCCTCTGGCGGCTGCAGCACTGCCTGGGCGCAGCAAGAACAGAGGGGCTGACAGGAGGGAAGCGCTCAGCGCTCCCTCCTGTCACTCCCTCATTGTAGCGTAGCCGAGCCCTGTATGGTCCACGGGTACAGGGAGCATCTGTCTCCTGTACCTGGCCAGACTGACATGAAGTGCGCACACAGTGTGCACTTCCTGTCAGTCCGCTCGGGTACAGGAAACAAAAGCGTCTGTACCCGCAGGCCATACAGAGCTTGGCCATGCTACACTAGAGGTCGTTGGGGGGGGGGGTTGGGAAAGAAAATGACAAGGGGGGAGAGAATGACAAGAGGGACAAAGAGAATGACATGCGGGGGGGAGAGAGAATGATAAGGGGGGGGGGGGAATGACAAAAGGGGAAAAGAGAATGTCACGGGGGGGGAGGAAAATGACATGGTGGGGAAGAGAATGACAAGGGGGGAGAGAGATAACTGGCGTTAGTTAAAGAGGTTCTGCAGTTTATTTAAACTAATGATCTTTCCTCTGGATCGATCATCAGCATCTGAACGGCTGGAGTCCGACAGCTGGGATCCCCGCCGATCAGCTGTTTGAGAAGGCAGCGGCGCTGGCAGTAGTGCCTCGGCCTTCTCGCTGTTTACCCCAGGCGCAGTGACGTCACGACTAGTATCACTAGCCTTGGCGGGGTTAAGCTCTGTTCACTTGAATGAAGCTTAGCCCCGCCTAGGCCAATGATACTAGTCGTGACGTCACTGCGCCTGCGGTAAACAGGGAGAAGGCCGAGGTGCCACTGCCAGCACCGCTGCCTTTTAAAACAGCTGATCGGCGGGGGTCCCGGGTGTCGGACTCCAGCCGTTCAGATGCTGATGATCTATCCAGAGGAAAGATCATTAGTTTAAATAAACTGCAGAACCCCTTTAACTAACGCCAGTTATCTCTCTCCCCCCTTGTCATTCTCCCCGCCGATCAGTTTAAATAAACTGCAGAACCACTTTAATATGGCAGATCATATGGGTGGGGCATGGTGATGTCACATTGGGGGGGTCGGCAAACTTTTCTTTTGCCTAGGGCGAGAAAAATCCTTGCACCGGCCCGGTTTCTAAGGTATTTCTTATGTAGTCCTGACTGTTGAGGCCCTTGCTTAGCTTAGACTGGTACAGTTTTCTCATTGAATAGAGCTTGTTGCTAAGGTTCATGCTTTCAGGCACTTTCTGCAGCTCCTCCCACATCTCTTTTGTGCACATATGCGAATGTGAAACTGCTATCTGATCATCATTTATACTGAGGGGAATAGTGCTCTGTGCTTTCTGATCCTTATCCAGCCAATCCTCTAATAGTGGGTCTGGTTTACATTCTTTTGTGTATTTTCATATACCATCTCTTTAGTGTGAGCGAAGCTTTTAAAGCTGATTTCAGTCCAAAGTTTAGGAAAGCTTTGATTCGCAACGAATCCGAATTCCCTTGTGCTTTGTGATAACAAATTAGTTTTTCCTAAAATGCCGGCTGCAGTCCATAAAACCCTCATCCCACGTGGTCTCCACCATTGTTCTGTGAGCTGAGCATTGGGAGAGACGTGGCAAGCACTCATGTGCTAGAGACAGTGTTGCTGAAAATGATTAACAGAGAAATATAGGAGAGGGAGACTGCAGGGAGACTTTTTGCGTCAGTTTTATTTATTTATTCCTACATTTTGTTATTCCTACATCAGCCGTAACCAAAGATATGTAATTCAATACCAATACAATGGAAGTCTTTATAATTCCAGTGCCAGCATGCCAACCAATACCATCCAGTCCGCACCCCTTAGGGGGGCCAGGTCTTAATGATGACCATCCTCAACTTTTAATGGCTTTACTTCTTTCAAATTATCCTTCAAAGTCTCCATGTCCTAGAAAAGTCATCAAGATGCAGAGAGAGGAGGTAGTGAATGTTCCTGATGACGTATTCTCATTGATATTAGATGATGTGGAAAACGAGGAAAAGCAGATGGCAGAAGAAGGGCTCCCACCTGAAGGGCAGGAGAGCGCTGGGGTTGGAGAAGTGGGTATGCCAGAGCTGATTAATATTCTGTGTTTACTGTCAAATAACCTGCAGGAGATTGCAGACAAGAACAGCAATAAAATGCATATTGTACCCCCAGCTAACCAGCCAAACCCCATACCAGCAACAGCCCCTGTTTAAAGGTGTATTAAAGGTTCTGTGGGGCTATTAGCACTGAAGACCGACTATACAGTGTGGTTTTCATTATTAAATGAAAGACAGCTGGGGCTAATTGGCCGTGCAATTCTTAATTGCAGCATGGCCGCAACACACTTGCAGCACGGCTGTTCTGTACCCTAAGGCAGAGTCACCTGGGTATGATTTATAGTGATTTGTGACTAATTATTTTGGTACGAATCTAATTTTTTGGCTAACTTCGTCGAAGTTGCCGAATGGAAAGCTAACCTACGGTATCACACAACCTATGGTCATGTAGGGTGCTGTTTTTCAATAGAAAGCAGATATGTTTTCCTAATCCTGTATAACCCCCACCAATTTTTTGGCCACTTTCTCTGTACACAGCCATTCTTTGCCCGGTTAGAAGTGGCACAATTCAGAGAAAAATATAAAGCTGGCATTTACTAGCGCCACCGCTATTTAGCATGGAGATCACGGCGGTAAGACCACTGATAAGGAGCACCTATAGGTATTGACTTACATATAATTTTTGAGCTCTTGGTTTGGTATCTACTTTAAATTTAAGAGTCTCTGTACTTTCACACCATTTCATGGTGTAATCAGCAAATTTCTGCCTGCCTCCACCTGAAAAAAAGCTGTAAAATCATCGCCGATAGTCCAAGCCTGTTGTCAGGAAAGATCCGTCACTGGTAACAGAGACTCAAAAGATGGCTGAGAGGAAGTGGGGGGGGGTGTCAGAGCTAGCTTAGATCCGGAACCTGATACAACAACTACCTATACACTGCTTCTGAAGATTATAGGAGCGTCCTGTCTTTCTGTAACTGTCGTTTATCTCTCCTTATAAGCTTAAGAGCTCCTCAAAAAAAAATACATAATGGGAAGTGAGGTCACTGCATACAGTATTGGCAGAAGAGAGACACCCACTGCTTCTGAGAGAGATGCATCTAGCGGTGCAGCTGAAACAGAGAATAATATGGCTGAAAGAGACTTTAGGGAATCCCAAAAAACAACAGTTTATTCACTGTTATTTTTGTTCAAAGAAGCACAGCCATTATGCAAACCTTTTTTTAAAACTCAGGTATGCTTCAAACTGTCAGAAAATCCATTTAAAGATACACTACCTGAAAATAGATTTACCCCACCTTTTTAAGTGAGCTGGTAGACATAATAATTTGTTTAACAAACTTCAATATGCATTTATTGATGTAATTTCAGCATCCATTATTTTTGCCAGCTAGATCATTTGACTCCTCAACTCCACAATGAGACTCACTGAATCCCACAGCGTTTGTTGTGTGGACAGGATTTCAGGTTCTTCATTGCTTCCTATGGGAATATTGAAATTAATACAGAAAATTGTAAGAGGGTTGGAAATCACACTTGTAACTCTTACTAAGAAAACCATATCCTTTAATTAACTGTTTCTGTGGGTTACCATTTGACTCGATACCACCTAACCGGTGAACTGTAATGTGACAGTTGCTGGAACAGTTGCATCCAGGATAATACGCTATGTTGTGATGATGTAATTGATATGTGATTTACCGTGTACTGTGTCTTTGAGACGGTGTGAGATGCCAGTGAGGGAATGGTATGTGTCCTCCTTTGGGTGAAATGCTCTGTAAGTATTGAGACCAAGGTGGGAATGTCTAGTGATGATGTTATGAGCAGACCATGATAGCGTAGTGGGAGAGCTTTATACCTTGGGTGGAATGTGATGGATATTACAAAGAATGCACTAAAGGTATATTCTGTATACTGCACTTGTATGACATAATTGAGAGATAAAGATAAATGCATTGTGAAAGCATATGAGTTTGGAACAACACTTTTGTTATGCTTCAATCTATTGAGCAATTGTATTATCATAGTTAAGAGAACTGGGCTGACTTCACTTCCCAGCTCCAGGCTCTATCGTAGGAATGGACTGCACCTCAATGGGGAAGGGGCAGCTGTTTTGGGGGAAAAGATGGCTAGAAGGTTGGAGGAGTATTTAAACTAGGGACTGGGGGGAGGGTAATTACATTATAGGAGGGGAAGATAGTGCAGATAGGGAACTTGGTCAAGGTAATGGAACTACAAGAGGAATGGAAGAAGGGGCTAGAACAGTGAATAAGGAAAAGTGTAGGGTAAAAAAATATACATAAACCTCTCAAATGTATGTACACTAATGCCAGAAGCCTGACTAATAAAATTGGTGAACTGGAGTAAGTGAGGTGTGAGGAGGACTATGACATAGTGGGAGTAACTGAGACATGGCTGGATGATAGCTATGACTGGGCAGTTAAAGTACAGGGTTACAGTCTGTTTAGAAAGGATTGTCAAAACCGGTGAGGAGGAGGGATCTGCCTTTATGTAAAGTCCTGTCTAAAGCCCACAGTCCGAGAAGATATAAGTGAGGGACATAAACATGTGGAGTCACTGTGGGTAGAAATACATAGAGGCAAAACAATATTAAAAACTAATAGGAGTTTATTATAAGCTATCTAATATACCAGAGTCCACAGAAAATCTACTACTAAATGAGATAAATGAGGCGGCAAATCATAATGAGGTTGTTATTATTGGGGACTTCAACTACCCAGAGATAGACTGGGAAACTGAAAGCTGTACATCTCATAAAGGAAACAGGTTTTTGCCAATAACCAAAGACAATTACCATTTCCCAACTGGTTAAGGACCAAACTAGAGGGATTTAGTATTAACCAATAGACCTGACAGAACAACAGATGTGCAGGTTGGGGGACACCTGGGAAATAGTGACCATAAAGTAATAACCCTCCAATTGTCATTCAAAAGAGTGTTACCTAAGGGAGGAACAAAAATACCAAACTTTAAAAAAGCCTCAAAAATAAAAATACAGCCACAAAATGGGATATTTTTAAAAGCATCCTAAAATCTAATTGTGAGAGGTACATACCTTTATGGGGATAAAAGGGTAAGGAACAAGAAAAAACCAATGTGGATAAATAGAAATGCAAAGAAAGCAATAAATGACAAAAAGAAAGCATTTAAATCACTAAAACAGGAGGGGAGCCAGGAAGCATTGAACAACTATAAGGAAAAAAAATTGAATATGTAAAAGACAAATAAAAGCAGCCAAACTAGAGACCGAGAGATTATTTGCCAAAGAGAGTAAAACTAACCCTAAAATGTTCTTTAATTATATAATTGGTAAAAAGTATAAATCTGAAGGTGTCGGCCCTCTACATAGCAATAAGGGGGGTGTTGCAGAGAGCGATAAAGAGAAAGCTAAGCTATTAAATATTTTTTCTCTACTGTATTCACTGAGAAAAATAAACTGTCAAATGAAATGCAGAATGTAAAAGTAAATTCCCCATTAAAAGTGCCCTGTCTGACCCAGGAAGAAGTACAGCGGCGTCTTAAAAATATTAAAATAGACCAGATGGCATACACCCCTGTATCCTAAGAGAATTAAGTAATGTCATAGCCAGACCCTTATTTCTGATATTTACAGACTCTATACTGACAGGGAATGTTCCACAGGATTGGCGCATAGCAAATGTGGTGCCAATATTCAAAAAAGGTCCAAAAACAGAGCCTGGAATCTATAGACCGTTAAGTTTAACATCTGTCATGGGTAAACTGTTTAAAAGTTTTCTAAGAGATGCTATCTTGGAGTACCTCAATAAAAAGTTGTGTCAAACTAATTCAATCAGTTTCTATGAGGAGGTAAGTTCTAGACTTGACAGCGGCGAATCAATGCATGTCGTATATCTGGACTTATCCAAAGCATTTGACACTGTACCACATAAAAGTAGTATATAAAATGAGAATGCCTGGACTGGGAGAAAACTTCTGTATGTGGGTAAGTAACTGGCTGAGTGACAGAAAACAGAGGGTGGTTATTAATAGTACATACTCAGATTGGGTCACTGTCACTAGTGGGGTACCGCAGGGGTCAATCGGCCCTATTCTCTTCAATATATTAGAAGGCTTGCATAGTAAAATATCACTTTTTGCAGATGACACTAAACTGTAAAGTAATTAACACGGAAGAGGACAATTTACTGTATCTGGATAAATCGGAGGTTTGGGCAGAGAAGTTGCAGATAGGGCTTAACACTGACAAATGTAAGGTTATGGGAAGGTATAATGCATGTCACCAGTACATACTAAATCTGGATAACACTGACATGGAAAAGGATCTAGGAATTTTAGTGAACAGCAAACTAAGCTGTAGAAACCAGTGTGAGGCCAATAAGATAATGGGTTGCATCAAAAGGGGCATAGATGCCCGTGATGAGAACATAGTCCTACCACTTTACAAATCACTGGTTAGACCACACATGGAGTACTGTGTACAGTTCTGGGCTCCTGTGGACAAGGCAGACATAGCAGAGCTGGAAAGGGTTCAGAGGAGGGCAACTAAAGTAATAACTGGAATGGATGGACTACATTACCCTGAAAGATTTTTAAAATTAGGGTTATTCACTTTAGAAAAAAGACGACTGAGGGGAGATCTAATAACTATGTATAAATACACTGCCTGTCCAAAAAGAAGTCGCCACCCAAAAAAAACGGTCACACACTCTAATATTTCGTTGGACCGCCTTTATCGTTGATTACGGCACGCATTCGCTGTGGCATTGTTTCGATAAGCTTCTGCAATGTCACAATATTTTTTTCTATCCAGTGTTGCATTAATTTTTCACCAAGATCTTGCACTGATGATGGTAGAGTCTGATCGCTGCCTTCTCTAGGACGTCCCAAAGATTCTCAATGAGGTTAAGGTCTGGACTCGGTGGTGGCCAATCCATCTGTGAAAATAATGTCTCATACTCCCTGAACCACTCTTTCACAATTGATGAATCCTGGCATTGTCATCCTGGAATATGCCCGTGCCAGAAAAAATCCATTGATGGAATAACCTGGTCATTCAGTATGTTCAGGTAGTCAGCTGACCTCATTCTTGGAGCACATACTGTTGCTGAACCTAGACCTGACCAACTGTAGCAACCCCAGATCCTAGCACTGCCCCCACAGGCTTGTACAGTACGCACTAGCCATTATTGGTGCCTCCCTTTATCTGCCTCTCTTCTTACTCTGATGCGCCCATCACTCTAGAACAGGGTAAATCTGGACTCCTCAGACCACATGACCTTCTTCCGTTGCTCCAGAGTCAAATTTTTATGCTCCCTAGCAAATTGAAGCCTTTTTTTCTGGTTTGCCACACTGATTAGTGGTTTTCTTACAGCTACACAGCTGTTCAGTCCCAATCCCTTGAGTTCCCTTCACATTGTGCATGTAGAAATGCTCTTACTTTCACTATTAAACATAGTCCTGAGTTCTACTCTTGTTTTTCTTCAATTTGATTTCACCAAACATTTAAGTGATCGCCAAACACGATCAACCAGGATTTTTTTCCAGCCACATTTCTTATTCGAATACGATGGGTCCCCACTATCCTACCAGTTTTTAATAATGCGTTGGATAGTTCTAATCTTAACCCAATTTTAGTAGTTTCTGCAATCTCTGCTTGATGCATGCCAATGATTTGATATACACAAACCAACTGAAAGGTGGCATGAAGCAGGATGTGCTCAACCCAAAAATGCAGTTGTACACATATATACAGGGGAGCAGATCCTGCACTTGTGGCCTGTTGCTAATGGCGATCCCCAGCAAAAATGCATACTGTGGAGGATGCCCGCAGCGGACCACAAGTACCACAATAGACATCCTACACAAGATGGCAATTGTGTGGATGTAATAAGTAATATAACAATATAGCAATAACAAATGACAAAACAGGTGCACACTGCGGTCTTACTAAGATGTTAGTCGAGGATTTGACCCTCCTCGACTAACATCTCTTCCACGACCACAAGATGTGTCTTTTGACATGGTTGTTTAAGAAATGAGAAGCAACTCACTGCACCAGTTGGGGTTAAATAATTTGTTGCCAGCTGAAAGATAATCGCCCATGCAGTAATTATCCAATAGGAGGCTCATACCTATTTGCTTAGTTAAATCCAGGTGGCGACTTTTTTTTTGGACAGGCAGTGTATATCAGGGGTCAGTACAGAGTTCTCTCCCATCATCTATTTAGCCCCAGGACTGTGACTGTGACAAGGGGACATCCTCTGCGTCTGGCAGAAAGAAGGTTTGCACACAAACATAGAAGAGGATTCTTTACAGTAAGAGCAGTGAGACTATGGAACTCTCTGCCTGAGGAAGTGGTGATGGTGAGTTCACTAAAAGAGTTCAAGAGGGGCCTGGATGTATTTCTGGAGTGTATTAATATTACAGGTTATAGTTACTAAAGAAGAGTTGTTGATCCAGGGAGTTATTCTGATTGCCTGATAGGAGTTGGGAAGGATTTTTTCCCCTAAAATGGGGAAAATTAGCTTATACCGCACATTTTTTTTTTTCCTATTTATAATTTATTGATTTTTAACAAAGTTGAAATCACAAGCAGTATGCAAGGGTTATAGAAGGCAAATACAGGTGTATGTCTTCAAATTACATTTCACCATAAAAAAAATAAAAAATATATAAAATGAAACATAGTGTCTCTCCATGTCTATAGTCCTAACATTGCTTTGTGAGTGTCCCATGGCTGCCAACATTTCAGGAATTTGTTGTATTCCGCTGAAGAGCAACTGAATAATTCAGGGATCTGAGCCTCCTGTATCCGAGCATACAGGTCTGACCCCGTCCGGGATGTTGCTCTTTTCCAATGGAGGACATTTAACTGCTGTTAGTATATGAAGGAGCAGCCTGGCACCCCCACTTCTCAGCGTTGATGGGACTGCATTTAAGAGGATTGTCTCTGGATCCCTGGGGATACGAGTATCCAGAATGGTCCGTAACAAACTCGTTACCTGCTTCCAATAAGGTTCTATGACTGGACACGACCAGAAGATATGAAATAAGGAGGCATTCGGTTTGGAGCATCTCCAGCAGATATCCGGCACCTCAGGGTTCATAGCGTGGAGAACGGCTCGTGTATAATTCCAGCATGTTAGTATTTTCAGTTGGTTCTCCCTATACGCCATGAAGGAGGAACTAGAATGTGCCCTGTTCCATATGGGTTGCTAAATCTCTGGGGGGAGCTCCTTTTGTAGCCAGTCTTCCCACTTTAGCATGTAGGGATGTTTAATTCCCGTCGGGAAGGTTGAGGAGAATATTATCTGTATATGTCAGAGATAAGGCCCTTGGAAGAAGGGTCACGAGTACATCCGCGCTCAAACGGGGTGAGGGCGGGAATAATCCTGGATCGCAGCACACTCTTACAGTAATGAAGGATTCTGTGATACTGAAACTCTAGATTGAGAGGGAGGGAGAATAGCCTGTAATTCACCAAATGTCATAATTTGAACAGAAAGGTTGTTCTTCAGGTCGACAACGCGGAAGAGCCCTGCAGCTGTCCATGACCTAACCATCCCCACCTCAGAGCTACAGGGAAGATGAGGAGTGAAAAGGAATAGAGAAAGTGGGTGAGTCGCTAAATTATATCTAATCCTGGTCTTGTACCATATCTTTCTCGTAAATGACATATAGCCGAGTAATTGTGAAGAGGGGATAGGTGCAGGAGCGCCCTGTATTATAGTTCCTAGATGAGTGGTATCCAGCCACAGTTTCTCGATCTCTGTCCGTCGGTTATATGAATGGAGCGTGGATCATGAGGTAATATGCCTCAAATGTGTTGCTAAGTAGTATGAAACAATATCAGAGAGGGCCAGACCTCCTTTCGTAATCGGGGCTATTAGAATCTGATTAGAGACACAGTGCCTTCTTTAATTCCAGACAAAATTTGCGAAAGCGAACTGTATAGTGCGAAGACCTGTAGCAGGCAACCTCACCGGCAGAGTTTCAAACAAATATAGAAATTTAGGAAGAATGGACATCTTTATGGCTGCGATGCGAACTAGGAGTGATATTGGAAGTTGTTTCCATTTAGTGAAAAGGGTATTCATTTCCGATATCAACTGTGGGAAGTTAGCTTTGTATAGAGCAGAGTAACGGGGGGTAAGTTGGATTCCTAGATATTTTATTGATTGAGTATACACCAAGTATATTTAAACTTGCTTTAGAGGAGGCGTACTCTGTGGTGGGGTACATTTTGCCTTCTTTTGGATCAACTTGCAGGATAACAGGCTGAACTAGATGTCTTTTTTCAGCCTTATAAACTATGTTACTATGTTATAGGATGATACAGTAACTTTCTGATCCCCAGACTTAATTAACATCTGAGGTCTTCATGCTGTATTGAGCTTTTGTAAAGAGCATCCCATGGAAGGGCGGTATGCATGCCTCATGTGCAGTGTGAAAAAGGAAATGATAGAGTGAGCTGGTGGCTGCAGCTGGAGACAGACCCATAGAGAAACCCAGACCCAGAGAGAAAGAGCACAGGTGGTTGCTACTTGAAAGAAGGGTAAAAAACCTCAGGGAATTGCTAGGGCCATAGAAGCCAAAAGGTTTGCAGAGGGTTTAGAGCTAGAGGCCTAGGGCTAAAAGAAGCCGTCTAGTCCGTGCACCCTAAAAGCAACCCAGGGCCTGTAGAAAAGACAGGTCGGTGATGAAGATATTATGTAGTCTGCAAACAATATTGTGTGAGAGATTGTGTGCAATAGGTAGAGATACCGAGATGCGTGTACCCAGTGGTTGTGAAGTCAGATGCCACAACCTAGGAGTGCCTGTTAGAGATTGTGCAATACCACACCACTTAGAAAAGTATCTGTGGTGTTAAGTGCAGATAAAGCCATCTACATTGCTGCCACTCTGAGGAGTCTAGAGCGAGAGTGTCAACATCCAGGAAAAGTGAGTTGTTACTTCTTAAAGGGACAGTAGCATATTTGTTGCCACTTAGACAGTGTTCCAATGTGCATTGAGTAACCGCTTTAAGTTACAACTGTGTCTGCCTGATTCTTTCTGCCATCCTAGGGTGCGGAGTAATGTATACCACTCTAGGCCAAAAAAATTCTCCAATTTACTGAAAGGGAATCCTGCTACGATTCCCATTACAAACTGACTTCTTGTGCACACAGCAAATTATGTGGGCTCCAGCGATTCTGTTAAATGTAATGTTAAAATTATCAATCTACAGCTGCCACTAGAGGGAGCTTACTGCATAGAGATTTAAGCATCTCAGGCAGGCAGCCAAGTTTTCTGTTCTGTCATATGTTGTGAACGGGCACGAGAAGTGGGTAGCTTTTATAGCACCTGCAAGCTCATCCGTGTGGGTGGCAGCAAAGATGAGCGTTGAGTTCTATTGAAGTTGCTCTATTTTTCAAGCTGTTTCCACCAGAAAACTTGCAGCTCTTGTATATTCTCCCTGCAATTATTCTGGAGCCGCTCTCAGTGGAAAATAATAAATGCATATTATTTTTTCTTATGTTAACTTTTTGTAACATACAATTAGATCACGGCGTTATGCACAAGGCCTTAAGTGTTTTGCAGTCTGCAAACAGTGGATCTGCAAAACACGGATCCATACGATGTGAATGCTGCCTTTTTTTAAACTCCTGTAGAAATGTCCTATCCTAGTCTGCTAAAAAATGCATATCGGATGCAGACCAAAAATTAGTTTTTTTTTTTTTAAGATCACTCATATTATTAAGAGCCCTTTTACACTCCTCAACATTGGAATTGCAACACCAAGAAGCATAGGCCATAAGTTTATTCAAATCTAAGACGTTGCAGGTGTCACTAAGATCTACAGATAATCAAATTTTCAAGCAACTAGCTCCAATCTGTGGCATAAAGGGTGGGCATAAAAGCCAGATTGAAACCAAAGCTTTTTAGCCACATGAAACCTCAACAAATTTATTAAGTCACGTGAGGTGACTGTGCAATGCCTCCTGTTTGTCGACCTGCCAGTTATCGCTGCGTGTCACAAACTGAGAGGGACAGAATCATTGACGTGTGAGACCTTGGTTTATCACTCTGGCAGATCACTATGCGCCTTGACCGAGATATCAGCATTATTCAACGTTGCGTGTCCCAGTGGTCGGAAGAACAAGACAAACCAAAATGAAAGCTAGAGGTGCATAGAGGTGAATTTCTGTGTGGACAGATCATCTGATTAGAAGAATGAAGGGTAGTGATCCATTCTGCACTGCAAGTAAAACTGGATGTCACATACCAAGCCTAGGGCGGCAAACAGTGTCTATACAAGCCATCAGAAGGCATTTCCATGACAATAAGCTACAAGCCAGATGTCAAGTTACAGGTGTTCCAATGACCCCATGCCTCAGCTCTCAAAGGCTATCATGGTGCACAGCAAGACAGCAAAGGAGGCAGGAATGGAGGCTTGTAGTGTTGAGCGAGCAACGTTTGTGCATCATAAATGTCAGTGACATTCAGTTTAATTTTTTCGCCGCTAGTGACAGAGATATTATTACATGCACTACATCTCCTGTATAACGTTTGCACATCATAAATATCAGTGACATTCAGTGTAATTTATTTGCGCATACACTTACAAAACCTGTGCTACTGTACGTGTGACATACTTGCAAGCATATATACCATTTAATATGCTGAAGACGAGCAGTAAGGGACGGGGAAGTGGCTGTGCTGCTGATGGTGCACGGAGAGGCTGTGGCCCTGGGCGCAGTGAAACTCTGCCTGCTGCCAGAGCACAAGAAACAAACTCATACACGATACCTAAAAACACCACACTCATACACGGAAAACACCACACTGAGCATAAGAGGGAAGGGGGATACCGGAATAAGGTCTGGAAACTAGGGAGGAAGATGGACACCTCCTAGAGAGAATCCTAAATCCAGTACTGACAGACTACCAGTATGAAAAGGCACCACAGGTAGGCAAGTTCATACACCAGATATCTAGAATCCTATCTCACCCTATAGGACCCTGGAACTAATGTCAGGACTGAGTCTACCTGTTCCTCCAAAGGAAAGGATGAAAAGGAGTCTCCCCCAGGCCTAATGACAAACAGCAGGGAAAGGCAACACGCACATATACACTCACCTAAAAAAATTATTAGGAACACCATACTAATACGGAGTTGGACCCCCTTTTGCCTTCAGAACTGCCTTAATTCTACGTGGCATTGATTCAACAAGGTGCTGATAGCATTCTTTAGAAATGTTGGCCCATATTGATAGGATAGCATCTTGCAGTTGATGGAGATTTGAGGGATGCACATCCAGGACACGAAGCTCCCGTTCCACCACATCCCAAAGATGCTCTATTCGGTTTAGATCTAGTGACTGTGGGGGCCATTTTAGTACAGTGAACTCATTGTCATGTTCAAGAAACCAATTTGAAACGATTCAAGCTTTGTTACATGGTTCATTATCCTGCTGGAAGTAGCCATCAGAGGATGGGTACATGGTGGTCATGAAGGGATGGACATGGTCAGAAACAATGCTCAGGTAGCCAGTGGCATTTAAATGATGCCCAATTGGCACTAAGGGGCCTAAAGTGTGCCCAAAACACATCCCCCACACCATTACACCACCACCACCAGGCTGCACAGTGGTAGCAAGGCATGATGGATACATGTTCTCATTCTGTTTACGCCAAATTCGGACTCTATTTGAATGTCTCAACAGAAATCGAGATTCATCAGACCAGGCAACATTTTTCCAGTCTTCAGCAGTCCAATTTTGGTGAGCTCGTGCAAATTGTAGCCTCTTTTTCCTATTTGTAGTGGAGATGAGTGGTACCCGGTGGGGTCTTCTGCTGTTGTAGCCCATCTGCCTCAAGGTTGTGCATTTTGTGGCTTCACAAATGCTTTGATGCATACCTCGGTTGTAACAAGTGGTTATTTCAGTCAACGTTGCTCTTCTATCAGCTTTAATCAGTCGGCCCATTCTCCTCTGACCTCAAGCATCAACAAGGCATTTTCGCCCACAGGACTGCCACATACTGGATGTTTTTCCCTTTTCACACCATTCTTTGTAAACCCTAGAAATGGTTGTGTGTGAAAATCCCAGCAACTGAGCAGATTGTGAAATACTCAGACTGGCCCGTCTGGCACCAACAACCATGCCACGCTCAAAATTGCTTAAATCACCTTTCTTTCCCATTCTGACATTCAGTTTGGAGTTCAGGAGATTGTCTTGACCAGGACCACACCCCTAAATGCATTGAAGCAACTGCCATGTGATTGGTTGACTAGATAATTGCATTAATGAGAAATAGAACAGGTGTTCCTAATAATTCTTTAGGTGAGTGTATATAAACAAAATACAAAAGGGAAAGGAAACACTTATCTTCGATGAAGCTTTGAAAGCACCAGAAACTCACCTGATAACCATACACAAGCTAACCACAAGTCCAACAGAAGCTATAATCCACACAGCAAAGTGGGAGAAACAACAATAAATAGAGAAGGTTAAATGACCAAAATAGCCACACCTGAGGAAAGAAGGTATAGCAAGCACCAGAAACAACACACACATCATTTGATCCACAAGGAAAACATGTCAGATCAAACCACTTGTTGCCAGTCTCACAGATTTCTTGCCACCTGTCATGGGAACGTCCGTATGTCTCGGTACGTCCGTGACAGTATCTTTGGATCTCAGAGTGACCATTCGGTTCTTTGTCACCTCTCTCACCAAGACCCTTCTCCCCCAATTACTTAATTTGGTGGGCCTCCAGCTCAGAGAGGTCACAGTGCTCTTAGGCACTTTCAATGCAGCAGATTTTTTTTTCTACCCTTCTCCAGATCTGTGCCTCCACCCAATCCTCTCTCTGAACTCTACAGGCAGCTCATGGCTTGGTTTTTGCCCTGATGTGCATTGTCATCTGTGAGATCCTTATATAGACAGGGCTGTGTCTTTCTAATTCATGTCCAATCAACTGAATTTGCCACAGGTGACTCAAATCAAGTTGTAGAAACATCTCCAAGATGATCGGGAGAAATGGGAAGCCCCCACAGCTAAATTTCAAGTGTTAAAAAAGAGTCTGAATTATACATGAGCGAACCACTCAAGATTAAGTTTGATTCAGGTTCGCCGAATTTTTCAAAAAGTCCAGTTCGGACCAGAATAAATTCGTATTGAACTGAAGTTGATCCAATTGCCCTGAGCCGCAATAGTAGTGCCAGCAGAAACAAAATAGCATGGAACATACAAGGAAGTAGAACAGCTGTCTACAGGTAAAAGTAGTGGTAGCGGTGGCAGATGCTTTGTGTTAATACTGGTGGCAGTAGCAGCAAGGAGCAGCAGCAGCCATATGGAACATTTTGGCAGGCAACAGCATGAATGAGACAGCAGCAGGCTTACAGAAGATGATGGTCTACAGGTCGCAGAAGTGGCAAGATGGAGGTGGCAATGGCATGATGGAAGCAGGCAGGAAGCAACAGTGGCAAGATGGGGCACTGCCAGCAAGGCCAGATCTATTCATCGGCCTCAGCTAGAGGAGTTTGAAAATCCTCCCCAATCCAGGCTAGTAATGTTTTGGACACTTTCGGAAGACACAGCGCTGCAATTTGCGGTCCCCAATGCACGGACAACGTTGGCCGGGACGGATCGAGACCCATTCGACTTGAATGGGTCCGTGATCTGTCCGCATTGCAAAAAAATAGAACAACTTCTATTTGTTTGCAGTGCGGAGGCATGGACAGAAACACCATAGAAGCACTCCGTAGTGTTTCTGTGGGCTTCCGATCCGTGCTTCCGTTCCACATTTCCATGATTGCGGACCCATTCAAGAGAATGGGTCCACATCCGTGATGCGGAGTGCACATGGACCGGTGCCCGTGTATTGCAGACCTGCGCACGTTGTGTGCAAGAGGCCTTAGTGCAACGCTGCATGACGGCTGAATTGATGCTATGCCTGAGGGCTAGGGAGGTCCAAAAGCAAGGGAGCTTGGTCATTCCCCCTACAGATGCTGTGTTGCGGCGGTTCGCCATGCACCCAAAAGTGTAGGGTTCCACTTGAAAGAGATTACTGGGAAGTTGGCATATAGGTTTATAGATTTTGATCAATATGCATGCAAAAAACCTCAAGTTTATAATTTTTGCGGATGGGTTCACATTACGTTTTTACCATCCTTTTAATATATACAAAAAACGTACACGTTAAACGGATGCATCAGACTGATGCCATACAGTGATATCCATTCACCATACAGTGTCATTGTAAAAAAAAAAGTATACTTTTTTTTTTTACCTGGTTCTGCAGGATACAAGAACATGGTGTTCTGCATTTTTGTATACTTTTTTTTTCTAACATATACGTTAAACAGGCATAAAACGTGATGTGAACCCACCTTAATAGCAATAGGTTCATGTATATCATGTGGATGCGTGATCTATACAATTGTTACCTGTGCTTCATTGCTATGACCATAAACACGATATGGAAAGTGCTTTCTTAAACCCATTCTTCCCGTTCCTGCAGTGCAAGCTGAGGCTTGCATAGACAGCTTGCTGTTTCAAGAACCTGAGCATAGCAATAAAACAAGTGTAGAACCGTGTTCCCAGCCGTGTGTGTACCGACGCCTTGTCTAGTTTATTAATGCCGCTCATAGCCTTGACAAACCGCACACCTTAAAAATACTTTCTGTGCTTTCTTCCTCTTTGCCTGAAAAAAAAAAAGCTGTTGGCTTTCCCCCGTGGCAGCGAAAGCTAATCCTTAAGAAATGTGGGCAGCCATGAACTTCACAGCACCCGGTTAATTGCTGTGTTCTTAATAATTCCACCTCTTTTATGTGAAGGGTGATGAGGTGGGTAGAGTATTGGCCAGGCATAAATCACAAGCAAACCATATTGCCTTTGTCCTCTAGCAAATCTAGAAGGGAAGTGTTTTTCGATTTTGGGAGGGGGGGGGACGGGACGGTGCAGACGTGGAGGGTGTGCCAAGCAGGAATGAGAAATCCAACTCAATAACGTGTCTCATTACTCAATCGAAATGAGCATGTTCAGAAGAAAAAAGATGTGCAATTATTACTGCAGGTCCTAGAAAATCTTTCCCCTGAATGATTGTATTTTTCATATGTCTACGTAGGGCCGACCCTTTACCCCCTGCACGCACATGATTGCTTTGCTGGATCGTAGCGGTATATGACCTTGTAAATGTACGGTAATTCTGGCAGACGTCTAAAGGCACATCCGTTGACTGCAAGCTTCTGCAAAGATCATTAAATGCTTATGACTTTCTACCTCCGACTGCCAAGTTTTAAAAATATCTTTTTTTATGGAGAATTTCTCATTCGCGTCGCAAGAGGAGAAGGAATTAGGGCGGGGCAATGAAAGATGTGATAGACCCAAAATAGTGTTGTATAAATTTCTCTTTTACCTCCAGAAATATGCTCTTTCTGGGACGCCAGCTCCAGCAAACCTGGCTCTCATTTGCTTCTCGATGAATGCGCTCTAAATTTCTTTTGTAGCAGAATTGTGCGTAATATCCTTCCTCATTGAGAATGCCAGCACCTTAAAAATATAGAGATGGAAATATTGCGCGATAGTTTATGGCGGCGATGATTAGATAGCGCTCTGAAGGAGAAGTACTGATTTGTTGTATCATTGGATCAAATATAGATCTGTAGTATGTTTTAACAATAAGCAATGAAATACATAAGCAATGAAAAAAATACACATCATGGGCATTGCCGTATGCGAAAATGTTCATACTATTAAAATATAACAATATTTATCCCATATGACAAACGGAAATAAAATCAAAATGGCCAATTAGCTATTTTTGTCACTTCACCTCCCCAAAAAATGTAATAAAAAGTGATCAAAAAGTGACACACATTTCAAAATGGTATCATTGACAAGTCCTGATCGCCCAGCAACAAATGAGCCGTCATACAGCTCGATATACATATTATAGGGGTCAGAATATGGCGATGAAAATTAAAAAGGTACAAGAAAAACTATACAAGTGTGGAATCGTTGTAATCGTACTGGAGAACGAAGGTAACAGGTTTTACCACAGAGAATGCCGTAATCTAACCCCCCCCCCCCCCATAAAACTGTGAAACTGTGGAGGAATTGCGTTTTTTTCCAATTCCACTCTATTTGGAATTTCTTTTCAGCTCCCTACAATATCATATGGAACGTTAAATAGTGCCTTTTGACTACTTGCAAAAACTAAGCCCGATAAAACTACGTGAAAGGAAAAATAAAAAAGTTATGGCTCTTGGAAAACGGGGAATGAAAAATTAAAATGCAAAAACGGAAAATCAAAAGGCCCTCTAAAGGGTTAAGGGCCTAAATGAAGTGATAGGTAAATTTTCCTACCTGAGAACACCACCATTAACCACCAATTGCAAACAATTTAATAATACTTATATACTGCAAATGTACTATTCTAACATAGAGCACTACAGATTTCGGTCCGTGCCTCCGCACAGCAAAAAACGGAATCTTACGGATCGTTGACTTATTCAAGTAAATAGGTCTGCAAACTACGGGTACACAACTGCTATATGCAGTCCACATGGGCACACGGTGCACACGTTCGTGTGCATGAGCCCTTAACCCAGGCATCCTCAAACTGCGGCCCTCCAGCTGTTGTAAAACTACAACTCCCACAATGCCCTGCTGTAGGCTGATACCTGTAGGCTGTTCGGGCATGCTGGGAGTTGTAGTTTTGCAACAGCTGGGGGGCCGCAGTTTGAGGATGCCTGCCTTAACCCTATCATCACTTTAGACCACAAATGATATTGGGGTTCTTTAATAAAAACCAGCATTTTACACCGATCCTTCATATCCCCTGCTCTGCCAGAGGATGTGCTTAAGTTATGACGAGATGCTGACCTCATAATAAATTTGGTGCATCCTCTGACAGTCAGTGCACTTAGATTGAACTCTACTTCAGCCCCTAGCTGGAGTCAATTTCAGTCGTCATTTTATGGCAGGAAACTAGCATAAAAGTTAGTAAATATGCCAGGCCGATCAGCCACACGTCTGACCCCTTAAAAGGGTTATCCCATGACTAATGTAAAAAATAACAACCTCTTTCTAACAAAGCTAGAACCAGCCCTGTACCTCACATGGATCCAGAGATCTCCCCATTCATTGCTCTGCTAGATTTATATCAAGCTGACAGCTCAAGGGGAGTGTATTTTCTGCTGCAGCTCAGGAGGCGTGTCTCAGCTCTCCCTATCACAGCTCAGGAGGCATGTCTCAGCTCTCCCTATCACAGCTCAGGAGGCGTGTCTCAGCTCTCCCTATCACAGCTCAGGGGGCGTGTCTCATATCTCCCTATCACAGCTCAGGAGGTGTGTCTCAGCTCTCCCGATCACAGCTCAGGAGGCGTGTCTCAGCTCTCCCGATCACAGCTCAGGAGGCGTGTCTCAGCTCTCCCTATCACAGCTCAGTAGGCGTGTCTCAGCTTTCCCTATCACAGCTCAGGAGGCGTGTCTCAGCTCTTTCTATCACAGCTCAGAAGGCGTGTCTCAGCTCTCCCTATCACAGCTCAGGGGGCATGTCTCATATCTCCCTATCACAGCTCAGGAGGTGTGTCTCAGCTCTCCCGATCACAGCTCAGGAGGCGTGTCTCAGCTCTCCCGATCACAGCTCAGGAGGCGTGTCTCAGCTCTCCCTATCACAGCTCAGGGGGCGTGTCTCAGCTCTCCCGATCGAAACTCAGGAGGCAGTCGAAGGATGGAACTGAGCATGTACGGCTTTCTCAGTGAGCAGGTAAAAGAAATAAGAAAAAGAAAAAACAGCAGGTGGCGCTATTCAGATACATTTTATTTAATAACTCAGTGGCTATTCTAAGTTTTTAATTGCATGCAGTTACAAAAGTATTCAGATACAGGTGCTGGTTTAAAAACTGTAGAATATTTTTCGTGGGACAACCCCGTAGAAATGCCACATGTACCAAAATATAGGCATACGGGCATTCAAAAGTCACAAAATTGATGCATGTGATTTTTTTTACGCCATTATCTGGTATAGGGGGGTAATAATAAAAATACATTACGTGTTAACCTAACAGAGTACCAAGAGTATTACAAGAACATCATCATTAACCTCTAAACCACCTACTATAAAACTACGAGATGTAACTTGTGTAGAAAGTCGGCAAAGGCTGGGTTAACATCACGTTTTTTCCATCCGTTTAATGTATTCAAAAACGTATATGTTAAACGGATGCCTCAGACTGATCCCAAACAGTGACATCAGTTCACCATACTGCTCCATTGTAAAAAAAAAACAACGTTTTTATACTTATTTTTACTGGACTCTGCATGATACAAAAGCATGGTGTGCTTCACTTTTGTATCCTTTTTTTTAATTACAAAGTATCCATTAAACGCATGGCAAAAATTTGATGTGAACCCACCCAAGGACCACCTAACCAGGGAAATTTTGCTGTCACTGATTTACTGGCACCAGTGCACTTGGAAACCCATAAATTGTGCATTTTCCCCTGCTATCCATGGGGGCACTGGCCATAGACCCTAGATGCCCAGAGGGCCGCCAGCCGGATACATAAAGATCTGATGCTCTCAACCTATCTGGTTCTGCTGAGGCAGTATATTGTGCTGCACTGTGGTATTTGGTTCTGCTGGAGCAGTATATTGTGCTGCACTGTGGTATTTGGTTCTGCTGATGCAGTATATTGTGCTGCACTGTGGTATTTGGTTCTGCTGAGGCAGTATATTGTGCTGCACTGTGGTATTTGGTTCTGCTGAGGCAGTATATTGTGCTGTACTGTGGTATTTGGTTCTGCTGAGGAAGTATATTGTGCTGCACTGTGGTATTTGGTTCTGGTGGGGCAGTATATTGTGCTGCACTGTGGTATTTGGTTCTGCTGAGGCAGTATATTGTGCTGTACTGTGGTATTTGGTTCTGCTGGGGCAGTATATTGTGCTGCACTGTGGTATTTGGTTCTGCTGAGGCAGTATATTGTGCTGTACTGTGGTATTTGGTTCTGCTGGGGCAGTATATTGTGCTGTACTGTGGTATTTGGTTCTGCTGAGGCAGTATATTGTGCTGCACTGTGGTATTTGGTTCTGCTGGGGCAGTATATTGTGCTGCACTTTGGTATTTGGTTCTGCTGGGGCGGTATATTGTCCTGCACTGTGGTATTTGGATCCTCTGGGGCAGTATATTGTGCTGCACTGTGGTATTTGGATCTTCTGGGTAAGTATATTGCGCTGTACTGTGGTATTTGGTTCTGCTGAGGCAGTATTTTGTGCTTCACTTTGGTATTTGGTTCTTTTGGGGCAGTATATTGTGCTGCACTGTGGTATTGTGTTCTGCTGGGATGGTATATTGTGCTGGCCTGTGGTATTTGGGTCCTCTAGGGCGGTATGTTGTGCTGTACTGTGGTATTTGGTTCTGCTGGGCGATATATTGTGCTGCACTGTGGTATTTGGATCCTCTGGGGCAGTGTATTGTGCTGCACTGTTGTATTTGGTTCTGCTGGGGCGGTATTTTGTGCTGCACTGTGGTATTTGGATCCTCTAGGGCGGTATGTTGTGCTGTACTGTAGTATTTGGTTCTGCTGGGCGATATATTGTTCTGCACTGTGGTATTTGGATCCTTTGGGGCAGTAAATTGTGCTGCACTGTTGTATTTGGTTCTGCTGGAGCAGTATATTGTGCTGCACTTTGGTATTTGGTTCTGCTGGGGCGGTATTTTGTGCTGCACTGTGGTATTTGGATCCTCTGGGGCAGCATATTGTTCTGCACTGTGGTAATTGGATCCTGTGGGGCAGTATATTGTGCTGCACTGTGATATTTAGCTCTGCTGGGGCAGTATATTGTGCTGCACTGTGTTATTTGGTTCTGCTGTGGCAATATATTGTACTGTACTGTGGTATTTGGTTCTGCTGGGGAAGAATATTGTGCTGCACTGTGGTATTTGGTTCTGCTGAGGCAGTATATTGTGCTGCACTGTGGTATTTGGCTCTGCTTGGGCAGTATATTGTGCTGCAGTGTGGTATTTGGTTCTTCTAGGGCAGTATATTGTGCTGCACTGTGGTATTTGGATCCTCTGGGGCAGTATATTGTGCTGCACCGTGGTATTTGTTTCTGCCGGGGCAGTATATTGTGCTGCACTGTGGTATTTGGTTCTACTGGGGCGGTATATTGTGCTGCCCTGTGGTATCTGTTTCTGCTGAGGCAGTATATTGTGCTGTAATGTGGTATTTGGTTCTGCTGGGGCAGTATATTGTGCTGCACTGTAGTATTTGGTTCTGCTGAGGCGGTATATTGTGCTGCACTGTGGTATTTGGTTTTGCTGGGGCAGTATATTGTGCTCCACTGTAGTATTTGGTTCTGCTGGGGCCATATATTGTGCTGCACTGTGGTATTTGGTTCTGCTGGGGCGGTATATTGTGCTGCACTGTGTTATTCGGTTCTTCTGGGGCGGTACTTTGTTGTGCACTATGGAATTGTCTGCCTTGCCTACTTCTGTTGCCTCGTCTTCTGTGAATTTGGACCTCCCTACAACATGGGGCCACTTTTAGTTGTTTTTCTTTCCACTTTAAGTTCCCAGTCCGCCGCTGCTGCTATCTTCAGCGCTGAAAAGCTACTTGCTGGAAACTTGTAAGGCTTTCTTAAAATATGTCCTATATCTTCTGCTCCTTATGAGATGTAAATACCAGCACTGCAGCTGTGTTCCTCTATAGTAAAACCAACAGTCATTTTATTTCTGCCACATAAAATAGCCAGTAAAAAGTGCAGCCATGACGATTACCACCCAAGATAAAACAGTTTGCAAAAAACAAGTCCTGGAACGGGACCAGCTGGATGAGGCCCCACATTTTCTCTTCCAAGCCCTTTCCGATACACTGCTGATTTCTCTATGGTAGACTGGAGCCTGAGAACAATACATATTACTTCTGCTTCCCAGTCACTGCGGAGCGGGCGTTCTCCATGTACCAATGTCTTCATACAGCACAGCAGTGGCTGCTTCATGCCAATGTAATTAGAACCCTATAGCATCTCATTTCCTCTTACTAATCCCAATTAAACAACAGTGTGAGTATTATATATCTCGGTGGAGGGTAAGCAGTGTGGCAGTGGAGCTGCCGAGTGGCATATGTTTTAGCCAGGAAAAGCTGGGTGAGAAAGAAAACTCTGGGAAAGATGACTTTTTCTTAGACAAGTGGGTTGTTAATGAGACTTAAAGGGTTTTGTGTCACGAAACATATTCTACAGTTTTCAAACCGGCCCCTGGATCTAAATACTTTTGAAATTGCATGTAATTAAAAATATAATATGGCCACTGAGTTATTCAATAAAATGTATCTGTATAGCGCCACCTGCTGTTTGTTAAATTCCTTATTTTTTGTCCATCTCACTGAGCAGGTCGCACCCGCTCAGTTTAAATCTTCAACTGTCACCAGCCATATCTTCTGTTAGAAGATTTGGCAGTTACAGGGAGACAGCTACAGCAGAAAGGACACGCCCCCTGAGCTGCCAGTCTGAAACGAATCTGGCAGAGCAACTGGAGCAGTGAATGTGGAAATCTCTGGGTCCATGTGAGGTATGGGGAAGGTTCTAGCTTTGTTAGAAAAGTATTGTCATTTAATGTGCATGGTGGCCTCCAGGTTCTCCCCAGAAAGCTGATGACGGGGAAGATAAGGATAAGCCCCATTGCCCGGCCGTGTGCACCCCGCTTCACGGATGCAGACCCATTAATTTGGTGTTTCTGTCTGTGCCTCCGAATCCGCAAAAAAATAGAACATGTTCTATTTTTTTACGGTGCGGACGGACCACGGACCCATTTAAGCTGAATATGTCTTGATCCATCCCAGCCGCCGCATGGATGTTGCCCGTGCATTGGGGACCGCAAATTGCGGTCCCCAATGCATGGAACGGTCGCACAGCGGCCGTGTGCATGAGGCCTAAGGCATGTTGGATTTAATTGCATGATCTTGTTTTTCAGCAGAGAGATAAACTGCTGAGTAGTCTGACAGCGGCTTTCTCCCCTCTCCACATTCACTACATAGGTATTCTTGGCTGAACATGCATATGTATAGGCAGATCGGGATGACATGATTGATGTTCGATCGATTTACACAGTAAATAAAAGTTGACAGATTTATGACATAGATAGAAAAAGGAGAGAGATTAGATCGGTAGATTGATAGATAGATAATAAGATAGATATATATGAGATAGATAGATAGATAGATAGATAGATAGATAGATAGATAGATAGATAGTGGAGAGATTCAGACGGCTCACTACTTGTAATCAAGGTCAGGTGCTCTGGTCTAATTGAATCACCCTATTCAAAAGTGGAAAAGTAAAAAGAAAAAGAAAAGACCGGCACTCTTACAATGGGAGTAATGTGAGACAGCTCTAAAATATGGTTAGCACTATTTTAATGCAATTCATAACATGCAGTTCAAAAAGTTAACAATATTAAAAAATCGGATAATAAAATCTGTTAAAATACTCTGGATATTTTGGTTGGTAGGATTATTAGTCCAAGTAGTGCCTATGAAAGTCCTCCTGTGGTGATTTTCAGTATTTTTAACAATTTGTAGCTTTACTCAGTTTTAGATCAATCGAGAAAAGAATACATCACATGGAAAAAACCGCATGGATTTAAGACGCATAAGATATAACGCATGGGTATGAGTGCATGAATTTACGGAAAAGCGCATCTGGTATTGCGCATAAATTGTCTCTCTGTAGTGTTCCGACAAATAATACAGTTTAGATGGTTACTCACTGTTTTGAGCTGGCTCTTTATTACCGTGGCGTCCCACGTGTAAGTGCTCTGTGCTCTTGATGTATTTTGAATGGTTTGGTCGGTTACGGGATCTTTTCGATTTTTCAAATCTTCGGTAGCTTTTTATTTCGCAGTGGAGTCGCTAGATTCTCCAAATAAGGATCTTTACAGAGGACAGTCGAGTGTAGCAGTCCTTATTCGATTTTTCGTATAAGTCGCATGGCCATGCTTCAGGGACTTTTGTGAGTGAATCTTTCTCCGCTTTCCCGGCCATGCTTCAAGGACTTTTGTGAGTGAATCTTTCTCCGCTTTCCCAGCTTTCCCAAAGCTACCGAAGATTCGAAAAATCGAAAAGATCCCGTAACCTTTTTTTTTTTTCTTTTTAGATAGATAGATAGATAGATAATGATATATATATATATGAGATAGATAGATATGAGATAGATAGATCCCCATCGCAAAACTTCATATGAGCCTCTCAACAAGTTTCTCAGTACACATGCATCACACACTCCCAACCAACACAGAAAGCAAAGTACATTTTTAAGTAGAGTAAATTTAATTTTAAAAAATTGCAATAAAAAGCCACTTTCTGCCTTGCCTACTTTATCCAACTCAAACCATCTCCACCACACAACTGGCATAAATATACTGATAAATCTTGCTATATAGCTCTGCGGCTTCCCTCATACAGTGCATTATAAAACTATCTAGCTGATGCCACCACTAGGGGTAGCTCAATCTAGTCACCCCCTGACGAAGCTCCTGGGGGGGAAACACGTGTCGAGGTTTGGTGTCCTGGGTCATCCCTCACTCACATTTTCATCAATATGGGTATCTGTTAGTAGCACAATTGTGCGATCTATTTATGTAGAATATGTGTCTTAGTAACAATAAAAAAACAATTCTTGAGAACAGCAGAATTTATTTATAAAGTTAAGTAAAATAAATAAATTCTGTTGTTCTCAATACTATTGAGAGTGCCCCACTATCTTTAATTTTATTACCACGTTTTCTGTCAGATTGGGTGTTATCTGCCAGTGGGTGCACCTCAGGTTGATTCCTTGTCACTCTTGTGCAACATAATTTTAGTTTTACCAAGAAACTATTCTTAGTAACAATTCCTGAGCTACTTGAGAAACCTTGGCGTGGTGCTCGGGCTTAAGACATGTCCTCCACAGCAGGGCATGTTGACCAATCTCTCAATTTTAACATCAGTTTGAGGGATTAGTAAGACCGCAGTGTGCACCATATCTTGTCATTTGTTATTGCTATATTGTTATATTGTTTATCACATCCACACAATTGTCATCTTGTGTAAAATATCTATTGTGGTACTTGTGGTCCGCTGCGGGCATCCTCCACCATATGCATTTTTGCTGGGGATCACCATTAGCAACGGGCCACAAGTGCAGGATCTGCTCCCCTGTATATATATGCACAACTGCATTTTTGGGTTAAGCACATCCTGCTTCATGCCACCTTTCAGTTGTTTTATATATATAATTGTTTGGAGGTGTATAAACTCCTATGTAAATGTAGCCTGTTTTCCATCCACAGGCTACATTTAGGTCTGGGCCATATCAACCAGTCTTGGGTGGGGCTCACAGCCTTCTCCCTCCTCCCATTACAGGCATGGTTACATGCTGGAGGTAACTGAGGAGTCTGCTGTGAGTCGGCCGAATACATTCCTGTAATTCAGCCCGCTGGCCCCTGGTATTGCCCATACGGCACAGGTAGGTGAGTGTTAGGTCCCGAGCTACTTGAGAAACCTTGGCGTGGTGCTCGGGCTTAAGACATGTCCTCCACAGCAGGGCATGTTGACTAATCTCTCAATTTTCACATTAGTTTGAGGGCTTAGTAAGACCGCAGTGTGCACCTGTCTTGTCATTTGTTATTGCTGTATTAGTAACAATGAGATAACAGGGTAGCCTAGTATATAACGGTGCCTTTGTTCTAGATTGTATTTGACTTAGATGTGTTAGTCCTTTATGTCACTAGTTGAAACACATATTATCTTGTGTTTTCACAAGGTCTAGTGGTCTGTTATTATTTTTTACTTAGGACTTAGGGTACTTTCACACTTGCGTTATTCTTTTCCGTCATTGAGTTCCGTCCCCGGGGCTCAATAACGGTAAAAAACTGATCAGTTTTATCCTAATGCATTCTGAATGTAAAGCAATCTGTTCAGTTTGCATCAGTTTGTCTTCAGTTCAGACCTTTCACGTTTTTTGGACACAGATAAATGCGCAGCATGTTGTATTTTTATTTCCATCCAAAAAAGCGGAAACACTTGACGGAATAACGGATCTGCCATTAATTTCCATTGAAATGTATTAAGGACGGATCCGACATTAAAAATTGACGCATTAACGGATCCGTTCTTCCACTCTGAGTAGGCGCAGATTTTAAAAATGGTAAAATAATAAATAACGGATCCGTTTTTACGGATGACAACGGAAAGACGGATCGGTTATTTCAATACAATTGTCAAACAGATCTGCAAACGGATCCGTTTGCAAATGAAATCAGTTTTCAAACGTTTTAACGTATCCGTCGGGCAGTTCCATTGACGAAATCCTTTAACGCAAGTGTGAGAGTACCATGTACCCTTACACGTATATGTTAACAGTTATCAAACATGGATATAATGTGAGTTTGGGTATACCCAGGATATGTATTTCCACACATGTGGTGCGATTTCCAACGGTCCTTTCTCTTTTTTTATATGTATTAAATTTTCAATACATTTGTGATATATTTTCATTGTGGTCTGGTTTTTGGTTTAGGAATGCTTACAGTTACCATTAACTGAAATGAAAACCGTAAAATCTATTTGCACTGAGCTCCCCCTAGTGACGGCTGAAGAAAAATTCTGTGTTTTCATGTCGGGAACAGAAGTAGGAGTTCACCTCCGGGCATCCCCATCCCCTGGGCCCTATATCAGTCATAGACCACCACAGAAGGTAATAGATAGATAGATAGATAGATAGATAAGAGATAGATAGATAGATAGATAGATAGATAGATAGACAGAAAGAGAGATAGATAGATATATAGATAGATAGATAAATAGATAGATAGATAGATAGATAGATAGATAGATAGATTTTATGCTGTAGTTAGTAACACATCAATAACCTGTAACCAGTCAGACCTTTACAATGTTGGGGGGGGGGGATAGGGATTAGGGGTCTACGGTGGTTTTAGAGGCACTGATGTAAAATGTTCAGTTCAGTATATGGAATGAAGATTAGACACCGCATCCAACCCGCTACATAACACTGAGGAAAGAATAGAAGCTAAAATGAGTTACATGATACGACTGCCGACTTCCAGCAAACACAATAGAAATGAGATAGACGCTAATGCAATGTTATGACAGGAGACAAATCCTATATTTGGCCCTTTTCCCTTACACAGTGGTGACTGAAGTGTACATAACCAATCAAGCTGAGGTTTCATTTGAGCACTGAGGATTTCTGTTTGGAATATGACCCCCCCCCCCCCCTTCCAATTCTTTTTATTTCTTTTTTTATCTCCATTTTTTATTGAATTGTAATTTCTGTATATCTTTATGCTTAATACTTTAAGTGCATTTACTGTTGATTTTTCCTCTGCATTTGCTGAAAATCTGCTAAAAAATGTTTAACTTCATCTGTCCCTATTTACATTATAAGCGTCCGGCTACTAAGATTATGTGAACAAGCTGGCTATAAACATGAAATAATGGTCGACAGATCTAGCCAACTGGTATACGTAGAAGAGGGGTCCACAGTCCCCCCAATCTCCTTCCTGGTTGACCACATCTCCATCTTGGTAGGCCAGGTGAGGTGACTTTGCCCTGTCCATCAAGAAGAGGGACGGACAGGCAGAAGAAGCAGGAGGAGCAAGTGTGCACACAGTGGCTTGGGCCCACCCTCAGTGCACTTAACTGCTAATTTCCATATGGATTAAAAGTACTTTTCTTGAGGGGGTGGTCAAGACCGTGCCGTCTTTTGCCATGCACTGTCCTCCATTTCTCTTAAGCCTCTGACAGTTTTATTACCGAACACGACACACATGATTATTGTAGATATGCCCAGCACCAACATTTTCATTCCTCAATCAAAAACCACACTAAATATTTTTGCATTGTCAACAGTTATACCTCCCCACCTCTGCTACACCACATGCTATCTCAACTATCTAAAAACTCTTAAATACACAACACTATGAACACACCCAGCCTTTCTTTCAGGCATGGGAAGTGGAGCAGGAAAAAAAGTTTTCCCTCACCCAGTGGTCCACTCCAAATGTTTTCATCTTTCACACAAAGCGTCCATAACGACCAAAGCTCAGAAGACATGCTACAAAATGGTATCCAGATGGTATAGCGTTCCAGCCCTCCTCCATCACTGGTTCCTTTTGGTGTCTCCCTTAAGCTGGAGGCGTGGCACCTCAGAAGGCATCATGGCACACATTTGGTGGAGTTAGGCCTCTTGCACACGAACGTATGGCATTTTCAGTGTTTTGCGTTCCTTTTTTAACGGATCAGTTTTTCCGTTTTTTTGCTTCCGTTGTGTTTCCGTTTCGGTTTCGTTTTTCCGTTCCGTTTTTCCGTATGCCATATACAGTATACAGTAATTACATACAAAAAATTGGGCTGGGCATAAAATTTTCAATAGATTGTTCAGCAAAAACGGAACGGATACGGAAGACATACGGATGCCTTTCCGTATGCTTTCCGTTTTTTTTGCGGACCCATTGACTTGAATGGAGCCACTGAACGTGATTTGCGGTCCGCAAAATACTGTCGTGTGCAAGAGGCCTTAGGGGCTCTATGCCAGAAAAGAACTGATCAGGCATATCCCCATGCAATCTGAATGGATAGAAATCCGTTCAGTTTGCATCAGTATGCCTTCCGTTCAGTCACTGTCAGGCGTTTTGGCCGGACATAATACCGCAGCATGCTTCGGGAATTATGTCCGTCCAAAATGCTTGATCAGTCGCCGGAATACCGGATCCGGCATTTATTTACATTGACTTGCATTAGTCCCGGATCCGGCATTGCGAAACAACTGAAGGACGGATCCGTTCTTACAATGCATTTGAAGATGGATCCGCACACGGATCCGTCTACAAATGCTGTCAGTTGTCACACTGAACAGCGGATCCGGCAGGCAGCTCCGACGACGGAACTGCCTGCCAGATCACACTAACGCTAGTGTGAAAGTACCCTAACCTATCCCTCTTTGGTTTTTGGGATACTGTGTTTAAGGTCATCCCAGAGGTATCTGAGGTGCACATACCCATAACACCTTGATCAGCATTACTCTTCATGTTTGATATGTCCCAGCCAGGGGTGTAGCTATAGGGGAAGCAGCTGCTTTGGGGCCCAAACTCAGAAGGGGCCCACCCAGGAGGAAGTTTAAAAAAAAGGTTTTATTGTCATGGCCCTCTCAATAGTATTATACAATGACATAATATATAGTGACATGACATACAGTATATGAAGGAAACGGACGGAGTAGCGGCCTGGCCTGGTCTGAGAGAGCGATCTTGACTAGCCACAAGAGGAGGGCATTGCGAGGGTGGTGGTGGTGGTGGTGGGTGGGGGGGAGGGCTATTCAATTCAAAAATTTGCTGTGGGGCCCAGTCATTTCTAGTTACACCACTGGTCCCAGCCCTCTTACAGACAATCTAAAATGGATCATCTTTTACAAGCAGCTAAATCGGTCATCCCTCGCCACTGGTGTTTCTCTTCACCCCCCTCATTGGAGGAGGGGTTTTAAGAAATAGCGTTGATTCAAAGGATGGAGGAACCTGGTTCCCTTGGGATAATTTCCGTACCTCCCCCAGCTACCTCACTGTGCAGGTTTAAGTTATCACCCTGACCTCATGGTTTCCTTGGATTCCTGGAATATTTCCCCTCTCACCACAGTCCTCTTTCTTTTCTTTCTTCCTTCTTTTTTATTTTCTTCCTTTTTATCTTTTTATCAATGTTTTTCTTTTTTTTTTATACTTGTCTTTTCGTTTTGCTTGGTGTATACTCTTTCTCCTCCAGAGTGCATTGCATGCATTACTCCCCATGCTGATTTATTTCAGTCACGAATGCTAGGTTGATTCATTCCGATCGGTTCTGGCGGCTGGTTTTATTACGGTTGTTTACACTGTTTCTAATGTGTATCTCCATTTGTTATATCTTAAAATCAATAAAACTTTTGAATGGAAAAAGTACTTTTTCTCCAGAATGAAGCAAAGGATTGCTATGTGAAAGGTATCATTACATCCAGTTTATCTGCTGGCAGATTCCCTTTAAATATTTTATCCAGATATAATAATATATTTTTTTATATTTGCCCAGAGTACTCAAACTGCCTACTTTTGCTGCACATACCTGTTTTTCATTCCAGCACTTTCCTTCCCCTGTTCTCAGCATCACTGCATCCTGGCAGGATGTTTCCATGCAGAGCTTCCTGCTTTTAGCTTCCTGATGGGTTTTCTAACCATGCCAGCATGCTTTGCTCTGTAAAGTTTCACAGGGCTTGATCCACCTGCCATATTGTTACCTCTGCAGTAATCATGGCCCTTAAACCTCCCATCTCCATGTTAGCTGGCGGAGCATGCCTTAGGAAATAATACAGAGCAAATCATGCTGGGTTTGGTTAGAAAAGTCAAACAGGAAGCTGATGAAAGTAGGAAGTTCTCCATGTCAACATCCTACCAAGATGCAATGATGCTAAGAAACGGGAAAGGAAAGTGAGAACAGGAAAAACAAGTTCATGGGGGCAAAATATTCTATGTCTGGGGTACTCTGGGCAGATAAACAAAAATTTTATTAAGAAAATGTAGAACCCCTTAAAGGGCCCCAATGCAAACTTTGTATTCGGGCTGCTAACAACCATACTGGTGTCTTCTTATATGGCAATGAAGTCTTTGGGTTTTCTCAAGCACTGGGTCCCTTGTGAAACTGCCAATTCTGCATCCCCTATAGCTTTACTCGTGGACAGAATAAAGCAGAGAAAAAGGTGAGAAAAATCAGTCCTACTTTATACTGCAGCATGGCACTAAAGTCACAAGGTCAGAGTATTGAATTCTAAATATGGAGCTCCCATTTTGAGAGCTACACCTCTTTAATTTTTAGTAGTTTTCTTAACATAATTAAAAAGAAGGAACATTAGCTGGAATTTATTCAGCCACTTTCACAAAAAAGTGGAAACCAAAAAGCCCTCATTGTGAAAAAAGGTGGGATTTTTGACCATTTTGTTTAGCGCTCTTTATTTTTGTAAAACATGAGTGGGGTATGGGGAGGAAAGGGTGGTTTGTTGGGAGGGCAGGGGCACGGTCTATGTGGCGGGATAAATTCATCTTATTTCAAGTAAAGTTTTCACTTATTAGCCTTCTCCTGTCTTGTGAGAACAACCTTGAGGATTTGAGAAGACATCTAGAAGATCTTCTGTAGAGACATGTTGGTGAAATGTAATGGTTTTCTTTCCATATTAGATAATGGATTGAAGACAGAAACACAGTAAATGACCTCAATCCAAACCTTCATTTTACTGATGTCAAAAATATAGAACGGAAAGAAGATAAATATAAAAATCTTACCGCACATTGCTGAAATCATCTTATTAACCTTTTAAAGTTCCAGTACATTTTTTTTATTCTTGCTTCTTTGCATTTCATCGGCCATAACTTTAACTTTTGTCATTGATGTAGCTGTATGGGGCCTTGTGTGATGCAGAACTAATGGCATTTTTGTACCATTTGGGGTACATATACATTACTGGTTAATTAGTGTGGATT
This sequence comes from Bufotes viridis, assembly GCA_033119425.1. Classification (NCBI taxonomy): domain Eukaryota; kingdom Metazoa; phylum Chordata; class Amphibia; order Anura; family Bufonidae; genus Bufotes; species Bufotes viridis. The sequence goes on from CM065590.1 coordinate 28,008,939, forward strand.
TTCTGAGGGGCGATACAGGGAAAAAACAGTCCATCATTGTTTTTCCTTTTATCTTTTTGCCATTCACACTTAACAGTAGAGATAAACCAAAAAGATCGAGTAAGGTTCTGCACCTGCGACAAGGTGTCCCTGAAGCTGAGGACACTCCCCCTGCCTCTTGATTATTAGGGTTGGACGTCTTGGCATGCCCTGACAATGTTGTGCCAGCACCGCTGCTTCAAGTAGCGGCGCCAGCAGAGTTCTGCTTCTGCTTCTGTAGTGAAAGTAGAGCCTCTGTGCTTGTCTTGCTACTCAAAGAAGTTGGATGAGACAAGTCAATTCTTACAAATCTTTTCGCTTATCTCTAGTAGGACACTAAGGGGTACATTTGTTAAGACCGGCGTTTTAGATGCTCGTCTTGATAACCCCTATACCTGGCAGTGTATCCACAGGAGTTAAGAAGAGGTGCCAGACTTTACATAACTTTGGCGGATCTTCCGCCACTTCTAAATGTAAGACAGCCTCCTAGGTGTCTTATTTCTAGACTATTTTCTTCGCCTAAAACAGGCGTAGAAAATGGTAATTGAGACAGGCCTGCCGGTCCATCTTCTTGCCCTTTGCGCCGCAATCTGTGGCAGAAATAAGACTAATTTAGGCGTATTTCTGTTTGATAAATGACCCCCTAAATTCCCTGTTGACTTCATTTTTTAGCTTGATATGGTCATAGTAATAAAAAAAATGTTTTTGTAGTGTGTGCATGAGAAACTTTAATTTCTGCTAAATAACCAGGTTTATTGCCCCGTGGATATATTCTTTCACCATTTCAACATTTTTTTTTAAAAAAAAAGCCCTTTGTCCATCCAGTTCCGCCTGTTATCCTGAAAGTTGATCCAGAGGAAGGCAACAAAAAAAAAACTGTGAAGTAGAAGCCAATTTCCCCCACTTTAGGGGAAAAAATTCCTTCCCGACTTCAATCAGGCATTCAGAATAACTCCCTGGATCAACAACCCATCTCTAGTAGCTTTAGTCTGTAATATTATTACACTACAGAAATACATCCAGGCCCCTCTTGAATTCCTTTATTGTACTCACCATCACCACCTCCTCAGGCAGAGAGTTCCATAGTCTCACTGCTCTTACCGTAAAGAATCCTCTTCTATGTTTGTGTACAAACCTTTTTTCCTCCAGATGCAGAGGATGTCCCCTCGTCACAGTCACAGTCCTCGGAATAAATAGATGATGGGAGAGATCTCTGTACTGACCCCTGATATATTTATACATAGTTATTAGATCTCCCCTCAGTCGTCTTTTTTCTAAAGTGAATAACCCTAATTTTTATAATCTTTCAGGGTACTGTAGTCCTCCCCATTCCTCCTCTGAACCCTCTCCAGCTCTGCTGTGTCTGCCTTCTTAACAGGAGCCCAGAACTGTACACAGTACTCCATGTGTGGTCTGACTAGTGATTTTGTAAAGCGATATGACTATGTTCTTATCACGGGCAACTATACCCCTTTTGATTCAACGCATTATCTTATTGGCCTTGGCAGCAGCTGCCTGACACTAGTTTCTACAGCTTAGTTTGCTGTTCACTAAAATTACTAGGTCCTTTTCCATGTGAGTGTTACCCAGTGTTTTACCATTTAGTATGTACTGGTGACTTGCATTATTCCTTTCCATGTGCATAACCTTACATTTGTCAGTGTTAAACCTCATCTGACACTTCTCTGCCCAAACCTCCAATCTATCCAGTTCCATCTGTAGCAGTAAATTGTCCTCTTCCGTGTTAATTACTTTACGCAGTTTAGTGTCATCTGCAAAAATTTATATTTTACTGTGCAAGCCTTCTGCAAGATCCTTAATAAATATATTGAAGAGGATAGGGCCCAGTACTGACTCCTGAGATACTCCACTAGTGACAGTGACCCAATCTGAGTGTGTACCGTTAATAATCACCCTCTGTTTTCTATCACTGAGCCAGTTACTTACCCACATAAGGACATTTTCCCCGTCCAAGCATTCTCATTTTATATACTAACCTTTTATGTGGTACAGTGTCAAATGCTTTGGAGAAGTCCAGATATACGACATCCATTGATTCACCGCGGTCCAATCTAGAACCTACCTCCTCATAGAAAATGATTAAATTAGTTTGACATGACGATCCCTCATAAAGCCATGCTGACATTGTGTTATTTGCTTATTTTCATTGAGGTACTTCAAGATAGCTTCTCTTAGAAAACCTTCAAACAGTTTACCCACGACAGATGTTAAACTTACCGGCCTATAATTTCCAGGCTCTGTTTTTGGACCCTTTTTGAATACTGGCACCACATTTGCTATGCGCCAATCCTGTAGAACACTTCCTGTCAGTATAGAGTTATTAAATATCAGAAATAAGGGACTGTCTATGACATTACTTAATTCTCTTAGGATACGGAGGTGTATGCCATCTGGTTCCGGTGATTTGTGTATTTTCATCTCTTTAAGATGCCGCTGTACTTCTTCCTGGTTCAGACAGGGCACTTTTAATGGGGAATTTACTTTTACATTCTGCATTTCATCTAACAGTTTACTTTCTTTAGTGAATACAGTGGAGAAAAAAATATTTAATAGCTTTGCTTTTTCCTCATTGCTCTCTGCAACTCCCCCACTCATCCTCATCACTCTGTAGAGGGCTGACACCTTCAGATTTATACTTTTTACCATTTATATAATTGAAGAACATTTTAGGGTTAGTTTTTCTCTCTTTGGCAAGTAATCTCTTGTCTTTAGTTTGGCTGCTTTTATTTGGCTTTTAGATATTTTATGTTTTTCCTTACAGCTTTTCAATGCTTCCTAGCTAGCCTCCTGTTTTACTGATTGAAATGCTTTATTTTTGTCATTTATTACTTTCTTGTTTTTCTTGTTCCTTAAAGCGTTTCTGTCACCAGATTTAACCCTATTAAACTGGCTGACTTAAGCGATGTACTAATGTCAGCAGACCCTAACTCTCCTAATCTTATGCTTCTGTATGCCCCCATTACTGCACAATTTTAACTTTTATAATATGCTAATTATCCTCTAGGAGCAGGGGGGCAGTGCTCCTGCTCCTAGAGGCTTCGATCGCCCACCTCAAGTCACACCCTGCTGTCCTTGATTGACAGGGCCAGCGTTCGTCTTCTCCGGCCGGCCCTGTATGCTGGATAAATCTCGTGCATGCGCAGTCCGAGCACACAGGGCCGGCAGGAGGAGGCGAGCACTGCCTGGCCCTGTCAATCAAGTACGGCAGGGTGTGATTTGAGGTGGGCAAATGGAGCTTCTAGGAGCAGGGCAACGCCCCTCCTGCTCAATTGTGCAGTAATGGGGGCATCCAGAAGCATAAGATTAGGAGAGTTGGGATCTGCGGACATTAGCACATCGCTAATGTCAGCCAGTTTAATAGGGTTAAATCTGGTGACAGAAACCCTTTAACTTTGTATTCCCATAAGGTATGTATCTCTCACAATTAGATTTTAGGATGCTTTTAAAAATATCCCATTTTGTGGCTGTATTTTTATTTTTTAGGACTTTGTCCCAGCTAGTTAGGCCTATGGCATCTCTTAGTTGGTTACATTTTCCTTTTTTGAAGTTTGGTATTTTAGTTCCTCCCTGAGGAAACACTCTTTTGAATGACAATAGTAAGATTATTACTTTATGGTCACTATTTCCTAGGTCTCCCCCAACCTGCACATCTGTTGTTCTGTCAGGTCTGTTGGTTAATACTAAGTCCGGTATGGCCGTCCCTCTTGTCAGGTCCTGAACCAGTTGGGAAAGGTAATTGTCTTTGGTTATTGCCAAGAACCTGTTTCCTCTATGAGATGTACAGCTTTCAGTTTCCTAGTCTATATCTGGGTAGTTGAAGTCCCCCATAATAACCACCTCATTATGATTTGCCGCCTTGTCTATTTCTTTTAGAAGTAGATTTTCTGTGCACTCTGATATAAGGTGGCTTATAATAAACTCCTGTTAGTAATTTATTATTGTTTTTTGCTCCATGTATTTCTATCCACAGTGACTCCACATGTTCATGTCCCTCACTTATATCTTCTCGGACTGTGGGCTTTAGACAGGACTTTACATAAAGGCAGACCCCTCCCCTTTCTAGTTTTGACGATCCTTTCTAAACAGACTGTAACCCTGTACGTTAACTGCCCAGTCATAGCTATCATCCAGCCATGTCTCCGTTATTTCCACTATGTTACATAGTTACATAGCTACATACTGTAGTTGATACGGTTGAAAAAAGACAAAAGTCCATCAAGTTCAACCAATGGATAGGTGGGGACGCGAATCCCAGAAGGAAATTAATCTAAGATTTCTACACATTTTCATAAGCATTAATGTATAATGTTGTTTACTTTTTGAAATTCATTTAAACCATTTTTAAAACTGTCTACTGTTCCTGCTGTGACCACATCCTGATGAAGTCTATTCCACAGATTCACAGTTCTTACAGTAAAGAAGTTTTGACGCTTCTGGAGACTGGACTTTTATTTCTCCAGTCAGAGGCAGTGCCCCTTGTCTTTTGAGGGCATTTTACACAGTTTTTCTCCGTATTTTTTGTATGGCCCATTTATATATTTTTATAGGTTAATCATGTCCCCCTTAGACGTCTCTTCTCAAGACTAAATAAATTACATTTTTTAAAATCTTTTTTCGTAACTAAGACCCTCCATGCCCCTTATTAGTTTAGTCGCTCTCCTCTGTACCTTTTCAAACTGCAGTGCTTTCTTTCTATTGACTGGTGCCCAGAACTGAACTGCATATTCCAGATGAGGCCGCACCCATGCTTTGTAAAGTGGTAATATAACATCCCTGCCCCGCGAGTCCATGCCTCGTTTAATGCATGACAATATCCTGGTGGCCTTAGAAGCAGCTGATTGACATTGTGCTGTTATTCAATCTATGATCTACAAGGACACCCAAATCCTTCTCTATAAGTGACTCCCCCAGTGTTACATCCCCTAGGACATATGAAGCATGGAGATTATTACTACCAAGATGCATAACTTTACATTCATCCACATCAAACCTTATTTGCCAAGTTGACACCCAATCACTCAGAGTGTTCAAGTCAGCTTGTAGTTTATGGACATCTTCCATAGACAATACAGTAGTACATAGCGTAGTGTCATCTGCAAAAAATAGAAATGGTGCTATTAATCCTGTCCTCAATGTCATTAATAAATAAATTAAATAACAGAGGACCCAGCACTGAACCTTGGGGTCACCACTTATAACCCGGGACCATTCTGAAAAGGAATCATTGACCACAACTCTCTGGACACGTTCCTTCAGCCAGTTTTCAATCCAATTACAAACTATTCTTTCCAAGCCTATAGACCTTACTTTACCTATTAAACGTCTTTGAGGGACAGTATCAAAAGCCTTTACAAAATCCAGAAACACTACATCCACAGCCGCCCCTCTGTCCAGACTACTACTCACCTCCTCATAAAAACAAAGCAGGTTAGTCTGATAACTTCTGTCCTTGGTAAACCCACTTATCACTTATAATATTATTTACAGTCACATACTGTACTCCTGTATATAGTCCCTTAAGAGTCCTTCAAACATTTTTCCCACAACGGAAGTTAAACTAACTGGTCTATAATTACCTGTGGAGGACCTAGATCCTGTTTTGAATATGGGCACCAGTACCTAGAGAATCTTTAAAAATTATAAATAGGGGCACAGCAATGACTGAACTGAGCTCTTTAAGCACTCTTGGCTGTAATCCATCTGGACCCGGAGCTTTGTTCACATTTACCTTATTTAACTTATCTTGAACCATATCTACAGTTAGCTTATTGAGTATATTACTGGATGTACTAACAGCCCCAGCACCACAGATATCAGCTACGTTCTCTTTTGTATAAACAGAGCTAAAAAAAACATTTAGTAACTCTGCCTTTTTCTTATCTTGATTGTTTTGCTCTCCTTTGCCACCTGCTGTTCGTTTTGTATTTTTGCTAAATTTATCTCCTTTTTACAGATTATATTAAGCCCAGCTGACCCCTCAGATTTCTATTTTTTAAATGCCCTTTTTTGGTCTTTTATTACCCTTTTTACAGTAGCTGTAAAGCCAGTAGCTGTAATTTTAGCCGTTTATACTTGTTACTAGAGTTGACCGAACACCTGGATGTTCGGGTTCGAGAAGTTCGGCCTAACTTCCCGAAAATGTTCAGGATCCGAACTTGACCCGAACTTCACCCGAATCCCATTGAGGTCAATAGGGACCCGAACTTTTGGGCACTAAAAAGGCTGTAAAATAGCCCAGGAAAGGTCTGCAAACAAATGTGGATAAGTAAATGACTTAAAATAAAATAAATAAAAATTAACCAATATCAATTGGCAACTTGGGGGAGGAGGAGGTGGAATAGGAGGTTGGGGTGGCATCAGGTGGGAATGCTATGGGAGTTGATGTTCTCATCACAGCCAAAAAGGATTCATGTCTGCCTGCAGTGCCACAGGCCTCATTCACAGACTCAGGTCCCTTGCACTCAGGCCCCTTGCAGATGGAGGAGAGGTTCATTCAACTTTGGGTTGCCCCGCAAAATAATGGTAAAATTAAAAAAAGAGGATTCAATAAAGAAGTGCCCTGGAGTACAAGAATATATGGTTAAGGGGAGGTAGTTATAAATGTCTATTCTGCACAAGGGATGGACAGGTCCTGTGGGATCCATGCCTGGTTCATTTTTATGAACGTCAGCTTGTCCACGTTGGCTGTGGACAGGCGGCTGCGTTTGTCAGTAATGACGCCACCTGCCGTGCTGAATACACGTTCAGACAAAACGCTGGCCGCCGGGCAGGCCAGCACCTCCAAGGCATAAAAGGCTAGCTCTGGCCACGTGGACAATTTGGAGACCGAGAAGTTGAATGGGGCCGAACCATCAGTCAGTACGTGGAGGGGTGTGCACACGTACTGTTCCACCATGTTAGTGAAATGCTGCCTCCTGCTAACACGTTCCGTATCAGGTGGTGGTGCAGTTAGCTGTGGCGTGGAGACAACACTTTTCCACATTTCTGCCATGCTAACCCTGCCCTCAGAGTAGCTGGCCGTGACACAGCTGCGTTGGCGACCTCTTGCTCCTCCTTTTCCTTTACCTTGGGCTTCCACTTGTTCCCCTGTGACATTTGGGAATGCTCTCAGTAGCGCGTCTACCAACGTGCACTTGTACTCGCGCATCTTCCTATCACGCTCCAGTGCAGGAAGTAAGGTTGGCACATTGTCTTTGTACCGGGGATCCAGCAGGGTGGCAACCCAGTAGTCCGTACACGTTAAAATGTGGGCAACTCTACTGTTGTTGCGCAGGCACTGCAGCATGTAGTCGCTCATGTGTGCCAAGCTGCCCAGAGGTAAGGACAAGCTGTCCTCTGTGGGAGGCGTATCGTCATCGTCCTCCGTTTCCCCCCAGCCACGCACCAGTGATGGTTCCGAGCTGCGTTGGGTGCCACCCCGCTGTGAACATGCTTCATCCTCATCCTCCTCCACCTCCTCATCCTCCTCGTCCTCCAGTAGTGGGCCCTGGCTTGCCACATTTGTATCTGGCCTCTGCTTTTGCAAAAAACCTCCCTCTGAGCCACTTCTAAGAGACTGGCCTGAAAGTGCTAAAAATGCCCCTTCCTCCTCCTCCTGGGCCACCTCTTCTTCCATCATCGCCCGAAGTGTTTTCTCAAGGAAACATAGAAATGGTATTGTAACGCTGATAACGGCGTCATCGCCACTGGCCATGTTGGTGGAGTACTCGAAACAGCGCAACAGGGAACACAGCTCTCGCATGGAGGCCCAGTCATTGGTGGTGAAGTGGTGCTGTTCCGCAGTGCGACTGACCCGTGCGTGCTGCAGCTGAAACTCCACTATGGCCTGCTGCTGCTCGCACAGTCTCTTCAGCATGTGCAAGGTAGAGTTCCACCTGGTGGGCATGTTGCATATGAGGCGGTGAGCGGGAAGGCCGAAGTTACGCTGTAGCACATACAGGCGAGCAGCGGCAGGATGTGAACGCCGGAAGCGCGCACTGATGGCCCGCACTTTATGCTGCAGTTCTGACATGTCGGGTTAGTTGTGAAGGAACTTCTGCACCACCAAATTCAGCACATGCGCCAGGCAAGGGATGTGCGTTAAACCGGCTAGTCCCAGAGCTGCGACGAGATTTCGCCCATTAATGCACACCACCAGGCCGTGCTTGAGGCCCACCGGCAGCTACCACTCGTCGGTCTGTTGTTCAATACCCCGCCACAACTCCTGCGCAGTGTGGGGCCTGTCCCCCAAACATATGAGTTTCAGAATGGCCTGCTGTCGTTTACCCTGGGCTGTGCTGAAGTTGGTGGTGAAGGTGTGTGGCTGACTGGATGAGCAGGTGGAAGAAAAGGAGGAGGAAGTCGAGTAGGAGGAGCAGGCTACAGGAGGCAAAGAATGATGCCCTGCGATGCTTGGCGGCAGAAGGAGGTGCGCCAAAGAACTCTCCACCTGGGGCCCAGCCGCCACTACATTTACCCAGTGTGCAGTTAGGGAGATATAGCATCCCTGGCCGTGCTTACTGGTCCACGTATCTGTGGTTAGGTGGACCTTGCCACAGATGGCGTTGCGCAGTGCACACTTGATTTTATCGGATACTTGGTTGTGCAGGGAAGGCACGGCTCTTTTGGAGAAGTAGTGGCGGCTGGGAACAACATACTGTGGGACAGCCATTGCCATCAGCTGTTTGAAGCTGTCTGTGTCCACCAGCCTGAATGACAGCATTTCAAAGGCCAGGAGTTTAGAAATGTTGGCATTCAGGCCCAGGGCTTGAGGCTGGGTAAGTGAGAATTTACGCTTTCTCTCCAAGGTTTGTGAGATGGAGAGCTGATCGCTGCCGTGTGACAAGGTGAAGATGCTTGGTGACGGAGGTGGTGGTGTTGGTGGCACTTCCTCTGTTTGGTGGGAGGCAGGTGCCAACATTCCTCCCGAGGCTGAGGAAGAGGCCGAGGCAGCAGCAGAAGAGGGAGCACGGGGAGCCTGAGTGAGTTCCTTGTTTTTATGGTGTTTACTCCACTGCAGTTCATGCTTTGCATGTAGATTCCTGGTCATGCAGGTTGTGCTAAGGTTCAGAACGTTAATGCCTCGCTTCAGGCTCTGATGGCACAGTGTGCAAACCACTCGTGTCTTGTCGTCAGCACATTGTTTAAAGAAGTGCCATGCCAGGGAATTCCTTGAAGCTGCCTTTGGGGTGCTCGGTCCCTGGTGGCGGTGGCCAGTAGCAGGCGAACTCTCTTGGCGGCGGCTGTTCTGCTTTTGCCCCTTGCTCTCTCTTTTGCTAAGCTGTTGGCTCGGTCTCACCACTGCCTCTTCCTCTGAACTATGAAAGTCAGTGGCATGACCTTCATTCTATGTGGGGTCTAGGACCTCATCGTCCCCTGCATCGTCTTCCACACAGTCTTCCTCCCTGACCTCCTGTTCGGTCTGCACACTGCAAAAAGACGCAGCATTCCCATGTCCTCATCATCAGGAAACATAAGTGGTTGTGCGTCAGTGCATTCTATGTCTTCCACCACTGGGGAAGGGCTAGGTGGATTCCCTTGGGAAACCCTGCCAGCAGAGACTTCAAACAGCATAAGAAACTGCTGCATAACTTGAGGCTCAGACAGTTTCCCTGATATGCATGGGGGTGACGTGACAGACTGATGGGCTTGGTTTTCAGGCCCCACCTGTGCGCTTTCTGCAGAAGACTGGGTGGGAGATAATGTTGTGAACGTGCTGGATCCACTGTCGGCCACCCAATTGACTAGCGCCTGTACTTGCTCAGGCCTTACCATCCTTAGAACGGCATTGGGCCCCACCAAATATCGCTGTAAATTCTGGCGGGTACTGGAACCTGAGGTAGTTGGTTCACTAGGACGTCTGGCTGTGGCAGAACGGCCACGTCCTCTCCCAGCACCAGAGGGTCTACCACCAACACTACGCCCATGTCCGCGTCCCTTACTAGATGTTTTCCTCATTGTTACCGTTTACCACAATAAGAAAAAAATTATTTGGCCCAATGTATTGAATTCAAATTCAGGCCTTTTTTTTACAGGCACCTAACACTATCTGGCTATCTATTTATGTACTGTATTACACTAATCCAGGCACAGCAGTAACCACATATTTAGGGGAATATCAATTGTAGGCCTAGTATTTAGGCCCTGGATGAAAGGTATCCTTTTACAGACAGATTTACACTTTGAGATTCATAGTAGCGTAGCAATTTCACCCCAGAAAAAAATATATTCTTTGACGGACACTATGAAACTTGTCCAGTCACAGCTGGAACACCAGATTTAGGGGATTGCTATTTTGGCAATTAAATTTCACCCCAGAAAATTATCTAATCTTTGCCGGACACTATTAAACTTGGCCAGCCACAGCTGAAACCATTGATTTATGGTATTGCTATTTTGGCAATAGAATTTCACCCCAGAAAAATATATATATCCTTTACCGGACATTATTAAACTTGGCCAGCCACTGCTGGGACACCAGATTTAAAGGATTGCTATTTTGGCAATTGAATTTCACCCCAGAAAATTATCTATCCTTTGCCGGACACTATTAAACTTGGCCAGCCACAGCTGAAACCACTGATTTATGGTATTGCTATTTTGGCAATTGAATTTCAACCCAGAAAATTATCTATCCTTTGCCGGACACTATTAAACTTGGCCAGCCACTGCTGGGACAACAGATTTACGGTATTGCTATTTTGGCAATTGAATTTCACGCCAGAAAAAAAAATATCCTTTGCCAGAGACTATTAAACTTAGCCAGCCACAGCTGAAACCACTGATTTACGGTATTTCTATTTTGGCTATTGAATTTCACCCCAGAACAAAATCTATTCTTTGCCAGACACTTTTAAACTTGGCCAGCCACTGCTGGGACACCAGATTTAAGGGATTGCTATTTTGGCAATTGAATTTCACCTCAGAAAATTATCTATCCTTTGCCAGACAGCAGACAGTATTACATTTGGCTAGCCACAGCTGGAACACCAGATTTAGGGGATTGCTATTTTAGCATTTGAATTTAACCCCTCAATAAAATGTAGAAATTTCTATCCTGAGTTTCTAGGGGTGACAATAAGCACAGCCAAGCCCCTGATGTAGGATATAGCAAAAAAAAAAAAACCTAGTATTGGTGGATTGATGGACTTGGTGGCAGCTTGTGCTGGTGCACCACAAGACACAAAATGGCCACTGATCACCCCAGAAAAAAGTGACAGATAAACGCTCTGTGCAGCCTAAAAACCAGTGAGCAATTAACTAGCAGAAGTTGAATGATTCACAGCTGTAGATCGATCACTTCATTAGGTGTTTTTGCTGAGTTTTCCCTGCCTAATCTTGCCCTCACAGCAGCTGCATCCTCTCCCTACACTAATCAGATCAGAGTGACGTGCGGCGCTACGTGACTCCAGCTTAAATAGAGGCTGGGTCACATGCTCCCCTTGGCCAATCACAAACATGCCATTAGTAGGCATGGCTGTGATGGCTTCTTAGGGCAAGAAGTAAAACGCTAGCTGATTGGCTGCTGTGCAGCCCTTCAGAAAGCGGGAAGAAATCGCCGAACGAACCCGAACCTGAACTTTTTTGAAAATGTCCTGAACACCCCAAAATTCAGTACGAACCCGAACTATACAGTTCGGGTTCGCTCATCCCTACTTGTTGCCTAAAGGAATACATTTTTTAGTGCAATTACTCAATGTGGATTTAAAGCTCTCACATTTATCCTCATTATTAATATAGTGGGAGCTTCTACAAACTGGCCCATAAAGTGGTCCTGCAGCAAGTTGAGGAATTTTCTCCCCTTTGCGGTTGGGACAGAATCATGTCCGCAGTCAATGTCTGGCAAGTTAAAATCTTCCATTATGACCACTGTAGTAACCTGTGCAGCCCGCTCTATTTGGTTATATAGTTGAGCTTCTATCTCCTCTGTGATGTTAGGGGGTCTATAGATTACATCAAGTATTATTTTTTCAGTTTTTTTATCCCTTTCAACTTCCACCCAAAAGGTTTCCACATGCTCACCATCTGCACCCACAATTGCCTCTTTCACACTTGTCTTCATATCACTCCTCACATAGAGGCACACACCACTGCCTTTTCTATTGACCCTGTCTTTCCTAAATAGTGTAAAACCCTTAATATTTACAGCCCAGTCATGTGAGGAGTCCAACCATGTCTCAGCCACACCAGCTACATCTGTTTGTTCTTCTAGTTCGATAGCCTCCAGCTCCCCCGTTTTGCTAGCTAGACTTTTGGCATTTGTGAAAATACATTTTAAATTACTATTACCTGTAACGTGAATATCCGTGATTTTTGGGTTACCTTGGTTGATGTTTGCATGTAACAGGTTCTTGTTACCAGCACTTATATTTTTATCAGTGTATAGTTCTGCCCAGTCTTCTCCCTACTTTCCTCACTACTTTCCTCACTAACCCCAGCCCCCACTAAATCCCCCCACTGTTCCCTCCTATATCCCACTCTCTGTCTACACTATCTACCCCCTTATTAGTATGACCCCTCACCCTCCCCCCAGATCCTAGTTTAAAAGCTCTTCCAGCCGTCTAACCATTTTTCCCCCCAGAGCAGTTGCACCCTCCCCATTAATGTACAGCCCGTCCCTACTGTAGAGCCTGTAACCGCCCGAGAAGTTGACCCAGTTTTATGAACCCAAAATCTTTCCTTCCTGCACCAGCTTCTGAGCCACTTATTCAACTCCCTAAGCTCCCCTTGGCTCTCTGGTGATGCTCGTGGCACTAGTAGTATTTCTGAAAACACTACCTTGGAGGTCTTGGACTTCTCTCCTAGTTCCCATAAAATCATTTTTAGATGGATTTTTCTGCGACTGTCGCATCGCAGTCTCAGCATGTCACATGTCGCAGTGCGACACATTATAGACTGTCATTATAAAAATTGTCGCGAAACATCAAAGTCGCGCGACACATGTCGTCATGTAGCCCTAGCCTTACAGCAGACGCTAAGCTGTCAATAAGCAGCTCCAAGGAACACCTGTGCAGGGTATATTCTGCAGTGCCAATAAAAAGGTAGAAATGTAGTAAGGCAACTTAAAGGGACACATTTAAAATATTTATTGAATTTTTTTTATTGATTATTTTTTCATGCCATTCAAAATTAAATACAATATACTGACCTTCTGTAGCAGTTGTCAGAGAGATAAAAAATGTCAGTTTTCTGCAGCTGTGAGGGCAGGATGTTATCTGCAAATTAATTCTCATTATTAATAGCAGGTGTAGATTTGGGATAACAGTGTGACTCCTTCATTGTTCTCCTGATAGGCCTAGATAAAGATGTCCACAGAAGAGCATTGCACATATTAGTGTAATGTGTGATGCTCTACATTACAGCTTTTCCATCTCCTGGTCAATTCCCCCAATCTGTGTTCACAGGGCTGCCGTGCTTACATCGTATTGATAACACATGACAACTGCAGCCAATCACTGGCCTCGACAGTACCTTTGAAGCCAACGTATAGCTGAAGCGGTCATGTGCTGTTGACGTGATAACAGCTCTGTACTCAGAGACCGACAGCACTGGAGTGTCAGGGTATTCAACAGGGAAGTAATGCATATTATTTTTATTTTACACCATCCGCCCCATCTCCATGAACAACTATTGTAAAATAGCTTATATGGGCAGCCTTTAAGAAGTTAATTTCTAGATAAAACCTTGTCTTAAAGTCCTGTGTGGATAAATATACCCTAACTAGTACACAGACAATAATATTCCCATTGAAAACGTGTTCTTTGCTCCCTTCTTGCTCAAAATTCTTCAGAATCTATTTTCACAGTAAGGGCTTAGGGCACCAGCTGGCTTGACTAGAGAACTTATTAATAATGTTATTACCTAGTAGAGAAATATTCCTGAAACCCATCCATCTGTAGATGTTCTAGTGAGAGATCATGATTGAAGTACTCAGGGTGTAGCTGCTTTGATCTAAACAGTAATTAGAATTTATTCTTAGAGCATAATCTAATGCAAAATATTTCGACCAATACATCCGTAAAGAATAGAGAGTAAAGCTATGGGATGGATAAAGGCTTTTTCAAGTTTTAATCAATCCAAAAAAAGAGATATGTTGTATAAGATGGCATAACTATATGTACCATAATAACTGTCCTTCAGAATGAAGTAAACAGGCTCTTCTCTCTAGTGCCACCGATGGGCGTCTCTGGTTTGGTTACGTTTTCTTCCTTCTGCAGGAGAGCTATTTTGCATTCAGTTTCCCACTGAAGCTGGTGGTGACTGTTCCAACCTACCTCAGAAGTTTAACCATCATCTATTCCTGTGTACTCATACCTGACCAAACTTCACATGCACAAATATCCTGCCTTTCTGACCACTATTTTGCCTGTTGATTCTGTCGATGTTGATTACTTCAATGTTAAGGGGAGCAGCACTGCAGTGACAACCTCTGACCCCTACTCAAGGGAGTTTTGTAGTTCTTGTCCCAACATCTGCCACCATAGCTACTGCAAAAGAGTTGTCTACAAATGGAGAATACAATGGGTTTGACAACCTAGTTTTTGGAACTTCTTGCCATAAAGTGGAAGAAACCGCCAATTTCAAAACCAGGATCCTGAGGGAAGCATCTCTGAACCAAATAATAATATTTGTAATACAATTTATTATGCATATGAAGGTTGTGACTCTTTCTATACAGAGTATAGTACAGTACGATACTGTTGCTTCCCCCAATATTGTGCCTGAGGCTGCCTTAGGTGTCCCTGTTGTACATAATCACACAATAATAGCTTTCTGTATAACAGTACTAGTGCTCCATTCCCTGTAGCATCTAGACTGTAATAGTGTCTCCTTACTACCCCAAACACAGTTGGTGTCATCTTAGTGCCCTCCAATCCATTAGTTTCCCAATACAGTTAAAGTGCCCCCACAGATTTAATGTGCCCGTCAATGCTTCCACACATTTAAAGTACTTCTTAGTGCCCTTATACATTTAAAGTGCCCCCTTGTTGCTCCTGCACATATGATATGCCCCTTAGTGTCCCAAACAGAAATAAAGGGACCCCACATTTATAGTGTCCTTCTTGTGCCCCACACATTGATAAAGTGCCCCCATTTGTGCCCACACAAAGCAAAAGTGGCCCATCAAAAATAAACCTCCTCCCATGATGCACATGCACACAGTAGTTTAGGCTGCAGGCCTCTTCCACCCTGTAAGCAGCATGGCACCAGGACATTGCTCCTGCCTACGTCCCATTCCAGGAGCCTTGTAGGTCACAGACTTGAAGTTACACACGTACACAAGTGCATGGCAAGGCGAGGAGCCGATGGCCACAGTAGTCACTGTGCAAGTACAGTTGAAAGGGGCCAAGGGAAGTGGATTTAACCATGTTACTCCGCCTTGTATATGCCCCTGACTGTAATAAATCTTCTCTTATCTTCTAAGTAGCTTGGCTTCAAAGTAATGTCCTGGATCGTTAGGATCGTTGGGTCCCCACTCAAGTTTACAGATATTATAACTGAATATTTGATTCCAGGTCCAGGTAATTTCGAATATTCTAGATTTTTTTTAAATCAGTAACCTCCCTTCTTGCTTGTGGGCCAATGAGAAGGCTGCAATGTCTTTGTCTGAGCTTAGCAACATCCCTAGCCACCAATAGGAAAGTTTCCTACCCATTACTATATAAGAACCTCCCCAGCAGCCATTGTATGCAGTATTTTGCAGTTCTGAGAGAGACAGCAGTGTCATTGCTGTGCTCTCTGCTTTCCTGTGTCATTACATTAGATAGGTAGTTAGTTAGTTAGTTAGCGCATATATATATAATACAGATAGTTAGTGGGAGATAGTCGGTGTAAGTTAGATAGTGATATAGTGTAGCCGATAGGTTCCAGTGCAGGGTGTTAGGTAGTGTGATCTGTCAGGTTCTGCTGTCCATACATACATGCTACATACATAGTGCTGTGATGTCACAAGTTCACAGCAATACTTAGTGCACCAATCACTAATATGTAGTCAGACCTGTTAAAATGTGAAGTTGCATGTATTGCGCCAAAATATTCGCATCATTAGTGACGATTTCGTAATCGCGAATATATTGGAGCACTCTATTTGCATATAAAGCTATTGTAATGTTCTGCCATGCCAACCATTTTCTCCAGTCTCAGGAAACTTCTAGCAGCTTGAAAAATATAGCTATAGTGACCCACGCCTGTATTTCGTGTGCATTAAGCAACAATTACATTGCCAATTCTTCGAAATCAAGAAAATAATCTCAAATTTGCGAATTTGCGAATATATGACGAATATGCTACCAAATATTTGAGAAGTATCACAAATTCAAATATTGCCCTTTAACTCATTAGCATCTTTGGAAGCCACTATGTTTCTAAGCTCCTGGCTCTCAGCTGTGGTAGAGATAGGGGTGAGGTCTGTCTATTGTCTACTCAAGAGCCGCTGCATTAACTTGTAATACAGCTGCTCTACATACCTGATTTTTTCATTTTAGGGTCATCCTGGGATTAAAATCTTACTTAATCCCTTACTGTCCTTTTCTACAACCCTATTAGTATAATTTATACAACCCTTAATTGTATAATTTCCACTGTTCAACTGTTGAGCCATAAAGAGTCCTGTCCTATGCCCTGTCCCTTGTCAATAGACAGCACTCTCAGAAGCTCTCAGCTCGCCCTTCAGTAGTCTCCATAGATACGGCAGGGTGTATGGAGGAGCATCCACTTCCTGCAGTGACCTTCAGCATGGAATATCAGGTATGAATGGTGTAGAGCAGTCGGAAAATGCTGCTGTTTCATACAAGTGAGTCCTGAGTAGAATGATCCCCCTGTCCATGCCAGTGATTGATGGGCTGCTATGTATACTTGACACCCACCAATCATTCCGGGTACCGTTAAGTTGTGACTATAACAATGCTGTCGTTTTTTATTGCTCCTATTAGCCAAACAGCACAATATTTTTGTGACATTTGGACTAATAGGACAGCAGAAATACCCCCACAAAAAATACTAAAAGTGGCCCCGTTTTGTAGTGGGGTCCAAACTGATGGAAGGCTGAGCCAGCAATACCATATTGTGGCACATTATACCACCCCAACAGAGCCAAATACCATAATTTATTACAAAATACTGCCAGCAGCACAAAATACATCCCCAAAAACCGTCCGTGAGGAGGGTTCAGGTGGCCCCCTGGGCATCGGCCCACCAGGAAATTTCCCTGTAAGGTCTATGGCCAATCCACCCCTGCAAGGGATCATAGTTTGGTGACATGTTTGACTACTGTTTGATCAGTATGGTCATAGGCCATATTTTAATGGACGATTTTGCTAATTTTTGGACTTTATAGGTGGCAGTATATTATATTATTCGAGTGGCAAGATTTATTTATGTTCAGTACTGTACAGTAGTGTTATTACAGAAGGTCCACATGGGATGGAATCGGTGCTTACAGTACCATATAAGTGGATGAGATTTTAAACTTTCTTCCACATACATCACACAGAAAATGGAGCCAAATGCAAATATATATGTAAATATACTTTATTAATAAATAAATGTTAAAATATCCAGCAGGAAGGTGCAGAATTTATAGCGCCATCCCAGACCACACATTGGCTAGTAATATGCAGGGAAAATATGCAAACTAACGCACAGTATTATAAATGGCGTTGTGTGTAAATAGTAAGTAGTAACGGATACTGTGGTAGCGGCTATTATACACTCATCATGCAGAAAGAACGTGATACTGACTTGATCACTCCTTCTGTGCCATAACATCCACCAATATCAGCAAAAATACCACCAATCACTTAAAACTTTGCAAATCTTACCCAATATAGTAGTAAAGCCAAAGGACCGGGATGGCGACACCCGACGCGCGTTTCGGCGAGCCTTCGTCCAGGGGTGACGCCATCTCTGTGCTGTGAAGATTAAAAAGGCAAGTCTGGCCAATAGAGGTCGTGACTATGGTCACATGTGTTGGCGTCAATAAAATGCGCCCACATGCGCGCATGATCCTGTTCACGGTATCTATACACCAAGTACAAAATAATATCTACCTCCCATGTTCAATATATGGATTGTGCCTGTGATCACATCATAGATATTTAAGAACGCAATGGTAATTCTATATATCCAATATATCCAAAGGACCTTTATGGTCATGTGACGTTGACGTCAATAGCCTACATCATTGATTTGCTGTCTGGTATGTGTCATCCATAAAGTCATTATAATATGGGATAACCTGTATACATATACCAAGCACCCTACGATGTAATCCATTAGACATTAAGAAGCATAATCATTAAATTCATATCTGCATCCGAAACTAAAATCAAACTGACATATCATCACCGGTCATGTGATTCCCACGTCACTGACCTGGATCACATGATCGGGAGATGCGACATTGTATCAAAATATATATCCAATATGGTGCATAAAGGGAAAACAAGTGAGGAAGGGGTGAGTGAGATAGTGAGGATAGTTGTGCACAAGGAAGTGATACATGATGCAAATTGTCCCTACAATCGAAAAAATGTGCATGAAGAATATATATATAACATGTACTACACCCATATAAATGTGATACTGCAAAACCTGATTAGTTAATAATATGAATACATGATAAGCAAAAAATATATGAATAAAAATAAAAATATAAATAAAAATAAAAATAATCATACTAATAAACGCTGTGTCCATTAAGGCTGCGGCAGCAGCTAAAGTGACCATGTGCAAAAAAAAAAAAAAAAATGTTATTGTTTCATCCTTTTATTTAGTCCTTTTTCTTGTTATTTTTGTCCGGTGCAGATGCTCATCCCAAATGATCCAATAGACCCGAAGAGAATCCCATCAAATTATTGACACAACCTATTAAAGGCCAGAAAAAACATGCCATTAGTACATTTCTTACATTAAAACAGAGTTAAAACCAAGCAACAGGGCAACCATCCAGGTGTTGCCAGATCTAGAAGGAACGCTGAGAAGCCCAGAGTTTCATTGAGACCCTCCGGACGCATTGTCCCAAGGGTCCATATCCATCTGCTCTCCATCTGAGCTAGTTTTTGATATATTCCCTGCCCTTAAGTCCACCTTCACACAATCAATTGCTCTCACCTTGAAGCCCCGAGGATTGCTGTTGTGATGTTCTCTGAAATGCCGTGCCACGGGTTTAAGTTCCTGAATCTTTTTGCTATCTTTTGCTGCCAAGATGTCTCTTACATGTTCACGAACCCGGACCTTGAGCTCTCGAGTGGTTAGTCCGATGTAGATTTTTGACACGGACATGACGCATAATAAATCACTCCTGTACTGGAACAGGTAAGGAAATGTTTAATATTATATATATGCTGGCCAGACATGTCCGTGAAGTTGGTCGCTTGTTGCATATTGGGGCATGCAATACACCTACCACAAGGTTTGAATCCCAATGCTTGTTTATTCGTATTCAGAAACACCTGTGGTTGTACTGGTTCCAAATAGCTTTTTACAAGTGTGTCACGTAGCGTATTAGCTCTCCTAGCTGTAATAGAGGGATGAGATGGTAATAATTTCATTAAGATGGGGTCAGTTAGTAAAACAGACCAGTGTTTTTGTAAAATTCTTTGCATGTCTCTCCATCTGGAGTGATATGTGGTCACATATCTGGTCACCCCATCTGATTTCCGATCCCTTTTCATATTCAGGAGACTGTTTTGATTCTTTGACTTCGCTCTCCAATAGGCCCTCTTAATGGACCTATGGCTGTAGCCCCTCTCCAAAAATCGCTGTTTCAAAAGGTTCGCCTGTTTTTCAAATGTAGCATCATCAGAGCATATCCGTCTAATTCTAAGGAATTGTCCTATGGGTATAGCTCTAATGGTGCTCGTGGGATGCATAGATGAGGCCTGCAAATATGCATTGACCGCTGTGTCCTTCCGGTACAGGTCAGTACATAAATGGCCATCCAAAGTCTTCATGATGGTAACGTCAAGGAAATCGACCTTCTGTTTGTCAAAGGAATATGTCAGTTTGATATTGCAAGAATTGTTATTTAGGGTATCAAAGAACTCAATGAGTTCTGTTTCTGACCCGTGCCAAATTATGAAAATATCATCTATGAACCGTGCCCAATATAGGACACGGTCCATAGTGACAGATGCCTCTGATGTCAATAGGTCCCTCTCCCACAGCCCCAGAAACAGATTAGCATAGGTCGGCGCACATGCCGCCCCCATGGCTGTACCCTGGAGCTGCAGGTAGAAGGACCCATTAAACGTAAAAAAATTGTGCGTCAACACAAATCGTAGTAATTGCAATAGAAAAACAGACATATCCTGAGATGTGTTGTTGGCCTCCAGAAAGAATTTCACGGCCCTTAGGCCGTCCTCATGACGTATACTGGTGTATAATGACTCTACGTCACAAGTCACCAGTAAAGTATCCTCCTCCAGGTAGATGCCCTGTATCTTTTGTAAAAGATCAGATGTGTCTCTGATATATGAGGGGAGCATTTCCACCATTGATTTAAGTTGAGTGTCTATAAATTTGCAAACATTATCAACCAGATTCCCCCTTCCCGAAATGATTGGCCTACCTGGTGGTCTGGTGGCATGTTTATGAATCTTCGGTAATAAGTATAGGGTGGATATGGTGGGTTCCTGAATAATGAGTGCATCCAACAGTTGTTTCGATATCGTCCCCCGTTGTAATGCGACATCAAGAATCTTTTGTAATTCACATCTAAAGGATGATAATGGGTTATATGTTAATTTCTTATAACACATTTTATTGCCCAGTTGTTTTAGGGCTTCTGTGACATACATCTGGCGTGGCCACAACACCACATTACCACCTTTGTCAGATGGTTTATACACCACATCTGTTAGTCCCCTCAATTTCCTTAGACTTTGTCTCTGTTGTTTGGTTAGATTGTCCTGACTAATCGAGGGAGCTAAATCTTTGAATTCACTGCTCACAAGTTTAACGAACAGATCCACCGCCGGACAAAGGGACAAAGGTGGAAATTTCTGAGATTTCTTCTGTAACTTAGCAGGAACATCGGTTCTAGTCGTCTCCTCCATCTGTTCTGCTAGTAAGTCTTCTAGGATACGTAATGCAGATCGTTCCGTCTCTGATCTGAAAATCTCTGGTTCCTGTTCTTTAAAATACCATCGCTTAAACATCAAATTACGGCCAAATAGATGTAGATCTTTAATAGCCTGAAACTTATCAAAACCAGAGCTTGGTGCAAAGGACAAGCCTTTTTCTAGTACATCAATATCTATCTGAGATAATACATGATTCGAAAGATTAATTACCTTGAGGTCCTTGTCCCTCTTGCGATATTCCTGGGGTCGTTTCCCTCCTGGGCCTCTGGCATCATCCATCTTGCGTTTGTTCTGCTTAAAGCGAGTCATGTACGTAGATGTAGTTTGGGGTTCATTCAATGAAGATGTAGAGGAAATGGAGGAGGATCTACTTCTCGGTCCCTCTCTCAGTCCCTCTCCTGTTTTGTATCTCCACCTGTAAACCTTCTTGGATTGAGCATCATTGTTATCCCTAGTGAACTTCTTGATCTTAATATCTTGGATTTCTTTCTCCCATGTGACATATTTATTGTCAATCCGTTCCTGAAAATTTCTCTGGACTTCTGGACTACTGTCCTTAGCAAGTTGTTTTTGCAAAGTCTCAATCTCCACATCCATAACATCCAGGTTTTTGGTATTCAGTGCAACAAGCAGCTCCATAAATTTGAAGGAACTGCTGTTGCATATTTCCTCCCATTTGGAGGTGAAACCTTCATCATCCACCGGAAATGATGGAAAAACCTGGATCCGCAAACCCGGGGAATAAGGCCTCTCTGCAGATATTTTTCCAGAAAGGCTCTATTCCACCATAAACGGGTCCTTTTGTGTAGCAATGATTGTAGGGCATTCTGGGCTTCTCTAATCGTTCCTCCGTCACTGGACCCACCTACTGCACCTCCTTCTTGAAATACCGAATCCAATTGTGAGAGCCAGGATTGTTCCCTGGATCTATAGTCCATACTGACAACCAGGTCAATATAATCTGTAAAACAATACAGTAAAGTTAAACAACACAAAAAAGAGACCAGGGGGTGTCTCCTGCCCAATAAAAATAACTGGTAAACACCTGGGCATTCAAAAGAGAGACCCACATTCCTAATTATGTTGTGCATATACTCCTGTAGTAAATCCAAAACATCACACAGAAAATGGAGCCAAATGCAAATATATATGTAAATATACTTTATTAATAAATAAATGTTAAAATATCCAGCAGGAAGGTGCAGAATTTATAGCGCCATCCCAGACCACACATTGGCTAGTAATATGCAGGGAAAATATGCAAACTAACGCACAGTATTATAAATGGCGTTGTGTGTAAATAGTAAGTAGTAACGGATACTGTGGTAACGGCTATTATACACTCATCATGCAGAAAGAACGTGATACTGACTTGATCACTCCTTCTGTGCCATAACATCCACCAATATCAGCAAAAATACCACCAATCACTTAAAACTTTGCAAATCTTACCCAATATAGTAGTAAAGCCAAAGGACCGGGATGGCGACACCCGACGCGCGTTTCGGCGAGCCTTCGTCCAGGGGTGACGCCATCTCTGTGCTGTGAAGATTAAAAAGGCAAGTCTGGCCAATAGAGGTCGTGACTATGGTCACATGTGTTGACGTCAATAAAATGCGCCCACATGCGCGCATGATCCTGTTCACGGTATCTATACACCAAGTACAAAATAATATCTACCTCCCATGTTCAATATATGGATTGTGCCTGTGATCACATCATAGATATTTAAGAACGCAATGGTAATTCTATATATCCAATATATCCAAAGGACCTTTATGGTCATGTGACGTTGACGTCAATAGCCTACATCATTGATTTGCTGTCTGGTATGTGTCATCCATAAAGTCATTATAATATGGGATAACCTGTATACATATACCAAGCACCCTACGATGTAATCCATTAGACATTAAGAAGCATAATCATTAAATTCATATCTGCATCCGAAACTAAAATCAAACTGACATATCATCACCGGTCATGTGATTCCCACGTCACTGACCTGGATCACATGATCGGGAGATGCGACATTGTATCAAAATATATATCCAATATGGTGCATAAAGGGAAAACAAGTGAGGAAGGGGTGAGTGAGATAGTGAGGATAGTTGTGCACAAGGGAAGTGATACATGATGCAAATTGTCCCTACAATCGAAAAAATGTGCATGAAGAATATATATATAACATGTACTACACCCATATAAATGTGATACTGCAAAACATGATTAGTTAATAATATGAATACATGATAAGCAAAAAATATATGAATAAAAATAAAAATATAAATAAAAATAAAAATAATCATACTAATAAACGCTGTGTCCATTAAGGCTGCGGCAGCAGCTAAAGTGACCATGTGCAAAAAAAAAAAAAAATGTTATTGTTTCATCCTTTTATTTAGTCCTTTTTCTTGTTATTTTTGTCCGGTGCAGATGCTCATCCCAAATGATCCAATAGACCCGAAGAGAATCCCATCAAATTATTGACACAACCTATTAAAGGCCAGAAAAAACATGCCATTAGTACATTTCTTACATTAAAACAGAGTTAAAACCAAGCAACAGGGCAACCATCCAGGTGTTGCCAGATCTAGAAGGAACGCTGAGAAGCCCAGAGTTTCATTGAGACCCTCCGGACGCATTGTCCCAAGGGTCCATATCCATCTGCTCTCCATCTGAGCTAGTTTTTGATATATTCCCTGCCCTTAAGTCCACCTTCACACAATCAATTGCTCTCACCTTGAAGCCCCGAGGATTGCTGTTGTGATGTTCTCTGAAATGCCGTGCCACGGGTTTAAGTTCCTGAATCTTTTTGCTATCTTTTGCTGCCAAGATGTCTCTTACATGTTCACGAACCCGGACCTTGAGCTCTCGAGTGGTTAGTCCGATGTAGATTTTTGACACGGACATGACGCATAATAAATCACTCCTGTACTGGAACAGGTAAGGAAATGTTTAATATTATATATATGCTGGCCAGACATGTCCGTGAAGTTGGTCGCTTGTTGCATATTGGGGCATGCAATACACCTACCACAAGGTTTGAATCCCAATGCTTGTTTATTCGTATTCAGAAACACCTGTGGTTGTACTGGTTCCAAATAGCTTTTACAAGTGTGTCACGTAGCGTATTAGCTCTCCTAGCTGTAATAGAGGGATGAGATGGTAATAATTTCATTAAGATGGGGTCAGTTAGTAAAACAGACCAGTGTTTTTGTAAAATTCTTTGCATGTCTCTCCATCTGGAGTGATATGTGGTCACATATCTGGTCACCCCATCTGATTTCCGATCCCTTTTCATATTCAGGAGACTGTTTTGATTCTTTGACTTCGCTCTCCAATAGGCCCTCTTAATGGACCTATGGCTGTAGCCCCTCTCCAAAAATCGCTGTTTCAAAAGGTTCGCCTGTTTTCAAATGTAGCATCATCAGAGCATATCCGTCTAATTCTAAGGAATTGTCCTATGGGTATAGCTCTAATGGTGCTCGTGGGATGCATAGATGAGGCCTGCAAATATGCATTGACCGCTGTATCCTTCGGTACAGGTCAGTACATAAATGGCCATCCAAAGTCTTCATGATGGTAACGTCAAGGAAATCGACCTTCTGTTTGTCAAAGGAATATGTCAGTTTGATATTGCAAGAATTGTTATTTAGGGTATCAAAGAACTCAATGAGTTCTGTTTCTGACCCGATGCCAAATTATGAAAATATCATCTATGAACCGTGCCCAGTATAGGACACGGTCCATAGTGACAGATGCCTCTGATGTCAATAGGTCCCTCTCCACAGCCCCAGAAACAGATTAGCATAGGTCGGCGCACATGCCGCCCCATGGCTGTACCCTGGAGCTGCAGGTAGAAGGACCCATTAAGCGTAAAAAATTGTGCGTCAACACAAATCGTAGTAATTGCAATAGAAAAACAGACATATCCTGAGATGTGTTGTTGGCCTCCAGAAAGAATTTCACGGCCCTTAGGCCGTCCTCATGACGTATACTGGTGTATAATGACTCTACGTCACAAGTCACCAGTAAAGTATCCTCCTCCAGGTAGATGCCCTGTATCTTTTGTAAAAGATCAGATGTGTCTCTGATATATGAGGGAGCATTTCCACCATTGATTTAAGTTGAGTGTCTATAAATTTGCAAACATTATCAACCAGATTCCCCCTTCCCGAAATGATTGGCCTACCTGGTGGTCTGGTGGCATGTTTATGAATCTTCGGTAATAAGTATAGGGTGGATATGGTGGGTTCCTGAATAATGAGTGCATCCAACAGTTGTTTCGATATCGTCCCCCGTTGTAATGCGACATCAAGAATCTTTTGTAATTCACATCTAAAGGATGATAATGGGTTATATGTTAATTTCTTATAACACATTTTATTGCCCAGTTGTTTTAGGGCTTCTGTGACATACATCTGGCGTGGCCACAACACCACATTACCACCTTTGTCAGATGGTTTATACACCACATCTGTTAGTCCCCTCAATTTCCTTAGACTTTGTCTCTGTTGTTTGGTTAGATTGTCCTGACTAATCGAGGGAGCTAAATCTTTGAATTCACTGCTCACAAGTTTAACGAACAGATCCACCGCCGGACAAAGGGACAAAGGTGGAAATTTCTGAGATTTCTTCTGTAACTTAGCAGGAACATCGGTTCTAGTCGTCTCCTCCATCTGTTCTGCTAGTAAGTCTTCTAGGATACGTAATGCAGATCGTTCCGTCTCTGATCTGAAAATCTCTGGTTCCTGTTCTTTAAAATACCATCGCTTAAACATCAAATTACGGCCAAATAGATGTAGATCTTTAATAGCCTGAAACTTATCAAAACCAGAGCTTGGTGCAAAGGACAAGCCTTTTTCTAGTACATCAATATCTATCTGAGATAATACATGATTCGAAAGATTAATTACCTTGAGGTCCTTGTCCCTCTTGCGATATTCCTGGGGTCGTTTCCCTCCTGGGCCTCTGGCATCATCCATCTTGCGTTTGTTCTGCTTAAAGCGAGTCATGTACGTAGATGTAGTTTGGGGTTCATTCAATGAAGATGTAGAGGAAATGGAGGAGGATCTACTTCTCGGTCCCTCTCTCAGTCCCTCTCCTGTTTTGTATCTCCACCTGTAAACCTTCTTGGATTGAGCATCATTGTTATCCCTAGTGAACTTCTTGATCTTAATATCTTGGATTTCTTTCTCCCATGTGACATATTTATTGTCAATCCGTTCCTGAAAATTTCTCTGGACTTCTGGACTACTGTCCTTAGCAAGTTGTTTTTGCAAAGTCTCAATCTCCACATCCATAACATCCAGGTTTTGGTATTCAGTGCAACAAGCAGCTCCATAAATTTGAAGGAACTGCTGTTGCATATTTCCTCCCATTTGGAGGTGAAACCTTCATCATCCACCGGAAATGATGGAAAAACCTGGATCCGCAAACCCCGGGAATAAGGCCTCTCTGCAGATATTTTTCCAGAAAGGCTCTATTCCACCATAAACGGGTCCTTTTGTGTAGCAATGATTGTAGGGCATTCTGGGCTTCTCTAATCGTTCCTCCGTCACTGGACCCACCTACTGCACCTCCTTCTTGAAATACCGAATCCAATTGTGAGAGCCAGGATTGTTCCCTGGATCTATAGTCCATACTGACAACCAGGTCAATATAATCTGTAAAACAATACAGTAAAGTTAAACAACACAAAAAAGAGACCAGGGGGTGTCTCCTGCCCAATAAAAATAACTGGTAAACACCTGGGCATTCAAAAGAGAGACCCACATTCCTAATTATGTTGTGCATATACTCCTGTAGTAAATCCAAAACATCACACAGAAAATGGAGCCAAATGCAAATATATATGTAAATATACTTTATTAATAAATAAATGTTAAAATATCCAGCAGGAAGGTGCAGAATTTATAGCGCCATCCCAGACCACACATTGGCTAGTAATATGCAGGGAAAATATGCAAACTAACGCACAGTATTATAAATGGCGTTGTGTGTAAATAGTAAGTAGTAACGGATACTGTGGTAACGGCTATTATACACTCATCATGCAGAAAGAACGTGATACTGACTTGATCACTCCTTCTGTGCCATAACATCCACCAATATCAGCAAAAATACCACCAATCACTTAAAACTTTGCAAATCTTACCCAATATAGTAGTAAAGCCAAGGACCGGGATGGCGACACCCCGACGCGCGTTTCGGCGAGCCTTCGTCCAGGGGTGACGCCATCTCTGTGCTGTGAAGATTAAAAAGGCAAGTCTGGCCAATAGAGGTCGTGACTATGGTCACATGTGTTGACGTCAATAAAATGCGCCCACATGCGCGCATGATCCTGTTCACGGTATCTATACACCAAGTACAAAATAATATCTACCTCCCATGTTCAATATATGGATTGTGCCTGTGATCACATCATAGATATTTAAGAACGCAATGGTAATTCTATATATCCAATATATCCAAAGGACCTTTATGGTCATGTGACGTTGACGTCAATAGCCTACATCATTGATTTGCTGTCTGGTATGTGTCATCCATAAAGTCATTATAATATGGGATAACCTGTATACATATACCAAGCACCCTACGATGTAATCCATTAGACATTAAGAAGCATAATCATTAAATTCATATCTGCATCCGAAACTAAAATCAAACTGACATATCATCACCGGTCATGTGATTCCCACGTCACTGACCTGGATCACATGATCGGGAGATGCGACATTGTATCAAAATATATATCCAATATGGTGCATAAAGGGAAAACAAGTGAGGAAGGGGTGAGTGAGATAGTGAGGATAGTTGTGCACAAGGGAAGTGATACATGATGCAAATTGTCCCTACAATCGAAAAAATGTGCATGAAGAATATATATATAACATGTACTACACCCATATAAATGTGATACTGCAAAACATGATTAGTTAATAATATGAATACATGATAAGCAAAAAATATATGAATAAAAATATAAATAAAAATAAAAATAATCATACTAATAAACGCTGTGTCCATTAAGGCTGCGGCGGCAGCAGCTAAAGTGACCATGTGCAAAAAAAAAAAAAAAAAAAAAATGTTATTGTTTCATCCTTTTATTTAGTCCTTTTTCTTGTTATTTTTGTCCGGTGCAGATGCTCATCCCAAATGATCCAATAGACCCGAAGAGAATCCCATCAAATTATTGACACAACCTATTAAAGGCCAGAAAAAACATGCCATTAGTACATTTCTTACATTAAAACAGAGTTAAAACCAAGCAACAGGGCAACCATCCAGGTGTTGCCAGATCTAGAGGAACGCTGAGAAGCCCAGAGTTTCATTGAGACCCTCCGGACGCATTGTCCCAAGGGTCCATATCCATCTGCTCTCCATCTGAGCTAGTTTTTGATATATTCCCTGCCCTTAAGTCCACCTTCACACAATCAATTGCTCTCACCTTGAAGCCCCGAGGATTGCTGTTGTGATGTTCTCTGAAATGCCGTGCCACGGGTTTAAGTTCCTGAATCTTTTTGCTATCTTTTGCTGCCAAGATGTCTCTTACATGTTCACGAACCCGGACCTTGAGCTCTCGAGTGGTTAGTCCGATGTAGATTTTTTGACACGGACATGACGCATAATAAATCACTCCTGTACTGGAACAGGTAAGGAAATGTTTAATATTATATATATGCTGGCCAGACATGTCCGTGAAGTTGGTCGTATGTTTCTTCCACATACTACAGAAACTTGCCACATGGAAATTAATTTTTCATTGCATATTATGAAATCTGCAGCATGTCAATTTTTTGTTTAGAATTTTCCCTGTGGCTTTTACCCGTTTCAGTGTATCCGTATCTAAATGTAACAAAAAGATTTTGCTGCGGATTCCACCCCTGCTACATTCACCAAGAATTTGGACCCACCCTCAATGTGAACCTTGTATGGCAAGATTATTTATGTTTTCAATACATGTCAATATCGTGCAGTACAGTAGCATTATTTATGTGTACTGTATGGTGTCACAAAATAGCAAGAGCCAATATTATAGATGGCTCTGTTACCTAAAGGGGTTGTGCCAGAATTGTGTGGGTGTGTGTGTGTGTGTGTTTGGGGGGTTTGCAACACCCCCCATTCTGCAGGACCTGCAAAGGGAAGATGACATACCTGCTTCCCAGTGCTGGCTCCTCGCTCCTTCTCCTACAGGCCTGGGCTCTTCTGCTTAGCTCCATTGATGTCAACATCTGGTTTGACATCACCTCCCCTTGTTTCATGTAATCGTTTGTCATGATGCATGAGGAGCCGGACCTTAATGCGGCCTAGTTTGCAATGATGTCAAACTGGATGTTGACATCGATTGAGCCCAGCTGACCATTGTAGGCCTACAGGAAATGGATCAGGGATCCTGCACCGGGACATCACCTTCCCTTTGTAGATCCGGCAAAATGAAAATGTTTTCCAACCCCCCCCCCCCCCTCAAATTCTTGCATAACCCCTTTTAAAGGCCATGGACACCCTTTTACCTTTACTTTCCTAACATCTCATAAACACTCATTTAAGCTAAAAGCTGATCAAACTGTTAAGAATATGGCTTAACTGAGTGTTTATAAGGTGTCAGGAGTGAAGGGCCAAGTGCTACAGATAGAGCTGTCATAGCAGCTGCCTGATGGAATTTACTGATAAGTAGAAGGAACAGTCTACAGATGCTGTGAAACTGAAAGCCGTAGAGAAATTGGAAAAATGATTTGTAGAATGCAATAATACTGTAATACAAAATCCCTCAATGGTGTCCAAAGCCTTTAAAGAAGAGGTGGGACGACGAATCCGTCAAATCTTGCTGGATTCGTGGGATTCGTGGACTCGAATCCCGACGTAATTTACCCCATAAGAATCCGACAAATCCCTGGTGGCGGCGGCAGGTCACAGCAGGAGATGAGCGCTTCGCTGCTGCTGCAGGGGAGGGAGAGGCATCTCCCTTCCCTGTTCCTCTGATAGGCGTCATCATTGCGCAGCCTGAGCCGTACAGCGCGGGACACAGGCCGGAAGCGGCCTGCATCGGAGCGGAGGTAAGTAAAAGTGTATTTTTTAATCTGTTACTCGCATTGGGGGGGGGGGCGGGGGATAGATAGCACTATGATACTACTGGCACATTGGGGGGGGGGAATAGATAGCACTATGATACTGGCACATTGGCACATTGGGGGGGGGGTGGCACTATGATACTGGCACATTGGGGGGGGGAGATGGCACTATGACACTGGCAGATTATGGGGGGAGATGGCACTATGATACTGGCACATGGGGGGGGGATGGCACTATGATACTGGCACATCAGGGGGAGATGGCACTATGATACTGGCACATTGGGAGGGAGATGGCACTATGATACTGGCACATTGGGGGGAGATGGCACTATGATACTGGCACATTGGGGGGGCATCTATGGGGACACTTACTGGAACATTATTGGGGGCCTTATGGGGGTCCCTTTTTACTGGCACATTATTGGGTGGCACTGTGGGGCCAATTCTTATTGGCGCATTATTGGGGGGCATCTATTGAGGCCACAAAGAAGGGGTATTTTATATGGGGGGCTCTGTGTGGTACTAGTATTATCAGGGGTATTATCTGTTTCTGCAGTATAGTATTGGGGAGCACAGCAGCACAGTATTGGGGGTTGTAGGATGATTTGTCCAGAAGATGCGAGGATGATGGAAAAATAGTAAACTACGTGTTTTTTTTTTGTCAAACTACAGAGACGAAAAATGGCTGAGAAATGGTGGTCTGGTCTGAAGGTCTGAAAGGAGAAGATGAGGAAAGAGAACATCTACATAAAAGGAGACGTCACTGGATGTTAGAGGTATGTGTGCTGTATTACCCTGTATTGCTGTAGTGATAGGAGCAGGGGCGTAACGATCGAGGTCATAGAGGGTGCGACCGTGACTGGGGGTGGAGGCGGAGGTTCAGACAAACTGACGCGGTTCGACATTGTTTCTTACACCGTTTACACAATTCTTATGCACAGGATTCGAGAGTTGAAAGATTCGATATACTCGAGAACCTTTTCGGATTCATATTTGAAAAAAATTGGATTCGTCCCACCTCTACTTTAAGGCATACCTAAGTTTTAAAAAAAAAAGTGTATATAATGGTTGTTAATCTTCCCCTAAGACATAGACCAGATTGACTCCAGAATTGGCACCACATTGGGTTGTCTTCTGCTGGATTTTTGGGGACAATTATTATTAGAGCCTAGGCCCAAGAGATGATCCTCAGGCATTTTAGTCTGAAACCTCAATGAAACAAAAACAACTTTTTGAAGAATCCTTATTTTTCATCATGCTTGAATAGGAGATGACGTACTGCTTAAAGGAAGGTCAATAATGTATGGTTAATGACCTGTCATCCAAGATCTTACAACCCAGACGGTCTGCATGTTTGTTGAGCTGTAAAGAGGAAGGGAGGGAGGAATATTCAGATTCAACTTGGTTTCCTGTATATGAATTTATGAGAAGGCATTAATTCACTCTAACTACATTATAAATCCTTATTTAATTTTGTTTCGACTCCTTGCTATATAACTTTACTGACTATTGTGCTTTCTCTGGATTGTACTCATTATAGCGCCACTGTATTTAATCTTCATCTCTCCACAGGGTGAATGATGCATTTCCCATAGTGTTGTGTGGCAACTGGATGATTAGGATACTGAGGCTATATGGTGACATTAAAGTAGCACTGATAAGTCCCTTTCATTAGCTTTACGACCACTACTAATCTGTCAGACATGTTATGCCTTTTACGAGCCCTATTAAATGTCTGCTAGGAAACATAACGTAATCTGTGAGCTGTTTCCCCGTTATAGCAGAAGAGATAGTAGTCAGGGCATTACAAGAAAACCATGTCTTAAAGAAATTACACCCAATATTTGCTTAGATATTTATTATATTTTTGTATATAAGCTGTGATTTAGTATCAAATGACTTTCTGTGATTTATCTTTGGCTTCCCTTCAACCAGGTTAAATTTGACCTCTTCTCCTACTCCGAGTGTATGTCGTCTTCTGGGCACATGACTTCTTTAGGCCTATTGCACACGACCATATGGTTTTGCGGTCCGCAAAAAACGACATCCATGTGCATTCTGTTTTTTGCAGAACGGAACATCTGGCCCCTAATAGAACAGTACTATCCTAGTCAGTGATGCGGACAATAATCAGACATGTTCTATCTTTGAACGAAGCGGATAAACGGAAATCCGAAAAATGGAATGCATACGGAGTACCTTCCGTTTTTTTTTGCAGACCCATTAAAATACATAAAGTGTAGGCTGAGTACATAATGTATTGGCTGAGTGCATATACGCTGAGTGCAGAGGCTGAATATAAAAATCTACCCAATAGGGGCTATGTCCATGTATGGGCTGGACGAGCAATATGTAAGTAGAGTACATGACTGGATATATATAACTGCATAATTTAAAGGGATTATACCTATGGCTTAAGGAATGTCCCTGCGGATGTAGCCCATGGGTGGCAAGGACAATATGGGTCCTTGGTTACATGGCAACACAAATGGAAATGGAGCATACGTGTTAGTTCTGTAAGAGGGGTAAGTACCCTACAGTAAGTATCATGTTAGCTGCCAATTCGTAAAAATATATGCCCCAGAAAGGGGGGAGTGGCAGTTCCTCAATAGGTGGTTGGGTTTCATAGAGAGCCCTGCACATTATACGAAGGCATAAATCCCATCTGGGGCCAGGGAAGTAATAGGAGCAGTCACCGATAGATCAGAGGGATAGCTAAAGTGTTGGTCAGGTATAGTAGCAGTATGTGTACTTACTGTGAGCACGCTTATGGAAGCAGGCAACCGGCGTGGAAATGACGCCAAGGCGCCATGTTTAAATAGGCCGAGCACGCTGGGCGGAAGCGGCATGAGTAAGGGTGTTATCGCTCCAGTTCCCGCGGGAACAGAGGGAAGGAGCGGGGTGCGGCCCGGCCAAGATAACAGAAGGCGGGCCGAGTGTGTGAGGGAAACCTGCGCATGCTCATTATAGTTTAGGCGAACGGGCGGCCATCTTTGAAAGGAATAGATGTAAGCCATAGGTGGAATGTATTGGCTACATAGGTTAAATATATTAGCTGGAAATGGACCAGAGGACCAAAAGAAGGAGGGATTGACCATAGAAGGAGGATGAAATGACCATGTACAAAGATGATAGATGGTAGAAGGTGATAGTATATATGTATATCAGTACATATGTTGATGTGGTGATAGAAATACGCCAGACAAAAATATATATAATGAAACAGATTAATATATCACAGATCAATATATCACATCACCAATGACATATATCCCAGAGCTGCTGAGGAGAAGATATGGACCAAGGCGCATGCTTCACGGGTGTCACCACCCGTTATTAGACGACTTCGGCTCTATGGGGAGGCAAGACAAGAGAGCAAACATTATTAATTGGTGAACGAGAAGCAATAACTGCTTGAGACCAAACACAGTACAGGAAAATAAGAAACATTATTTAGTCAGTCCAATATATATTCTCTATTTAATCAGTTTGGCTGCAGGGTATTGAGGCGTCGGATCCACGACATCTCTCTCTCCTGTAGTAGCAATTTGCGGTTACCGCCCCGTTTGGGTTGGGGTATCCAATCGATCACTTGGAATCGTAGTTGGCTTACTGTATGTTTGAAATTGGTAAAATGTTCAACGATAGGAACGTCCATTTTTAGGGTGCGTATGTTTGACTTATGTTGGGATATACGCTCTTTAATTCTTTGGATGGTTTCGCCCACATACCCTAAACCGCAGGGGCATTTGATTAGGTAAATCACGTAGCTGGAATGGCATGAGTAATGTCCCTGGATATTAAATATTTTTCCGGTGGTGGTATATCCCAACATAAGTCAAACCTACACACCCAAAAAATGGACGCTCCTCTCGTGGAACATTTTACCAAATTCAAACATACAGTAAACCAAATACGAATCCAAGTGATTGATTGGATACCCCAACCCAGACGGGGCGGTAACCGCGAATTGCTACTACAGGAGAGAGAGATGTCGTGGATCTGACACCTCAATACCCTGCAGCCAAACTGATTAAATAGAGAATATATATTGGACTGACTAAATAATGTTATCTCGGCCGGGCCGCACCCCGCTCCTCCCCCCTGTTCCCGCTGAAGCGAGAACACCCTTACTCATGCCGCTTCCGCCCAGCGTGCTCGACCTATTTAAACATGGCGCCTTGGCGTCATTTCCACGCCGGCTGCCTGCTTCCATAAGCGTGCTCACAGTAAGTACACATACTGCTACTATAACTGACCAACACTTTAGCTATCCCTCTGATCTATCGGTGACTGCTCCTGTTACTTCCCTGGCCCCAGATGGGATTTATGCCTTGGTATAATGTGCAGGGCTCTGTATGGAACCCACCCACCTAGTGAGTAACTACCACCCCCCCCCCCTTTTCTGGGGCATATATTTTTACGAATTGGCAGCTAACACGATACTGTAGGGTACTTACCCCTCTTACAGAACTAACACGTATGCTCCATTTCCATTTGTGTTGCCATGTAACCAAGGACCCATATTGTCCTTGCCACCCATGGGCTACATCCACAGGGACATTCCTTTAAGCCATAGGTATAATCCCTTTAAATTATGCTGTTATATATATCCAGTCACGTACCCTACTTACATATTGTTCGTCCAGCCCATACGTGGACATAGCCCC
This sequence comes from Bufotes viridis, assembly GCA_033119425.1. Lineage (NCBI taxonomy): Eukaryota > Metazoa > Chordata > Amphibia > Anura > Bufonidae > Bufotes > Bufotes viridis. The sequence continues at coordinate 28,043,787 of CM065590.1, forward strand.
TATTGGGTAGATATTTATATTCAGCCTCTGCACTCAGCGTATATGCACTCAGCCCATACATTATGTACTCAGCCTACACTTTATGTATTCAGCCCATACAACATGTATCCAGCCTACACATTATGTACTCAGCAGTTATTCTGTACTTAGCTATACACCATGTACCCAGCTTATGTATTCAGCCTATACACCATGTACTCAACCAATCATTTTCTCATTCCTTCGCCTATGCATTGTGGACCTCATCCACCTACCTATTGTCCACACACACTGACATTAGGCATTACTTTCAGTGGTGATAGATACCCCTTCTCTCAGTTGTTGTCCACACATTACCTGTATGGTGGTTTTGTTATGTCAATTCATTTCTCTGATGTACTAAGCCCTTGCAGAGCATGTATGTACCCCCTTATGTCAAGGGAATTGTCACCAATCTGGTGTTCGCACAAGCTTTATTGTTCTGTTCAATTTATGCTATATATGTATCACACATGTGTTTTTTCTCTTTGTACAGTACATCAGCCTGATGAAGGGCACTCATTATGCCCGAAACGTTGTAATATTGAATTGCACCACCATGTCCGGCTGAATAAATTCACTCAGCATACAAGAAATCTGGAGTGCTGTCTCATCCATCCTGAAGAATTACAGTGTGACACAACACTTCATCAGGGCCACTACCACCTGCATCCTCTGCACTAGCTCCTCCGAAGCTCGCTGCACTAGTTACCACTATACTCTCAGTAAAGGCCCATTTACATGGGCTGAGGATCCGGAAAATTATTTTTAGCAAACGTTCATACAAACACTCGGTCCTAACAAATACCCCATGTAAAGGTGCCGCAGATCACTCGATGAACTAGTATCAGAGATTAAATTATGGCTGGCTGATAGTTCAGTCTATAAACAGTATGCAGTGATTTCCGAAGCCTATCTAGTGATGGTCCAAAATAGCCAGAATTGGATCTCTATTTCTTTGCAGGGGATTTGGTTCTCTGTGTCAATAAATTGAAGACTTGACCAGGGGTGCACCACCAATAAGGCCAGATGAGGCGATCGCCTTAGGCAGCACCAGGTAGGGGCAAGAGGGAGGCAGCGGAAGGGCCATGGGCAATGAGCTCCTACATTGTGGCAAAGGGATTAGGTTAAGAAATCGGCATAGGGGCGCCGTTTCTGTTTTCGCCTCAGGGAGCAGAAAGGCTAGGTGCACCCCTGGACCTGATTACTATAAACATATATTAGGAAATTAATCAGCACTGAATTTGGTCCCAGGATTTTTATCCAATAAACTGTTATTCTGTTTTTATATTTCTAGTTACTTTCATAATTTCTATTAAACATAGTTTTAGGTGCTAATGGAAAATGTTTTTCCAGATTTGCAGGAAAGCTTTGATTTAGCCACATCTTTCTTCACATGTTCATTACAGCATCTCATATAAGAGTCGGCTAAATGTCATAAAGATCGTTTTTATTTTCAGCATCTTCCACGCACAACGGATTGTAGAGAAATATGTGATAAAAGAAATCTGAAAAGGTGAAGAAATTAAATGAAATGATGATTCCATTTAAGCAGCACATCTTGCCAGATCAAACATTTCTTCTTCTTTTTTTTCTCCCCGTCACTAATCACTACTCACAATCTGAGAATCCAACAGAAATTATAATTCACAGAAAATTCAGCTCCTCACTTTGATAAATAGACCCCATAGACCTACACTGAAGGATGTCCCTAGAGGCCAAATTATTACAGAAAGTGGTGGAAGCTTGACAGACTAACAAGCATGCACCTTTTGAACTATTTCTCGCTTGTTTTATTCTATTAGTTGTTTCATTAAAATGTATCTGGCTTACACATAGATAGTAAAGTGTTATCAGAAATGAAATAGTCATAAGAGATATTGATTGATGCCTGTTTGCATTAATACTTACATGGTATGACGCCACCTGTGGTTCATAGCGATATGCACCTCCACCTAATGAGCTGAGAGCTGCTGGACACACATGCTCAGGCACTCACTACGATCCAGTGAAGAGTTCTGAGATTTACTTACATAGTATGATCACCACCTGTGTTTCATAGCAATATGTATGTCCACCTAATGAGCTGAGAGCTGCTGGACACACATGCTCAGGCACTCACTACGATCCAGTGAAGAGTTCTGAGATTTACTTACATAGTATGATCCCACCTGTGGTTCACTAGCAATATGCACGTCCACCTAATGAGCTGAGAGCTGCTGGACACACATGCTCAGGCACTCACTACGATCCAGTGAAGAGTTCTGAGATTTACTTACATAGTATGATCCCACCTGTGGTTCACTAGCAATATGCACGTCCACCTAATGAGCTGAGAGCTGCTGGACACACATGCTCAGGCACTCACTACGATCCAGTGAAGAGTTCTGACATTTACTTACATAGTATGACGTAATATTAATAACAAAAATGCCCCACAAGACTAACTCCATATATATCAGATGCCTAAAGACACCACAAAAGGTCAGTAGGGACCGGGACTAACCCTGGCCAGTGACTCAGAAGTCCCTAAACCGCCCCTACTTGGCCTGAATACCACCAGCCCCACGGTTTGAATGAACATTTGAATTTTAGTTCATTCCTTTAATCACTGATTGATGCGGTTTTTTGTTCTTGACTTTGATATAGGTGTACTGCCTGGGAAGGCTTCCTGTCCCAGGTATTGTGACCGACAAGTGATCTCAGGTCCTTTCCGTTGCACTTGGAGATTCTGCCCTAAATGTCCTATAGGGCTGCGTGACTGCCCTTTATTTGTCTTTATGTGGGCTTCAGAGTAGCAGCGGTATACTTATTATGTCCGCTCCTCTGCCACATAGCCCATTTATTAATATGGATGTGATTCACATGGTGAATGGGATGTCCAGATGGGACTCCTATTTTTGGATGAGACGCCCCTGTGTCCGCCCATGTGTCACTCTATGTGGGTTTCTTACCTATCACACTGGACGCCGCTAGTGTGTTGCTGGAGTCAGACTTCAGCACTTCCGCCCACACTGCTCCGAGTGGACGCCCTCTATAACGTCCGCATGGAGCCGTGACCAGTACGCATGCGCCGTTACATCGGCTGTACTCTCCGGCTCCCAGCATGTTCGGAGGTGAACTGCGCCTGCGCACCATCTCCTAGGTGACGCGACCTGTGACGTTGTGGCTGGGCACGAAATTTTGACCTGGTAATAGTCTCCTTCTAGTACCTTTAAATAGAGGGTGATCTCCCTCATGGTTAGGGAGACGTGCACAGGGACGAGACGCCATACCGATGTGCGGTCTTAGGTCATATACTTTGGCCGACCTGCTTTATATGTAAGTGTATACATGTTTTACTTTAACACTGGTGGACATGGAGCACCCTTGTCTTTTTGTTTTTCTATCTGTATGGTGGCAATTTGATTTATCGGCCCAGGACCTAGTGTGCTTAAGGGATACTTTACTCTATTGTTACAGGTCCTGATTTCCTCTTAAAGCCGCAGCCATACGCCGTAGCTTGGATTTGACGTGAACTCACGGTCTAAGTATAATTTGATTCTGGCATCTGTGCACATTATATGTATACTGGCCCAGCGTTCCCTGATGACTCATGGGCCTTGCCTGATTGTAGGTGCGCTTATTTGAAGAAACGCGTTGGAACGCTTTTGCTGCACCAAAACTTCTATGTGTTTGCCTGTTTTCATTGCCCCCCATTTTTTGTACCATATATGGTGGGGATCTATGTACACCTGGCATATGTATTTTGTATGGGACCGGACCTCTACCCCTATCTAGACTAGGGTCAGCTGACCAGGGTGAGGTTCCGGCACACGGCCACCCCTTGCGGGGCTTTTTGGACCCTGTGATTTTTTGACTAGGGGTTTTTAGGCCAAGTAAGGGCGGTTTAGGGACTTCTGAGTCACTGGCCAGGGTTAGTCCCGGTCCCTACTGACCTTTTGTGGTGTCTTTAGGCGTCTGATATATATGGAGTTAGTCTTGTGGGGCATTTTTGTTATTAATATTACATAATAAACTTTAGATTTTTAATAGTATTGTTGCTTCCTTTAGTTTAGTTTATTTTTCATTGATTGAGCAACAGTCAGTACCCGTACTACACTTGGGTCCACTGGCCTTTTAGTTGTTACATAGTATGACGCCACCTGCGGTTCAATAGCAATATGCACGTCCACCTAATGAGCTGAGAGCTGCTAAACACACACACTCAGACAGTCTCCCTAAACCTGTGCAATAAATAAATATATCACCAGTCCGTTAGAGATCTAAGTCGCAGCAGGTCACCGTAGTGCTGTGGGCTCAGTTCACACTTATCAGTTCAAAAACAAAGTAGATCGGGACCGCGCGTTATGATAGAAGATCACAGAGCAGTTTTTCAACCTTGACCTTTATACCAAGGGTCCGAGGTCTAAAGATATTCACTGTTTCGGGGTATCCTGCAACTGGTTAAGGAAATAACAATAGTGAAGTACCGTCTAGTACCTAGCCCCTTTGGAATAGGTTATACTCACAGGGGTAGATAGCGCACAGACATATCCAATATAACCACAGACTCTAAATCTCCTCTTCCCTGGGACAGAATGTCGATCCTCCTCACCATAGTCTACAAATGATAATTGCTCCTACTATAGTGAAGTTCGGCATAGTTGAGTGAAAATTAATTTATTAAATACTCACAAACAAACTCTTGGTAAAAGACACAAAGTAAAACCTCCCAGCGTCTTAGATTCTGCCCAACCCGGGTTTCGCTCCTGGAGCTTCGTCAGGGTCTCCCTAAACCTGATTTGTTGTATAGTGAACCTCTGTTCACTGCAAGACAACCAATTGAAACAGCTTTCTGTCTTGCTCATCAGTGAGAAGCAGAGCCTCTGCAGTAGAATGAGTAGGAATGCTCCTTCTACAAGGGAAATTAAATGGTACTATGCTGTCATCTGCCAGAGGGGGAAGGAGACTGACAAATTCTGCCCCCATCAGCACAGATTAACAGCAGCACCAAAGAGACATTTGGAAACAAAAGATGATAAAAGATTGGCACACAGGTTGTGGTTATGTAGTGACCCAGTAGATAACTGCTAAGAGTTAATTTACTGCTAAAAGTGTTCATTTATTTTGACTGCTGTGCTATGTGATTACAAGAGCTGAAATGGGAAAAAAGCTTAGCAGGCTGGGCCTGCCCCCTCTGAGGGAGGAGCAGTGTAGTCTGATTTCATCAGTCACAGAGTCTGGCCAAGGCAGCTGGAGTGTGAGGAGCTGCATGGGTCTGTGCAGTGTGAGGTCTACTATCAGGCCTACTACATGCTGAGGACAAGTGCCTAACCTCTAAAAGAGGGAAGCAAAGAATCTATAGATTGCTTAGGACTAAAAGGGACTGTGCATGATAATAACGGTGTTCGTTTATGGCTGTCGATTTTACTACAGTACTTGTGGAAAGGGTAAATTGCCTCCAGCACCCACCATGATTTTACAACAGATTAGCTACACACTGGAGGAGTTATATCCTGCTGAGGAACTTATAGTACATATTGTGGATTTGCACTCTTTTGGTCAACATGGGAAGTTGTCTGCATTTATTAGAGAGAGACAATACAGCCGGCTTCCCCATCTACAGCCTTAGAAAGACTGTGTGTGTATTTGGAGAGACTGAATGTTACAATGGCTGTTCATGCTGCAGCTGTCCTGTGTGCACGAGCATTGGCTGCCTGTGTGTGCTTGCAGTCAAGGACGATTCTAGCCTTTCTGCTGCCTGAGGCAAAAATGTAAATGGCATCCCTATCGGTCTCTATCCAACATTATATACAGTGCTATCACACATACAGGAGAATACAACACCACATACCTCTTACATCCAGTAATGTTAATGTAGACATGCTCTTTTTTTATTTTCTCCATTGGAAGCGGACCTCCATGATAATATCTTTCAGCCACATCTCTTCTCTGCAGAGTTTGTCAGACAGACATCTTAGGTTCCTCACTTTTTCATCCCTCTCCCCCTCCTGGTGCCTGCACATTGTCATCCTGCTGCTGCTTGGACAATCCCTTTAAATTCACTAACTGTAATTTTTCTCATCCATATCTGAGGGGAGTTTGTTCCAAGCCTCAACTACTCTTTGGTGTAATAATTTTTTCTGACATTGGTTCCTATGAACCCCCCCTTATCCCCACCACACACACACACACACCCACACTCGACTAATTTTAGATTGTGCCTCTTTTTTTTGGTGTTGAGTTTTTTTTTATTAAAATCACTTCCCTCTTGAACTTTATTTATACCTTAAACATTTTTAAAGGTTTCGGTCATATCCCCCCTTTCCCTTATTTCCTCAAGGCTGAGACAGTATATTTTATGCTTCAGACCCTCAACCATTTTTGTAGCCCGTCTTTGCACCCAATCCTTTTTATCTATTAGAGATGGCCCGAACTATCCGCCGGTGAACAGTTCCCGGCAAACATAGCTTGTTCGCGTTCGCCGCGGCGGCCGAACACATGCGATGTTCGGTCCACCCCCTATACATCATCATTGAGCAAACATTGACCCTGTACCTCACAGTCAGCAGACACATTCTAGCCAATCAGCAGCCTCCCTCCCAGACCCTCCCATCTCCTGAACAGCATCCATTTTAGATTCATTCGGAATTTGCAGTCTTAGTGAGAGGAGGGACAGTGTAGCTGCTGCTGATTTAATTGGGAAATTGATAGCTAGGCTAGTGAATTCAGTGTCCACTCCAGTCCTGAAAGACTCATCTGATCTCTGCTGTAAGGACAGCGTCCTGACAGCACCCCAAAAAGCCCTTTTTAGGGCTGCAACATTAGTCTGCTTTTTTTTCTTTTCTCCATATATATATATTGCGGTTGCCTGGCCTGCCCGTGTGTGAGGAGCTGCAGGCCCACAGACTGTAGTGTGCCCACTGCCAGTGCCCACCCCTGTCATCCCGTGTGGCACAGGACTTTGCATCAAAAAATGGCATTTCATTTTTACACTTTAGTGTAATTTCAGTTGCTTGCCTACTGCCAGTGTGTGTCAGGCCCACTTCCACTGACTGTAGTGTGCCCACTGCCAGTGCCCACCACTCATACCGGGTGGCACAGTAGCTTGCCGATAAATAAGGCATTTCATTTTTACACATTAGTCTAATTTCAGTTGCTTGCCTGCTGCCAGTGTGTGTCAGGCTGACTTCCACTGACTGTAGTGTGCCCACTGCAAGTGCCAACCACTCATACTGGGTGGCACAGTAGATTGCTGATAAATAAGACATTTAATTTTTACACTTTAATGTAATTTCAGTTGCTTGCCTGCTGCCAGTGTGTGTCAGGCTGACTTCCACAGACTGTAGTGTGCCCACTGCCAGTGCCAACCACTGATATCGGGTGGCGCAGTAGCTTGCCGATAAATAAGGCATTTCATTTTTACACTTTTGTGTAATTTCAGTTGCTTGCCTGCTGCCAGTGTGTGTCAGGCCGACTTCCACAGACTGTAGTGTGCCCACTGCCAGTGCCAACCACTCATACCGGGTGACACAGTAGCTTGCCAATAAATAAGGTATTTCATTTTTACACTTTAGTGTAATTTCAGTTGCTTGCCTGCTGCCAGTGTGTGTCAGGCCGACTTCCACAGACTGTAGTGTGCCCACTGCTAGTGCCAACCACTCATACTGGGTGGCACAGTACCTAGCACGTGTAGTACCACTTATTTTAAAAAAAATGACAGGCAGAGGCAGGCCACCCCACAGGGGCCGTCGTGGTCGTGGTGCTGTGATTTCCACTGTCCCTGGAATAATGCCTAGTGTTCAGAGGCCACGTACCCTCAACCCAAAAAATTCTGAGGACATAGTTGACTGGCTTAGACAGGACACCCAATCTTCAACAGCTTCCGCTAAGAACCTTGACACACCATCCTCCTCCAGCTCAGCTTCGGTCACCTGCTTTCAAGTTACCACGCTCCCGCCCGCCGCCACCACCACCACCACCACAGCCGCTTCACTTGATCCGTCAGAGGAGTTATTTACACATCAGTTGGATGCAATTAGTGATGCGCAACCATTATTGCCAGATTACAGGGATATGTCTCAGTCAGACAGGATTACACACATGGACGTACAGTGTGATGATGATGATGATGATGATGTTGTACCCGCTGCTGCTTCCTTTGCTGAGGTGTCAGATACAAGTGAAGTGGTGGATGATGACGATGTGTCCACGGATGCCACGTGGGTGCCTGCTCGAAGAGAAGAAGAGGGGGAAAGTTCAGAAGGGGAGACAGAGAGAAGGAGGAGACGATTGCACGGCGCAGACGCAGTGACCATGGATTAAAACAAAGGGGAGGGAGCCAGCGTTTTCTTAACCATCTCCCCGTTCAAAAAATCAATTCAATTCACCTTTCGGGGACCCTTGGTGTTGTGCGTGGCTGGGTGGAGGAAGAAACCTTCAATGACATCATGGGACATGGCTAGCTTGGTATCCAACCTTGTGCAAATGGGGAGTTTGCGGTTGTGCAAATGGACTGTTTGCGGTTGTTTGCGGTGCATTAAAAGGGGAGTTTGGTCTGTCAATGTCTGTAAAGTGGGCGTAACCCTTACACTACCTGATCGATACAACATCATACCTGATCGTATATACACACTGGATGTTTTAAAGCACGTTATTCCAAACAATTTAGGAATGTTAGTTGATTTATGCCCTTTATGGCTTAAAACCTGACTCTGCGTCCACTACGTAATTTTCCATGGGAGTTTTGCCATGGATCCCCCTCCGGCATGCCACAGTCCAGGTGTTAGTCCCCTTGAAACAACTTTTCCATCACTATTGTGGCCAGAAAGAGTCCCTGTGGGTTTTAAAATTTGCCTGCCTATTGAAGTCTATGGCGGTTCGCCCGGTTCGCCCGTTCGCGAACATTTGCAGAAGTCCGCGTTCGCCGTTCGTGAACGGAAAATTTTATGTTCGCGACATCACTATTATCTATGTCTTTTTGTAGGTGAGGTCTCCAGAACTGCACAAAGTATTTCACTAATGGGCTCATAATTTCTCTTCCTACTGTTTATACCTCTAGCTTTCCCAGTCACCTGCCCACGTGTTGCCCTAATTGTCCTGTGGTCAAGTACCTTTTATAGCTGTCTTCTCTATATCTGCCCTCTCTTGAGGAGTAATACCATTAGATGTGTTCTGTTAAATATTTGTAAATGTTAACTTCATCTATTTTGACCTTCTCTCATTAAAAGGTCTCTCTTCAAACAGCAGGTTTGATATCTGTAGATATAGGTCCTGGAAATAAAGCAAATGAACGACATTCATTTAAGTGAACTTTTGGTGTCATAATTACTCACAGAAATACAAAATTTTACAGCACTCTACACACACTAAATATATGAAAACAAATTATATACAACTAACAAGCAAAAAGGTAACAATGTTTTGAACTTTTGAATTTCAGTCTCCATATCTCACTATCCACTACAGCTTCGAACGTGTGACTACCATCATTTTATAGAAAATCATCTTGGCTATCTCATACATAAATTAAACTTGCAACTATTTAGCATATGATTAGTTTGGCAGATTCTTGACATGTACCTTCATTGTTACTGTTTTGCTCCTAAAATTCTAAATTTTAATTTTTATTATTTTGTTAGTATTTTGAAAATCCAACTTTGGCTTTCAACACTGCCTGAATCCTTCTGGGCATGTTCTCGATCAGATTCAAGCATGTCTCGACTGAAATCTGTTCCCAGGTCTCTTCTACACATTCCCAATGTTGGTGTATACTGGTCAACTCACTTAGGAACAAATACAGCTTTTTCTTCAACTCTCCCCACAAGCGTTCAATTGGGTTGAGGTCTCAGGACTGTGGCAGCCAATCCGGCACCTCTACTTCATTGTCATTAAACCATTTCTTCGCCAATCTCGTAGTATGGTTAGGGTCGTTGTCCTGCTGGAACACTATGTCCTCCTTTTCATACCCATAGTACTCAAGTGTACAAATTAACTCGTCTTGTAGGATACTCACATATAGCTCAGCATTGAGACCACCATCAACCTTGGTCAAGTATACAAAGCCTTTGATTCGTTAGCCCCTTTTTCCCTTTTTTATTCCAGACCTATTTGCACCCATGAGAGCCCAGTCTATTGACTTTCATCTCATCACTCCAAGACACCCATTTCCAATCTTCTACTGTCCACTGTAAGTCCTTTTTTTACAAACTCGAGCCAACGCTTCTTATGACAATATTGAAGTCGAGGCTTCTTCACCTTTTTTCAGGCCACGATTCCAGACTTGTGTAATGCGCGTCACATGGTGCTTGCATGGACTTCTTTGATCTCACTATTAAGAAGCATACAAACCACCTCCACTGCCATGTTTGTCACTCCAGAACTGATAGACCTGGTGGTGAGCTGACTTGTTGACTCGGATATTTTGCCTGGACGTCCACCAAAATGATGGTAGTCTCACGTTTGAGGCTGTAGTGGATATTGAGACATGGAGCCTGAAAGTCAAATGTTTAAAACATTGTTACTCTTTTGCTCATCAGTGTAAACTAATTCTATACTCACTCTATAAATGAATATGAGGCACTTAGCAAATGCATTTTGATCAAAATAATTTGTGCCCATCCACTACAGCAAGGCGACCTCTCTTGGATGTCAATAACCTTTAATATCTCTCTTATCTGCATCTTCCCTGTCTTGAGGGGTAATACCATTAGATGTATACTGTTCTGTTAACTATCTGTAAATGTCAACTCCATCTGTTTTGGCCATCTCTCATCAAAAAGTATTTTTAAAACCATGGATTTGACATCAGTAGATACAGGTCTACTTTAAAGAATCTTAGAAGTGAAGTAAATGGACAACATTCATTCAACTGATCTTTTAGTGTCATAATTACTCACAAAAATATGCCACAATGGGATATTTCTACACCAGACAAACCCTTTAAGCAGTTCCACTCTATAGTATCCATTAGAATTGTTGCATGATACATATGTAGACATGGGGATGACTATGCGTATTGATCTTAGCAATATATGGTAGGTTTGACAGAAAGAGAATGATATAGAAATACATTAACCATTAGGTACTGCAAATTGAATAGTTACTTGAGAAAGGAAAAGAGCATGGGGTTCATAGCAGACAAACAAAAAAGTTATACAACGATGCCCATAAATGAGATTCACGTAGGAGTTGGAAGACAGAAACTAGTGTTTTCCAATAGTAAAGCAAAGACTGAAAACAAAGAAGTCAACTTCTGAACTGAAAAACAAGGTTAACGTTTTGGAGTAGTCATTTTTATTCATTTTCATATAAATCTACAGTGAAATAGAAAATGAACCAGTAGCCCAAGCTTATCAGTGAGAGTGCAGGGTGTTGGATTCCCGTGAATCAGATATTAATGGTCTATCCTGGCCATGAATGTAAAAGTCCTGGACTACCCCTTTAACACCTTCACAGTTATATTTTTTCAGAAAAGAAGTTACAAAAAGTTTACTTTAATTTTAGATTTCAAATACATAATAAACTTGAGGGTAAGCATAAAAAAGCAATTTACCATTATTATATTGATAATGATGTAAAATATTTCAGCAGCAGTAAAAAAAAAAAGCTATAAAAACAGCTTTATCAATGAGACTAAGGTAAGAGTTCATCAAAACTTTAATTCACTGCAGTATATCTGGAAGCCGTTGTGGGCAGTAAGTACGGTAATTGTTTTTTCTTTTACCCGTCTTACACTTTTCTTGCATGACTGCTTGAGTCCTACATAATGAAAATGTACTGTATATTGGATGCACAGACTGACGATAAAACATTATGGTTTGGCCATTAATGAGTTCTTTGACCAATTACGTTGGTTTTCTGAATAATTCCCTCAGACATTTTAAAGACATATATATCTCCTCATGATTAGTGGATTGCTATTTCTTACTCCAGCAGCTGTTATAGACTGGAAAAGCAATTTATTTCTAATACTATGAGATCTACCAGATCCCTATGGTGCTGTAAGTACTTATCTGTAGCTTTGCGAGGGGTCTGGGTGTCAAGCTCAGACAGTTAAATATGTATATTTATACCTGGTGTTTATTATAAGGTTTTTGGTAGACCAGATTGTGAGTTGTATTTTTACAGCAGGAGTGACCAATAATGGAAGTGACCAATATTGTTTTGGCAAAAATATTCTTCAGGAAAGTACTACTTTACCGCACATCAGCAACCTACGGGGGGCGTGAGGAGATTGGTAGCAGCAGTTCTAGACATGGTGTTCGTGGTGGCTGGCCTATCAAACCTCCCTCACTCCCAAGGCTGGCAACAATGAAGAGGGGTTGAAAAAGGTGATGAAAAAATTTTCTGTCTTTACTGAGTAATGAAATCAAAAACTTCCACACATGATGGAGGCACACAGTCTTGGCTAAGCAGTTTTAACAACGTTCTGGCTGAGCTGAAGACAGGTTTTCCCATTTCCAGTTTCTCAAATCCTTTCAGTTCCAGCTGAGGGGTGCACAGATTTCCAATATTTGCAACTCTTGGCAGCAAGGTACAGATTCAGGAGCAGCAGTGCAAGCTGCATACCGATATGATAAGGCATATACCCAGCCAAATGCTATGAGGCCTGTGGTGAGTATGCGTTCTTCTCACAGATTGTTCACTGCACTCCCTTTCAGCTGCACACAGCCGCACTGGCCTCCACTAACTGACTGATTGACAGGACTGACTGGAGTCAACTCACTCCACTGAGGGACCATACTAGACTGAGCATAAGTAGGGGCAAGTCAATATCGGCTTTAGCTCCAACATCCTTCTAGAAAAACATCTCGAAGGCCTGGGAATAGCAAGTGCTTCAGCCAACAATACACATTTTAAGTTACAGTACAGGGTTTTTGTTCAAACAGTGTAAAACAGCATAAAGCATGTTAAGACATACTCATTATCCATTAGTAGGGCCCTAGTGGGACACTACAAACATATTAAGGAAAGAAATTGAAAGTTAAAACCAGTGCAACTTATAAGGTGATATCTGAACGGGAGCAAATGTTTTTTTTTTTCTGATCACAATAAATCCATTGATAATAAAAGTTGGAATTGGCGAGTGGAATTTTTATCAAAGAAATGATCCCTAAAAAATATACAACTGGCCAAGACATTTAGAAATTATTAGCCATCTGCAACCTCCAATTCCTCTGGTTAAGAACTATCATGTCATGTAGTCTGATATTTAATCACTGCTTTAGGCCTATTGACTACCCGAGGGCAGAGCACACAGATGATTTTCAGGTGGTGCAATGATGTCACTGTATTGCACTACCTGAACCAGGCCCTGGACAGTAAGGAAGAAGAAGTGGACTGAGTCCAGACACTCATTGTGGGAACACGTTAGGTGGATATCTGTTCTTTTATGCTTTTAATTGGTGCAAAAGAGGGAAGAAGAGGTACAAAATATCCATGAATTGGGATATTAGTGTCCATTAGGACTCCCCACCCCAGAGGATCCTCTGCTGCTGTGATTTACTGGACCAAGCCTGAATCTTCATTTAACCATCAAGCTACACATCTAGTTAACAATCGGGACTAATTGTAATTTTCTTTTTTTGTTGAAGAAACATGAATTTTCAATACAGTCCCATAGATTTCTAGATTTTGGATCCATCCAATCATAACAAAACTGTGTGTACCAGTCGCCTACAGACTGAAGCATAAATGTGCAGGATGTATGCTGCGACATACTGTAAGAAGGAGCAGAGCTGAAACATTTTGAGGACTATAATTTTAGACTTAAGACCCTGACTGGGATTTGTACTATACCAGCTAAGGTGACATCACTGAATGTGCGTTACTTCACCTTTCATCCAGTTAAGTGTCAAACCTATTAGGACAGCATGGAGCCCCATTATCTGTGCACAATGAAAGGCAACCTGTGGATCCTCACAGATGCTGGCCCTTCGTAAATCACTGAAAAGTGCCTAAAACATCATGTTTATTCAAATATACTGTGTGTGCGTGCGTATACATATATATAAACTCAAACAGAAGTGAATCCTAGAACGAAATAGGAAGAAAGTTAGATGTAGATTTGGCCTATGTTCTGCATCTCTCTAGCATTAACTCTATCATTATCCTGCCCTCATTGCAAAACCTAGGGAGACCACCCTGACCACCCTTTTTAGTTTCTATGGGGCTTCCAGAATAGAGATGGTGATCTTAATGGGGAATTCCACTCTGGACAGGTAAGGCATATCCGCAGGATATACTATACATATCTAATAAGTGTCCAAGTTCTACCTCTCAAATTCAGTCCAACCACAAGAATGGGACTTGCCTTGCTCCACTTTTTATTGAGAGGAGGACACAAATGACCTGTTCTCTCCATTCACTTATGATGTAAAGAGAAGATAATAATTGCGGCACTCACCAGATTCTTTTGCAGTCTTTTTTTTTCTATAAACCATGGTCGCTGTTGCGGTCACTTACTCAGATACAGGCGACGGCTGTTTTGCGCAACTCAATACATCTCACTAAATGCGCACTGCTAAATCTTTCTTGTAATTGAGACCCAAAGGTCCCATTGCATTAGTCTTTATAATACAAGAGGTCTTTTTTTGGAGTAATACATGATGCCTATATCCTCCATTCCTCAATACTCCTACTGTTTCTATACCTGCAGACGTAAAGGCGTCCCCCCCCCCCCATGTGCCTCTTTAACGTGCTTAATTAATCTTGGTGACCCTATTCCTGTCTTAATAGATTTTTTATGTTCTCTAAATCTCACATACATGCACTTTATGGTCTTTCCTATATAGAATCTCCCACATGGGCAAAATATAACATAAACTACATACTGCGTTTTGCATGAAATGAACTGCCTCACCATATATTCAAATATTTCTATCTAACTATTGGCTTACAAGCTGAGCATTGTCCACATCTATAATTTCCTTGTGAAATTCTCTTTTCTAACCAATTCTCCTTTTTACTCTCAAATCTACTCTTCACTATCTTGTCTTTAATGGTCTTACTTCTTCTGAAACTGATAAAAGGGGGATTTTTTTCTTTTAGATCTTCATTAGAGATGAGCGAATTGAAGTTGACGAAGTAGAATTAGATCCGAATTTCAGGAAAAATTCGATTTGCACCGAATCCTAATTTTCTCATACTTCGTCGTAACGAATTGCATTTTGTCCTAAAATGGCCGCTGCATGTGTTAGGACATGGAGCAAGGAACTCTGGGAACGAGAGATCACCCACATTGCCATGCATGCAGCCAATCAGCAGCCAGCCAGCCCTGTGATGTCACAGCCCTATAAATAGCCTCAGCCATCTTGGATTTCCAGTGTGCTTAGTGCAGGGAGAGACGTCTGCAGGCGCTAGGGACAATGGTAGAAAAGACTTTAAAACTTTTATTTTGCTGTATAGAAGTTCAGGGAAAGGATAGGGAGAAATTATTCCAAGTGCAAGTGCTGTGTGATACAGCCATTAACAGGGTTTATTACAAGGAAATATTTTTATGTCTTATTTGCCCTTGTGTGGTGCAGTTATATGTTCTAACGTGTTTTTTGGCTTATATTAGCCGTTGCGTGGTGAAGTGAGAGAATGACAGCCCTTTTTGGTGTGTATTAGTGGCAAGAAAATATATATTATTTGACGTTCAGCAGTGCAGTTATATGTTCTAAAGCCCTTTTTGGCGTGTATTAGTGGCAAAAAAATATATATTATTTGCTAGTTCAGCGGTGCAGTTATATGTTCTAAAGCACTTTTTAGTGTGTATTAGTGGCAAAAATATATATATTATTTGCCGTTCAGCGGTGCAGTTATATGTTCTAAAGCCTTTTGTGGCGTATATAAGTGGAAAAAAGTAAGGGCCTATTTGCCTTTCAAAGGTGCAGTCATATGTTCTAAAGCCTTCTTTGGCGTGTATTAGTGGAAAAAAAGGCTTATTAGCCGTTGTGTGGTGAAGTGAGAAAATTACAGACTTTTTTGGGGTGTTTTAATTTTCTTTTTATTTATTTATTTGATCTAACAGTATGTCAGACAGAGAAGTGCCAGGCCCTGCACAGGGGAGTCGCAGAGGTCTAAATGTTTCTGGCGCAGGCACAGGTCGCAGCAGAGTAAGGGGGCGTGGCAGCAGGAGTTGAAGCGAGAGGCCTGTGCTCCCGATGTCATCTAGCGGTCGTGTCTTGACCAGCAACCCAGTGGTTCTTGAATGGTTGACTCGGTCATCCACTTCATCCCAAGTGTCATCAGACACCCATAGCCAAAAGTGGGTGGGTCCATTAGACAAAACCCTTAGTTGGCATGGCCCGGGAGCAGGCCTTGTGCCCTCACCTGTCCTCAACCTGTCTCTGTCCTTTTCTGTTCCCTCAGCCAAACAAGTTTTATATGCTGTGGGCTGAGCTCCATGACACAGCGAGCACGAGCTACTAGAGGACAGTCAGCAGATACTGGCCAGCCAAGATGTGGAGGAGCCATCCGCCGCTTCCTCCAGTCGGCAAGTAGTGATGAGGAGAGTGGCGTGGGAGCTGGTGTTGCCAATGGTCAGGCTCCTGACCCAGAGACAGTTGAGGTGGACATCAGTAACGTGCAGACAGTACTCGATGATGATGATGTAGCTGATTGCACTTGGGAGCTGAGTAAATTAGGGTCTTCATCATCATTGGGAAAAGAGGATGGTAGCTTGCCCGTGAGCCAGCAGCGGAGCCAGCAAGTCGCTAGCGTGGCTAGGAGTCAGTAGGGTGGCAGCAGTGGGAGTTCGTGAGCCAAACATGCCTGGGGTAGACCACCCGCTTCGCAGGAACCTACCTGCTGGGAAAGTAGTGGTGCAGGTGTTTACGTAAGCAGCAGCGGTAGCAGTCTGTCAGTGCTGAGCGTTGGGGATAAAATCACCTTTATGGCGGTGTGGCCGTTTTTTGTTAAGCCATCGGAAGAGGTGAGCATGGTCATTTGTAGAATCTGTGGGCACAAGGTGAAGCATGGCCAGGGTGCCAATGTTGGCACCACAGACCTGTGTCAACATATGCAGCGTCACCATAAAGTGGCCTGGGAGAACCATGGCTCTGATGTAGTTGTCCAGCCTGCCTCAGCAACCACTGCATTACCCAGTGGCACGCACCCGATTTCAGGCAGTAGAGGCTCCACAACCTCAGCCAAAGGGAGCTGTCTGTCCTTCCCATCATCTGCTGGTCCTGATGCTCCTGCTCCTCCTCCTACTCCTCGTCAGTCATTCCGTCAGCAATTTATTACCGAAGCGATTGCCAAGAGACAACAGTATGCGTGCGCTCATCCAACGGCGCAGAGGCTGAATGTGCTCCTGGCCAAGTTGCTGGTGCTGCAGTCCCTCTCTTTCAAAGTGGTAGACTCTGCACCTTTCAGAGAACTGATGGCATGTGCCAAGCCGAGGTGGAGAGTCCCAAGCCATCAATTCTTTGCCAAAAAGGCAGTACCAGCCCTGCACACATATGTAGAACAGAAGGTGGACCAGTCCTTGGGCCTGTCGGTGTTTGCCAAAAAGTTCTCTGCGACAACTCAAAATTGGAAACATGGTGACCGACAACGGGAAGAACATGGTGTCGGCTCTCCGTCAAGGTCCGCTGGATTACTGGGCAGCCAAACTGGATTTGTGGCCGCAACTGGCAGGGTTTGCCCTAGAAAAGATTTCCTGTCTGGCCAGTAGTGTGGCATCAGAGCGGGTGTTTAGTGCGGCGGGGGCCATAGTTACCCCAAGAAGAACTCTCCTGTCCGCCCAAAATGCAGAGAAACTGACCCTTGCAAGATTATTCAGGCGTGCATCAGCCAGGATTTCCATCCACCAATGCTTGATGCATCAGACTAGATCATCCATGGTGCCACACCAACACTATGACAAAAGAGACAGGTTTCTTCTGGCTACCTGCCTCAGCTACTATTCTGATGCTGCCACCCGCCTGATGCCACACATCTGATGCCAAGTGTTCCTTTTTTCACCCACCATCTTCATCTGGTACTGGTATTGCCACCCACCACCCCACTTTGACAACAGGTCGCTATGTGGTCTCCTGATGCTGCTGCCACCTCACCACTCAGGTCTCCTGATGCTGCTGCCACCTCCACACTGTCATTGTGCCACCCTGTGGCCTCCTGGTGCTGCCGCCACCTCCACACTCTTTAATTGTGCCACTCTGTGGCCTCCTGATGCTGCTGCCACCTCCACACTGTCATTGTGCCACCCTGTGGCCTTCTCCGGATGCTGCTGCTGCCGCCACCTCCACACTCTTACATTGTGCCACTCTGTGGCCTCCTGATGCTGCTGCCACCTCTGCACTGTCATTGTGCCACTCTGTTGCCTCCTCTTGATGCTGCTGCCACCTCCAGACTCTGTCATTGGGCCACTCTGTGGTCTCCTCATGCTGCTTTCACCTCACCACTATGTCATAGGGCCACTCTGTGGACTTCTCATACTGTTCCCACCCTCCCCACTTCATGACTAGTGATGAGCGGCATAGGCAGTATTCAAATTCGCTATATTTGGAAAATTTTTGGCTGAATATTCGCCATAAATTCGCAAATTCGAGAATTTGTGATCTTCAGTCATTATTTACTTGATTGCAAAAATCGGGAATGTAATATATTCGCGATAAAAATTTGCAATTAGAATATTTGCGATTAACTCTAAGGGGTAGGCAACTTTCCTATTGGTTGCTAGGGATGTTTCTAAGTGCCGATATTCGCGATAAATTCACGATTAATTCGCGATTAGAATATTTGCAATCAACACTATTCGCGAATACGAATATATAGAACTATATTCTAAATATTTGCGAATTCTCAAAGTGGCGATATTCACAATAAAAATTTGCAATTCGAATATTCACGCTCAACACTATTCATGACTTGACCACTATTTTAACTTTCAGCCTGGCTCACATCATTATTTATTTGACCCTTCTTCTGATCTGTCAGAAACAAGGAAAACTGAGACGCACAACGGATCCTGTCTATGTAACAGTTGTAAGGCCTCCATGACATGGCCCCTATTTTGCATCAGAATTGGCTTATGATTTGGTAGCCAAAAGCAGGAGTGGGTACAAAACACAGAAGACATGCAAATATTCCATTCACGTGTCATCTCTGTTTTGGATCCACTACTGTTTTTTTGGCTTTAGTGATACTGATGGATTACTGACCAAATGCAGACCGAGAGAAAGCGGATGCTCCACAGACAGGATCCGTTTTTTGGGGGTTATTGTTCTGACAGATCGGAGGAAGGGAAAATAATCAGTGACGTCAACACAAACTTACTGCTGACACCCACTCCACTCTGTCGGGGGGGGGGGGCTCTACTTGTATAAGTATTTAATAGAACAGGTTCTGTAGAAATCTATGTGAAATCAGTGAATTGGTTTAAAAGGAATGCACTCTTTCATGCTATAGTAGGATCTTGGGCCTCTGCACGGTTCTTTATACCTTGTGCTAACATTGACCTGTAAGGCTGAGTTCAAACTTAAGTTATTTGGTCAGTTTTGGCTCCGTAACTGCCCATATAAGTGAAGTGTGCAGTGATTCTAAGAGCGACGCCTGTCATCTACATGTCATACTGACTCACGGTATTCTTTCACTACCACAGCAGACTCCCTATGAGTGTTACTGCAAGGGACAGTGTTCTACACCACTATAAAGGCTCTCTGCAGCCATGAAATAGACGTTTTTTTAACACGATTCACCACAAATAAATTCGGCGAACTATGCGAATCAAATTTTTTAGAAATTCGCTCAACTTCATCATACACCAATATATGCCAGTTGTTAACCCCTTAGTGACCACCCATACGTGTTTTTACGGTGGTCACTAAAGGGCCTTAGGCTGGGCCGCCGCAATTTTACGGCGGCCCAGTCTAAGCACTGCACGGGTCCCCTGTGCAGCGAGGAGCACGGACCCAGCTCTCACATGAGAGACGGGGCCCTGCTCTAACAGCCCAGACCGGCAGGAGTGCTGATCTGGCTGTTTAGCGCTTTACATGCCGAGCGCAATGGCGCCCGCCGCATGTAAAGTGGTGACAGAGGGAGCGGACTCCCTCTGTCACCCATCAGGACCCCGCAAATGCGATCGCGGGGTGCTGATGTGTTGTGAAGCCTTACCTGGCTTCCGATCCCTAGGCATTGTATTTTAAAAGCAATCAAAATACTGTTTGTTATAGTCCCCTTGTGGGACTATTAAGTGGTAAACATAAGAAAGAAAAAAAAACCATAGTTATTAAATAAACAAATTCCATAATATAAAAAATACGCATTTTTTTACATTGAAAATATGGTTTTCTATGAAACAAATAGCAAAAAAAAAAAAATCTCCCCCATATGTTTGGTATTGCTCACATAAATTATCCCCTACGGTGAACGCCTGGGAAAAAAAAGCAAGCGTTTAAAAAGCGCCGTTTACTCCAAAATAATTCCAATGAAAAATACAAGTCATCCCGCAAAAATCAAGCCCTCACACAACTCCATAGAATGAAAAATAAAAAACGTATGGGTCTTTGCAAGCGGCAATACAAAATCATTTTTTTGTTTTAAAACAAGGGGTTTTAAACTATTGCAAAAAAAGTAGTAAGACGTTAAAAAAACTATATGTATTTGGTATCACTGTAATCTTACTGACCCAGAGAATAAAAATATTATGTTATTTATACCGAAAAATGAACGCCGTAAAATTTATATCGTAAAAACGCAGTGGCAATATTGCTTTTTTTCCCATCTCCCTCCCAGAAAGAGTTAATAAAAGTTAATCAGAAAGTTAAGTGTACCCCAAAATGGCACCATTAAAAACTACAACTTGTCTCGCAAAAAATAAGCCTTCATAAAGCTATATAGATGGAAAAAAAAAAGTTATAGCTCTTGGAACGCGACGATGAAAAAATGAAGAAAAACGCTTGGTCATAAAGGCCCAAACAGGGGTTACTAAGAGGTCACTAAGGGGTTAAGGGTGGCTTTTTTATGGTTAAGGCCATTGGTGCATATTCAGATTGTCTCCAAGTATGCAAATTGTTCTCTCCATTTGCTTCTAAGGGGCTTCAGAGAACAGCCTAGTAAGCAAGCTTGGCAATGGACCCATGCTATATCGCCACATCCCTCCGATTTTATATGGAGACGTTTAAATCTTTTTTATGTTCCCTATTACAACGGTATTCTTGTAGCATTACTTCTAGGGAATAATATCTGTAGAACATCCATTTAGAAATGCCATTTGACTGCATCTAAGGATCTTACGTTGTAAGAGGGTTGTAAGTGCTCTTGCCCCTCTTTCGAGCAGATATACATCCTTTGAAGTTCTGTTCCATTGCTATGGGTTACTGTGACCTTGTAAAGGTTGGAATACCTCCCAAACGGAATGGTTGGATTATTATGTGATTACTGCTGGATGCACTACTAATCCACTTATTTGTAAAATGTGACCCATACTTGAGTGTACCATGTATGATACGCCATACTGTTGTGCTGTCATGTGCCTTTAAGGAGCTGTAAAATGCCATTTGGTATATATTTAATATATAAAGCTGAGTGAGCACCATTGCATTTACAATCACGAAATCAGGTGTCCAGGGAAGTTTTAGACCAGTTCTCAGCTCTCTAGCACGTACCGTTCCTGAGATATTCCCAAAACATGCATTAGCCAATAGAAGCCTGGTCACATGACCCTTATCAGCTAACAGAAGCTCGCAGGCCTTTGGTCTCCACATACACACAGTTTTACACCAGGTTTCCATAACAACCCAGCCATTTTTCTTCACTGCTGTAGGTCAGCTTTAAAGGGGCACGGCGCTGTGGATGACACTGTTAAGGGAGCGGAGTGCTGTGGTGGTCACAGTTAAGGGGGCAGGTAGGGTGGCCTTTCAGGCCACCCTCAAAAGATGGACTTAAAAACCCCACCCCCAGGTCCCGCTAAGCCACGTCCCCTCGAACTCCGCTACCGACGTGGATTGAAAAAATTAAGGTAGTAATCAACTTCTGTTAGCTGCAAGGGTGGGAGGGAAGGTGACTTTCTAGCTGCAGCTCACGCTTAGACAGCACACTGCTGCTGTCTGAGAGTGAGCTGTTCAAAAGGACATCCCTGAGTCTGAAAGCCGGACTGTCCGGCCCAAAACCGGACCTCTGGCCACACTAGGGGCAGGCTGTGTGGAGGTCATAGTTAAGGGGACGGTCCGCTATAGAGATAAGTGTTCAGGGGCAGATTGCTGTAGAGGCCACTGTTAAGGGGATGGGGTGTTGTGGAAATTACTGTTAAGGAGATGGGGTACTGTGGATGTCACTAATAAAGGGACGGCTGCTGTGGAGGTCACTGTTAAAGGGGTGGGCTGCTGTGGAGGTCACTGGTAAGGGGGCGTGATGCAGTGGAGGTCACTATTAAAGGGGCGGGCTGCTGTGGAGGTCACTGTTAAAGGGGAGGGTGCTGTGGAGGTCTCTGTTAAGGGAGCAGGGAACAGTGGAGGTCACAGTT
Source organism: Bufotes viridis (assembly GCA_033119425.1). Lineage (NCBI taxonomy): Eukaryota > Metazoa > Chordata > Amphibia > Anura > Bufonidae > Bufotes > Bufotes viridis. The sequence goes on from CM065590.1 coordinate 28,066,240, forward strand.
AAGGGGGCGTGATGCAGTGGAGGTCACTGTTAAAGGGGCGTGCTGCTGTGGAGGTCACTGTTAAAGGGGAGGGTGCTGTGGAGGTCTCTGTTAAGGGAGCAGGGAACAGTGGAGGTCACATTTAAGGGGACAATCCACTATAGAGGTCACTGTTAAGGGGCAGGGTGTTGTGGAGGTCAAATTTTTAAGGGAATGGAGCTCTGTGGAGGTCACTGTTAAGGGGGCAGGTTATTGTGGTAATCACTGTTAACGAGATGGGGTACTTTGGAGGTCCCTAATAAAGGGGCGGCCGCTGTGGAGGGGGGGGGGGGGGTACTGTAGATCTCACATGTGATAGCAGCAGTATCCTCTGCTAGCTATTTGACGATTGCCGGGAGGGAACGATTCCCTTCCGAAAATCGCTAGCAGCATGTCGATGTCTAATACACCCTTTACTAGTCTAATATTTTCATTTAATTAATATTGGAATTTTCGTGGTGACACCTTGTTAGGCAGGGATGGAGATCAACAGTTTTCTACCAGTTGTGCCCTCCTTCATATTATCTATCCCCTACCCTGAAATTTCTTTTATCTTTGATCAGGCATTTTGAATAGCTATCTATCCGCACACATTCTTGTGTACACTGACCCATTGTTTGCTCAATGCTTGGCCTCATTTTTGAAATAGGTGTAATTTTCCCATTCATCAGACTTCTCTTAATGTCAGAGCAAAGATCCTTGAATTTAGTTTCACCCTCTTATGGCTGTTTAGTGAGTCTAGTGACAACGGTTTATTCTTGTTCCTCTGTAGAATAATGACAGGATACAGATTGTACCGTATTTCATATATCTCGGACATCTCCACAGAACAAAGGTGGTGGAATTAGAAAAAAACACAATTTTGCTACAGTTTTTTTTTTTTTTTTTACGGTGTTCATTATGTGGTAAAACTAACATGTGAACTCCAGGTCAGTACGAATCCGCATTGCATACTTTTCCTTGCATTTTGATGCTGAAAAAAAAATTCTAAACTTGAAAAAAAAATTTAAAATTTTTTTTGCTTTCATTTTCTGACCCCTATAACTTTTTTGTAGTTATGTGTGTAGAGCTGTATGAGGGCTCATATGAGAGTATTCATTGATACCATTATGGGGCGTGTACGACTTTTTGATCACTTTTTATTCAATTTTTTAGGAGGAGAAGCTACCAAAACAATGGCCAATCGGCCATTTTGACCATTTTTTCGTTTCGCCTTTTTCTGTATGGGAGTAATACTTTTAGATTTTGATAGTACAGGATTTACGGATGCGGCAATACCCATGATGTGCATTTTTATTTTATTTTTTTAATTTTTTATTCTAATTTTGGGGAAAGGGGGGGATTTGAACTTTATATTTTTTTTACTTGTAAAAAGTTTATACATTTTTTTTACCCTTTTTTTATAGTTGCCATAGGGAACTATAACAATCAATCATCTGATCGCTGTTATCATAGACTCCAATGCACTAGCATCGGAGTCTATGATGATTTTACTACTTTCCTATGGAGCCCTATTAAAGACAAGGGCTCCATAGGAAAGACTATGCAGCAGCCTCCTGTCATACACTATGACAGGGGCTGCTGCACACAAGCTCTGACTCCTCCGATTGCCACACGGGGGAGCCGGAGTACAGGACATCAATATCTCATCTGTGGAGGTCCGAAACCTGCACCCCTACCGATGGGCTGTTTGAACAGTGCCACGGCCTCCATGAATCTTAGAAAAGCACAGTGCCGTCCATTATATACTGGCTGTGTGTGGTGTTGTAGCTCAGCCCCATTCACTTGAATGGGACTGAGCTGCGCTAATGCCACATGATCGATATACGTGACATCACTGGCCTTTTCATACAGCTGATCGGTGGGGGTGCCAGCAGTCGGACCCCCACCTATCAGAAACTGATCACCTATGCTGAGAATAGGTCATCAATATTAAATACTTGGACAACCCTTTGACTTTTTTATGGTGTGTTATTGTATTCAAAAGTCTAAGTTATACTAGATATGGGATTTTATTTATTTTTTCATGTTTTATGTAGTAAACTGTCACCTGCTCTGTGATGTTATGTATTGTTTTTTAATATCTAGGAGCAGCATGTTCTGCGCATTCTTCATTTATGGTGCCTGAGTGGTAGAGATATAAAACAAGTGTGGCCTAAACAGGGATCTGCTGCCCAGAAACAATGATTCTGTATGGGGACGGTGTATTGGGATGCTTCCTTCCTGTCAATCGGCTGTATCATCGTGCGGTGTAAACCCGCCTTATTGTATAGCACATCTTCTTGTTATGATTTCTAAGCTGCTTTTATATAGTGAATGCCCATAGTGAGAGCTGTCACTCATCCTTTTTATAATCTTTTATTTTCTGACTGTAGATTTTTATTCTGTTTCCGGAACATAATTATGTGGGCGGCCATCTTGTCTAAACTGTTGTAAACAGCATTTAGAGATATGGTTTACAACAGCCACTACGGGCCATAGATACAACAGACTGGAGTGGATTTGTTGATACCTGTGGGAGAGTTTTCTAGGCATGCTCAGTGGCCTGTGCAGAGGTCAGAAGGGAGTAGATAAGCTGTGATATCACTTATCATGAATGGCAGTTTCTATATATATGATATTTGTCATTGCAATCCTGCCTGTAATGATAATGAGAAGACTACTGAAAAGTGATCTGTACAGACCAAGAAGTGGCACCTATTATTAGGCTTAGTATCCAGTGCAAAACTGCAAGATTTTAGGATTTGTTAAAGTATAGATATTGACAGGGGCGTAACTACCATAGCGGAAGACCATGCGACTGCTATGGGGCCCAGGGCAAGAGGGGGCCCAGTCTTAGTTGGGATTATTTCCTCTTATACTAGAGGAAAAAACTTGGTCAGGACTCTACCCTCTAAAGGAACGACTTTTGGCAAATGAGGCAGTGGAAAAATGGCCTAAGGGTAATTGAAAGGGGTTTAGGCGGAAACCCTACTGTCCTGTGTGGGGGGCCTGGTTTGATCTTTGCTATGGGGTCCCTACTTCTCTATGTACGCCAATCGATTTTGACATGGAAAGTTGAAATTAACATCACCAAAAAATTCAATAAAAATATGTTTAACAGCAAAAATGTGATTTACACAATAACTAATTTTCTGATGACACATTCCCATTGACTCAAACAGTGAAAAGGTCTCATGTTGCGGAACAAGAGCTGTGTCTATGTAGAGAATTCTATGAGTTCCTGAGCAGAACATTCAAACAAGAGCATTAAGTGTTGTCTATCTCCTTCTGGAGAACAGCTGCTATGGGGACGCCGCAACAATAAACAATAAAGCGACAACATGATTAAAATGTAAACTCTTTCACTCTCGATGGAAAACGTTAAACCAAAGGAAATCACTTATTCCCTCCATGCCTTCACTTAGAGTCTGGCGCCCTTTTCATAGAGTTTTGGATGGTGCTCACGTCAAGCTTTGCTTCCTTCGTCAAGGTTAACGATTGCTGAAGAAAACTTACAAAGTAAACAGTTGAATTCTAAAGTATTGTTTCTGATGTGCTCTGCTCTAAACTTCTGCAACAACCACATGAAGAAATAGTTATTCCTTTTTTTTACGTAGCAGACCTGGAGGACCTCCATTCTTCTCCTGGAAATTTGGCTTTGAGGCCAACCTGGATGTATGGGTTTTTTGAATCTGAAGGCCATTATGATATTGTTAACATAGCCTGTTATGCACATGTGTAATCTCTCTTCAAGGAAATTGGGTTGCCTTGCAAAAGTATTCAACTCCTTAAAGAGAATCTATTACCACCTTTATGCTAGCCTCTCTGACAGGCATGCTGAGTTTAGCATTGTCAATATTATGCATGTCTATAATGTAGTTCCTCAGAAATGTACTGTTTATTAGCTACAAGGCTAACAGTGTGCTGTGAGGAAGGAGTCTTTTGTATTCATGACCTGGATAGCCCTGCTCTCCTGCTGATGATTGATAGGCTTCTTTGCATGCACAATAACAGTGCACAGTAATTATGAGCATACATTCAGCCACTGGTGTAGCTAAGCGATCATGGTCCTTGGTGCAAAAGTCCAGGTTGACTTCGCCCTTCTCTTCACACCAGCTGCTTCCAGCATGTAATTTTGTAGCTGGGGCAGTTAGAGACCTGGGCACTCCTTCTGTAAGCTGGTGATACCGAACTACGACAAATAAATATTTACATCAGTGCCCTTATAATTAACTATGCAGCAGCCAGATATACAGCACCACATTACATTCTGACAAATAGTATTAAACACCTCCCAGATCTAGTGCAGTGAAGGTTACTGTCTACATCCTTGGTGGTCTAGATCAATAAAGGGATCAGTGCGTGTCAATATAACAGGTTTCCTAGGCAGTGAATGGGGTTAATGTCAGTATACCTGGTATACCTGTATAGGGCAGTAAAGGGGTTTAAGTCTGTAGATGTGGTCTATGGCAGTGAATGGGTTAAACTGAGTATCACAAATGGTCTAGGGTAATGAGGGGATTAATTCTAGTATCCCTCGTGGTCATGGGTAGAGAAGGGGTTAATGTAAGAATCCCTGGGAGTCTCGGGCATATGCTAGTTACCCACAATACAGTGTCATTCAATGGAGGTGACACTTTATCAGCAGCCATGTGTGGACCAAAATGTAAAAAGGGGAGCTGACTGCACTACACAAGGGAGCGGTACTGCTCAGCAGGGAACAATGGCGCTGTGGACATATCAACATTTTATTAAGCGGATTATAGTGCTACACTGCACCAACATTCTTCTGCTAAGAAGACCCTGCCTTTCACCTCACAGCTGCAACACCTGGGATATCCCAACTAACAGCAGGCAGGAGAACCCCAGAACCAGGGTGTGCCTAGAAGGAGCATCCAAACTGTGAGTATTACTACTCCCATCCTCCACACTGTCCCTGTGGCCCTCTGAAAGTGCCCAAAGGACCACCCCACATCCTTGCATCTACTGATGTGGAGACACTGAACACGTAGAACGCCATACACGGGGCTTCGGCTCAACACATTGGCGCACTCCCAATTAATCTTAAGGCAGGAAAGCTCATGTAATGTTAACTGCAGAGATCATGGGTTTGAACTACAGCCACCAAACGCAGAAACAGTTACCTTATTGTTATACACCACTCCAAGTACAGAGACTAAGGCTACCTATATGTATTCACCAGGGCTGGCCACAAGGGATGGACTTGGCTGCTATAGACCCAGATTGCATCTGTGGAGTAAGTCACAGACCTAACCAGATGATAAAATGAAAGCAAAAAGCATAATAAAACAAGGCAGAGTCAAAACCTGGAGACTACAGATATAGCCAGATCACTAGATGAAAGGCTTGTCAGTGGGACTGGCCAAGGTTGGTACACAGAGGATAAATGAACATGTATGTAGAGAGTTCAGGTACAAAGCACAAAAATACAAACAAAAGCCAGTAAAACAATACACAATCACAGGCACTGGCCAAGTGTCAGTACCTGGTTTAACTCCCCCATCTGCACCTCTAGTTGGACTCTAAGCCAGAGCCCTGAAAGGCTCAATTTCCCAAGTTCCTGATTGGCCAACCAGACAGAGTTTGACTGGTCAGCATAGCAACCATAAAGGAACTGCCAGGTGACTGTCGCAAGCACTGCCCCCTGTCTCCTCCACAACAGTCGTCCGTACCACTCCAGATCTCTGCCAGCACTGTAGCATGAACCGAAGCTGCAGCTGCTGCTGGGTGAAGAGACGAACACCGCTGGATCATGTAAATTATCTTTAAATAAATTTTAGTGATTTCATCCCGCATGGGAATGCGGAAACCTTCTGCATATGCCCTCCCACACTGGTGTAGCAGAGCTGCCATGTTACTCCCCACCTAATATGGCATCTAGAGCTGTACGCCTGCATCACCCTATTGGAACGGGCACAGCCAATATGATAAAAAAAGGAAAGACTCACCAGAGCTTTTACAATACGGAGCTCATCTATACATCAACTTTATGCAAAGAAATAAACAGATGTATAATATGCTTAGCAAATGCACATGAATCCAGCCACGGAGGGTCACTCTCCTCCTTACAAAATCAAAAACAATAGGGGGTCCTCCCTTGTGAAAAACCTTAGGGTTCCCAGATAAGGGCTCAAGGTGAGAATACCTTACCGAATAATGTTGTGCAAATCCAGGACCAACACTAGGGAATGGCGTGGTCTCTCCTGTTAAGAGGATACGTCAGGTGGCTGCGCTTGTTCGCCGGGGTCCTCCAGATGGAGTCCAGAATACACATGGGAAAATGTTCGCTCAACTAGGAGTAGTAAAGAAAAACTAAAGCTCACTGCTCTGCTATCTATAAAATTATTTATTAAATAACAAAGATAAAACACTATAAATAAAAGTCTAGCCATGCTTTTCAGTGGTGGGCCGCCACCTTCATCAGGCTGACAGATACGTTACACTGAATTTTAGTCTACGCAGAATGGTTGCACTTATACCGTCTGGTGTCCTCCCCTTAAACACTGGCACTAATAATCGGAATTTGGCATTCAGACCACACTCATACAATAATCCTCAGGAAATACAATCTCGATACCATCTACACATTTCCAGTAAGTCCTTTCACCCCGAAAAATTGAGAATTCCATACAAAGCGTTCCTAAATCCACAGAGGAAGCGTAAGAAAGTGAATGTGTTTAATAGTAAGTTTATTTTGTAATAAAGGAGTCCTTCAGCAAAATCGAATTAGTTTCAGTTGATACAATTTACACAGGAGTGATTGGACCCCTTTATAATCCTGTCTAATTTCTTTAATTGCCCGCACCGGCCCGAGCTAACGAGGAAAATGATAGCCTCATTTGCATATGCCGTATCCTGGGATTCTTATTGATATTTAACAGAAGCGACCAAGTTAATTGCAAACAATCGCGATGTGGCCCATGTCTACTTCATGAGACGTTAGACATTAAACCTTGCTAGCGGTGAATGGAAACTGCAAGTAAAAAAGGAATAAAATATTGCAAATTATCTTACAGTAAATGAAGCGGAAAAAAGGATATTTGTTTGAAGAGAACAAGTAAAATTAGACGTGCAACATGAATTATTCAGACATTAAGACTTTCATATCCAGCAGAAGGCGCAATGAAAGATAAATTAGAAGACTTGTTATATTGTAGTTAGCTATTGAAATAAACATGTTCTATAGCCTATTTAAAGGCGCTGTCTCATCAAAAACGCTTAAAGGGGTTGTTCAGTGTATTTTTTTCTTCTTTTAATCTGCTTCCCATCCAGCTGTACCGGTGGAGAAATCCATACTGACCTGTTGACCACTGCCCCATTCTGGCTCTCTTCACTGGACTTTCGGTCCCCATTTGTCAACTTCGGAAGGACCTGATGATGTGCCGCTGAAGCCAATGGCTGGTCACAGTGGTGACGTGTCCCACAGAGACATGTGACCTGACCTTAACTTTTGTTCGCACCATTAGTGACCATGAAAATGACAATTCTATAATAGGGATGTTTTTTTTTAACTCCTTTTACCTTACAGGAAAATAATTTAGAATTTAGACATTTTTGGACCTGTGATACCCATTATATTTATTTTTTTATAATTTTTTTTAGAATAATAAATGTGAAAAAGAAAGGACTGTTGAATTTTTAATAGTATATTTTTAACCCTTTCATGACCGGGCAATTTTCCTTTTTTTTTTTTCATTTATGTTTTTCCAGCTCTCCCAAAGCCATAACTTTTGTATTTTTCTGTCCACATAGCTGTATGAGGGCTTGTTTTTTTTTTTATGACACCATTAAAGTTGCATACATTGTGGTGAAGCGGGAAAAAAAACGCAATTCCACAACAGTTTTTGGGGTTTTGTTTTACGGTGTTCCCTATATCATAAAATTGACCAGTTAGGCTGGGTTCACATGGGCATTACGGATTGGGGCTGGATAGGAGGCGGGTGCGTGGTGGGAAAATTGTGCGAGTGCGCACGCAATTACAGTTAGTTTTGACTGCGATTGCGTTGCGTGGTTCAGTTTTTTTTCCACGCAAGTGCAACGCGTTTTGCACACGCTTGAAAAAACTGAATGTGGTACCCAGACCCGAACTTCTTCAATGAAGTTTGGGTTTGGGTTAGTTGTAGTGTAGAACATGGTTATAAGAGAAAATAATAGCATTCTTAATACAGAATGCTAAAATGTGGGTTCAGAGGGTTAAAAATAAAATTTTAAATTAAACTCACATCTTGTTCACGCAGCCCGACTGGTCTTTCTTCCTTTGGTTGAGGACCTGGGAGGTAAGGACGTTCGTCACATGGTCCATGACCATGGTAATGGACCATGTGATGGACCTTGTGACGAGCGCAGTGACGTCACCAAAGGTCCTTTGCCTCCCAGGTCCTCAACCAAAGGCAGAAGATCAGCCGGGCTGCGGGAACAACTGGAAGAGGTGAGTTACATTTCTTTTTAACCCCTCCATCCACATTTTACACATGCATTCTGTATTAAGAATGCTATTATTTTCCCTTAAAACCATGTTATAAGGAAAATAATACAGTGAATAGACGTTTATCTTCTAGCATTTGTTTGCGGATGCTTGCGATTTTCACGCAGACCCATTCATTTCTATGGGTCCTGCTTTGCGTGAAAAACACAGAATATAGAGCATGCTGCGATTTTCACGCAACGCAAAAGTGATGCGGGAAAATCACCGGTTATGTGCACAGCCCCATAGAAGTGAATGGGTCCGGATTCAGTGCGGGTGCAATGTGTTCACATAGCCCCCTGACAGTGTCATCCAGAGATCCCCCTGACAGTGTCATCCAGAGATCCCCCTGACAGTGTCATCCAGAGATCCCCCATAGTGTCATCCAGAGATCCCCCATAGTGTCATCCAGAGATCCCCCATAGTGTCATCCAGAGATCCCCCATAGTGTCATCCAGAGATCCCCCATAGTGTCATCCAGAGATCCCCCATAGTGTCATCCAGAGATCCCCCATTAGTGTCATCCAGAGAGCCCCCCCATTAGTGTCACCCAGAGAGCCCCCTATTAGTGTCATCCAGAGATCCCCCCCCATTAGTGTCATCCAGAGATCCCCCCCCATTTGGGTCATTCACAGATCCCCCATAACATTGTCATCCACAGATGCCCCATAACAGCGTCATCCACAGATCCCCCATTACAGTGTCATCCACAGATCCCTCCATAACAGTGCGTCCTCCTCAGATCCCCCCATAACAGTATCACCCACAGACCCCCATAACAGTGTCATCCACAAATCCCCCATAACAGTGTCATCCACAAATCCCCCATAACAATGTGTCATCCACAGATCCCCCCATAACAGCGTCATCCACAGATCCCCCCATAACATTGTCAACCCCAGATCCCCATAACAGTGTCATACACAGCGCCCCCATAACAGATCCCCCTGGATGCACATTGGTTGGAAAACACTATTATATTCCCATTTATTAATTTATTAACACTTGTACAAAGGAAAAGAAAAGCCGTTTCCATAGCAACCAAATTCCAACTTTAATTTTTTTCATTGCTATCAGCAACTGCGCCGCTGTTTATACGAGGTATCGGTAATTGGTATCGGCGAGTACTTGAATAAAAGTATCGGTACTCGTACTCGGTCTTAAAAAAATGGTATCGGGACATCCCTAATAATGACTAAAATACTTGTGTATGAAAGAGGACAAACACTAAATATTTCAAAGCATTATGTATTAAGAATGCTATTATTTTCCCTTAAAACCATGTTATAAGCGAAAATAATACAGTGAATAGACGTTTATCTTCTAGCATTTGCTTGCGGATGCTTGCGATTTTCCCGCAGCCCCATTCATTTCTATGGGTCCTGCGTTGCGTGAAAAACGCAGAATATAGAACATGCTGCGATTTTCACGCAAAAATGATGCGGGAAAATCACCGGTTATGTGCACAGCCCCATAGAAGTGAATGGGTCCGGATTCAGTGCGGGTGCAATGTGTTCACATCACGCATTGCACCCGCGCAGAAAACTTGCCCGTGTGAACCCAGCCTTACTTTCATTCTCCAAGTCAGTACAAATCCGGCTATACCACATATGTATATATTTTCTTTTAGTCTCCATATTCTGACCCCTATAGCTGTTTTGTATATATGTGTGTGGAGCTATGTGAAGACTAATTTGTTGTGGGGCGATCTGTACTTTTCAGTGATGCCATTTTGGGGTGTGTATGACCGATAAATGATAAATCGGCCATTTTGACTTTTGTTTCTGTTTGCCGTTTTCTGTTCATTTTTTATATTTTAATAGTACGGGCGTTTTTGCACACCGGGATACCTATGATGTGTATTTTTTTATGTTTTTTTTATTTCATTTTGGTGATTTGATTTTTTTTTTTTTTAATTTATAAAAATTTTTTTTTAATCTATAGGGAACTATAACAAGCAATCATTGGATTGATTTTCTCATAGACTCCAATGCAATCCATTGATAGGGATTGGGAATTGTGGTTTCCCATTACAACAGCTCTCAAAACAATTTCTAGGATTGCTCTTTTAAACCCCATAATGCACCATGACGCCTATACATTTGCTCAGGTGCAGAAGTTGTGCCCGTGCAAGTAACAGCGGAAGCCAGCTGGTAGTGCGGTCAGAGTCAAAGAAACCTCTGCTCCCAGCAATTTAACCCCTTAGATGCCATGGTCAATAGTGAGTGTGTCATCAGATATGTTTGACAGAGGGAGGGCGCTCTCTCTTTCTTCCTATGGGTACTCTTTTATACATTTGTGTAGTGACACTCAGGGCCTTAAAGGGGTTGTCTGAGTTCAGATCTGAACCCGGACATACCCCCATTTTCACCCCTTTCATGCTCTGTTGCTCTCCCTTGCCCGGTGCTATATTGCACAGGGCAAGGGCTTTTTTGTTTATTTTGGCACACTGCTAGCCCGAGGCGTCCGCCTAGCAGTGTTGCCGGTGACATCAGTGGCACTGATGGGCAGGCTTTAGCGCCTCCCTAGCCTTTTTACAAGCTAGGGAAGCTCTGAAGCCCGCCCATTAGTGCTGGGGATGTCACCGGGCTCACTGCATGTGCGGAAGCCTCCACCTAGCTTTCCCCATAGAGAGCCTGGTACGTCACCGGATCTAATGAAAAAGCCATGAAATGTTCCAATTCTCATATCAGGGGGCTGCCTGGGTAAAAATGTAGGTATGTCCTGGTTCAACTCTGAAGCCAGACAACCCCTTCAACAAATGCACTCAGTGCTTCCTTCAATATCTGTTTATTAGATTATACCTCTTTAAGGACAATATAAAGGCGGTCCTATTTTCTGGTGTTTCTAAATGCATGAAAAACGTGTACGTTGCAGATTTAGTGCAGTTTTTGGTGGTGTTTTTTATTAACTGTCAGCACATTTTCCCTTTTAGTGAAATCTTTCTGAAAAATGCCATACAAAAACACCACACCCAGAATACCTCTGCTATACATTGGATTCACTGGTAGTTTTACAAAGGGCTTGTTCATACGGCCGTTGTGTGCCTGTGGCTGTATTGCGGACCGCATACGGTGGGTCCGCAATACACGGGCACCGGCCTGTGTCCATTCCGCATCACAGATGCGGACCCATTCATTTGAATGGGTCCGCAATCACGGAGATGCGGGATGGAAGCACGGATCGGAACCCCACAGAAGCACTACAGAGTGCTTCCGTGGCATTTATGGGCATGCCTCAGCACCACAAAAAATAGAACATGTTCTATTTTTTTGATGTTGCGGACGGATCACGGACCCATTCAAGTTGAATGGGTCTGGATCCGTCCTGGTTGCCGCACGGACGTTGCCCGTGCATTGGGGGTAGCAAATTGCGGTGCCCAATGCACGGAACAGCCGTGTGAACAAGCCCAAATACTGATGAAATATAATGACTAGGGATGTCCCGATACCGATACCAGTATCGGTATCGGGCCCGATACCGGCCTTTTTTACGAGTACTTGTACTCGTGAAAATGCCTCCGATACCGCTGCCGATACTGGAAGTTCCAGTCCGGCAGCTCCTTTACACTGTTGAAGTAAACCTAACCTGTATTAATGTGGCCGGAATTACTAACTATTGATGAGCAGTCTTCCTCAGGTCAGGCGCTCAGTCCTTCCATTCTCCTCCTGCCCCGCTTGCCTTCTTCATTCATAAAAGTGGGCGGAGCGGGCAGGCGGGACATGAGGCGCATGGAGGAACTGAGAGCTCAAGCTGCCCGATTCCTCCAGGCACCTCACGTCCCTCCTGCGCGCTCCGCCCACTTTATGAATGTAGAAGGCGCGCTGGGCAGGAGGAGCATGGAGAGACTGAGCGCCTAACCTGAGGGAGACCGCATCAATAGTTAGTAATTCCGGCCACATTAATAGAGATTAAGTTTACCTCAATAGTGTATAGGAGCTGCGGGCCGGTGTATGAAAGAGTCAAGCTACACCGGCCCCTGTGAGTGTAAACTGCCCCCACACACACTATGATGGCACTTATGGGGGTCTGTGGATGACACTAATGGGGATCTGTGGATGACACGTATATAGCATAATATGCTATATATGTGTCATCCACATAGCCCCTGACAGTGTCATCCAGAGATCCCCTGACAGTGTCATCCAGAGATCCCCCATAGTGTCATCCAGAGATCCCCCATAGTGTCATCCAGAGATCCCCCATAGTGTCATCCAGAGATCCCCATAGTGTCATCCAGAGATCCCCCATTAGTGTCATCCAGAGATCCCCCATTAGTGTCATCCAGAGATCCCCCTATTAGTGTCATCCAGAGATCCCCATAGTGTCATCCAGAGATCCCCCATTAGTGTCATCCAGAGATCCCCCATTAGTGTCATCCAGAGATCCCCCATAGTGTCATCCAGAGATCCCCCATAGTGTCATCCAGAGATCCCCCATAGTGTCATCCAGAGATCCCCCATAGTGTCATCCAGAGATCCCCCATAGTGTCATCCAGAGATCCCCCATTAGTGTCATCCAGAGAGCCCCCCATTAGTGTCATCCAGAGAGCCCCCTATTAGTGTCATCCAGAGATCCCCCCATTAGTGTCATCCAGAGATCCCCCATTAGGGTCATTCACAGATCCCCCATAACATTGTCATCCACAGATGCCCCATAACAGCGTCATCCACAGATCCCCATTACAGTGTCATCCACAGATCCCCCATAACAGTGCGTCCTCCTCAGATCCCCCATAACAGTGTCACCCACAGACCCCCATAACAGTGTCATCCACAGATCCCCCATAACAGTGTCATCCACAGATCCCCATAACAATGTGTCATCCACAGATCCCCCATAACAGCGTCATCCACAGATCCCCCATAACATTGTCAACCCCAGATCCCCATAACAGTGTCATACACAGCGCCCCCATAACAGATCCCCCTGGATGCACATTGGTTGGAAAACACTATTATATTCCCATTTATTAATTTATTAACACTTGTACAAAGGAAAAGAAAAGCCGTTTCCATAGCAACCAAATTCCAGCTTTAATTTTTTTCATTGCTATCAGCAACTGCGCCGCTGTTTATACGAGGTATCGGTAATTGGTATCGGCGAGTACTTGAATAAAAGTATCGGTACTCGTACTCGGTCTTAAAAAAATGGTATCGGGACATCCCTAATAATGACTAAAATACTTGTGTATGAAAGAGGACAAACACTAAATATTTCAAAGCATTATGTAAGCAATCAAGCAGTCACTGATTCTCCCCCGGTGGGAGAAAAACAAAGTATTTTGTTTAAAAAAGATTATTAACAAAAAAGACCAGTCCAAAAATAAACTTCCTTTTTCATTAACATTTTTTATTTCTTAAATAGCCCTTTTTGTCCGACCACTGTTGTAGCGACCTGAAAAATAAAATTAACTTTCAAATTATTTATACTGTATGGTGCATAGTGTTTAAAGGAAATGTGTCATCAGAAAGTGACCTATTGTTTAAATGATGTTTTTATGTTAAACATATGTTTTTAGAATTTTTAGTGATTTAGGTTTTCATTTTCCATGTCACTATCTATATTTAAAGAAAATATTTAAAATTGTGCAATTTTTGTACTGACCACTAGGCCTAATAATACTGTATGTTGAGACTTCCTGGTACAGGTAACCTGGTCCAGTAGTCATCTCATTATCATCACAGCTGGGATTACAATGACAGATATCACCTTTGTATACATAACAAACAGGATCCACCATTTACAGCAGGTGATATGACAGCTTATCTACTCCCTCCTGACCTATGCATAGTAGGAGTATGTCAACAAAAATCTGTCATAGAAGTCAATGGTGTCAGCTCCTGTCCACTGTGTCTACGGCCCATGTGTCTGCTCTTAAAAGACAGGAAGTCTTGACATATTTTAGGTCTATTGATAAGTATTGTAAAAAAAAAAATATGTTCAACATACAAACTTGTTCTAAACAATAGGCATTTTCTGATAACACACTCCCTTTAAAAAAAGAAACAAAAACAATGGCAGATGCAAAAGAGTGCAAAAAAGTATAAATATTAGTCAATAAATCATGTACCTCGAAATAGTACCAATAAAAACTCGTCCTACATCAGCTTAAGAATGTAACTCCGATGGAAGCCACCACACTTCTTAATCGAAACCTCTGCACTGAATAACACAGTAGACTATAAAATACAGCTAGAAAATTATATTTCTATTCGTAAGGTCATTGGGGTCCTATTAATATGTTTGGTGTACACCCTGGGAGCTTTCGAGCAGCATACACCTCAGTGTGAACATATCCTAAAGGTGGATTTAGACAAACCAATAATCATCCAGATTATCGGTAGAGATGAGCGAACCGAAGCTGACAAAGTGGAATTCGATCCAAATTTAAGAAACAATTTGATTTGAACCAAATGCCAATTTCCTTGCACTTCGTGGTAAGGTAACAAATCTCATTTTTCCTAAAATGGCAGCTGCACGTGTGAGGACATGGAGAAAGGAAGTATGGGAAGGCGGGATCACCCAGACTGACATGCATGATGCAGCCAATCAGCAGCCAGCCAGCCCTGTCATGTCACAGCCCTAAAAATATGGCGGCCATCTTAGATTCAGACATTTTCCAGCGTTTTGAGTGCAGGGACAGACGTGAGAAGGTGCTAGGGACAGCAATTGGAAAAACCGCTTTGTGAAAACCCCCCCTGAAAAAACGATTTATAAGTGCAGGGAAAGGATACGGAGGAATCATTTCACAGCATCTTAGTGCAGGGAGAGACATCAGAAGGTGCTAGGGACAGTGCTAGAAAAGCAATTTACAAGTGCAGGGAAAGGATAGGGAGGAATCCTTTCACAGAATCTTAGTGCAGGGAGAGATGTCAGAAGGCGCTAGGGATAGTGCTAGAAAAGCAATTTACAAGTGCAGGGAAAGATTATTTGGGGATCCAAATAGCCATTATACAGCTCTGTCATTCTAGCAATTTGTTCTTGGGATGCAAGCGCTATGTTCAAAAGCCTTTAGTGGCTTATATCTGTGGAAAAAAATATATATACGAAGTGCACTTCTGCAGTTATATGTGTTGAAAGCATTTAGTGGCATATTTAATTACAAAAAGAAAAATATATACGCTGTTCTATTCTGCAGTTATGTGGTGAAAGCGTTTAGTAGCGTATTTCAGTACAAAAAGAAAAATATATTAGCAGTTCACAGTTGCAGTTATTTGTGATAAAAGCGTTTAGTGATGTATTTCTGTACTACAAGAAAAATATATACACACTTCACTGTTGCAGCTATTTGCGGTAAAAGCGTTTAGTGGCCTATTTCAGTACAAAAAGAAAAATATATTCTCAGTTCACTTCTGCAGCTATATGTGGTGAAAGCGTTTAGTGGGCTATTTCAGGACAAAAAAATTAATATATACGCATTTCACTAATACAGTTATGTGTGGTAAAAGCATTCAGTGTCCTATTTCAGTACAAAGATGAAAAATATATACAATTTCACTTCTGCAGTTATATGTGGTGAAAGAGTTTAGTGGCCTATTTCAGTACAAAGATGAAAAATATATACAATTTCACTTCTGCAGTTATATGTGGTGAAAGCGTTCAGTGTCCTATTTCAGTACAAAAAGGAAAAAATATACACACTTCACTGTTGCATTTATTTGTGGTGAAAGAGTTTAGTGGCCTATTTCAGTACAAAGATGAAAAATATATACAATTTCACTTCTGCAGTTATATGTGGTGACAGCGTGTCCTATTTCAGTACAAAAAGGAAAAAAATATACGCACTTCACTGTTGCATTTATTTGTGGTGAAAGAGTTTAGTGGCCTATTTCAGTACAAAACAAAAAATATATACGCATTTCACTTCTGCAGTTAATATGATTTCCGTAGAAAAACAAAATATATTCAGCGTTCACTTTTGCAGTTATATGTGGTAAAACCTTTAGTGACGTATTTTGGTCGAAAAACGAAATATATTCAGCGTTCAGCACTGCAGTAATATTTGTGGTAAAACCTTTAGTGACGTATTTCAGTAGAATACTATACATTTATTCTGCGTTCAGTGCCACAGTTATACGTGGTAAAACCTTTAGTGACGTATTTCAGTAGAAAACGAAAAATGTATTCTTATAAAAATGTATCCTTATTAAGGAGGGGTCCACGGGTTCACGGAAGCAGCAGCGGTAGCAGTCAGTCAGTGCATAGTGTTGTCGGTAAAATCACCTACTCTGCGGTGTGGCAGTTTTTTGTACAGCCTCCAGAGGAGGTGAACATGGCCATATGTAGAATCTGTGGGCAGAAGATAAAGCATGCACAGTATTCCAATGTTGGCACCACAGTCCTGCGTCAACATATGCAGCATCACCATAAAGTGGCCTGGGAAATCCATGGTGGTCCAGCCTGCCGCAGCAACCGCTGCATCGCCCAGTGGCATGCCGCATCCAAATTCAGGCAGTCAAGTTTCCACCACCTCAGTCGAAGGGAGCTGTCTGTCGTTCCCATCATCTGCTGGTCCTGATGATCCTGCTCCTCCTACTCCTCGTCAGTCATTCTGTCAGCAATCGATCACCGAAGCGATTGCCAAGAGACAACAGTATGTGTGCACGCATCCAACGGTGCAGAAGCTGAACGTGCTGCTGGTTCTGTAGTCCATCCCTTTCCAAGTGGTGGACTCTGCACCTTTCAGAGAACTGATGGCTTGTGGCGAGCCGAGGTGGAGAGTCCCAAGCCTTTAGTGACATATTTCGGTCGAAAAATAAATTTTATTCAGCGTTCAGTGCTGCGGTTATATGAGGTAAAATCTCCATTATGTCTCCATGATAAATCTGCAGCATGGGGGCCCTGTGTGGCTTCTACACACTTTCAAAATAATCCTTCAGCGGGGCGAATAGATGCCGGATGACCGGGACGCTCCATAACCTTCCCAGGAGCTGCTGTCAGGAGCAGCGGTTTATTTCTGAGACGTCTGTATAGTGCAGGGGGAATCTGAAGACCCTCTCCATCTCCGTGCTCAGTTATATGTGGTAAAATCTTTATTGACGTATTTCGGTCAAAGTTATATGTGGTAAAACCTTTTGGGAAGTATTTCGGTCGAACAACAAATTTTATTCAGCGTTCAGCGCTGCGGTTATATGTGGTAAAATCTTTATTGACGTATTTCGGTCAAAGTTATATGTGGTAAAACCTTTTGGGAAGTATTTCGGTCGAACAACAAATTTTATTCAGCGTTCAGCGCTGCGGTTATATGTGGTAAAATCTTTATTGACATATTTCGGTCGAAAAACAAATTTTATTCAGCGTTCAGCCCTGTAGTTATATGCGGTAAAATCTTCATGATGTCTCCATGTTAAATCTGCAGAGTGGGGGCCCCTGTGGCTTCTACACACTTTCAAAATAAACCTTTCAGTGGGGCGAATAGAGGCCGGATGACCTTGATGCTCCATGACCTTCCCATGATCTGCTGTCCGGAGCAGCAGTTCATTTCTGAGATGTCCGTATAGTGTGGGGGGAATCCAAAGACCCTCTCTATCTCTTTGCACCACAGGATGTCCTCCTTCCCATCTATAATGACTGGAAACTCGTGAGGTTTTCCCTGATGAAGAGACCAGGGGCCGGTAGTTATGGTTTTAATCTTGATGAACTTCGCGACTCTTCCAGGCTCCAAGCTATCTTGAAGCTTTGTCTTCTCATTGTCTGTAGCTACTAGAGGACTGTTCATGCCAGGCAGGTTCCCCCAGAAGTATCTGGCTCAATGAGCAGGCGATACGACACTGGAATCAATCTTGACAGGATTCGTCTCCAGGTGGAGAGAAATTGTTTTTTGGAATGCTTTCTCCATCGCAACCACGTCGTCGAATAAACAGAAGACTGGCGGATTCTCTCCGGTCAACACTTAATTTTTATTATTAAATTTATTAAATAGTTCATATTAAAATTGAAACAAAACTTGAGTAAAATTATAAGAAAGTAAACTTAAATTCGCCAATATATTATCCAAATCTTCGAGGGAAATTCACGGACAATCAATTTGCCAAGCCTTTTGTGCCGGAGAAAGTGTATTATTAAATCGTCTTTTAAGCAGCACTTTATAAAGTTGAGAAATTTTAAACTTCTGTTCTGTCCCATATTAACTCCTGATCATGCCGCCACCTCCACACTATGTCATTGTGCCACTCGGTGACCTTCTCCTGATGCTGCTACTGCTGCTGCCGCCACCTCCAGGCTTTGTCTTTGTGCCACTCAGTGGCTTCCTCATACTGCTGCAACCTACAGACTCGGTCAGTGTTCCACTCGGTGGCCTTCTCCTGATGCTGCAAACTCCAGACTCTGTCATTGTGCCACTCGGTGGCCTCCTCATACTGCTGCCAACTCCAGACTCGGTCATTGTTCCACTCGGTGGCCTTCTCCTGATGCTGCCAACTCCAGACTCTGTAATTGTGCCACTCATGGGGCCTTCTACTGATGCCGCCACCTCCAGACTCGGTCATTGTGCCACTCTGTGGTCTCCTCCTGCTGCCGCCACCTCCAGATTCTGTCATTGTGCCACTCGGTGGCCTCCTCATACTGCTGCCAACTCCAGACCCTGTCATTGGGCCACTCTGTGGTCTCCTCATGCTGCTTCCACCTCACCACTATGTCCACTCTGTGGACTTCTCATGCTATTCCCTTCCCACTTCATTATTGGTCCACTACTTTGGCTTTCGGCCTGGCTGACATCATCATTTATTTGACCCTTCTTTTGATCTGTCAGAAGGAAGGAAAAATAAGACGCACAACGGATCCTGTCTGTGTAGCAGCTGTAAGGCTTGTATGGTCCCATCATAATTGGCTTATGATTTGGTAGCCAAAAGCAGGAGTGGGTACGAAACACAAAAGACATGCAAATATTCCATCCACATGTCATCTCTGTTTTAGATCCACTCCTGTTTATTTTTTTTTTTGGGGGGGGGGGGATTAGCAATACTGATAGATTATTGAGCAAATGCTGACCGGGTTAAAGTGTATTCTCCACAGTCAGGATCTGTTTTTTATGGGTTATTGTTCTGACAGATCAGAAGAAGGGAATATTAATTAGTGACATCAACACAAACTAACTGCTGACACCCTCTCCACTCTGTCGGGGGGGGCTCTACTTGTAGTACTTTAATAGAACAGGCTCTGTAGACATCTATGTAGAATCAGCTGGCGATGGTGTAAAAGGAGTGCGCTTCTTGACGCTAACATCTACCTGTAAGGCTGAGTTCATACTTGAATTATTTGGTCCGTTTTGGCCCCGTGACTGCCCAAATAGGTGAAGTGTGCAGTGATTCTAAGAGCGACGCCTGTCATCTGTATGTCATACGAACTCACAGTATTATTTCACTACCAAAGCAGACTCCCTATGCATGTTACTGAAGGCACAGTGTTCTACAGCACTATAAAGGCTCTCAACAGCCAGGAAATAGCCGTTTTTTACCGTAATTCGCCGCAAAGTTATTTGGATCAAACCAAATTTTTCCAGAAAAATTTGGCTAACCGGTGAATCGAATTTTTGAAAAATTCACTCATCTCTAATTATCGGGAACGACCATTCCTGAGAACGCTCATTCCTGATAATCTGGCCATCTAAATGTGCTGCCGATCACCTTATGAATGACCAAAATGCTCTTTTGTGCAGGAACAATCAATCATCAATACATGATTCTGTATGGGGACGAGGGATCACAATAACGATCCCTCTTCCTCATACTGTGAAGGAGATTGTGGCATTTAAATACAGCGGTCTCCTTCACTGAGTGAGCAGCTGACTGTCGGGAAGAAATGCTTCCTTCCTCACAATTGACCACTCTATCGGCCCTATCTAAACCCGCCTTTACATAACCATAAAAGTGGAAGACTCTCAGACTCCTAAATAGCTAAGAGTCTGATGAAGTAAATGACTGTCAATGTATGAGTTCATGGGACGTCGACCTGGACAAGCCACCAATATCAGATTAGTGGAGTCCAACTTCTGGAACCATGCTGATCAGCTTTTCAAGGGGTTATGGCACTCTGGTGAGAGCTGCGGCCTCTTCTTAGTAATGTTTTATCGTCACATGGCTATTAGGTCCACTTCATCTGAAGTATACAATGAAGAGACTACCATGCTCACCTGAATGTCATGAACGTTACACCTCTTCAAATAGCTCATCGCCAAGGGTGCTGGCAGTCGGACCTCCCACCAATCTGATATTGATGACCTCTACAAATGGTCTTCTTCCACTTATAAAACCACAGTACCAATTGAGTAAAAAAAATAAAAATAATCTACTCCAGAGAACATCTCTAACCAAAGCTTACAACTTCAGTGTACTCCGTATTCAATGTCAGTTCCACAGATTTTTTTTTCTCATGGTGTTTTCCATGCTGCTGTCTTTTAGCTGTATGTGGAAATTATCTATAAGTTCAGTTCAATCATGGCTTCAGGTAGTCATTTATTACCGTGACAGTCCAATCACTGTTAAATCTCTTTTCCTGATACCATCAACGACATGCTGTATCTTCTTTCCTCAACAAGCATTTTCACTAGGCTATGAAATCTTATCTTCATGTGAGAGGAGTGAAATGATAACTCAGATTCACAAAACGTTGTTTTTTTATTCTTTGGTAGAATTAGGGAACTGCAACCAGACACCAACCTAATTCATTGTTTAAATTATGCGGGTCAAAAATTGGTGGAATTATTTTTTAACCATGAGGTATAACAAAGGTGATTATGAGGAATATACATTGTGTGACCCACATGTGAGTAGGTTTTGCACAGTAAGGCAAACCAAAAATGGGGTTGTTGCACCTTGGGACGTTGTCTGAGGGTAATGCTGAGAGAAAATTATCCCGCTAGGGAATAATATCTATCACAATTTGTTTTCTAAATTGTTTTCCTAATTGCATCTGATGTGATAGAATAATAACTCAGCACCATGTCCAGCTAATTTTCAAGTTGCAGACAAAGATGCATCTGACTTTGTCAGTTATGAAGCAAATGTGAATCCATTGTCTCTACTTACACAGATATTTGACTTGATGCTACTCCTAAGCCCCCCTTCTTCACCCTTTAACTCCCTCTGGACTCTGTTGCCATGGAGACATCAGGCTGCTACCTCTTGGAGAGAGTCTCTGTTCAGTAGACTGCTGACCCACGGGGGTCAAGAGGAGCGAAACACAGAGGAGTCAGGCAAAACTGTAGTCAAGGAGAAGCCAATGTCAGGTCAGGCTTAGTTTGTATACTGTACTGAGTCTCAGGGCAGGCGGCTAAGGTTCAGAATGAAGATCAGGCAGAAGTCAGATCAAGCAAGGAAAAGTTAAATCCAGAGATCAGGGAGTAGTCAGTACACAGACAGACAGACAAACAAACAAACAAACAAGATAACTGCACACTTTGCAGGCCACTAAAGTACTAGAACCTATTTCTCAGGCCCCCTACCGCAGAGAAAAGTGCCTTAAATAACCCCAAGTGACGATCCATAGGCTAGAAAAGATTAAAGTGTGCCCTTTAAGAACCAAAGAGAGTGCACATGCCCTAAGGGCTGTGAAAGACAGAGCCAGCAAGAAGCAGGCCCCAGGAGCCAGTGAACATGGTCCACCAGAGAGGAAGAGCAGGCAACCAGGTAGGTGCTCCAGGATCTGTGCCCAAGAGGGAGATGTCAGCAGATGGAGGGTGTATATACATGGTAAGATAGAGGTACATGGAAGAGGTATGTACACTGTAATATAGAGGTATATGGATACGGTATATACACTGTAATATAGAGGTACATGGAGGGAGTATTTACACTGTAATATAGAGGTACATGGAGGGGGTATATACACTGTAATATAGAGGTATATGGATGGGGTATATACACTGTAATATAGAGGTACATGGAGGGAGTATTTACACTGTAATATAGAGGTACATGGCGGGGGTATATACACTGTAATATAGAGGTATATGGAGAGGGTATATACACTGTAATATAGAGGTACATGGAGGGAGTATTTACACTGTAATATAGAGGTACATGGAGGGGGTATATACACTGTAATATAGAGGTATATGAGTACATGAGTAAGAGGTATTTACACTGTAATATAGAGGTACATGGAGGGGGTATATACACTGTAATATAGAGGTATATGGATACGGTATATACACTGTAATATAGAGGTACATGGAGGGAGTATTTACACTGTAATATAGAGGTATTTGCAGGGGGTATATGTACCATATACCTCTATATTACTGTGTATATACCCCCTCCATATACCTCTATATTACAGTGTAAATACCCCCTCCATGTACCTCTATATTACTGTGTATATACCCCCTCTATATACCTCTATATTACAGTGTAAATACCCCCTCCATGTACCTCTATATTACACTGTATATACCCCCTCCATATACCTCTATATTACAGTGTATTTACCCCCTCCATGACGTTGTGCTGGTATAATTACGCAATGCTATGGGGCTGGTATCTAATTTTTTCCAGGGCTGGTTTTCATACCCAGTCCGGCCCTCGAAATGTCCTATGCTCTTCATAAAGCCTATGATATTTATAGAAGCATTCGTCTACCGGTAGAATCTAAGGTAAGTGATTTAAAAGCCCTTGAGATTGTATAAATAAGAGGTCGTATGGGATCCGGAGGGGAACTAATGGGCAAAAATCATCATAACCCATTTTATCATACACTATAAAATCCAAGCTTACGTTTAAAAGTACACTTAAACTGGCTGTAGAGCATCTCCCACCTCTTCACATCTGAAGTGCAAGTTGTTATTCTAGTCTGTCTTCTATTGCAGATGCACATAGGAATCAAATCCAAAGTCAGAGATCACCCAGTTCAGTACAGAAGAGGACTTCATGCTTGCCTTTGATTTTATTAAATCTAACAAAAGCATAGTTCGCAAAACATCACGCCCACATGGGTGATAAATATACATTTATAATTATAATTAATATAATACTGTATATATATATATATAACACATGTGGACATGTGGTAAACCTTTCTCAAGCAAATGTGGGTATGAACTATATATATATATATATATATATATATATACACACAAAGTGCATGTGCTAATCATTACAAATCAATTAACATGATTAAGTGTTATGCTCCAATATAACGTGTGAAAAAAAGAGAGACAAAAAAAATCAATATATGTACAACATATCTCTTCTCAGAGAAGCACTTTACAAATTAACCAACTGCACACAGGAGAAGCAGTGGAGAGACCATAGGAAACTGGGACAAGACACCCATCATAATAATGAGCCTAGTTTGAAATCCACATTTAAATCCTTAGATTCGAGGGTATTACGCTTATAAATCTATTGCAATTCCTTCCTTTTTAGGACCAATGATCTGTTCCCACTTCTTCTAAGAGGAACATGGAATAGGATCAGTGAAACGTAAACGTAATTGATTCTCACTATGTTTAAACCGGTAGGTCCGGACGTTTTTTCTGAATAGTATAAAGGTGTGGATTCAATCGAGTTTTGAGGTCAAGTGTTGTCTCCCCAACATACCACAAGTTACAAGGACAAGCAAGTAAGTAAATGACATGATCTGTATGGCAAGTCAACTTAATAGGAAAAAATCGAACCCGTGTCCAGATGTGCAAAACTGTTTCCCTTGATCACAAGGCGACAGTTCACACAGCTCAGACACGGACAACATCCCACTTTGCTTTCAGACAAGAAAGACTCATTTTAAATATTAATGGCCGGGATATCAGCAGTCCGCAGATACAAGTTGATTGCATCCTATCTATCTATCTATCTATCTATCTATCTATCTATCTATCTATCTACAAAGAAAAAGGGAGTCAGTCAGCACATCCCAATGCGCAGGTGAACGCTGCCATGGCTAGAAACACAAAGAAAAATATACAATGCAACAGCACTCTGCAAACCAAATAAAGTACAATAATGCCATAATAATACGAAAATATTCTGGTGCTAATGCTACGCTTATTTTGTAAATTTGAGATTCTTGGCAAATACATTTTGTACAAAATTATTTGGGCCCTGTCTTACAGAGATAGCCTTGACGTTTGGCATTCCTGAAAAACTACCCTGATATATTAGAGCTGCTGCAGAAAGTGTGGAACGTCTGTGCGCCCTTTTGTCATTCTCACCCTGCTGCTGCTCACCTGTCTGCACTGCAGCATAACTTCGGCCTTCCCGCTCACCGCCTCATATGCGACATGCCCACAAGGTGGAACTCCACCTTGCACATGCTAAAGAGACTGTGCGAGCAGCAGCAGGCGATAGAGGAGTTTCAGCTGCA
Organism: Bufotes viridis; assembly: GCA_033119425.1. Taxonomy (NCBI): domain Eukaryota; kingdom Metazoa; phylum Chordata; class Amphibia; order Anura; family Bufonidae; genus Bufotes; species Bufotes viridis. Next base: position 28,091,027 of record CM065590.1, read on the forward strand.
GCATGCACGGGTGAGTCGCTCTGCGGAACAGCACCACTTCACCACCAATGAGTGGGCCTCCATGCGAGACCTGTGTATCATGTTGCACTGTTTTGAGTACTCAACCAAACAAGGCCAGTGCCGATGACTGCCATTCTTAGCGTTACAATACCACTTCTATGTCTCCTTGAAAAAACGCTTTGGACGAGGATGGGGAAGAGGAAGACGGATCATTTCCATAGTTATCAGGCCAGTCATTCACAAGTGGCTCGGAGGGTGGGTTCCTGCACCAACATAGGCCAGGTACACAATTGTCCAGCCAGGGCACAGTTTTGGAGCATGAGCGGGAGGAGGATGAGGAGGAGGAGGAACTGTATTCACAGTAGGGTGGCATCCAAAGCAGCTCATGGGCATCACTGGAACATGGCTGGGAGGATACAGAGGACACAGACGATACACCTCCCACTGCGGACAGCTTGCCCTTGCCTCTGGGCAGCCTGGCACACATGAGCGACTACATGCTGCAGTGCCTGCACAACGACCGACGGTTTTGTTGGTATATGCAGAGAGTGGTAGCTAGTCAGTGGCGTCCCACCTGTATACATGCTACTTGGTTTTACGTCTCACATGAGATTTCCTTAGTCGTGTGAGATTTCACTTCACCTCACCTCTCAGTCACGTGATGTAACACCGAAGCTTGACTGGATTGCAGTTTTAGGTTTTGAATTTGGTCAGCTTGAATCCATGTCAGCAAAACTGCTCTCCATTCATTGGCAGTCCGCTTTTAGTGACTACGGTGTAAAGTCTTTGCGGTTATTTTCAGGATACTTGCTTTTCTGTACCAAACGCGTTTCGGAGCGTATTTAGATCTGGCTCCTTCTGAAGAAAGAGCCAGATCTAAATACGCTCCGAAACGCGTTTTTTGGGGTAATATCTAGATACTAAGTGCCTATCATCATTATAATAAAAAAATATATAACTGTGTTGTTGGCGACTACCTCCTTCACCACCGCTTCCACTTTCACCGCCAGGTCCACCACCTCCTCAACCTCCTACTCCATGTGGACCTCCTAGTTCAAGATTATTATTTTTATTTTTTATGTATTTTATGTTATTTTAAGTCATTTCCCTATCCACATTTGTTTGCAGGGCAATTGTCCAGCTCTTACCCCCATTTTGCTTCCTTTTGCAGCCCACTTTTTTAGAGCCATTTTAGTGCCCCAAAGTTCGTGTCCCCATTGACTTCAATGGAGCTCGAGGTCAAGTTATCGACCCCCACTTGTTTATCCTCCCTTTCTCTTCTTCTCACGTTATTTGATTTTGTAAAGCACTCTGAATTTCCCAATAGACTGTGCTCATTTTTGTGGAAATTATCTCTTTTAAGACAAAATATATGCCTCAAGGGGACTTTCCCTCCAAAGACATTTGCTGAACAAACAATATATTCACTTGATTTGTGGGGGGAAAAAGAATGATGTAACAAAGAAAAATCCTGATGAAAAACATGGCAGGTTTTCATAGAATAGAAAAACCTGACATGTTATTCAGGAATTGTGAAGAACGTGATAATGATGCTCTTTGAGCCAAGAGTTTGAATTTCAAGGGCAGAAGCTTCCCTATTCCATATGAAAATTACCTTGATTCTGATCTAATATTCTCAGCGTATCTCCAATGTTATTTACAATGCAAATAAGGACCAGATCAGCTACTGTCAATTCCTGTTAACACCAGTGATCTGCGGTTATTATCTAAGAAAGAAAAAACTCATCTAAAAGGATGTGCTGGAAGAAATTTCAAAGACCTTGAAAATATATTAAGCATTCTGTGATATATAATGGATCTGGGCATTAATAAATCTACAAGGCTATGGACACCATTGGGGATAATTTTTTTATCATTGCCTTTTACTTATTTTGAGCTAAAAATCATTTTTTTTAAATTGCTCTTTATTAAACATTTCCAACACTTTTTCCTATACAGACCTCAGTTTCATTCAATTTCTTTCTCGTTCACATTCAGTCTGTCAGAGAACTGCTCAATCAGCTCGATCTGAAGCCCTCACCATTGACCTTCTAGCTCTAATCAGTGTTAGGAAAGTGCAGATAAGGTCTACAGATGGAGCAGTCATTGCATCTCCCTGATGGATTCAGTGTGAAACAGAAATAAATTGTCTGAAGATGTAGTGAAACTGAGGCCTGTTGTGGAAAAACTGTAGAATATTTAATAACTGAAAACATTACTTTTAGTCCAAAAGGAGTAAAATGCAATGATGTCCCCAATGGTGTCCATAGCCTTTAATGTAGATGTACAGCTCTACGTGCATATGATTTTAAACTCTTAGTAATGGCTGTATCCATTATACATTACAGAACGCTTAAAGGGATTTCCAAGTCTTTTATACTGATGAACTATATTTGGAAAGGTCATCAGTATATGATCAGTGGGGGTCTGACACACACTTCAATGGGGCTGAGATGCACCTAGGCCATGTGAGTGATGACGGTGATGTCACATGGCCTTGGCTTAGATACAAGAAGCCCGCTTTGCTACCGCAAGCACTGGTGCCTTCTAAAACAGCTGATCGGTGAGGGTCCAAGGTGTCAGACTTTAACCAGTAAGATACTGATTAGAGATGAGCGAATTTTTCAAAAATTTGATTTGCCGGTTTATCGACTTTTTGGGGAAAATTGGGTTCGGTCCGAATTTATTCACAGCGAATCGCATTAAAAAAACGTCTATTTCCTGGCTTCAGAGAGCCTTTATAGTAGTGTAGAACACTGTGCCTTGCAGTAACACTCATAGGGAGTCTGCTCTGATAGTGAAATAATACTGTGAGTCCATATGACATGCAGATGACAGGTGACGCTCTTAGAATCACTGACCAAATAACTCAAGTATGAACTCAGCCTTACAGGTCGATGTTAGCGCCAAGAAGAGGCGCACTCCTTTTACACAGTTTGATACCACATAGATGTCTACAGAACCTGTTCTATTAAACACTTATACAAGTAGAGCCCCCCGACAGAGTGGAGAGGGTGTCAGCAGGAAGTTTGTGTTGACGTCACTGATTATTTTGCCCTTCCTCTGATCCATCAGAACAATAACAACCAAAAAACTGATCTTGTCTGTTGAGCATCCGCCTTCACTTGGTCAGCATTTGGTCATTAATCCATCAGTATTGCTAATGCCCCCCCCCAAAAAAAAGGAGTGAATCCAAAACAGAGATGACACATGTCATGCCTTTTCATAAGTATATAAACATTTATACATTATTATTGTTATAACGTGTATTCATGGCCTATAATCCTGGCAGATGTGGGCCTATCTAAGGGAGTGATTCTACCTCATCACTAGGCTATAAGCCGAGATAAGGTTCTTCCTGGGACACGTCTGTCATCTCTTTATAATGAGATGTATTAATGAGAGCAGATCCTGCACTTGTGGCCCATTGCTAATGGCGATCCCCAGCAAAAATTGTTTTAATTTTAACATCAGTTTGAGGGCTTAGTAAGACCACAGTGTGCACCTGTTTTGTCATTTGTTATTGCTAATGTATTAATGAGACAAACATATAATGTCTGTCTGTTCATATAGTGGATCGTATTTAGTTTTGACCCAAGTTAATCAATATATCACATGTGTTGTTTTATATTTCATATATTGGTTTTATTTTGTTACATGTTATAATCGTATATTAACGTATACATATCCTGTGTGTGTATCACCAGAAGCGTGTATTCCTGAGGTATCTAGGAGAGCATGCTCAGTTGGATTTCTGCTAATGAGAAAGTTGTGTTATTTTCATAAGATAAGGCACCTGTGAAATCCAAAACCCACACATTTGTTGTCTACATTTTAACTTTATGACATGAGAACAGTTATACTAGTTTCTGGGAATCTAGGTTTTTAATTGCTTCAGGTGTCAGGGGGTATGCCTCCCTTTTTTATGTATGTCCCAGGTGGTGGATGTTTATCACTTAACATGAAGTCAGATTATATAAATTTAACTCTTAAAAGCTTCACATTTATATGTTACACAACATTGCCGCCTAGGTATCAGCCGGTAACACTACATGTTCACCACAAAGCATTTTGGGTAATGTATGATCTCACAGTACCATTACCATATGTGCACACCCTCTGGTTTGGTTGGAAGACCGTTATCTAAAGGGGTGTATGCTTTTGATAAGTCTGGGAATATTAATCATAGACAGGATGAGAGAGGGGATTCCAAGAGAAGGAAAAAAAATTCTACAAACAAAGAACTAAAACAGAACGTTTTAAAGCTTTGGATTTTATCCTGGATCACGGGGCACCCTCTGGAGAGCTGACCATCCCTCCGGAGCCCTACTCACCTTTTGACCCTTGGTAACGTATATATCTTGTTTATTGCTTACGGTATTGATAAGTTACTTAGCCCGGTATATAGTCAAAGATCCCCAATTGTGGATCAGTATTGATAAGGCTCCTGGTCAAGTTTGATCATTCTCTTAGCAAAGATGCATATTGCTAATTGAGGATCAGACATTGGTACCTAGTCCTTGGGAACTTTGATATTCCAATAATTCATGGAGGATTGATATAAAAAAAGGTAGACGTACCTGAATATCTGTAGGGTTCACTGATTGAGTGGGAACATTAAAACAAGTTGCATTAACATATTATTACTTGGGGAGGTCAAAAATAATAAACGAAAGGTAGCAGTGTAATAATAGATTGAACGTGGTCACCATTCAGAGGATAATGATGAAAAAATCATGAATAGGTGTCCAGGAAGCCCATAGAAGCAACCATGGTTGGGACTACAGTTCAATAAAGGGGACTGCAACCATATTGGTGTAAGCCTACTATTGCATTGGCAAATAAGTGAAAAAGTCTGAGGGGTGTTGAACATTCCCCTATTGTCAGAAAATCACTGCCTAATAGTAGAACAAACACCATTTAGGGTGAATGTGTATTTTGCTGGAGTACAGGCGCTCTATCCCCAGTACATATGTGTTGTGTCTGGAGGATGAGCACGCCATGAGCAAATGAAAACTTACACACAACACCCTAAATGCCTAGCATTAAGAGCCTAAGCTCACACCACTCTAGTCAGCGTCCGACTCGACGTGTTTCTTGCATAGTTCATCAGGAGCAATAGCGCTATTTAGGTTGGTGTAAAGAGGCCGCCACACTGGTGGTGTGTGACAGCAAATCCGGCGCTAGGATGGCCGTAAAACTGCCGCTTATGGTACAAGACCGGCCACAAGGGGAGGGACCAAGGCTTGGCACAGCCAATCAGGGCGGGACAGGGCGGCAACAAGTGCACAATGCCCGCCCACGTACTGACGCCGTGAGATACTAGCCATGTCCCTAATTTTGATCAAGGTATCGCAGGCTAAGATTTGTATAACGGTGGCATAGGTGGGATTAAGGGACAAGGCGCAAGTGTCAATAACCGATAGATGTTGTAAAAGTGTCTATATACATTTGATTAATACCTCTGCCATGACATGACAAAAGGAGGGGGCGTGCCCTCAGTGTATGACAACCAAAAGTTAATGGAACATGGGGCAAAGCCATGACCCACTACCCACTCGCACCTATCAGGCTATGGTGCAGTAATGCAGTGCACCTCATAGCCAGTGCATTGATTAAGTGGGAAGGGTTCACTCCATGTAAGTAAAACTCCCACCAGGAAAGTTTGTATTGTAAGTGGTGGGGAGGTGAAAAAAATTAGGTAGTGAATGGGACCTGTACTCTGATGTAAACAGACTGTCAACGGTCTAGTCAATAAAGCAGGAAAATGAGATATATTTATTTAGCCCACATGGTCGAACCGTATCTGGTCTGTAGGTCCATTGTGTTTCTTTTTGTAAGATCAAATGGTCCAGGTCACCACCTCTGGGGGAGGGTCTGATGACCTCAAGACCCTGAAACTTGATTGAGCGGGGATCACCAGAGTGTTGCGAATTGATGCGACGTGCAATGGGGGTATCCGCTTTCTTCCTGATGTCGTTCAAGTGCCCGGATTGTCTTCCCCACATATTGCATGCCACATACGCACGTGCCCTGGTATACCAGACCTGAAGTCCTACAATTGATAAGAGATCTAATTGTGTAGGATCTAGATGTAGTTGTACTGGTAAATGTGCATCCTGTCTGAATAGAACCACAAGCTATGCAACCCCCGCATCAAAATGTACCTGTGGTATATGTGATATTTTTTCCTTTGATCCTTTCTTTTGTTTTTTTTTTTGTATATAAAGCATTTTTGCGCTTTATATCCGCGACAAATATGAATGGAATATTTGCATGACTTCGGTGTTTAGTACCCACTCATGCCTTTGGCTACCAAATCACAAGCCAATTCTGATGGGACCATACAGGCCTTACAGCTGCTACACAGACAGGATTTTTTTTATGCGTCTCATTTTTCCTTCTTTCTGACAGATCTGAAAAATGGTCAAATAAATGATGATGTAGCCAGGTTAAAAGGCAAAATAATGGCCCTGTCATGAAGTTGGGAGGGTGTAAGCAGCATCAGGAGGCCGCAGAGTGGCACAATGACAGAGTGTGGAGGTGATGGCAGCTGCAGCATCAGAAGGAGGCCAAATAGTGGCAGAATGACAGCGTGGAGGTGGCGGTAGCATCAGGAGGCCACAGAGTGGCAAGGTGACATATGGTGAAGGTGACAGCAGCATGAGGAGACCACAGAGTGGCAAGCTGACATAGTGTGGAGGTGGCAGCAGCATGACGAGACCACAGAGTGACCCTGTGACAGAGTGAGGAGGTGGCAGCAGCATCAGGAGGCCACAGAGTGGCAAGGTGACATAGTGTACTCCTGTCCACTTGGATCATCAAGAAATTGTTTATGGCTTTTCTCTGTTCGTATAGTTGGTCCAACCAATGGAGGGTGGAGTTCCAACGAGTGGAAATGTCGCATATCAGCCTATGTTCAGGAATGCTGTTCTGCTGCTGCAGCTCAAGGAGGGTGTGCTTTGCGGTGTAGGAGTGGCTGAAGTACATGCAACGTTTCCTGGCCATTTTTAGGATGTCTTGCAGATGGGTGGAAGACTTCAGGAACCATTTGACAACCAGATTGAACACGTGTGCTGTGCAGGGTGTATGGCTCAGCCATCCTTCATGCAGCGCCGACACCATGTTCTTTCTGTTGTCGGTCACCATTGTTCTGACTTTCAGTTGTCGTGGAGAAAGCCAAGATTCGATTTCATGATGGAGAACACGGAGCAGTGTCTTCCTTTTGTGCAGGGGCGTAACTACCATAGCAGCAGACCGTGCAACTGCTATGGGGCCCAGGGCAAGAGGGGGCCCAGTCTTAGTTGGGATTATCTACTATTCTACTGGAGGTGAAAAGTTGGTCAGGCCTCGACACTCCAAGGGAACAACTTTTAGAAAATGAGGCAGTGGAAAAAATGGCCCCAGGGTCATTGAAAGAGGATTAGGTACTTTGACTCCATTCGCCCAGGCAAATGAGGGGTAGAACAGCATGACACCGCTGTGCCCTAAACATGTGGTATGCTGGAGGGGCACTGTGAATTGTCCCTGCAATGGAGGCTGAGGACCCGGTGGAGGATGAGGAGGCAGAGACGGACATTGTCGCAGGACCAATGGCGTGACAGTGTGGAGGCGGAAGCGGTGTCACCTGGCCAAGTTGCTGGTGTGGCTGTGCAGGAACCACATTCACCCAGTGGGCCGTAAAGGACATGTATTGTCCCTGACCATAGTTATAGCTCCACACGTCGGCGCTGCCTTGCACTTAGGCAGACAGGCTCAAGGACTGGCCCACCTTCTGTTCTACATGTGTGTGCTGGGCTGGTACTGCCTTTTTGGCAAAGAAATGAGGGCTTGGGACTCTCCACCTCGGCTCGGCCCAAGCCATCAGTTCTCTGAAAGGTGCAGAGTCTACCACTTTGAAAGGGAGGGACTGCAGCACCTGCAACTTGGACAGGAGCACCTTCAGCTTCTGCCCCGTTGGATGAGTGCATGCATACTGTTGTCTTTTGGCAATTGCTTCGGTGATCAATTTCTGACTAAATGACGAGGAGTAGGAGGAGCAGGAGCATCAGGACCAGCAGATGATGGGAAGGACAGACAGCTCCCTCCGGCTAAGGTGGTGGAGCCTTGACTGCCTGAAACCGGGTGCGTGCCACTGGATGATGCAGCGGCAGGCTGGACCACCACATCGGAGCCACGGTTCTCCCAGGCCACTTTATGGTGACGCTGCATATGTTGACACAGGGCAGTGGTGCCAACATTGGCACCTTGGCCACGTTTCACCTTCTGCCCACAGTTTGTACAAGACTAGTTTGTACAAGACTATGCACTGACTGACTGCTACCATCGCTGCCTGCGTGAACCCGTGCACCGCTACTTCCCGGGCAGGTAGGCTCCTGCAAAGTGTGTTGTCTATCCCAGGCACGTTTGGCTCCCAACCTCCCACTGCTGCTATCCTGCTGCCTCACGGGCAAGCTGCCACCCTCTTCTCCTGATGATGACGAACCCCTTCGTCACCCGGCTCCCAAGTGAGATCAGCTACATCATCATCATCGAGTACTGTCTGCAAGTCACTGATGTCCCCCTCAAACGTCTCTGGGTCAGGAGCCTAACCACTCGCAACACCAGCTCCCGCGCCACTCTCCTCATCACTACTTGCCGGCCTACTGGAGGAAGTGGCCGATGTCTCCTCCAGATCTTGCCTGGGCAGTAGATGCTGACCATTCTCTAGTAGCTCATCCTTGCTGAAAAGTGTAGCCGATCCTATAGCCTATAATATTTCTCGCGCTGAGTGAACTGAAAATTACATCAGAAGGTTCAGGACAGGTGTGGGCACAGGGCCTGCTCTGGGGCCATGCCAACTAAGCTTCGTGTCAATGGAACCCACTGACTCTTGGCTGGGGGTGTTTGATGTCACTTGGGACAAAGTGGATGACCGAGTCAACCATTCAAGAACCGCTGGGTTGATGGTCAAGACACAACCGCTAGATGACGCTGGGGGGCTCAGTCCTCTCGCTGTGACCCCTGCTGCCACACCCCCTTACTCTGCTGCGACCTGTGCCTGCGCCAGAAACATTTAGGCTTCTGCCACTACCCTGTGCAGGGCAGGGCCTGGCATAAATAAATAAAAAGGAAATTTAAACACCCAAAAAAAGTTAGTAATTTTATCACTTCATCACACAGCTAATAAACCCTTTTTTTTTTACCACTAATACACACCAAAAAGGGCTGTCATTTTCTCACTTCACCACACAATGGGACATACTTCTTTTGTGCCACTAATACACGCAAAAAAGGGTTTTATAACGTATAACTGCACCGCTGATCGGCAAATATATTTTTTCTTTTTCCGCTAATACACGCCACAAAAGGCTTTAGAACAGATAACTGCACCGCTGAGTGGAAAATATATTTTTTATTTATCCGCTAACACACGCCACAAACGGCTTTACAACAGATAACTGCACCGCCGAGCAGCAAATATTTTTTTTCTTTTTCCACTAATACACACCACAAAAGGCTTTAGAACAGATAACTGCAATGCTTGGCGGCAAATATATATATATATTTTTTTCACTAATACACGCCACAAAAGGCTTTACAACAGATAACTGTACCGCTGAGGGTCAAATATATTTTTTCTCTTTCGCTAATATGCTGAGTGGAAAATATATTGTTTGTTTATCCGCTAACACACGCCACAAAAGGCTTTACAACAGATAACTGCGCCACTGAGAGGCAAATATATATTTTTTTTTTCGCTAATACACGCCACAAAAGGCTTTACAACAGATAACTGCACCGCTGAGAGGCAAATATATATATTTTTTTTTGCTAATACACGCCACAAAATGCTTAGAACAGATAACTGCACCGCTGAGTGGAAAATATATTTTTTGTTTATCCGCTAACACACATCACAAAAGGCTTTACAACTGATAACTGCACCGCCGAGCAGCAAATATATTTTTTCTTTTTCCACTAATACACGCCACAAAAGGCTTTACGAGAGATAACTGCAGCGCTGAGCGGCAAATATATTTTTTATTTTTTCGCTAATACACGCCACAAAAGGCTCTAGAACAGATAACTGCACGGCCGAGTGGAAAATATATTTTTTCTTTTTCCACTTAAACACGCCACAAAAGGCTTTACAACGGATAACTGCACTGATAAGCGGCAAATATTTTTTTTCTTTTTTTGCTAATACACGCCACAAAAGGCTTTAGAACAGATAACTGCACCGCCGAGCAGCAAATATTTTTTTCTTCTTCCACTAATATACGTCACAAAGGCTTTACAACAGATAACTGCACTGATGAACGGCAAATATACTTTTTCTTTTTCTGCTAATAAACACCACAAAAGACTTTACAACAGATAACTGCGCCACTGATCGGCAAATATATTTTATTTTGCCACTAATACACGACAAAAAGGTCTGTAATTTTCGCACTTCACCACACAACAGCTAATAAGACCTTTTTTTCCCACTAATACAAGCTAAAAAATGCTTTACAACATATAACTGTACCGCACAAGGGCAAATAAGACATAGAAATATTTCCTTGTAATAAACCCTGTTAATGGCTGTATCAAACAGCACTGGCACCCTAATAAGAACGGTTTGCTGGAATTACAGAGCTGTATAATGGCAATTTTGATCCCCAGTCAGTGCAGCAAGGTGTATCGGATTGTTTCTATTACCCAGGCTCAACATAAATGCTGTGGAATGATTCCTCCCTATCCTTTCCCTACACCTTGAATAATCTTTCCCTGCACTTGTAAATGAGTTTTTTTTGGCACAATGACATTTTTTCTAACATTGTCCCTAGCGCCTACAGACGTCTCTCCCTGCACTAAGTTCACTGGTAAATGGCAGAATCGAAGATGGCTGCCGCTATTTATAGGGCTGTGACATCACAGGGCTGGTTGGCTGCTGATTGGCTGCATGCATGGCATTGTGGGTGATCCCCCCTTCCCAGAGTTTCTTGCTCCATGTCCTTACACGTGCAGCAGCCATTTTAGGAAAAAATGCAATTTGTTACTACGAAGTGCGAGGAATTTCAGCTTTGGTGTGAATTGAATTTTTCCTGATATTCGGATCGATTTCCACTTCATCAGCTTCAATTCGCTCATCTCTAATACTCATAACTCTGACCTATCCAGAGGACAACTTTTTTCAAAGTCTCTGAAATTACTTTTTTCAGTTTTTTCTTTAGTAGACAATAACCTCAGATCAATGGTGTCCATAGCCTTTAAAAGTGTTGTCCCAATGTAACAATTTATTACCTATCCATAGGACAGGTGTTAAGTACTGTATCTGAACTTTGGAGGTCCAATGAATCAATGGCCATACATGTGTGCTGACGATCCATTTATCCCTAGGGGACTGCCAGAGATAGTCGAATGTTGTATTGAGTTTTTTTTGCAGCAGTGCGCATTCGTGCCTGCAGCTCCATTCACTCCAGAGACTCAGGGATCCCCTACAATATTTAGTTGAAGACTTTCAGTCTACAGTAATAGACATAGGTATAACTTAATGCTAATTAGTTCTAATGTAAAATCTGTAATAGGGTCAGCCCCAGACTCATTTCACAGTTATATTACAGTACTGCAATCCTTTTCAGTTGAAGCACCAGAGCTTGGGCGCAACTGCAACCTATGCACCCCCTATAATTGCATCCCTGGCAACAAACTTAATAATTCAGACATCATGTGAAAATATCCAACTTCAGCTTTTCAATCCAGAACACAAATATAATTGATGATTTTTATCAGTCTATATTGAAGTCTATATTGAAACTATACAGCTGAATATCATTTAAGCCTCACTCCTCTTTTCTAGGCCAACCATGAGGCACCACTAGACTCACTGTTGGCCCAGTATTCACACCAAAGAACCTTACTATGTCAAGGATTGAAAGGCTTTCAGGAACAACGACAGATCTTTTATACACTTGTATCCAAACTCTAATAAAGACTGCTGCTCCCTATAAAGATATAAGCAAAACAGATTTCTCTGTATTTGTCACCTACGTTGGGCGTTGGTTATCCTAAGTCTTATTTAAGCAAAAAGTTGTAAAAATCCCCTAGTTACACAACATTCTACACTATAGCCTAGAAGTGTAGATTCAGTTTGAGATGTTTTAACTCAGAAGACGTCATTAAAGGTTGTTTGAGACCAGGAACAAAGCACTAAGTATTACAGAGGTGGCAGTCACACCTGGGCTTGAGGAGGTCAAGAGGCCCTCTACCACATGAAAACACCAGTAATAGAAATGTCACATGGTAGGTGGGAAACCCTAGATCTTCAAGTTGGTCATCATTTATGGAACATTTGGCTATGACCACTGAGTAAATTATGACGCTAGATGAAATACTAGATAGGTTGAATGAATGTCATCTACTGACTGCCTTTATCTTGGGAACTCCACAGAATGCCTGGTGATGCCACTAAGAGATGGTGATTGAGTCTTCCATTTTACTTGTGCAAATACAATTTAAGGTTTCCCAATGCTTTCCCATGTTCCATGCACAAAGCAAATGGAAGCTCTATTTAAACATGAGCTGTGTTGAATCCCCTTTAAGCTCTAATGGACTATGTGTCATCTGTTGAACGTAGAAAGTATCTCTCTACATAATGCTGATGTCCACTTGCTGACTTGAATTCTATTAGAATTTAAGGCATACACCTGTCATTACACCTTCAAGTCCATCTTAAGAGCTTGACTGGCAAGCAAGGATGAAGGGACTCACAGAAATTAACTTTCTGGCTCAATGCCTTAATGCCAAACAAAAATGAAACTTCCATTCTTGTTAGTGTCTTTAATGATGCAATGACCAACATGCAATAAAAAAATATGCTTAGTAGGCTTTAATGTGGTGCATTTGCTTGATATAATTATAAATGGTTGGGTTATAAAGAAAAAGGGGACCGTATTTTAACTTTGTGCAATATCAAATCTCTATGAAAATATATGACATATGACATTGAAGATGTTGAAGAATTGACATTGAAGAATGAAGAAAAGATCTGAGAGGGTAAGAATTAAAAGGCAAGAGGTGAACAGAATAGCTATCACTAAAAAACAGTTCACCTTATTAAACCTAGTCTGTATTATACAACTTCACTGACACAAATGTCAGGTACAAAAAGAGTTAAGGTGTCCTCAATTACATGGGTAACATAGTAACATAGTAACATAGTATATAAGGCCGAAAAAAAATTTGTCCACCCAGTTTAGCCTGTTTCCTACAAGTTGATTGAGAGGAAGGCAAAAAAAAACAAAACAGTGAGGTAGAAGCCAATTTTCCCCACTTAACGGGAAAAAAATTCCTTCCCGACTCTAATCAGGCAATCAGATAACTCCCTGGATCAACGACCCATCTCTAGTAGCTATAGCCTGTAATATTATTACACTACAGAAATACATCCAGGCCCCTCTTGAACTCTTTTAGTGAACTCACCATCACCACCTCCTCAGGCAGAGAGTTCCATAGTCTCACTGCTCTTACCGTGAATAATCCTCTTCTATGTTTGTGTACAAACATTCTTTCCTCCAGACACAGAGGATGTCCCCTTGTCACAGTCATAGTCCTGGGGATAAATAGATGATAGGAGAGATATCTGTACTGACCCCTGATATATTTATACATAGTAATTAGATCTCCCCTCAGTCGTTTTTTTCTAAAGTGAATAACCCTAATTTTGATAATGTTTCAGGGTATTGTGGTTCCTTCATTCCAGACCAGAACTGTACACAGTCCTCCATGTGTGGTCTGACCGGTGATTTATAAAGTGGTAGGACTATGTTCTCATCACGGGCATTTATGCCCCTTTTGATGCAACCCTTTATCTTATTGTGCTTGGCAGCAGGTGCCTGACACTGGTTTTTACAGCTTAGTTTGCTGTTCACTAAAATTCCTAGGTCCTTTTCCATGTCAGTGTTACCCAGTGTTTTACCATTTAGTATGTACGGGTGACTTGCATTATTCCTTCCTATGTGTATAACCTTAGATTTGTCAGTGTTAAACCTCATCTGCCACTTCTCTGCCCTAGCCTCCCATCTATCCACATCCATCTGTAGCAGTATACTGTTCTCTTCTGTGTCAATTACTTTAGTTTTATCTGCAAAAATTGATATTTTACTGTGCAAGCCTTCTACAAGATCATTAATAAATATATTGAAGAGGATAGGGCCCAGTACTGACCCCTGAGGTACTCCACTGGTGACAGCGACCCAATCTGAGTGTGTACCGCTAATAACCACCCTCTGGTTTTTATGACTGAGTCAGTTACTTACCCACATGTAGACATTTTCTCCCAGTCCGAGCATTCTCATTTTATATACTAACCTTTTATGCGGTACAGCGTCAAACGCTTTGGAGAAGTCTAGATATACGACATCCATTGATTCGCCCCTGTCAAGTCTAGAACTTACCTCCTTCTAGAAACTGATTAATTTAGTTTGACATGACCAATCCCTCATGAAGCCATGCTGATATGGCGTTATTTTCTCATTTCATTCAGGTGCTCCAAGAATCTTTTAGAAAACCTTCAAACAGTTTGCCAAAGGCAGATGTTAAACTTACCGGCCTATAGTTTCTGGGCTCTTTTTTCAGACCCTTTTTGAATATTGGCACCACATTTGCTATGCGCCAATCCTGTGGAACACTCCCTGTTAGTCTAGAGTGCTTAAATATCAGAAATAGGGGTCTGGCTATGACATTACTTAATTCTCTTAGGATACAGTGTGTATGCCATCTGGTCCTGGCAATTTGTCTATTTTAATCTTTGTAAGACGTCGCTGTACTTCTTCCTGTGTCAGACAGGGCACATTTAATGGGGAATTCATTTTCTTCTTGTTCCTTAGCCTTTTACTCCCATAAGGTATGTACATCTTACAATTAGATTTTAGGATGATTTTAAAAATATCCCATTTTGTGGCTGTATTTTTATTTTTGAGGACTTTGTCCCAGTTAGTTAGGCCTATGGCCTCTTTTAGTTGGCTAAATTTAGCTTTTTTGAAGTTTGGTATTTTTGTTCCTCCCCGAAGAAACACTCTTTTGAATAATAATTGGAGGGTTATTACTTTATGGTCACTATTTCCCAGGTGTCCCCCAACCAGCACATCTGTTGTCCTGTCAGGTCTATTGGTTAATACTAAGTCCAGTATGGCCGTCCCTCTAGTCGGGTCCTGAACCAGTTGGGAAAGGTAATTGTCTTTGGTTATTGCCAAGAACCTGTTTCTTTTATGAGATGTACAGGTTTCAGTTTCCCAGTCTATATCTGGGTAGTTGAAATCCCCCATAGTCCTCACTATGATTTGCCCTCTTGTCTATCTTGTTTAGTAGTAGATATTCTGTGGACTCTGGTATATTAGGTGGTTTATAATAAACTCCTATTAGTAATTTATTATTGTTTTTGCCTCCATGTATTTCTACCCACAGTGACTCCACATGTTCATGTCCCTCACTTATATTATATCTTCTCGAATTGTGGGCTTTAGACAGGACTTTACATAAAGGCAGACCACTCTCCCTCTCTGGTTTTGGCAATCCTTTCTAAACAGACTGTAACCCTGTACAATAACTGCCCAGTCATAGCTATCATCCAGCCATCACCCAGCCATGTCGTTATTCCCATTATGCCATAGTCCTTCTCAAACATCACTAATTCCAGTTCCCCAGTTTTATTAGTCAGGCTATTGGCATTAGTTTACATACATTTTAGAGGTTTATGAATATTTTTTACCTTACACCTATACTTCTGAACTGTTCTAGTCCCTCCTTCCATTCCTCCCCCAGTCCCACTACCTTGCCCCTGGTCTCTATCTGCACTATCTTCCCATGTTATAATGTAATTACCCTCACCCTCAGTCCCTAGTTTAAACACTCCTCCAACCTTCTAACCATCTTCTCCCCCAACACAGCTTCCCTTTCCCCATTGAGGTACAGCCAATCCCTACGATAGAGCCTGTAGCCGACAGAGAAGTTGGCTCAGTTCTACAGGAACCCAAACACCTCCTTCCTACACCTTTTCTTGAGCCACTTGTTAAGCTCCCTAATCTCCCGCTGCCTTTCTTGTGTGGTTCGTGGTACAGGCAGTATTTCGGAAAATACTACCTTTTGAGGTCCTTGCCCTAAGCTTTTGACCTAAATCCCTAAAATAATTTTTAAGGAAGCTCCACCTACCTCTAACTTTGTCATTGATTCTGATATGGACCATGACCGCTGGATATTCTCCAGCCCCTCCCAGTAATCTGTCAACCCAATCCGCGATGTGTCGAACTTAAAGACAACACACCGTTCGGCGATCCCGGTCTTTGTGACTGATCACCCTATCTATACTCCTAATAATTGAATCTTCCAATACTAGCACCTGTCTGGCCTGCCCTACTCTCCTGGCCCCCTGCTTACTGGCGCCAATATTACCCTGATTGGCAGAGGAAGTGTCCGGCTGCAGCAGTGCTCTCTCTGAACTGTCACCCCCCCTCATCTGCCAACCTTGAACAAAAACATTTGGGTTACCATCTGGAAACATTGTGTATCACCACTAATGTAGAATATAATTTCCAATAAACACCCCTGGAAAAAGACTGAGATTGAAAGCACATGTCTTACTGCTTCTGGTGTGAAGTTATATAAGTTTCAACAGTTTCAAATGTCTCTCATAGTCATCAGGTGCAAGCAAACATATCAATATCTAATACATATCATGATCTCCTTCATGTTCTGAATTTCCCCAAAAAGCAGATTTTGGACTAGACACGTTGAATTTAACATTTCCTGTTCTATGCTTCCTCAAGAGGTAAGGCTGCCACAAGGCTCTTGAGGCATACCTTTCCTCCTCTTCGAAACAATATGCATGGTCAAATGAGCAGAGCACGAGTTTCTAGCAGAGTTGAGAGGAAAAGTTGTCTTACGTTTATGGCCACCATTAAGTTGGTCAAACACATTAAATTAATGTCAACTGAGCCTACCAATGTTGGCAGGATCAACCATCCATCTGTGTATGGGGACCTCCTAAATCTCCCTTTGATGGCAAATGTCAAATTTACTTTTAAACTGATGATCTATCCTCATTTGGACCCCTGCCGATCAGATGTTGATGATCTATCCAGAGGAGATTTAAGTTCAAAGTAATGGTCCAGGTTAAAGATGAGCAAACCAGTTAGTAATGAACCAGTTTTGTTACGAACTTTGCAATTTTTCAAATGACAGACGAACCCAAACCTTTTCAGGTTTGTTTTGGACGAATTCAGTAAAACTGTACACAGTGCCATTTTACTGCACATGTCAACGGGAAAAAAACACTAGGGAGGAAGATGACCCGTAGAGTAAGTGGTAAGGGAGGGATTATCTAGATGAGCCAATCAGTGCTACAGCAAGCAGAGAGGTGCCCTAGCAGAATGAGCAGAACATAATTGGAAGAGAGTCAGTGAAGGTGAAAAATCAAAATCAAGCTTGTATTCTACTGCCAGGGACATTTAAGGGAAAGGCTAGAATTACAAAGGAGAATAGTGACAGGCAGGGAAAGCTGCCAGTCAGGAAGTGAGGAGCTATGGCCGCTGTGCCTCCTAGCACAACTGCAGCTGCTAAAACCTCAAAAGCAGCTACCTGCAAGGACATTACTTTTATTTTTCCACATTTTACCAGAACTGCTTTTTTATGGTGGGGGGTGATGGAATAAGCTCAAAATTGTACAACACATGTTCTACCATCAGTGTAGCATTTGAAATCTCAGTGAAAACACCTGGAATACTAGACCAAACTTTGTGTCAGGGCATCTCACATGGTTAATTTCAGTTTTTTAAGTTTCAAAAACCATATAAAATATGCAGGGTAGCGCACAAAATTATCTATGAGTAATAACGAATTTAGACCGAATTCTGTTTCTGTTTATTTCTGTCTTCACACAGGGGGTTATTGAATTTATTTAAACCAGCATACAGGTGGTTACTACACCAATACACAGGGTAGCACACAGTGTTATCTATGGGTGATAAAGAATTTAGGCCAAAAGCCACTTCCTTTTATTTCTGTCTCCACACAGTTCCAATTTTTTAGGGGGTTGTTGAAATTATCCAAACCAGCATATAGCTGATTACTGCACCTATACGCAGGTTAGCGCAAAAAATTATCTGTGAATGATAACAAATTTCAGCCTAAATCCATTACCCTTTATTTCTGGGTCGTTGAATATATTCAAACCAGTATATATGAGATTACTACACAAGGTAGCACACAACATTATCTGTGAGGACCAAATATGTCAGGGCTAAGGAAGGGTTCCAAACAATATACCCAGAGCCAGAATGTGGGTAGTGGCAGCACCAGCTATCTGGCTAGAAGTAGTAGTAGGCCGTAGTTGACCCTGACTTTAGACAAGTGCAACATTATCGTTGAGGAGAAAGAGGATGAGATTATGGATTGGATGACTTGGTCCCCCACTCAGTCGCAGCAGATGATATGGAGGTGACTTTGGAATCCAACACCGTGTGGTGGAGCCAGGGGTCACAGCGTTCCTCCTGCTCCTCCTCCTTGCAGCCCCAGAAAAGACTTTTAGTGGAGTCTTTTCTGTCTTCATTGCTCCTTTCTAGTGGAGTGTCTTCCTTTTCCTAAGAAGTGGAAAGTAAACCCCACCACGCCCTATGGCAGACAGCCAAGAGAGTCTCCCTGATAATGACTTGTGTGAGAGCTGGCACCATTTGGGCTGGGTTCGGGAGGAGGCTGAGCACCCCATAGTGGTACTTATCTTGGCATCTGTAGCCACGGCATTGGCGGGGGGGGGGGGGCCACGACAGTGGCAGTCGGGGAAAACGCAGAGCAGGAGAAGGAGGCCCAGGAACCCACTGTGATATCACAGTCTGATAAAAGTGGCAGAGAGAATGAGGACTCAAATGACAATTTACTGGACAGGACCTGGTAGCCAGATAAGGGTGCTGAGGAGGAGGCAACATCAGTTAAGGGCAGGGCCGGCGCATCCTATACGCGGAATAGGCAGCCGCGTAGAGCGCCCCTTGGGAAGGGGTGCTGCTAGGAGCGCCGGCCCCGCCTCATGCTGCAGCCGCCCGAGCGCTGTGAATTGAGCCTCAGGCGGCTGCAGCACTGCCCGGGCTGGCGCGTCCATGAGGGCTCACCGCCCGGGCGCAGGAAGAGGAGAGGAGCTGACAGGAGAGAAGCGCTCAGCGCTCCCTCCTGTCACTCCATTGTAGCGTGGCCGAGCTCTTTAAGGTCCGCGGGTACAGGAGCATCTGTCTCCTGTACCCGGCCGGACTGACATGAAGTGCGCACACAGTGTGCACTTCATGTCAGTCCCCTCGGGTACAGGAAACGAAAGCTCCTGTACCGGTGGAGCATAAAGAGCTCGGCCGCGCTACACTAGAGGTAGGGGGGGGGTCTTGGGAGGGGGGGGGGAGAAAGATAATGACAAGGGGAGGGGGGGAATGACAAGGAGAGGGGGGAGAATAAAAAGAGGGGAAAGAGAATGACAAAGGAGAGGGGGGAGAGAGAATGACAAGGGGGAAAAGTGAATGACAAGGGGAGAAAGAGAATGACAAGGGGGGGAAAGGGAATGACAAGAGGGAGAAAGGGAATGACAAGGGGGGGCAGTGTGAAGAATGACAAGGGGGGGGTGAAGAATGACAAGAGGGGGGAGAGAATGACAAGGGGGGGGTGAAGAATGACAAGAGGGGGAAGAGAAAGACAAACTTTTCTTTTCCCTAGGGCGGCAAAAATCCTTGCACCGGCCCTGGTTAAGGGTGATGGCAACAGCAATAAAGAGCAGAGGTGACATACCTTCTAAAGAATAGCCAGGGCCACATTTGCTTCAGGATCTAGTAATTTCGCTGACACTGTGGATGGGCTCGGCTGCCTGTAGCTCTGTGTGAGCAACTCCCATATGGCGTTTATTCTCCACAAGGCTAGCACACAAAACCACAGCCACAACCACACAATTATAGGTACCAGAGGTCTATTGCAGCACATGAGGTTACATCACTGGATCCTTTGGGAAAATAAGACTGGCCAGCATTCCTAATGAGAGCAAGTCTGCCCTCCTTCTTCTGGTCTTCTTTGTGACAGCCAATCCACATACCCAAGCAATACGGTATCTTTGTCATCATCATCGCCTTCTTGTTCACCTGCTAAGACTCCTCCTTGTCCTTGGCTCCATCCTTAGACATCTATAACCGAATGTTTGTCAATGAAAAAACTTTTCTCCACCAGCAATTAGCTTGTCTATAAGGTAAACCCCCACCTGGCCACTTGGCTGGGGGTGCAGTTGCTGTCATACCATTTTAATAGTACCTTGTACTCTCAAGGTGCAAAACATGGGCCACTCCTTGTGATTCTCACTGTGTGGAAAGTTGCACTCTACAGTGGACATCTGGAGCAGCTGTTAGGGGCAGAGACATTACATGTCTTTCATGGCCCACTAGGTCAATGTTTTTTGTGGCAGTTGAGAGGCAGCACCCCAGCAACATGGCCAGGTCCTTTTGACCACCTCCCACCATATCATGGGGCTGGGTCCCAAAGCAGACATGTATCTGCCTCCTCCAAGTCCTCCTCCATGGACTTGGTCCTGTCCACAACAGTAGCAGGGCACATTGCCATGCGATGTTCGAGCTGATTGGCCTGAGTGAGAGTAGCCACACAGAAGAGCAGTTGCTAAAGTACATCAAGCAGCAATAAGCAGTGAATGATTTGGTCATGCACCAGACCACCTCATCAGGAAGTGTGTGTTGTTTCCAGGTTGGGCAGCAGCATCTCATGCCATTCTTGCTGCAGTTGTTACTCATCCCCCTCATATTATATTTTTGATGAGTTGCTGATGCTCATGCAACATTTGACGACGAAGGAGGAGGAAGAAGAACAGCTAACACATCTTGCTGTCCACGCTGTGGCTATTGGGGACCCACAATGAGAAACTCCCATGGGGAGGAAGAGGTACTGCCACTGGAGGAGGAAGAGGAGTTGGAGGAGCAACAGGATGACGAGGATGGCGGTGACACTGGCCATTCATCTCAGTGGGGGAAGAGTTCGAATGAACTGGTTCCTCAGACACGATTGTCAGAATGACAACCTGTAGACTCACTTACTTATGCTGTGACAGGAGTATTGTTGACATCAAGCAGTCTGATAACTACTGGATAGCCATGATGTTAGACCCTTGTTATCAAAGCAAAATAGGGGACTGTTTTTCTGCTGAAGAAAGGGAGGCCAAATTGCGTTATTACCAGGAAACACAGTTTGTCGAAAAGAGAGGCCCCTCTCTACCCCCCTGCAGAGTCACCCACCTCCAAAACAACAGAAGCTGCAGCAGCAGCCATTTCAGTCTCCTCAACATGATGGAGCAGTTTTTCCACATGCTGCACCAGGCTAAGACCAGACAGCAAGCCGAGAGCTCCTGTTTCAATGCCCAGATTCAAGCCTAACTAAACTCTGACCAGTCTCTGGTGCATACCCTGGTGGATGAATAGATCTGGTCTTGCTGACAGTGCCCCATCTTGCCACTGTTGCTGCTTGCCTGACTTCATGCTGTCCTGCCTCCATCATGCCACTGCATTGGCCTACCGCCATCATGTTCTGTGCGGCTGCGGCCTTCATTATGCCACTGCTGCTGCCTGTGCTTAACATCATCTTTCATAAGATCGGTGCTGCTTGCATCATGCTGCTCCTCGCAAAAGTTTTCCTAAAAGTCCTGAGTCCTAGGAGACTAGATTATATACCAATTTTCTGGGCAATTGGAGCAACTTTGGTTTGGTCCAAAACGATTCAGGTAAGAACTGAACTTTAAATTTTTTTAGCAAACCTGAACTGCACCGAATCTCGAGTGATTCACTAATTTCTAGTCCAGGTGTGTCAAGCTTCGGTGTGGGAGGAAAACACCACACCAAGCATAGGAGGGAAGGGGGGAACGGGGAATCAGGCCAGAGAACTATGGAAGGAAAATGGACACCTGCTAGTGAAAACCCTAACCAAAATCCTGACTGACTACCAGTATATGAACAGACCCCAAAGGTAGGTGATTTCATAATCAGAAATACCTAGAGTCCTTTCAAGCCCTTTAGGACCCTGGTACTAATGGCAGGGATGAGAATACCTCTTCCTCCAAAAGGAAGGACGAACAGGAGTCTCCTTCAGGCCTAATAAAAAGAATAGGGCAATGCAACACACAGAACCCAAACAAAATACAAAAGGGAAAGGAAAGACTTAACTTCAAAGGAGCAATGGAAGCACAAGGAACTCAGCCGAGATCCAACCACAATCTATCCAAAGGTCCAAACAGAAGCTATAAACTGCACAGCATTGTGGGAGAAGCAACTATAAATAGAGAAGGTTTAATGACCCTAATAGCCACACCTGGAGAAAGAAGGTGTGACAAGCACCAGAAACAACACAGTCATCATTTGATCGAAACGGAAAACATGTCAGATCAAACCACGTGTTGCCAGTCTCACCGGTCTCCTGCCACCTGTCGCGGGAATGTCTGAGACAGTATGGTGAATTTCAGGAGAGATCAGCCATCGCTTGAATAGTCTGTAAGCGACTTACTCTCTTCTCTCTACAGACAAATACATGCATACTGGGCAAATTCAGCTGGCAGGTGTATGTGGGATGGGGGAAGGGGGAAGGGTTTCCAGAGAAAGAGCTGTCTGCTTAATAAGCGTATATGGCCAGTTTAGGGATATTCCACATATACTGCACAATGTACATACCCTAATTTTGCTCTAAATAATTCCTAGCCTTTGTTCTGAGAAGTTCAACACTATCCCACAGTTTTTTCCTAAAAACCTTTAAAATGTCCCCAGTTTGTCCCTATGAATTTTCCTATTTTCAGTGGTTTTTCAGATAGCAAAAGGACATAGTTACAGAGCTATTTCATATGATACAAACTACTGAGAAACATAAAAGAAAAGTACCTTTAAAAAGTCTAATGCTTTCATTGGTAGGGTTGAAAAGAAATGGAAATTGTTTCTGGCACAGGTCTGAAAACTATGACCAGCGGTGCAAATACCTACATTTGTGTACACCAACATTTGACTTCATTTTGTGCAATAAATATGAACTCACCATTTCTGAATTAATGTTCTGTGGAGCATTTAACAATAAAACTAGCTTCCAGCGTGGAAGTTATTGGAACTTCTCCAAAATGTCTTGTTTTCTCAAATGGTTCAGCAATCTTGATACTTGACTGGTCATAGAGTTCATTGTGCCAGCTCTCCATAGTGTGTGTTTCTTAAACTGATTTACATGCAGGTGGATACTGGTACACGGTCAAGTACGAAGTGACAATATATGATCGTACTTGATGTAAGAACTGTCTGCTTGATAGTGGAGACATACATCTGCATGGGTATAAATAACTTTTTATAATAGATATATAATGTATTATAATATATATAAATATATTATGGCTAATTTATGTATAATATATATATATATATATATATACATATATATATTTAAATTAAGTTTAGCCTCTATATCTGCAAAAGTTTGTGACGGGATTTGAACTCACAGCCCAGAACTTTAACCACTACACTGTATAGCTGCATAGCCAGTCACTAAAAATAAATAAAATATGAGACTTCTACTGTATAGGAATACTTACTAGTAGTAAGTATTCTTCTACAGTAGAAGTCTCATATGTATTTATTTTTTTCCCAGTAAGTGGCTATGCAGCTATTATAGCTGAATGGTAAAGTGCCTTGCCTCTAATGCAGAAGGTCATGAGTTTGAATCTCAGCAGAAACTTTTCTGAAATACGGGCTAAATTAGATTTAAATATAAGCACTGACTCCATATATGGACATAGCTATATACTGTATGGAGTCAGAGCAGGGACTCCTAAGCCACAGACTCAAACTGAGGGATTCCCTCATTGTACAGCAATCTTCTGCATAGAAATAAAGGCTAAATTAGATTTAAATATACTAACTCGAGCTTTGCACTCGAGCACATGCGGAGTTTGTCCGAACTCCGCGATGTGCCGAGCATAGCGATGCTCGAGCCGAACTGGTGTTCAGCTGAGCATGCTCGCTCAACACTAGTCTGTACCCATGCCAGTTTGGAGTGCTCTTACTGGGGAAAATTAGGGTTATTGATGATCTCCGGTATTGTGCTTTACCGATGTTATTGTCATGCCGCCCTAGAAGAGAGAGAGCGTGCGCCCATTAGATTAACCTTTCCCCAAGTTCCACCCTAGAATCAGAGAGAAAGGGTGCGCCCAACTAGACTGCCACCCACACCTCTGTCCCTGCCTACTTGAACTTCCTGTACTAAAAAACGGAGCGCAACTGGACGGCGGTCCCTAACTTGAGTAAGTGCAGGAGGGAAAGCTAAAAGCAGAGACAGGTAACGGGCGGCGTGCAGCAGCAGGAGCGTACAGCAGGCAAGGAGGATAGCCAACTAGCAAAGGTTACAACGAGAGGTCACGTCAGAATACAAGGGAGAGGCAAAGACAAGACGAGAAACAAGCCAGAGGTCAAACCTGGAGGTCGCATCAGAATACAAGGGAGAGGCAAAAGGAAGATCAAATCACAAGCTGAAGGTCAAATTCAGAGCAATCAAACAGAGTATAAGGTAGCCCAATAAGCACAATCACAGGCAACCTGTGGCCAGAAGGTTGTCTGCTTATATACACAGGGGCTGAGGTCATGTGACGGGGCCAGCACGACATGACCTGCCCAAGGACTGACAGCTGAGCGCTGAGTGCCCAGCTCGGCGCTCAGTCCACACAGGTATCCTGGCAACTGAAAAATCCAGCCGCACATAGAGGGAGCGTGCGGCTGGGCACACTCCGCCCTCCGTTGCCATGACAGCAGAGACACCGAGCGGCTCCTGCTGCTGCCGGAGAGGGATAGGACGCCAGCGGCGCAAGGGGGAGGATGTGCATCGCCGGCGTCCTGTGACAGTTATGGCCAATTTGGAGACAGAGCTATAGAAAAAGAACCATATGGGAATTAAGGAACCAGGCTTTATTGCCCTGACTTCTCATATACCACATGTGACTTCTACAGTCAATCACTGGCTGCTGAGGCCAGTGATTGTTGAAGCAGTTACGTGTGTTATATATGTAGTGCCCTGGAGCAGGGGTACTGTGAAGTATGGAGATTTGTGGACATTTTTTTCTTTGTAGTATATATTGGAGGCGTGGCGATCTCCATGCAGTCGTGCACACCTGACTAGTTAGTCTGCCCTGGAGGCTGGTTTTAAAGTCAGTATAAAACTCAGTCTGCTTTTATAGCACCTACCAGTAGCCATTTGGCTCCAGGAGAAGTATATAGTGGGCTCAGCATGCATGTTGGTACTTGCATCCCTGGATCTGATTGAAGCTGTTATGGCACCAGACGGGGTTACAAGCAGAGTGTACCTGGCATGCATGCTGCACCTGCACTCCCTGGATTTTGTGTGGCTGTCATGGCCCATAACAGGAAGGCACTAGTGTTAGTGACCACTCATAGAGGCGACCTTGACGTGATGAGTGGCTTATTACGCTTTGGCCAAAATGTACACTAATGCCTCATTCAACATCCAGCATGGAGGCAGGGCAGAATGCTGGTTGCAGAGTGCCATTGCATTTTTGTTTTTGTTTTTGCATTTGTGGACATTTGCCCCTGTTTCCCCTATGCAAACTTATAAAGTTCTTACTTTATTTCACTTTAAAACATTAACTTGCCGTGACTTATACCGTGTAATACTATATAAAAACATGTTATATGTTTGCTGTGATATATATCAAGTTCATTTGCACTGCATTTGCAAGGCTGTGTGGCAAGGGTTAATGAATCCTGAGAGACTTTTGGGACTTTGAATGCGAAGCTGTTAATTTTACATAGCTGCCATAGGGTTTAAAGAAGGGCATGTTTGGGAGGAAAAAAGCCAGACTTGTTTACCACCAAAACCAGACAGACTTACATTTATATTAATGTTATTATGTCTGAAAACCTATTTATGTCTGGAAAAACTGCTGTGTCATTGCCAGTGAGTATCATTAAAGCTCTAATGTAAATCTAAGACAGACGGGAGTTGTAACAATTTATCTGTTTGTGCTGAGTTTCTCCACTCCACCCCTCCCACTAGAAGGTTCTAGTTCAGCTATAAACTGTACTCTATATAAGGAGAACAGTCATAGTGTTTTGCAGTTAGCAGACTGGAGAAGTCAGTCTGTCTTTTGTGTCTGTTTTGCACCTGAATTCCTCCAGTAAAGAAGCACGCTGGTTTACTGCAGACTCTGACTCTCTGGACTTATTTCCCATTGGGGGTGCACCACGCCTTACCATCCCTTCCAGAGAGCAGCAACATGTGGTGACACCTCCAAGGTGTCCAGGGGACCCAGCATAGCATTAGGGCAACCCCAACCCGGTCACTGCATATGGGGACGTCATCACTGCAGTCAAAACATTAAATCAGTAGAGGAGAGACAACACTGGAACAGCGGATGTTCTGAATTGGTGAGTATAATTTTTGTTATACTTCTAACAACCCCTTTAACTTTAACCATACTTGTTGCTGTGATATATAAACATGAAAAGATTCCCTAGCTTCACCTATAGGCTGCCAAAAATGTTAACTTTCTCTTTTTGTCTCTGGCATTAGTACAGCCGAGTGTTCCGCTCTCATATTTTTGAAGTCCAAGTCCACAGGTAAAATGCTGGAAGCTGCCTTCGGGCTACACGCTTAGCATCAAGAACCTAATCTATGGTTTGTTATATATTGCACTGACTGGAACAAAAAGTAAAACGAGAAATTGTAGCACTGCTGACTGAGCTGATGCTGGACCCATTCCACTTCCACATGTTTATTTGTGTTTTACTGTAAGAATGCCAATCGTTGGTCGGTCTAACTGGTAGATATCAATCATCCTATGAGAGATGCCTTCATCATCTTCCTGGTGGCTATTGTGCCTGATTGCTCTGAATGAAAGCTATTATGGCACAGAGATTCTGTTTCTAAGTATCATTTGATGTCTGAGAACATGATTGCAGCACATTAAATGTGCTACTTGTTTTCATTAAATTTGACTTTTTGCATTCCATAATTTTCAGGGTCACTAAGGTTCGAAAACACAATGTCTCAAGCAAGCAACTGACTCTATATTTGAAGGAGCACTATATGCATTATTTATCTTACTGGGCTGTTTCTGTATGCTGCTAAATCACTAGCAGGGGTGGATTGGACATAGACCTTACAGGGAAATTTCCCGGTGGGCCGATGCCCAGGGGGCCACCTGAGTCCTCCTCACAGCCGGCAAGTGGAAGTTTTAGGGGATGTATTTTGTGCTGCTAGCAGTATTTTGTGATGGACTGTGGTATTTGGCTCTGTTGGGGCGGTATAATGTGCCACAATATGGTATTGTTGGCCCTGCCTTCCATCAATTTGGACCCAACTACAAAACGGGGCCACTTTTAGTATTTTTTTTCCAGGGCCACTTTAAGTTCCCAGTCCGCCCCTGATCACTAGGGGGTTAAAGTTAAATAAAACAATACCATCAGATCTGATTATGGCATGGCATAAGCAATTGAAGCAGCAGACTCTTTTCTCTGCTGGCAGCAGGGGCACGATAAGTATGCTCAGATCTCAGGCTATGTCCTCTCTCAGGACATTATAGTAACTGTATAGTTTAATTTGTTTTGGTGGGTAACATTGGGCTACATTATGGCCACTTAAGTAGTCTATGTTATGCCTCCTGACTCATCCAAGCAATATGCAGGAACCAAAGGTTCTAGATGTTACAAATGATCTAACTTTTTGGGTAGTAAAAGCTGAATACTGAAATACAAGTTAAAATATGGAATTAGAACATCCCTGCTTGATGTGATCATAAAGCAGAATTTGGTAACATTGACTAGATAATGAACAGTAGAAATATTACAGATGTACCAGACCAGGTATTAGGTTCCGGAGCAGTGGCGTACACACAATCCATGGGGCCCCGGTGCGAAACTGATCCATGGGCCCCCCCCCCCCGTCGCCCCCCCTAATTTCTGAGAGCGCTGCTAATGGCCATTTCAGCCCCAGTTTACTACTAAAATTATTTTGGCTAAATAAAGTATATTACAAAAATGTAACCTATCACTTGCCGTTTCCGTGCGGCTAATCCGCTGCGTGAATGAGTGCCAAGCCCCACTCCGTACAGCAGAGACACGGAGCACTAACAGGATTGATAATGCTCTGTGCCTCTCTGTGATCTTTTAACTACAAAATCACGGTGACAACTTTATCTCACTGTGATTTTGTAGTAAAAGATCACAGAGAGGCACAGAGCATTATCAATCCTGTTAGTGCTCCGTGTCTCTGCTGTTTGGAGCGGGGCTTGGCTCTCATTCACACAGAAGATTACCCGTACAGGATGTTAAAGAGCCCTAACCCCAATGCACAGCTAAACTCACCCAGTCCTAATAAAATCTGGTCCTACCTCATCCAGAGTGTCGCTGGCGTCGGCGTGATGTCCGCTGGATCCAGAACAAGGTCCCTGTGGGGAAAAAAAGAATAATTACATAAGGAAGGGATGGCGACTGCCCCTGTGATATCACCAGCAGGGGGCGCTGTGCTGGCCGGTAAGACTGAGCCATGCCAATGTATAGCAGAGTAATCTAGTGCTACCACACAGTACTAATGCCCACCTTGAGGCCCCTCACAGTACTAATGCCCACCTTTGTTCCTGTAACAGTAGGTATACTCAGATATGTGCCCCTCACAGTAGTTATGCCAAATATGTGCCCCCTCACAGTAGTAATGACCAGAATATGTGTCCCCTCACAGTAGTAATGACCAGAATATGTGTCCCCTCACAGTAGTAATGACCAGAATATGTGTCCCCTCACAGTAATATGCCCAGATATGTGCCCCTCACAGTAGAAATGCCAAATATGTTCCCCTCTCACTGTAGTAATGCCAGATTATGTGTCCCCTCAAAGTAATATGCCCAGATATGTGCCCCCTCACAGTAGTAATGCCCAGAATATGTGCCCCCTCACAGTAGTAATGCCAAATATGTGCCCCCTCACAGTAGTAATGCCAGATTATGTGTCCCCTCACAGTAATATGCCCAGATATGTGCCCCTCACAGTAGTAATGCCGCATATGTGCCCCCTCACAGTAGTAATGACCAGAATATGTGCCCCTTCACAGTATTTATGCCCAGTTATGTGCCCCTCAAAGTAGATATGCCAGATTATGTGCCCCTTCAAAATATTTATGCCTAGATATGTGCCCCTCACAGTAGTTATGCCACATTATGTGTCCCTCAAATTAGATATGCCCACATATGTGCCCCTCACAGTAGTTAAGGGCTTCTGTCATCACTTTTGACATTATAAGCTGTCTGACATTAGCTATGTGCTAATGTCAGAGCAGCTTGATAATGTCTTTTACAAAAACCGAAGCATACTCGGGCCAAAACGAATTTTATAATATGTAATTAGCCTCTAGGAGCAGGGCGTTGCCCTGCTCCTAGAAGCTTGTGCGGCAACCTGCTGGCACGCCTCTTACTTTGAGTGACAGTGCTGGCAGCGATCCTCCGGCACTGCCTCTGTGAAATCCAGCGCCTGCACGGCCGCTTGTACTCGGCGCAGGCGCGGTGAACAGAGGACAGAAGGCACCAGCATCCTCTGCTCACCGCGCCTGCGCCGAATACAGAACGGCCGCGCAGGCGCGGGATTTCACAAGGAGACAGTGCCGGAGGATCGCTGCCCGGCACTGTCACTCAAAGTAAGAAGGGGCGTGCCAGCAGGTTGCCGCACAGAGCTTCTAGGAGCAGGGCAACGCCCCTGCTCCTAGAGGCTAATTTACATATTATAAAATTACGTTTTTTGACCCGAATATAACTCGGATTTTTGTAAAAAAGACATTATCAAGCTGCTCTGACATTAGCACATAGCTAATGTCAGACAGCTTATAATGTCAAAAAGTGATGACAGAAGCCCTTTAAGCTTTCATATGTGCCCCTCAATCCTCATAGTTATGCCTTCATATGTGCCCCCTCACAGTAATGCCTGATTAGGTGCCCCTCAAATTAGTTATGCCCCCCTCTTGCTCTTTGCCCCCAGTCTGCAGCCTTAGAAAAAAAAACCTACTTACCTTCTTCCCTGATGACAGGCTCCCTCCTCACTCATCTTGGTGCTGGCTGTGCTGCAGGCAGATTCCCGGGTCTTCAGATCTCCTCCCACAGCCAGCAGCTCGATCTGGGGCCAGCAGGGGGAGCTCCTGAGCTGTGAAGAGCAGTGAAGCAGGGATGAAAGAGGTTTCCCTGCTTCACTACGGAACAGAAATGCCGACCAGCCGGGTGTGTGAGTGTGCGCACCCCCCCCCCCTCCCTCCCTCCACATTATACATGTAATGGAGCGCTCTGTACTTCGTGCTGGGCCCCATCAGAGCGCTCCATTACATGTTAGTACATGAATTAGGGTAGCTTGCTGGCCTGGGGGGTGGGTCCACAGGCGGCCGGGCCCCCTGGAGTGCCGGGCCCGGTCGCAACTGCGACCCCTGCGACCCCTGTATGTACGCCACTGTTCCGGAGACAGATGGACGGGATCAAGAGGAAGCAGAGAGATCTGCAGGCATCCTTTCAGGAAAATAACTTTGCTGAGGAGGGATGTTCAGGTTGAATTATGGCTGCTTTGGTCAAGAATAGTGATGAGCGAGCATGCTCAGCCCAGTACCAGTTCGGCTCGAGCATCTCTATGCTCGGCATGTCGCGGTACTCAGCTGAATACCACTTGTGCTCGTCGCATTGCTCGAGTCTCCTCCCCGCACTAAGCAGCCAATCAACGTTCAGGTAAGTAATTCCCTTCAGTGTAATGCCATAGCCATGTTAGCTATTAGCCTTAGGTCTCATGCACATGAACGTATTTTGGGTCCGCGTCCGAGCCGCATATTTTGCGGCTCTTGCGCGGACCCATTCACTTCAATGGGGCCGCAAAAGATGTGGACAGCACTCCGTGTACTGTCCCCGTCCTTTGCTCCTTTCCATGGCCCCGCAAAAAAAATATAGCATGTCCTATTCAAAATGGACAAGAATAGGCATTTCTACAATGGGCCGTGTAGTGGAACGGAACGTGGAACAGCTTCCGTGTTTTGCGGATCCGCGGATTGCGGGCCGCAAAACACCTACGGTCGTGTGCATAAGACCTATCACTGGTTGGCTGACCTGAACACGTGATACCAGTTTATATAGGAGCCGATGTCCCACGCACGGATCATTCAGCGTCAGGAAGAGCAGACAGTAGGCAGGGACAGATAGTGTTTTGCTGGAAACTCACAGATTTAACTCCAAAAAAACTATTGAAAGACCAAACAGTCCTCTTAAGGACTACAGTGTGTGTTTGACAACAGTGCAGCACCATTTTTTATTTTTTTACCAGAGGTTAAATTCCTCAGTATCAGGGACAGGTGTCTTCAGGAAGGGACAGATAGTGCAGGGCTGGAAAATCTCTTTTTTAAGTACCTAAAAGCTTTTAAAAGACTGAAAGATTTGCTACAGTATTAGTGAGATCTAGAGTACACCATCAGAAAGCAGTGTGTTTAGCAGACATTATAAAAAGGGGCATATTCACTAAAGTGTGTCTGCAAGTGAGATCTACAGTACGCCATCAGAAAGCAGTGTGTTTAGCAGACATTATATAAAGGGGCTTATTCACTAGAGCAGGGGTCAGCAACCTCCGGCACTCCAGCTGTTGTGAAACTACAACTCCCAGCATGCTCTGCTCACTTCTATGGGAGTTCTGAGAACAGCCAAACAAGTGTGCATGCTGGGAGTTGTAGTTTCACCATATCTGGAGTGCCAAAGGTTGCTGATCCCTGCACTAGAGTGTGCCTGCTAGTGAGATATACACCACACCATCAGATAATTTTTTCTGGGGAACCTAATTTGTGCCACATCTGTGTGTGCGTTCAATCCGCAACCGTTTTATTCATTACTCCAGCAGAGAAGTATTTATATTTTGGGCAAATTTAACTAGTTTTGGGCACATCTGTGTGTGCATTTAGGCCACAACCGTATATACAGTATTCCAGCAGAGAATAAATTTTATTTGGGACAAATTTAACTAGTTATAGGCTCATCTGTGTGTGCGTTTAGGCCGCAACCATATATACAGTATTCCAGCATAGAATTATTTGTATTTGGGACAAATTTAACTAGTTTGGGGTACATCTGTGTGTGTGTTCAATCTGCAACCCTTATATTCATTACTCCAGCAGAGAATTATTTATATTTTGGGTAAATTTAACTAGTTATAGGCACATCTGTGTGTGCGTTTAGGCCGCAACCATATATACAGTATTCCAGCATAGAATTATTTGTATTTGGGACAAATTTAACTAGTTTGGGGCACATCTGTGTGTGCATTCAATCCGCAACCCTTATATTCATTGCTCCAGCAGAGAATCATTTATATTTTGGGCAAATTTAACTAGTTTTGGGCACATCTGTGTGTGTGTTTAGGCCGCAACTGTATATACAGTATTCAAGCAGAGAATAAATTTTATTTGGGACAAATTTAACTATTTTTAGGCACATCTGTGTGTGCGTTTAGGCCGCAACCATATATGCAGTATTCCAGCATAGAATTATTTGTATTCTGGGACAAATGTAACTAGTTTGGGGAACATCTGTGTGTACGTTCAATCTGCAACCGTTATATTCATTACTCCAGCAGAGAATTATTTATATTTTGGGCAAATATATTTTTGTGGCCCTGGGCTCAATGAAACAGTGTAAAATAATGTAGCTGAGGGCCTCCAGGTGCGCTAACCCTCTAAAACTGTGACGGCGATGGCGAACCTTTTAGAGACTGATTGCCCAAACTGCAACCACAAACACACTTATTTATCGCAAAGTGCCCACACGATCATTTACCCTGAATACAGTCCAATATAGTATATCTCCCATGTTCCTTATTATTTAGCTATAGTAGCCTGCCTACAGTCAATGTGCTGCCTGTGCCATTCATGGTGTACCAGACGCTGATGAATGGCAGGAAAAGTGTACGGCATATTGGTGCACCATAGACTTTTTCAAGGGTAAGGGTGCCCACAGAGAGGGCTCTGAGTGTCACCTCTGACAACTGTGCAAGAGTTTCGCTGACCCTATAAAACATTATGAGTGAGGGTAGACAAAAAGCATGTTGATATGATGGAGGAGGAGGAGGAGAAGGACGAGAAAAGGAAGATTGAACTATATAACCTTTTTAGTGGTGGCAGAGGTGTATGTGAATACAGTGTATTAAGTACATTACAAACAACACATTTAGAGTGCCTTTATGTTCAGCCGTTTTTATCTGGTGGAGTAGAGAAGTCAGGGGCAATCAAGGCCCGGTTCATTTTTATAATAGTCAACCTGTCAGCATTTTCAGTTGACAGGCGCATGCGCTTATCTGTTATTGTGGCCCCAGCAGCATTAAATACCCGCTGTGACAAAATGCTGGCGGCAGGGCAGGCCAGCACCTCTGAGGCGTAAAGAATACAAACTGAGGGTGGTCTGGCTATCACCCTGTGTACTGTGTTTGACTTTTTTTTGTTATGGTTTGAGTTAGAGTTTATGACTAGTCTGTAAGATATGTTATTATTGTTATTTATTTTGTTATTTAGGAGTTTTTCAACAGGCCATGCCATTGTTTTACCACCACTGTTGTATCTTATGTTTGTATTTTATAGTAATGTGTAAGTTTTGGATGAGGTTTTAGTGAATAGTGTACAGGCCAGCCCCTCAAAGGCATAGAGTGCAAGTTTGTGCCACGTATCCAGCTTGGACACCCAATAGTTGTAAGGCACTGAGGGATCATTTAGGACACTGACACGGTCTGCTATGTACTCCTTCAGCATCTTACAAAATGTTTCCCTCCTTGTGACACTAGGTTGCTCATCAGGGTGAGGGTGCTGGTGGGGTGTCATGAATCTGTCTTGTAGTGTTGTCCTGCCTCTGTTGGAACTGCAGTGTGTCCCCCTCATCTCTCCTCCTGGGTTGCCCAAGGAACTACGTACTCTGCCTCCAGTGTTGTCATATGGAAATTTTCTAAGCAATTTTTAAACAAGGACTTTCTGTTATTGCATTGTTTTGCTAGTCGTCTCCACCACAGGAATGAGAGATTAGTTCTCTTTGTAGTGGGGGTCGATAAGAGTGAACAACCTGTAATCCGTGTTGTCTAATATACGTGTAACACATGGGTCATGGAAAAGGCAGCCTAACATGAAGTCAGCCATGTGTGCCAGATTCCCAACAGGCAAGACTTCGCTATTGTCATCAGGAGGATGACTCTCATCCTCCTTATCCTCTTCCTCCTCTCCTGCCCATCTATGCAGAACAGATGGAATAAACCTGCTATTGTTACTACCCTCTGTAGCGTAGGCAATTGTCTCTTGCTCCTCCTTCTCCTCATCATCATCATCCAATTCACACTGAGAAGCCGAACTGATGGTGTTCTGGCTATCACCCTGTGTAATGTCTCCCCCCTAGTTCCACCTCTTCCACATGTGAAGCGTCCGCCTTTATCATTACCAGCCAGCATTTCACCAGACACAGAAGTGGTATGGTTAGGCTGATAAAAGCAGCATTGCCACTCACCATCTGTGTTTATCCCTCAAAGTTGCGTAGAACCTCACAGAGGTCAGGCATACAAGAGCTTGTTGCAGCTGGTATTCCACTACTGCTGCTCACAAAGCCTGGACAACATGTAGAACGTAGAGTGCCAGCGTGTGCTCATGTCGCACAATAGTCTGTTAGCTGGCAAATGCAAGCGCTGCTGCAGTGTTGCCAAACCAACAGCAGCTGTAGATGACTTTCAGAAATGGGCACACACACTTCACCAGTAGCTCAGGTAAAATTGTGTAGGTTGGGAGAAAATTGAGAACATGTGGCCTAGGCATGGTATGGCCGGATCCTGGACATTAAGGTGGGATCCACATGACCATATCAGCATTTCTCCCATGTACAATTTTCCCTTCTTCACTGGGCAGAGGTTGTTTTCTGCCTCTGTGATGGCCCAGATTCGCTGAGGGCTGGGCCTGTCATGTTCCAGGGTTTGATTTTTTATTGTTATGGTTTGAGTTTGAGTTTCTGACTAGGCTGTAAAATAAAATATGTTATGGTTATTTGGTTATTTATGAGTTTTTAAAAAGTTCATGCCATTGGTTTATCTCCGCTCTTGCGTGTTAGGTTTTTAGTTATATTAATGTATAAGTTTGGGAAGTTTGTTGTGCATGGTACATATATGCTGTATGATTGCCATGTGTGTGTGAACTTGCCAAGCTACAAGGCTGCCAACAAATTATGGCCATTATCAGACACAACCAACCTGGTCCGTTATACCCTGCCATAGCTCTGCGGCGGTGTGCTGTTTGTCACCCAAGCAAATTAATTTCAGCAAGGCCTGTTGCTGCTTCTCCATGAGAATTCAGAGTTTGCAGTGGAGGAGGAGGTGGAGGCGGAGTAGAAGAATGGGGGTTTGCAGCTACTAATGTAGCTGGTAGCAGAAATCCTGATGGAAGTAGTGCCCGCAATCCTTGGCTTCGGTGGCACCTGTGCCATCCCATGGTAGCCTCCTACCGGCCTCCACAAGGTTCACCCAATGTGCCGTCACGGAAATGTAGCATCCCTGGCCAAAGGCACTTTTCTGTGTGTCCATCGTTAAGTAGACCTTCCCAATAATTTTGATGTTTAGGGCATGGGTGATGTTACGGGACACAATTGCTGGTGTAATGCGGGAATGGCACAGCGAGAAAAATAGTGGAGGCTGGGGACTGAGTAACGAAGGATGGCCACCGCCATGAGGCCTAAATGGCAACATTTCCATGGCTCCAAATTTTGAAAGGTGCGCATTTAGTGTATTGGCGCTTACGTTCAAAGGCCTGGGGACATCTGTACGCTGTGCTTGGACACAGAAGTGGGTGTGCTAGATGATGGTGCTTGCGAAGGCCCAGCTGCAGGGCGGGAGTCATCCAGACCTGCGTCTAGGACAGAGGATTGG
This sequence comes from Bufotes viridis, assembly GCA_033119425.1. Taxonomy (NCBI): domain Eukaryota; kingdom Metazoa; phylum Chordata; class Amphibia; order Anura; family Bufonidae; genus Bufotes; species Bufotes viridis. The sequence goes on from CM065590.1 coordinate 28,126,981, forward strand.
CCAGTATTTAACACAGGGGAGGAAGAGGAGGATGTGGTGTGTCCCACAGACACTGATTTTGGACCCAGGGGTTCGGCTGACCTATTAGAGTGCTGTGATGCCATGTGGCGGATCATGCTAGTTTTCCCACCCTACTCATTTAGCCTCCAGTGTACAGTCTTCCCGCATTATGTTCCCGTGTTTGAGGTTTTATTGTTATGGTTTGAGTTAGTTTATTAATAGGATATAAAATATGTTATGGTTATTGTTATTTATGAAATGTTGAGTTCTTATTTTGGTATGGCACAGTTACAGTTTGCTAATTAAAAATCATTTTTCGTCCTCACTTTCCTCAAAAAAGCCCCAGACTGCAGAACACCTACCCCTTGGCAAGGGAGATTTGTGTAAGGGGGAACGGTTGCGGGACTGTTTGTTATGGACCGCCTTCTCCCTTTTGCCACCCCACAGCCTCTTCCAGGCTGTTGCGGTGCTGTGGATCGCTCCCCCTCTTTCCTGCTGTCATCGCTTGGCTTTCCACCTTCCCAGGTTGGGTCAGTGATGTCATCGTCCCCCATCTCCTCTTCTACTTCCTCACTCTGGTCATCCTCCTGACTTGTGTTGACCTAACAAGACCCTACTTATTGACAACTGTGTCTCATCCCCATCATCCACCAAGTGAAACACTAATTGCCATTCCCCCGCCGTCATCTTCTTCTGACTTTGGAGGCTGAAGAGTTTGGGGATCAGTGCATAAGATATCCTCATGTCCCTCTTCAGGGCAGGTCAGCTCACCTGCAGGCCCTTACCTACAATTTTTTGGGGGTCAGCTCACATGGTATATTCTTTTCTATGTTTTCAGACTTTGAAGGAAACATAAATTGCTTTCCTTCGGTGGTGAATCTTTCACGCATGTGTTTTTTGCAGAATTCAGGTTTTTATATAGTTGCACTGGGGTAAATATTTCAAACTTTTTTCCTAGCCGGTGCTGAACGACATTCCCTGCACTCAATCTGCAGAGTAACGTTAGCGCATGCAAAATATCGCTGTGAAATGCAATGTAATTTTTTCGTAGCCGGTGCTGGCCACCATTCACTGCGCTAACTCTGCTATGTGACGTTAATGTTATCTCTAACCCCCCAAAAAATTAGAAATTGAAACTGGTCATTCTTTCTTGGTAGCCTGTTCTAACTGGGTCATTTAACTTCTTAGATGGTCAGATCAGCAGGCCCTTGCTCCGAATGTTTGGGAGGGTCACCAGCAGGCTATAAAGGATAATTGTTCAAGGGTGTATGTATGATGCCCTCCTTTATGTGTAAGAAAGGGTGTATTGGAGTGCCGGTTCCTTGTAATATTTGGCAGCCTTTCACTTAGTGCATAGGCGTAGGAGTCCCACTACCACAATGTGAATGAGGCCCTCCTTTTTGTGAAATACAGGCTGTATCGGAGTGATTCTTCCTTGTAATTTTTGGCAGCACTTGCACTGTATATACAATTGAATATACTGGAAAGAATGTTTCCTTAAAATTTTTCTAGTGAAACTTTATTTATTTTTATTTTTTTTTGGGGGGGGTGGGGCGTATTTTCAGTCTGTAAAAGGCGTACAACTCGGACAACATGATTCCCAGCAGTGACCTGGGAGTCCAAGATGCATTCAGAAATTGTCCCCATGCTGTTCCCGATCCATTTCGGTGTTGTTTCTGTACTTTCAGACCTTCTCCAATGGACCAGGCACCCTCCGCTCAGAGCAGGAGGTTAATGGTTGTCTCCCATTGACTTCCATTATACTCGGGTGCTCGGCCTAGTGCACGAATATCGCTATGTGATACTGAACACCCGAACACTTTGGTGCTCGCTCCTCACTAGTCAAGAAGTGAACCAACATTTGTCATCTGAAATAGTTAGGATTAGAAGCTGACGAAGTAGAATTTGATCCGAATTTCAGGAGATATTCGATTCGCACCGAATCTGAATTTCCTTGCAATTCATGATAACGAATCACATTTTTTCCTTAAATGGCTGCTGCACATGTGAGGACATGGAGAAAGGAACTCTGGGAAGGCGGGATCACCCTTAATGCCATGCAGAGTCCCTCTGCTTTTAGATATTTAAGTATTCTCCAGCCCCCCCAGTCTCACCAGAGCTCAGTGACAGGCCAGCATCAGGACTTTCTGTGTGGGCGGAGGAAACATTGCCCCGCCCCCAGCCTTTGCCTGCACTTGCTCTAGGCTGCAATGCCCAAACATCAGACTGGGTGACTGGGCCTTCTGCTGCATCTGACCCACAGGCTCTGACCTCAGCTGCCGGACTGCAGGAGCTCCCTGGACCTTCCTATTAAAGCACCTGGTAAGTCCATCTAGTAAGAAGCATGCAGCATTGTCTGTGGAGGTGGGGGTGCAGGGCTGCTGGGGTCACATTCTCATTGTAGCAGCCCTGCACTGCCCTCAAGTACCGATGGTCACTGACCTGTGAGTTCCCACTGTCAGCTCTGTGTTTTCCCTGTGCCTCTATGTGAGTTCTTTGTGTCCTGTGGGCTTCCTGTGACTGCAGGGGACAACAAAACGACATGCTCGTGTGGTGCTTGTGACTTGGCCGTGCTGTGTTCAATTACCACATGGCTGTCTGGGCCATAGAGGGCTCTAGTTAAACTAATAAAGACAACATTGTTTAGGTGGTCTGCATTGTTAATTGGGGGTCTCTACTTGTATGAGCGTTTAATAGAACAGGTTCTGTAGACATCTATGTGGAATCAGCTGACGAGGGTGTAAAAGGAGTGCGCTTCTTCTTGACGCTAACATCGACCTGTAATGCTAAGTTAATACTTGAGTTATTTGGACAGTTTTGGCCCCATGACTACCCAAATAAGTGAAGTGTGCAGTGATTCTAAGAGCGACGCCTGTCATCTGCATATCATACTGACTCACTGTATTATTTCACTACCAAAGCACACTCCCTATGAGTGTTATTGCAAGGCACAGTGTTCTACACCACTGTAAAGGCTCTCTGCAGCCAGGAAATAGCCGTTTTAAAGTTTTAACATTTGGATCTAAGCAAATTTTTTCGGAAAATTCGGCAAACCAGCCAAATTGAATTTTTGAGAAATTCGCTCATCTCTAGTTAGGATACAAGCAAGAGATGGCTAGCTTTTACATGACTCTGCAGGAAATTGTTGCTTTTTAAATCCCTTTATATTTCAGGGGTGAAATTTGCTTCTGCAGAGATTTTGAAGTATCTCAGACAATACCTCTCCTGGCTAGGATGGGGTTCTCCTGGAAATGTACTGGGAATTCTGTGGGGCTGCTTCTCTGTCGACTGCTCCTTATATGTAACTCCTGTTTGGAGTCAGACTCCTTATCTGATTCAGTCAGAGGAGCTGTTATAATTTTATTGCTGGCCAAGGTGATTGCGAGGAGATTGAGGAAGATGCACATTGACACTTAACAATCAGTGTGGCTTCATCCCAGGAAAATCAGTTAGTAATAATTTAACGGTACTTTTACACGAGTCGACTATCTGGTCAATTCTCCTTCAATCATGTGAAACTGCGCGATTTTCGTGGCGTGTAAAAGCTGCAAACGAGAGAGTGACTAGTGACAGTCGGTAGAATCGTTTCTGGTTGGATCGTTTGTGTTGGCACAAAAATCATCATTGTTCATTAAAGATTTTCTTCTTGTAAACAGCATTTTTTTAATGCACACATGATATTGACGATTTCACTGTGGGTGTGTTTCATGTATGCCACTCAAAATTTAGGTAGACGCACATACATACGAACATGTACAATTCGAATTTTCGCCAGCATGTTCACTTGTCATTGGTTCCTTTATCAACCAATTGGAGTATGTGGGAAGGAAGAAAGTGGATATTACACTGCCCTCACAGCACATCTTGCACACAAAATCACTTCGTGTAAATTCAGCAGTCTACGATGGATAATGCGATCGTAACTACAATGTTTTGAGTGATAATCTCCATATCTAAAAGGTCTTCATTGAATCGTTCACTACACCCAGAAATGACTTGTTTGTGGCTCTATTGTACTGCTTCGTGGTAAGGTTCCTTTAGAATTCTCCTTTCTTTTTGGGATTACAACACTTTATTGGGAATAAATTCTTGATTTACCTAAATTCAGATATGGATAATTCTGGATTTTTTAGTTGTTAAATCCTTTGGGGTCTATTTCTTTTGATAGATTGAGGAATGTGTATGGTTTACCACAATGTACAATACATTGTTCAACTAAGTCACAACTTGAAGGCACAAATTAAGACTGCCACTCTTTTCTCAGAGGTGTTCACTGATACACATTGTAGAAGTAATTTTATGAGACGGGTTATAATACGAGCTCACCAAATATTTGGGTTATAATTTTAAATATCAATTAAGTATCGTACAACGCTTTATGGATTTTTTCACACTGTCACACTGTTCGCACATCGTATTACGCGCCTAGATTAATTTTTAAAACACAGAGGTGATCTACAGACAGTCGTCCAAAGTGTTGCCAAGAGGCGATGGATTTGAGGCACCTCCTTTGGAGATGCTAGAAGATTTATTTATACTGGAGATAGGTGACTACCACTCTTAGTGTGTTGTATCAGACAAAAGTCCTTCTGTCACTCATTTTATGTTGGTTGACAGATGCTTCTGTTCTTAAATGGGTTCTCTGAGACCAGGAACCCCTTTTGATATTGCTAGGCAGGGTGCAGGGATTTAAAAAAAGAAAGACTCATCTTCCGCCAGTGCACTGAATTCCCTCCTACTCTGCTTCTGGTCCCAGCTTGACCAAAAGTGTGACATGCTGCCTACATTACTGTAACATCTACACTGCTGGCCAATCAGTGGTCATGTGCGCAGTCATTGCATATGGCTGCTGCAACGAATGTTGATCGGCTGGCAGCAGTGACATGCATGTAGATGATGTGTCACACTTCCGGACAGTCTCATTAAGGGATTTGATCACTCCTATAATTCATTGATCTACTTGTGCTGCAGTGTATAATTCTACTCACAGGAATTTTATGAGACTCTGTCTCTTGAGGGGCCTATTCGGCAAATGTACAGGGCAGACCTGAGAGCCGGTCCCTGTTTGCTTTAGCAACCATTGATACCCATGTTTGCATGATAGTGGGACCAATGGAGAGACTGAAGAAGCCCACCCCTATTAGATGCTGAGATTGCTGTTGACCACAATATTTATGGGGCCAAACTGCTGGAATCGGCAGTCACAGAGCTCTGTAATACAGTTTCTTTTTCTGCCACTTATCTTGGAGGTGCACTAACTTCCTGTGAGACTGCCATATCAAATATGTACATCATATTGCAGGAACTGACACTTGACTGTGATGTACATCTTCATCATAGGTTTAGAAGGGTTAAAAACCTCAGTTCAGTCGCATGCCTAAACAACATTGACCATGATGCAACAGACAGAACATGTCTTTTGACTTCATTTCAGTCATTTTCAGTTGGGAAACGGTCCACATCGCTCACAGTAGCTCAGTGGTTAGCACTGGTGACTGTGGTCCTAGGTTCAAATCTGACCAAGGACAACAAGGAGTTTGTATGTTCTCCCCACGTTTTTGCGGGTTCCCTCTCACTCTCCAAAGACATACAGAACTTAGATTGTGAGCTCTATTGGGAACAGGAATATGTGAGCGCTATATAAGTGAGTATAATGAATGTCCCTTCCTCTGTTAGTGACTAGGGATGAGTAAAGTTATCAAAAATTGGATTCAAATGCTTTGACAAATTTCACAAAGAAATTTACTTCATAATGAAGCGCATATCTTTTGTAAGTAGCGGGAACAATGATGCGGAACAGCGATAGTGCTGCCCCCCCCATCATTAAACCCCTCAGATGCCGTGTTTACTGCTGATTGCGGCATCTGAGAATAACATTGAGGGCTTTCAGGGGTTAATCTGGAAAAAAAATACCTTATCCATTTGATTGCCAAGAGGCCGGCGCAGTCATTTTGATTGAAGACACCGAGCAAAATCTCTTGCAGTGCGTAGTGAGGTCATATGTCACCACACAAAAATTGTTGGGCAGGTTCTTCGATCATGATGACCACGGTGGCCTCTTTGTGTGCATGGATGAGGTGAGTATGTATTTTCTTTTTTACCGCCATTTCAGGGAAAATTGATTAGTTACCACGAAGTGCGAAGAAATTCGGCTTTGCGGCAAATCGAATGTTTCCTGAAATTCGGATGGAAGTCCACTTCAGATACTTCTATTCTCTCAACACTATCAGTGACCTGGGAGTCTCATCTCAGAACAGAGATTATTATATGGATCACAGACAATAATTCACTTAGGGTCCTAGGAAAGAACAAGGCAGGGAGGCTTTGTTTTAGGCCTCATGCACACGGCCGTTGTTCTGGTCCGCATCCAAGCCGCAAATTTTGAGGCTCCGGCGCGGACCCATTCACTTTAATGGGGCCGCGAAAGTTGCGGACAGCACTCCGCGTGCTGTCCGCATCCATTGCTGCGTTGGCCCCGCAAAAAAAAAATAGAGCATGTCCTATTCTTGTTCATTTTGCGGACAAGAATAGGCAATTCTACAATGGAGTTCCGTTCCGCAATTTCGCGGAGCATCTTTCGTGTTTTACAGATCCACTGTTTGCGGAACCGCAAAACACATACGGTCGTGTGCATGAGGCCTTAGTCTGCTGAGAAGTTGGGAGAACATGTGTTTGAACTAGGGGAGGAGATGCAGATAAGCAGAAAAAAAGTAATGCGTAGAAAGGATAGATCCATTCCTAACTGTTCCAGTTTTTCGAAGACCGGCTCGTAAAGGAAGCAGATGCTTCTGGTGAAGACCCTATTTTCCCATCCAACTTGTCATGAAGTTTCAGCTTCTGGGAACCATAGAAATAATTCTTCTCCGTAATGCCTTTTTTAAGATGTCTCCATCCATATTATTACTGGTTATCCTTTTCCACTGATCCAAGTAAGGATGACATTTCCATTGAACCCATTCGAGTACTGTTTTTCTTGTGGAGAACACCAGTACTGGTTTAGAGAGCCTTACAAACCTTGCAGTGTTCTCTGGGAAAAAGATATGCAGATTACCTCCCTTCCAAGAGAAGGAAAACTATCTCTGTAGTGCCACCTAGTGGGGGTTGCTGCACTATCGTCAATGTACAACAGGTCCTGCAACATGACTGAGGATATTAGTCAAACCAACAGTCATCTCCAAAAGGAAATTCAATCCAAAATCTGCCTTTTCATATGAAATTAGATCTTTTTAGCAATAAATGTGGCATAAAATCCCAGTGCAAAATGTGTACTGTGATATTGTCCTCCAATGGCTTCACAGAATTGTACACTAAAAATAAAAAAATAAAAATCTTCTATTAAATTCCTTTGTGGTGCTTAGCTATGAGTTGGGCAAGCTGTGCATAGAATGATGTGAATGTTATTCTCCTCTAAATACGTATGAAATAGCGCCCCATTGACTCTGCTTTGTGATGTGTCCCTGTTTGACCAGATGAAACATTTGCAAGGATGAACATTAAATCTAGTGACTTAAGCACATGGTGGCATGCATATATGACGCTAGACAGGTATGAATAAGGATCTATTACCAACAAAGCAATACAAATTACGCTGTCCTACATATCGGCTTTGCAGCACAAAACTGACTCATGGTGGAAAATTATACACAGACAAAAACATGAAGCTAAATGGAAAAAAAAAGAATCATTAAAAGGGGTTTTTTCCATGAATAATGTGAAAACTGAAAATCAGACATCATATAGAACAGGACAACCTCTTTCTAACAAAGCTAGAACCAGCGCTGTACCTCACATGGATCCAGAGATCTCCACATTCATTTCTCCAATTTTTCTGCAACATTTATTTCAAGCTGGCAGCTCATGTCCTTTCTGATGTGGCTCTCTCCCTACGACAGCTCAGGGAGCATGTCCTTTCTGCTGTGGCTCTCTCCCTATAACAGCTCAGGGTGCATGTCCTTTCTGCTGTTGCTCTCTCTCAGGGAGCATGTCCTTTTCTCTGCAGCTCTCTCCATGTAACTGTCACAGCTTCTAATATAAAGTGGAAGGATAGAACTGAGCATGTGTGACCATCTCAGCGAAGTGGCCGAGAAATATGGAAAAGAACAAACAGCAGGTGGTGCTATACAGATAGATTCAATTGAATAACTAAGTGGCCATACTAAGGGGGGTGACTTACCATCAGTAATGCGTCTATATTAGGTGTACTACTGGTGCAGATTGCAGCGCAGAGGTTATTTCTAAAAAAAAGCTGTGGTGTGGGTGGAAAAGGGGCAGGCCTGTCTCATTCATTATTTTCTACTCCTGTTTTAGGCATACAAAATGGTCTAAATGTAGGACAGCTCAGAAGCTGTCTTACAATTAGTCCGATGCTGGATACGTCAAAGTTATGTAGAGGCTGGCACCTCTACATAACGTTCGCGGATACACCGCCAGTGCAAGTTCTTAGTCTAAAACCTCGGTCTTAATAAATGACCCCCTAAATGTTAAATTCCATGTACCTACAAAAGTGTTCAGATCCACTGGTTTAAAAAATTTTGAACATTTTTGTGGGACAACCCCTTAAAAATTCAGGTGCTAAATGTGACAAATCGTCTAAGAAGATCAGTCATTTTCAAATCTAAAAGTGAACCCTTTCTCGTTCTGTGCCGATTAAGTTCTTACTATAGATCTAGATCTTCAGAGAGGTCTAAGTTTTGTTTTCCTGATACAGAGCTTCTAATCTTCAGAGGTGCAGAAATAAATACTAAAATTATGGGGAAGCTTAGAGCATAAACTGTATGTGGCATGAGCTCATTGGCTCCCTCTAGTGGCGGCTGCAGGTTGCTGACATTTATCATGTAACTCTTGGTCTAGGTCTAGGCAGAGGGATTTGGAGCAGAAATACAAGGCTGTGCTTGCAATAGAGACTTTAAGAAATCCATCAGCACAAAATTCTGAACCTAATTAGAAAAGGAAATGGTGTTCAAGGTTGAACATTGGCTTTAAGGGGTTCCAATCTGCATTTTCTTTATAAAGATTTATGGAACTGGTGGATCTCTGGTGGTGCCATTCCTAACAGGACTAAGAGAAAAGAACTTTTACATTGCACATAATGTATGTAAAATTATACAAAAAAGATGTAAATTTATATGCAGAGAATGAAACATTATACATAATCCATTATAAAGCCAATATATCCCACCATTATACTGTTCATTTACATAATGTACCCTACTGGAATTCGTTCCTTCGGTCATCGAGCTTTCGCTATAATGTTAGACTTGATTATTTGGGAATATGAGCGCATCTTTCAGTTGCCTAGCAACAAGTGGGTTCAGAGGTTGTCCAGTGCAAGGGAAGCAAGGAAGCATGTTAGATTGAGCTACCTCAATATTGGGATCAGGGGTGTAAGAACGTTAAAGGGTTTCTTGGCATGTAATGAATGGACGTCCCACCATTAAAGGGTGCCCCCCACCCACCCATATACCCGGGCCCCTCACACATATTGTACTTACCTTGCGTTGCTTCTGACACCCGCACCGCCGCCACTGCATCTCCTCGTCGCGCGGATGAAAACATCTGGTGACAGGGGAGCAACCAACAGCAGGCCGCAATGGGGACCAGCCTCCCTAGTGTCACCCACGAGGCTCGTTCCCGTCGCGGCCTGCTATTGACTGCCCGATCCCTCACAGGATGTTTTCATCTCATGGAGACACCATAAGGCAGCATATGAAGCTTCTATATGGCATTTTTCCATTCAATAGTAACATGAATCCAGCCAGCAAAGAAGTCAATATGGACAATTGCAAGACATTAGTACGTGCCTTGTATTAACTTTCTCTACATGATAAATGTGACTTGCTAAAGTGAGACAACCTTTTTACGATACCAAGAAATGTTTTTTCTTTAAAAAAAAAAATGCTGGGACACTAAAAATGCTGAAATATGGAAAAATATAGTAAGAGGCTGCACAGCGCTCGCCGTCACACCTTGTGCATACTAATTTATCTGCAGGCCTCTTCTTGATCAGCAGCACCAGGCCAGGAATGCAAAGCACCCCTAGGTCTGATAATAGGCTGCAGCATGGAATACACCGGGCTCACAATGTAGAGGCTCCAGGCTCTGTCTAATGAATCCTGTGGTGTCTCTAATGACCTTTGTTCCTGTCTACCTGCCGTGCTTTCATCACAGCCAGTCTGGCTTCAGTGGTGAATCAGATTGGCAGCGCTCGACTGTGACTCGTTGCCATACAGATATTAAATAATCCCTCTCCATCTCCTCGTGCTCTCGAGTGAAATGTTTTCCACTATTCTTTCAGCTGGGCTTATCAGATTTGTCTGCAAAGTGTAGAGCACTTGTTCTGATGATTTGAGGTTAGTGACAATAGTGGTCATATCAGAAATGAACATTTCACGTCATGTATCTCAAGGTTTTTGACAGCAGATTTGGGAGGACCCTAAACACATCAGCTGGTTATCCAGGTCCAAGTGAAATAGCTTTGGCTGTCCACCTTTTAGATATTGATGACCTATGAATATCAGAACGGCAACGGTCCAACACCAGGCACCTTCACCTATCAGTTGTTGGCTGAGACAGCATACTACAGCTCATTTCTCATTGAAGTGAATGCAAGCTGAGCTACAGTAAGTCCCCTGGTTTTCACCCTTCAACCCCTATACATCTGGTGTTCGCTGCAGGAAAACCACCAGGCCGCTACTTCCTTGAATAGTCCTAGTGTAGTTGGCAGTTAACACCCATGGGTCCACGCAAAGCACCAGAAGTACAATACAGGAAAAGCACACCATGAAGAGAACAGGCTGGCAGAGTACGTGCTAATCCAAGGCAAACACAAAATGCAGGCATGAAGCAAACTAGCCACACTGGCAGACAGACTACAGGAACCCAGGCAGACAGATTCAGGAACCCATTCAGATATAGAGTATACAGGACGACAGTGGTGAAGTCGTCCTGACAGACAGAAACACAAATCACAAACACGACAGGATGCAGTTCAGATACAGTAGGTAAAGGAAGACAAAACTAGGGAGCAGCACATTTATTAAGATCTGCGTTTTAGACGCCATTCTTAATAACCCCTATACCCGGAGGTGGATCCGAGTTAGGAATAGTAGCAGGCCTCCACATAACTTCGGCAGATCCACGGCCGCTTCTAAAGGTAAGACAGCTTCCTAGCTGTCTTACATTTAGATCATTTTCTACGCCTAAAACAGGCAAAAAAATGGTAAATGAGATGGGCCTTCTGGCCCGTCCCCTTCCTCGCCCACTCCATGCCCACTTTTTTAGACCTGGCGTGAGCGGGGAGAAGTCGCAGAGTGTGGCGCAAAGGACCAGAAATACGCCTAAATTAGGTGTATTTCTGTTTCATAAATGACCCCTTTACTGGCTCTAGCAAAACTAGAGGACCTGGCAGACTCTATGGAGACAGAACAAGAGCTCAATAGCACAGACAAGCAGAAAACATACTAATGCATGGAACAGACACAGGAAAATAGATGGACATAATTCAGACACACCGTAAATAACCACAATAGGTGGTGGTATACACTGGATGGTATGTCTCCAAATAATATTGTCAGGAAATCATATTGAATATATTACTAGGAGCATGCCTCTACTGGGAAAGACAATATTTAAAATGTAGCTTTTAATTATGGTAGATAAAATACAGGAAAGCAATAACAAATGACAAGACAGGTGCACACTGCGGTCTTACTAAGCCTTCAAACTGATTTTAAAATTGAAAGATTGGTCAACATATTCTGCAGTGGAGGACATGTCTAAGCCCGAGCACCACGCCAAGGTTTCTCAAGTAGCTAGGGACCTAACACTCACCTACCTGTGCCGTATTGGCAATACCAGGGGCCAGTGGTCATTACAGGAATGTATAGGCCGACTCCCAGCATACTCACCAGTTACCTCCAGCATGTCACCATGCCTGCAATGGGAGGGGGGAGAAGGCTGTGAGCCCCACCCAAGACTGGCTGATATGGCCCAGGCCTCACAGGTGCACCTAAATGTAGCCTGTGGATGGAAAACAGGCTACATTTACATGGGAGTTTATACACCTCCAAACAATTATATATACACAAACCAACTGAAATGTGGCATGAAGCAGGATGTGCTCAACCCAAAAATACAGTTGTGCATAGATATATACAGGGGAGTAGACCTACACTTGTGGCCCATTGCTAATAGCGATCCCTAGCAAAAATGAATACGGTGAAGGATGCCCGCAGTGGACCACAAGTACCACAATAGACATTTTACACAAGATGGCAATTTTTGCTGGGGATCGCCATTAGCAATGGGCCACAAGTGTAGGATCTGCTCCCCTGTATATATATGCACAACTGCATCTTGGGTTGAGCACATCCTCCTTCATGCCACCTTTCAGTTGCTTTGTGTATATAATTGTTTGGAGGCAGTGGCGCACCCCGGGGGTTGGTCCAACGGGTCTGAACCATTCATTTTTTTTATTTTTATTTTTAATCCTGCAGGGCCGCACCACGATCGCACAGGTGGCACGGCCTTGGTTCTAATTGTACTGTGGCGGGGCACGGGAGCGCATAGTTCCCTGCCCCGCTGCCTATCACCACTATAGGCTTCGGGCCGAGTAGGCCTGAGGCCTAAATGGTGGTAGAAGCCCGGCGCCGCGCAATTACATCATCGTGCGACGTGCGCGATGACGTCATCGCGCATCTGAGTCGCGCGCCTGCCTCACCATCCAGGACACAGGTCAGTGTTGGCCTGTTTTTTTGTGTGTTTTCTGTGTTTATCTGGGGGAGGGGGAAGATGGCAATTTGGGGGCAAATTAATGGGACAGTGGGAACAAATGGGGGGTAAATTAATTAATATGGGGCAGTTTGGGGGGAAATAAATGGATGGCCGTAAGGCGGGTAAATTAATTAATATGGGGCGGGTGAGGGGGCAAATAAATGAATGGCAGTGTGGGGCCAAATTAATTAATATGGGGCATCTAGTGGCACTGGCACCATAGGAGCATTATTTGGGGGCTTCAAAGAGGACTTTTTTAATGGCAAATTACGGGGGGCACTAAAGGGGAGAGTGGCACTATAGGAGCATTATTTATGGGCACTATGGGTCAGTAGAGCACTATGGGGGCATTTGGTGGCTCTAAAGGGGACTTTTTTAAATGCATATTATGGGGGACACTATGGCATTTTTTGCTGGCACATTATTAGAGGCACTATAGGAGCATTATTTGGGGGCACTATGGGAGAGTGGAGCACTATGGGGGCATTTTGGGGCTCTATTTTTTACTGGCACATTATAGGGGGTCTGAATTCTTGGATAATTAGATAAGGTGGTATGCGTCTCAAAGAAGTAGGATTCACGGAAAGCAAAGGGACGCTAAAACTACACTTTATTGTTACATTTAAAAACAGGTGGAGATTCCTGATCAATATAAAGAAGACCAGGGTATGTATACACATCAAAGATACACAAATGCACGTCCTGGAACTTATGCAGTGAGGTCCCTGGAGTGCATAGACCAAACACCAGAGGTGTCAGGCGTCAGGTGTGAGACAAATGGTCAAAGAAGGCTGGATGTGGCGGCCTGTCTGCTGAGTAAGGTGAGATTGAGGGCTAATTTTTGCCCAAAAAAACAAACAAACGTAGGTATTCTCAGCCAGCCAGCCACATCCAGCAGCTTCACAGGAGGTGCCTATTAAAAATAGAAACGGTCTTATCGGATCTAGTATAATCTGACTAATCTATCAGATGAACACTGCAGGTGGGATCAGGAAGGGAAAACCTGGCTGCCCCTGGTAATCCATAACCCTGGGTTCAGACCTGAGCGTTTCTGAGACGCGCGTTTTACGCGCGTTTTTGTCGCGCGTATTACAGCGCGTTTTTGCAAATAAGAAACGCGCATCATACGCGCGTTCGTGACTCTGGAGACCAATTAAAAAAAGGCATCTCTACACTTAACACGCGTTTTACGCGCGTTCCCATTGAAGTCTATTGGGTGCATACGCGTGACAAACGCCCCAAAAAAGCTCAAGTACTTGTTTATGCGTCGGGCGTTTTACAGCGAGTTCGAACGCGCTGTAAAACGCTCAAGTGAGAACCAGGGCCATAGGAAAGCATTGGTTTTCATGTGTTGAGCGTTTTACAGCGCGTTTGAACGCGCTGTAAAACGCTCAAGTGTGAACTGAGGGTAAATGCTCTACCCCTGATCTGGTTATCCAGGTGAACAAAGTGACCGCCCTTTTGGAAGTGATCCGCCTGGAGTGTCCCTACTCGCTGCCGACAGCAGTCCAATAATTGAAATGTCCAGAATGTCCTGATCCAGAATCATCACTGCGTGTAGTAAAGTGCGGGGAACAGATGCACATGGTGCACCTCAGGCAGGCCACAGACACAATGTCTCACCATCAAACTTAAGTAGCTAGGCTCATAGGCTGCTGATATAGCCCCGCCCCTGAGGTGTATGAGGTTACCCACCAACAGACAATGGCATGAGTTATGGAGGGGATGTAGAAGCTCTGCCCCCTCAGTCACATGTGTCTGTGTGGAGGGCCAGGGTTCCCATGACGTGATGTCCCGCCTATGGGATATGCCCTGTTTTCCGTCAGTGTGAACACTCGGCCGACTATTCATTGCATGTGAAATAAAGGACTACTTTAGGGACAAAAGTGGTTACACACTATAGATATAATGAGGATATTGAGGTCTATATTGCAAAATATATTGGGGAGCTAGATAGTATATACAGTATAATGAATATGAACACACATCAATTGGATGTGTATAACTCATGTCATAGACTATTGACTAGTGTTAGCATGTGTAAAAAATGACTCATAACCAGGGTAGCTCATGTAGTGAGAGCTGTCAGATAGACATAGAACTAACGGGGGACTACAGGGGCGCATTATACTATGGGGGACTCCAGTGGAACATTATACTACATGGGGGACTACAGGGGTGCATTATACTACAGAGGGGGACTACAGGGAGACATTATAGCATATGGGATACTACAGGAGAACATATTTATACATGGAGGACTACAGGGGCGCATAATACCATGGGGGACTGCAGGGGAACATTATACTACATAGGGGACTACGGGGGCGCATTATACTACAGAGGGGGACTACAGAGAGACATTTTACCATACGGGGGACTACAGGGGCACATAATTATACAGGGAGGACTACAGGGGCACATAATACTATGGGGGACTTCAGGGGGAATTATACTACACAGAAGACTACAAGGGTGCATTTTACTACACAGGTGACTACATGGGCACATTGTACTACATAGGGGACTACATGGGCTCATTATACAATGAAGGACAAGAGGGGGCATTATACTACATATTATTATACAAGGGGGACTATTATACAAGGGGGACTACACAGAGACCACCAGGGCACATTATACTACAGGAATACTACAGTTGTTCATTATACTACACGGGGGGGCTACTGGGGCACATTTACTACAGGGTGACTACAAGGGGGCGTTATACTATAGGGGGCATAACAAGGGGGCATCATACTACAAGAGGGCATTATACTACAGGGGGATTGAAGATGGGAGATTTCCATTATTCTGATCGGTCAGAAAAACAGAAAATATTTTTTTCAATAAAAGCAGATCCTTAATTTTTAGCGGCTGCATCCATTGTGCTTACTTTGCATCTGTTTTATTCAGTTCTGTCTAAGATCCATTATTTTTGACACAGGAAAAAGTCCTCCACGAAAAACGGATGCAAAAAATAAAGGGTACATTTTTTATTTTTTTTATTTGCACTTCTGACAGATCAGAAAATCAGAAACAAAAATGCTGTTGTGAACCTACTCTTAAGTAATGTTGCAAACAGGGAATAGATGCTAGTATGGTACCATCATGAGATTAATTGAGGCACAAAAATATGCCAGAGTCCTTCTTTAACCCCGTCTCGACATCTGCCATACATGTACATGCAGAGTGAGTGCCATAGCAACCAGGTGCCTGCTGTTTTACACAGCAGACACCCGGGGATAATGTTCCCAGTCAGTGGTAATGCTGATTGCGGACATTAAACCCCTCAGATTCTGTGGTCAAATGTGAAGACGGCATTTGAGAGGCTGAAAATCCAGAAGTGTGCGCATGCTGGGCAGGAACGCCTCCCCGGGCGGAGATCAGGGAAAGCATTACATTCAAGTAATAAACCACTGTACTAGGCTTCTAGGCTTGATACTTTTATATTACAATTCAGGCCAGCAGGTGACAACTGAATTGTTATAAAGCGATTGTGTAGAGTAATGGATAAAATTCCATTACATTATACCAGGCATCCTCAAACTGCGGCCCTCCAGCTGTTGCAAAACTACAACTCCCAGCATGCCTGAACAGCCATCAGCCTACAGCAGGGCATTGTGGGAGTTGTAGTTTTACAACAGCTGGAGGGCCGCAGTTTGAGGATGCCTGCATTATACAATCTGCAATCTAATGATTGCAAGTTGGGCTCCACTTGTGGGCCTAAAAATAATAAAAAAAGTTAAAAAAAAATTGCAAAAAATATAATAATTCAAATCACCCCCTTTCCCCCAAATCAAAATAACTAATCAAAAACATAAACATCATGGCATGGCATAATTGGAAAAAAATCTAAATTAAAGATTTTTTAGCATGTCACCAGAATTCTTTTAAAAAAATTGGATAAAAAGTGATCAGAGAGTCATACAACACCCAAAATGGTATCAATAAAAACTACAGATCATGCCACAAAAAATGAGACCCCACACAGCTCCGTAGATGTAACTATAAAAAAGTTATGGGGGTCTTAATATGGTGATTAAAAAAAAAGATGATTTTTTTCAAAAGTTTATTTTTTTCAGTATTAAAACACAAGAAAAACTATACAAATATGGCGTTGCTGTAATTGTGTTGACCTGGAGAATGAAGAGCACAAGTCAGTTTTACTGCATAATGAATGCCGTAAAAACAAGACCCATAAAACTGTGGCAGCATAGCATTTCTTTTCAAATTCCACCACATTTGGATTTTTTTCCCAGCTTCTCACTACATCCTATGCAATATACAATAGTAATAAGGACCCAGCTATGGAGGTCTGAAACGTAGATGCTTCATGGAGAGTATGGATTTTATTTTCACATTTGTTATTTAAAAAAGTAAATCACTTTTGGATAAGCTGGACTTCACCATTGATATTGTTTCTGCCAATAGAAAGTACAACTTGTCACAAGCTATGTGAATGGAAAAATAAAAACATTATGGCTCCGAAAAAGGCAGTGAGTGAAAAATTAAAATACAAAAATGGAAAATCGCTCTGTCGGGAAAGGGTTAAAGGTGCTTTACCACAAATTACATTTATCACCTATCCATTGGATTGTTGATAAATGCTAAATTATTAGGCCTCTGACCATTGGGACCCTTATGATAAGTAGAATGAGAAACATCTGCCTCCTATGCCCTTTAATATGGTCATTCAATATAATATAGAGATAGCAAATCATCGCCATATGAGTGTATGAAAATGATAGGCTTGGTAGCTGCCAGTGAAACCTACTTCAGACTAATCACTGTTTTACACTAGACCCTAAGTAATAAGATTGACGTTGTGTTCAATTCTTTGCATTCAACATGGTATTGATGAAGCAGTGGAGCATGGCTATAACTTGTACATGTAATCTTAGGCTAATAAATGAATTGGTTGTAAAGTTCTAGTAAATCAATGCTATACAAACCAAAACCATAATAAGGAGCCAAGGTTCTGGGTCTAATTAACTGACAAACTGTTAACGTCAATACAGTCTCTTTTTATCATCTTATCCTGTCCTTTTTTTGCTGTCTTCAAATGTGCATTCTCCCTTCTGTTAAAGTTTATAGGGTGACCACGCAGAATTGTTCTACATGTTTTTAATTTCGACTTGAAAAAATATATATATATTACATTTACAGTTATTACCCCTTTTCATTTATGCAATTTTTTTTTCACTCCCTGTCTTCCCAGGGCCATAACTGATTTATTTTTTCACTCGTAGCTGTATGAGGGCTTGTTTTTTTTTTAAGGACAATTTATACTTTCTAGTGGCACCATTTGGTGGGAACTGGAAAAAAAACAATGAACCTGGGGTGGAATTGGAAAAAAAAAAGCTATTCTGCCACAGTTTTATGTTTTTTTTACGGCATTCCCTATGCGGTAAAATTGACCTGTTACCTTTATTCTCTAGGTCAGTACAATTACAGTACAATTACACTTGCATAGTTTTTCTATAAAAACCTTGAAAAAAAAAACATTTTTAATTTCATCACCATACTCTGACCCCTATAACTTTTTGGAGTTGTGTGTACAGAGCTGTGTGAGTGCTCACTTTTTGCTGGGTAGCTTTTATTGATACCATTTTGGAGTGTATATGTCTCAATTTGTTTTGGGAAAAAATGAAAAAGACAAATCGCTATTTTGATTTTTTTTCTATTAGGACATTCTCCATATGGAATAAATATGTTAATATTTTAGGCATTTTGTGACTTGGAGGTGGAAATTATATTAATTTTTTTATGATTTATTTTTATTTTTGGGAAAGGGGATGATTAGAATTTTTATATGTTTTACATTTTTTTAAACTTTTCAAAACCCCCTCTAGGGGACTTTAACAAGTGATCATCTGATCGCGTCTCCCGTACTCTGCAATGAATTACCATTGTAGCCTATGGGAGTTCTATTATGTTCTAATTTTGTCCTGCCATAGTTCCATAGGAACTTTTGCTGTGTTAGCCTTGGATCTATCAAAGGGACCAAGTCTACCACAGCGAACCTACGGCTTGGCTTTCCCAATTGCCATGTGGGGGATCCACTTGGGACTTGGGAGGGCAGTGCTCCCGAGGAAAGCTACCTCAGTTGCCATTGTCGCAATTGACCACAGCATCTGAGGGGTTACATGTCTATGATCGGCATCATCACTGATCACAGGCATTAGTTCCTGGAGCCTGCTGGATAAAACAACAGTATCTGGAATGGGCACCATCTTTAAAGGGCATCTGTTAGCAGTTTTGTACCTATGAACCTGGCTGACCTTTTGCATGAACTCTTGGCTGCTGAAGACATCTGTGTTTGTTCCATGTTCAACATGTGCCCACATTTCTGCGAAAAATGATGTCTTAATATATGAGCCTCGGTGAGGACGGGCGTACCATTACTCCTAGAGGTTCAGCCCTCTCTGAAGCTGCTGCACCCTCTGCACTTTGACAGGGCCAGGCAATAAAAACATGATCACACCTGGTTCTATCAATCAAAGTGCAGAGGCAGAAAGAGCCGAACCTCTAGGAGTAATGGCAACGCCCCCGTTGCTCCTAGAAGCTAATTTACATATATTAAAACCTCATTTTTCTCAGCAAGGCAGGCACATATGAACATGAGACCAACACAGATGCCTTCAGCTGCCAAGCGCCCATGTAACAGGTCAGCCAGTGTCATAGGGACAAAACTGCTGACAGATGCCCTTTAAAGACCTGACCAGCGCCTTACATGTATGGTGCTGGTCGGGAAACTGATACAAAAACACAAATGAATATCTTGAACTTCATCTATGGCCCCCAAAAGAGATCATTCACTTTTTCAAAAAGATTCTCTGGTTTGTGGCAGCTAAGTAGATGAGAAGCATAAACACTGTGAATAAAGGTATTTGGAAACTGAACTAGCAATGAGATCCTAAACAGACATTATATGACCGAGATCAAAAAGGAAAAGAAATCATAACCAAGAGATACATTAAAAAATATAGTAATGGAATCACAACCAAAAAGTCAAAGAGCAAAGAAGGAAAGGTAACAGACAACAATGTTTCTGTCATTAGGAGGCCATGACTGGCATCAGAACTTGGTTATTATTACTCCTTGATAATGTTTTAATTAAAAAACTCAGTTAGAGCTCATGCACACGACCGTATGGCTTTTTCAGTATTTTGCGGTCCGCAAAAAATGGATCCGCAAAAAATACTGATGACGTCCGTGTGCATTCCATTTTTTGCAGAACGGAACGGCTGGCCCCTGATAGAACAGTACTATCCTTGTCCATTATGCGGACAATAATAGGACATGTTCTATCTTTGAACGGAACGAAAAAACGGAAACGCAAAGCATGCAGAGTACCTTCCGTTTTTTTTGCGGATCCATTGAAAGGAATGGTTCCGCATATGGAACGCAAAAAAAACTGAACGAAAACGAAAAAAAAAAAACGTTCCTGTGCATGAGCCTTTAGGGTGTAGTTGACTCGCTGATGCTGGCTACAACCTGTTGTGGTTTTGGTGTGTAAGGTTCATATGATAGGCAGTGGCGTACACACAATCCATGGGGCCCCGGTGCGAAACTGATCCATGGGGCCCCCTCCCCATCGCCGCCCCCCACCCCTAACCTGCCTTCACCCCCTGTACGCTAAAAACATCCTATATTGTGCTCCAGGCAGTAATCCCTGTATAGTGTCCCCAAAAATAATAGAATTGCCCCTACAGTGCTTCCCCAATAGCAACGCCCCCATGCTGCCTCCATATAGTAATTTCCCCCACACTGCCCCCATAGTAATTTGCCCCCACACACACACACACAGTCATTTCCCCACACTGCCCCCATACACTAATTTCCCCACACAGTAGTTTCCCACACTGACCCCATATAGTAATGTCCCCCACACTGTAGTTTCCCCACATTGCCCCATATAGTAATTTGCCCCCATAATCATTTGCCCCCACATGTCCCCCCACACCGTAGTTTCCCCAACACTGCCCCCACACCGTAGTTTCCCCAACACAGTAGTTTCCCCACACTGCCCCCACACAGTAGTTTCCCACACCGCCCCCACACAGTAGTTTCCCCACACCGCCCCCACACAGTAGTTTCTCCCACACTGCCCCCACACAGTAGTTTCCCCACATTGCCCCTCACACAGTAGTTTCCCCCACTCTGTAGTTTCCTTCACCCTGTAGTTTCTCCCACACTGCCCCTATAGTAATTTGCCCCCACACTTCCCTCACACAGTAGTTTCCCCACATTGCCCCCACACTGTAGTTTCCCCCACTCTGTAGTTTCCTTCACCCTGTAGTTTCTCCCACACTGCCCCTATAGTAATTTGCCCCCACACTTCCCCTCACACAGTAGTTTCCCCACATTGCCCCCACACTGTAGTTTCCCCACTCTGTAGTTTCCTTCACTCTGTAGTTCCCCCACTGCCGTATAGTAATTTGCCCCCACAATCATTTGCCCCCACAAAGTAATTCCTCCATTATCTCCATAATAATTTTTCCCCACATGTCCCCCAAAGTTGTCACATAAAAATTAATAAAAAAGAGATAAAAAAACCTAAAAGCTAAATACTTACCTGCGCTTGCTTGCAGAGAAGACGCTCACACTTCTCTGTGCTGCTGCGTCCCGGCCCCGGTCGTGCGTGACGACGTCATCGCGCACGCCTGTGCCGGGATTTCACTACCGCATAGGCCTCAGGCCTATTAGGCCTGAAGCCTATAGCGGTGAGCGGCGGCAGGGCAGGGAACTATGCGCTCCCTTGCCCCGCCGCAGTATGGTGTCAGCGCTTATTCTGGCACCCCAGTGAGGGCCCCGGTACAGCGCTACTGCAGGGGTCCACAGGCGGCCGGGCCCCCTGGAGTGCCGGGCCCGGTCGCAACTGCGACTGCTGCGACCCCTGTATGTACGCGCCTGATGATAGGATTACTTACCTTAAGCTTGCATTAGACCAGCAGATGTCTTTGAAATACCGATTATAGATCGAAGATTTTGTGACTCTCTAGCGACCAAAAATGTGTTTATTACATACAGCGATGTTCATTCGTACTTTCGCACGTTAATCGTTTGCTACAAAGTACCGCGGCGCAATGTGATCTGTAAGCGAGTAGACAGCACCATATTATACGAATGGATCTGTGACCAAAAAATGATAATTTTTTAGCAGTATGAAAGATCACAATTAGCGAGAAACGAGCGATTCCTTGCTCCTCGTTTAATAGCTTATACTTATTACATCTCTCGAGGCTCGTTCAAGTTAGTTCTCATTAACGGCATTCGGTCCAATATCCGCTCCATCTCATATAGGCTTTAGTTATAGGACTGTGACTTTACATTTATTTCATCCATCCAACTGTTACTCATTTTTGTGTAGGTACATTTGTATTGATAGGATTGTTACTTAATATGCTGTAGCCACTTTTTATCTGTGGTCTGGTGTATGCCGAAATGTCTGGTTTGAATTATTGGTTTCATTCATGAATTATTCCATATTTTTAATTTGACAGTTAATGCATATTTTTTATATTTAAAAGGCTATTCTAATCTATGCTAGTGTGGGCAGGCTGCTTGGCACTGTCACATGACCCACCTTCCTGTTTTCTGATCCTAAATCCCCATGCATTTTTTACTCCCCTCTATTCCACTTCACCACCAGTCAGCCTCCTTC
This sequence comes from Bufotes viridis, assembly GCA_033119425.1. NCBI lineage: Eukaryota > Metazoa > Chordata > Amphibia > Anura > Bufonidae > Bufotes > Bufotes viridis. The sequence continues at coordinate 28,149,422 of CM065590.1, forward strand.
CCCCTTTGGCATTCGTAAATATAGTTTCTAGCAAGTTCCTTAGTGAGTCCCCTTCCCCCTCTGGAAGAGGTAAATATGATCCCCACTAAGTTCCCTCTGCAAATATAGATCTTGTCCTCAGTAAATTTCCCAATCGGTCTCCTTCCCCCTCTGGCAGCCATAAATATACTATAGTTCTTAGTAAGTTCCCCTGCATGTATCTGTACTTAGATAATAATTGTGTCATGGAGTCTGGGGCATTACAAAGAAAAAGTACATGCTAGCTCCCCAACTCTGCATATATGAAACCCACTTTATTTTTACTTTCATGGTGAAACAATCCCTTTAAGCAAGACTGGAAGTTGGCTTTAAAATACGTGTATTAATAGTTATGACTTGCATCATAAAGTATTGTGCCTAGAACAATATTTAGCCCCCTCCTTGTTTGACTTGGAAAATTGAATCACAGTAGAGTTAATTAGGCTTATTTCACACTGGGAAAAGAATCAATACGAATAACATTCATCACAAGTTCAGCATAAAATATCTAAAAGCAAAACTGTTCATTCCATTACTATGATATACCTCCAGTATATCACACCTGAAACTGCTGCCTTAGAAGTCAATTAATCAGCCAGAGATCCCCTCCTGTAGTTGACATTTTAATGGAATTTAGCTTCACTAAAAAGCGAGTGGTACTCTTCAATATGGTGCCAGGGAACAGACCCTCCAGACACCATGATTGGTGAGGCACCAGAAAAAGACCCCCCCCCCCACATGATTTGAGGAAGCACCAGAGACCAAACCCCTGCAGACACCACTATTGATGAGCCACCAAGGACTAGACCCCCCTCCCAGACACCATGATTGGTGAGACACCAGAAAATGGACCCCCTCCGACAACCATGACAGACACCATGATTGTGAGAAAAACCAGGGAACAGACCTTAAACATGATTTGAGGAAGCACCAGAGACCAAACCCCCTGCAAACACCACTATTGATGAGGCACCAAGGACTGGACCCCCAGACACTATGATTGGTGAGGTGCCAGGAAACAGACACCATGATTGGTGAGGTGTCACAGAACAGACCTCCCAGATACCATGATTGGTGGTGCTAATACAGCCACAATATCCATCCCGTTCATTAGAGAAGGAATAAAAATCCAAGATCACAAGGAAGAACCACCATGTCACTGCCCAGTAATGTTTAAGAATTGCACTTTTCCTGTGAGAAAACTTTGTTTGTCCTTATCGTTGGCTAAGCCGCTCTACTTAATATGGCCACTTGTTAATCTGACGTATTGGTTGGTAAGGTTGAACGTCCAATTTTACAGATCATGCATGTTGCCTGCAGCTCCGGTGAACACACGGTGTGGCTCTGAATTGTGCCTCTTTAGCACTAGGTTATTGAGGTATATGCATGCATCAGGTACAACGTACAGTATGCTTCAGTATGAAATCAGATTCACAGAAAGGTACAGTATGGCCACATAGACTTTTATGGGTAGCATATTCTGGCTCAGTAAAACATGGAACTTGTATGGACTTTGAATGTGTGACTGAACCTTAAAGGGAATGTATCATAGGAAGATGACCCTTTGGGTAAATCACTTTTTTATGTTAAACATATAAAAAAACAAATCCAAAAGTCATGCAGTTCTTCAATTCCTCACTAGGCCAAAATTATGTTAAGACGTCTTGTTCTGTACAGGTGACTTTTGAGTAGCCATCACGTTATCATCACAGGCAGGATTGCAATGACTAATGTCTGTGTGATCAGTGATGATGGCATATTTCAGGCCTAGTTGCCAGTGTGAGAACTGCATGATTTCAGAATTTTTAAAAAAAATATAGATAGTGCCACATAAGATTTAAAAACAAAATCTCCCAAAATTCTAAAAACTATGTTTAGCATAAAAACTTGATTTAAACAAGAGTCATTTTCTCATGACACATTCCCTTTGAAATTGACATAAATACATGTATCTGCATCTTTAAGAGTCAGCCACTGATCAGTCATTGACAAACATACACTTTAAGGACTAAAAGAAATACGTTATCCTTGGATATCCTATCAAGTAAATAAAATCGTAAAAAAATGTAAAGAATGTGGTGCAGCCTTATATTTATTTAGTGGTAAGGTTGTCTCAGTATAGACGTTGATGGTACATCGTTGGCATATGCCGTTAATTGCTAGAGCAGCAGTAGAAAAGGGCCGAGTGACAGTCTACTGTTGGGTTGACTAAAATGGTCCAACTTTGTGGCCTCCAGAAAAAGGCAAGCAGAGTTAGCAGGAAACAAAATGGCACCGCAACTTTTCTAGTACCGATGCTCCTTAATTCTAGGAATTTATTCAGCCAACTACATGTAATGACATCGGTTGTTACAAGACCACAGAACTGAAATTTTCCTATAGCAGTTACCTATCCCAAATACTAACATCTCCTGGTACTCAGGTATTCCCTGTTTGAACAACAACTAGGTGGTCACAAGAAGCATATATGGACCACGTACTGAAATAAACTCACTGAAAGGACCAATTGGTGATGGCTATGGATGAAGGAGATGGCAATGGAGCAGGCGGAAGATATTCCCTCAATTGCCAGAATAACATTGCAGTAGGAAAGTGCTGATCCCCATAATCCCTTGACAGATTGACCAAAATGGGTCAACTAATTGGCCACCAGAAAAATGCGAAGAATCATCAGGAAATTTTTTAGTGCCTATTCTCTTTCTCTGTAGCCAATAATTTAGCCAACTACATCTGTAAAAATGCCAGTTCACCAAGTGTTTACTGTGTCTACTGGTACTCAGATACCCACTTTGTGCACAACTGGATGGGCGCAAGAAACATATATGAACCACCTACTGAAATAAACTCACTGACACTGATAGATTACAGAACCAAGTGATGATAGCAACAGAGAAAAGAGGTGGGAGTCTGGCAATGGATATGATTAGTGTTAAGTGAATCGAAGCATCGGAAGTCAAATTTCCTCATGCTTTGCGGTAACAAATCATTTTTTTTCTAAAATGGCTGCTGCATGTGTTACAAACTGAAAGTAAGGAGCCCGTGAATGTGATATGACCCATAATGCCAGGCAGCTAGCCTTAAAATCTTCCTGCAACACTGTCCCTAGCGCATGGCTAGGGACAGTGTTGCAGGAAGATTTTAATTGTAGAATACTGGATATGGACAGTGCACGGGCAGTGCAGAGAGATCGTAAGGAGAGGTTTTAGACACTGTAGGGACAGTGCAGGTTGAGTGCAATCGCTGTGTGCATCTAGTTGAACTGCTGACACATTCCCAGTTAATCTGTTAGTTTAATATAGAATTACTGTGTCTCAGTATTAAAGGGCGGTCTAATTATCACCGTCTGCATCTAGTTGAACTGCTGACACAATCCCAGTTAATCTCAGTTTATATATATAGAGTTACTGTGCCTTAGTATTAAAGGGTGGTCTAATTAACACCGTCTGCATCTAGTTGAACTGCTGACACCATCCCCGTTAATCTGTTCGTTTATACTGTATATAGAATTACTGTGACTGAGGATTAAATCGTGGTCTAATATATCACGTCTGCATCTTGTTCAACTACTGACACAATCCCCATTAATCTGTTAGTTTATATATAGAATTACTGTGCTTCAGTATTAAAAGGCGGTATAATATATCGCCGCCTGCATCTAGTTGAACGGCTGACACATTCGCAGTTAATCTCTTAGTTTATATATAGAGTGACTGTGCCCTAGTATTAAAGGGCGGTCTAATTATCGCCGTCCACATCTAGTTGAACTGCTGACACCATCCCCGTTAATCTGTTAGTTTATATATAGAATTACTATGACTCAGTATTAAAGGGTGGTCTAATATATCGCCGTCTGCATCTTTTTGAACTGCTGACACATTTGCAGTTAGTCTCTTAGTTTATACATAGAATTACTTTTCCTCAGTATTAAAAGGCGGTCTAATATATCGCCGTCTGCATTTTGCTGAACTTCTGACGCAATCCCGTTAATCTGTTAGTTTATATATAGAAATGAGGTGCCTCAATATTAAAGGACAGTGCATCTTGTTCAACTCCTGCAACATTCATAGTTAATCCATTACATTACTGCTACAGTTCCTGTACACTATGACCAACAGACAGTTGCTTAGGCCTTCCAAAGGAACCGCTGCATTTCCCACCAGCCTGTACTCCCTCTTCAGCAGTCAGGGCTTGTCAACGTCAGCAAAAGGGAGCTGTCATTCCTTCCCATGGACTTCCATGTTGTCTATTGCTCCTTATGCTCCTCTCCTTGTTACTTGTTTTAACAGCAATCAATGACCATATATGCAGCAGAACACTCCATACATTCCCTTAGCCACCGTGACATACAGGTATACCTGATTTATAGGGACTCGTGACACATTCATTTGTAACAAATCCAGTTTCTTGTCGAAGTTCAGCGAATAGACTGAATCACATTTTTCAAAAGTTCCCTCATCTCTAGATATGACCTGAAATGCTAGAATAAAATGCCACTATGGCAGTAGGAAAGTGATGAGCAGCATAGACTTCTCACAGATTCACCAAAATGGGCCAATTATGTGAACGCCAGATAATGCCAATCAGAGTCAACGGGAAACAAAATGACTCTTTTGTTCTAGCTACTAAGTCAACATATTACATGCCCATTGGTTGGATATTTGGCGCATATCCTAGCAATATGCCATCAATGTCTGTTCTGAGACAACCCTTTTATAAACAGCTGTTTGGTCTCAGTTTCATTGCAGCTTCACAGAGCTTGAACAGTTTCACAGCTTGAGGGAACATGACAATGTCCTCATGTGCAAAACTGATAGAGACCTATCCACACAGACCAAGCTTGTAACTGCTGCTCGAGGGAAGCAATGCCACTGTAATAGAAGGAATTATGTACTTTGAATTGAGACACCTTTTAGTGAAGCTATGTATTATGGAAGAATTTTCTTCATTGAATAACCACCTTTCAGGCGGAGAAGCCCCTGGAGAAAAGTTAAACGTTGTAGGGCCAAGCAGCAGGATCAGCTGTTATCATCAGGGGAACCACAATGTGACTGCTTATAGCTGCTGCAGGGAAAATGAAGAATTACACAGCGACCATTGATCTTGGTAGACACTGGCAGGCTCCAGAGCACAAAGCTGTGCTTGATAGGACTTATGGCTCTGACTAATATTCAGTAAAACAGAATTTATCATCCTACTAGGCCCTAACCCATGTGCAATAACGATGATAAATTGCCAAATGGATAAGAAAATTGTACTGTATACAATATGTTGTAAATTGGGATCTGTATCCATAAAGCTAGCAACAACAAAGCATATTTAAAACTCCAAATCGTGAAATCCAACCACAAATGCTCGGAGCATCCTTGTGGCCAGCTTGTCAACAACTGACTGCAAGCAAAACCATCTGATTTGGGGCTCAAAACACTGATAAGACAGAACTCATTTGTGAAAGATGAAACATATTGAGACTTAGGATCCAGCAGAAGCTGCTGAGAAACCCAAGGATGTAAGCTCGGAGAACTAACATCTCTTGAAGCAGCTGTGATACCTCAGGCAAATATACATATTTGAACAGCAAAACACTTGAGATCCAAATACCTACTGGCAGTAATTTGAAGCCATAGAGAACTATGACAGTCCTAATTAGAGTCCCTTATGGGATATCTTGATATGCAAAGCCAGTCTTCTGGAAAAATCTTAACAAAGACACCTAGTATGATGCCCTTAACTTGGGATACCCTAGCATGAGCAATAAATGTAATACCTTATCAAGATGCAAGGGTCTGAAGACTGTCACAATTATATGTACGGATACCTGTCATATTCAATTGTTAGGATGTTCTATTGAAGAACTTCAGTTCTGCCTTAGGAAGCTATGCAGCATAAAACAACATCAGTTACTAAAATTGGGGTCGGTCCGCCCTGGGTGTCGTCTCTCAGGGTAGGGCCAGAAACAATGAGCGCTTCCAGCAATACAGATGGAAGCGCTCATTGCTGGAGCGCAGGGAGCTGGGTCCTGTCACTCACCGCTCAGCTCCCAGCGCTCCTCCCCTCCTTCAGGCCAGAGGCACACAGAATGGCGAAGGGGGAAGACTTCTCCCTGCTCCACGATTCAGCCTGCAGGCACAGATCGCGCTGCCAGCATGTGTGGGCGGAGCCTGAAGACCATAATTCTGCATAAGCTCTGCCCACACAGTGCTGCAGAGCGATCTGTGTCTGCAGGGAAGAGAGGACTGTGAGCTTCAGGAACGGGACAAGGTGAGTAGTTACTGTTTTTTTTTTTTTTTAAATACAGAGGGGTAACAGAGGGCTTTATTACTATGGAGGTGCACAGAGGACTTTATTACTATGGAGGGAGTACAGAGGACTTTATTACTATGGATGGGGAGAAAGAGGGCATTACTAATGTGAAGGGGGCACAATAGGCATTTCCACTATGGAGGGGGCACAGAGCCAGAGGGCATTACTACAATGAAGGGGGCACAGAGGGCATTATTACTGTAAAGGGGGCACAGTAGGCATTATTACTGTGAAGAGGGCACAGTGAGCATCATTACTGTGATGGGGCACAATGGGGATTTCTATTATGGAGGGGGCACAGAGGGCATTACTAGCACAGTGGGCATTACTACTATTAAGGGGGCAAGATGTGCATTACTGTGAAAGGGGCACAATGGGGATTATTACTGTGAAGGGGGCACAAAGAGGGCATTACAACTGTGAAAGGGGCACAGAGAGGGCATAACTACTGTGAGGGGGGCACAATGTGGGCATAACTACTGTAAGGGTGCAAGCATCTGTACAAAACTACTGTGAAGGCTGTACAATGAGGGCAATACTACTGTGAGGGGGTAAAAAAAATGTTTAAGTATTGGGGAGGGGGGGTTGCCAGAGAAAAGAACCGCCCTGGGTGCCAAACACCCTAGGCACGCCACTGTACTGAATCAGCAGGGTGGCTCGCTAGTTGTGAAGTTATAACCAGAGCAGCAAGCCAGAATGTGTAATTTGTAATATTGGTATCAACTTATATGGCAGACTCCAGTGCCCAAGTATGGCTTCTTCTGTACCTCTGCACCCACTACAGATGCAGATGCAGACCTTAGCACTGTGCAATCCAATCAAATGCTTGGAGGCTGAGAGGTCATGAGACCACCTATTTGCTACAAGTGGTTAGCTGAAGTAATGAAGGAAAAAATGACTTAACCAGGGGGGAACATACTACCTGTGAAGTCAGTTTAGCTGCACATGGGTGCAGTGGGGGAGGGGTCCTTTCAAACTGTAGAGCAGTAGCAGAAGTGCCCAGGCTGCACTGTTAAGCTCAGAGTGGGGTTTAGGATTAGCAATGCAACAGTGCTAGGGCTTAAGTGGTGCAACAGGGGCCCCCAGCCATAACTTTGCTTGGGGCCCAAGAACTGCCAAATCCGCCCCTAGCTGCGTTCCTTGTGTGAAGTTTAAGACCTCAAATCATTTGAGTTTTAACCAAGATAGGTAGAGCAAAAATAAATACAATATTTTCAGTTATTTAAAAACTTTATGTGTAACAAAGTCTACACTTTTCTACGATGAAACGTAAGAGACTTGACAATTGAGACTTTTTAGTATTTATTATATTATGTAAGATGTATTATAATGTAGGCAAAAGCCAAGGGGTTATATAACATTGAAGCAAACTATGCAGCGGGTGTTGAGTCCTTGGATACAGGTGGACCCATCCTGGCTGGTCACGAAAAATGTGAATATCATGCAAAAGTTCATTTATTTCAGTAATGCAACTTAAAATTAGAATATTGTGAAAAGGTTCAATATTCTAGGCTCAAAGTGTCACACTCTAGTAAGCTAATAAATCCATACCCCGAGCAAAGGGTACCTGAGATTGGGACTTTGGCCTTTCATAAGCTGTAAGCCATAATCATCCAAATTATAACAAATAAAGGCTTGAAATATCTCACTTTGCATATAATGAGTCTGTCTTATATATTAGTTTCACTTTTTAAGTTGCATTACTGAAATAAATCAACTTTGCACAATATTCTAATTTTTCGAGTTTTACCTGTATGTCCCTAGTAACATAATTTATAGGGCTGAAAAAAGACAATGGCCATGAATTATCCTAACTTCACTCCAGAATTCTGGCATCAAAAAGTCCCAGAATAGGGCATTTGCAACTTTTAACACTCATTTGCGCATAATTTTGCGACTTTTTTACATGTGTACACCACTCACTCCAGTTTTGTAAAAATGGTCGTGGTTAGCCATGTTAAAGAGTTTCACTCCGGATTTATCATTGGGACTTTTTAAAAAAGTCGCAAAAAAGTCGCAAAAAAGTCCCAATTTCACTCCAGTGAGGACCATGCTTATATTATGCGACTTTTTAATAGAACATGCGACTTTTTTGTAAATATGTGCGACTTTTGTAAAGCCGTTTACTGAAGGATGAACTGCTGCCATCAAACTACATTTATCACAGTATTAAAGGACCATTAATAAATCTGACTGAGCCAAAAGTGACTTTGGACTTATGTGAAATTGGAGTAAGATGGAAGTGGAATGATAAATCTGGCCCAATTGGTCCAGGCATCTATGGATGAAGTTGATGGAGAGGTGGTTTCATGGATGCATTTCATTGATGATATTTTGTTTATATGGCAAGGGTCACGTGAGGCTTTGGATCGATTTCTTAAACTGAACATCAATAATTGGAACATCATTTTGACCCAAACGTAAGCCAAAGGGAAATCAACTTTCTGGATATCAATATAAAAGTGACAATCACTGGCGATGTTGAAACATCAGTAGACAGAAAAATAACTGTGGTCAACTCACTGCTCCATGCAACATCATTCCATCCTAAACACCAGAAACGTTCAATACCCAGAGGGCAATTTTTGAGGGCCAAACGAATTTGCACATCTAAAGAGGATTTTGAGAGGGAATCAAACATTTTAAAACAACGCTTTATACAACGGGATATCAACAATATGATATACAGTGTGGCCATGTACTTGCTAGGAATACATCACGTGAAGCTTAGTTTTCTTGGAAACCTCAGGATGACTCATCGGCATCACAAACAGTACGTATGATAACCAACTATAATACGCAGTGGCGGAACATGAGAGGGATTTTTAAGAAATTTTGGCCCATTCTCAGGTCAGATGCTGACCTTAACAAGATCTTGACACCTACTCCTATGTTTGTGTCCAAACGCAGCAAGAATCTGAGGGATATTTTGGTGCATAGTCACTATATACCTCCAAGATCCAATTTTTTATTCGGATCTAAGGGCCCAAAGTGGGGATCTACCCCATGTGGGCACTGTACAACGTGTAAGGTCATCACTAAGACTAACACTTTAAGTGATTCCTCTGGCAAAACAATGTATAATATCGTGCAATTTATAAACTGCAGTACACCGGGCGTTATTTATCATGCCACATGCCCGTGCGGGCTGATTTACATCGGCATGATGACCCGTGAACTACGCGTCCAAGAACAGGAACATCAAAAGGATATCCGGGCGGCCGCCAAGATTGATGATGGGGATAGGGAGAAGCTCCTGAAATTAAAACCAATTGCGAAGCATTTTCACCAGAGATATAACAACTGTTGGCAAGACCTTAAATTCAGAGGGATTGACAAGATATCCCTGGGTGCAAGGGGAGAAAACCTGTTCCGACAGTTGGGGCAAACTGAAAGCAAATGAATTGTGAAACTAAATACACAGATACCATATGGTTTAAATGCTAAGGTTTCATTTGCATCTTTTTTGTGATAGGGGAGCATTTTCCTTGATTCATATATGATAACGTTGTTATATATTTACATTTTTATTTATTTTTTATTAATTTGTGTAATTGTGTTTGCTGTGGGTTAATAAACCGGATAGATGTTGTCTTGGCCTATTGATACTACCGTAATTTGTTTCTCTTGTCTCATGCAGGGTATAAGTTCATGTGATGCTTGGACTGGAACACTATTGATCCCTTTACCTTGGCGTACAATGACCTATACAACTCTTATAGTTTTATATACTTTATTTAAATAACAATATAAATGTTACACATGCAATCATGAGTTTTACTTGTTGTGCAGTCATCTATTTTCCTCTCACCTTTTCTGTTGCTTTGTCATCTAGTTTTCTATGATGCACTCTCTCGCCTTTACCCGTAGTGTGTCTATTTGTCTGCACCTTTTGATTTTTTTCCTATTAAGTTGTCTGTAATAGATGACTTTGAATGATATCAATTTACTGTCTGTTTGCACGGTATGATTTCATATGAATTATTTGCTATCTGCTCCAGGGGTGTCTCGCACAATTAGACATAGACGTGTTATTGTTAGAAATTCACATGTGGTACTTAAAGCCTATTGTTAGGCATTGGGGGTAGATATAAACATGATGTGACTGTTTGTTTGACTCTGTGGTCTCAATCATGTTACTGTTTGATTTATTGTGTAGTTTATAATCATGTGATTGATTGCTATAGTGGGTCTGCTAACGAAATTCATGTTTGAGCACTTATTTGCACAATCATGTACTATATAGATAAGGGCTATATAAGTATACGGTCAATTGCTATTTTAATGTGTAATTATGCGACACATAATCATGTAACTAATGTTGATTATTTTGGTCAGGATTGATTTTGATGTATAAATATGTACTATTTTCCCAGTGGCGTTCTGTACATGTCACTGTATTTGTTAGGTCTATTCAGCTATCAATGTTCGGAGTGCTATTTGCTCTAATGATAAACTCTTTCCATGGTCCAAGAATCTATTATTCATCTGAATATGTATTGTGCTAAGTGCTGTAATTCCAGCTCATGTTCCCAAACCCAAAATTGCGCCCGTGGAGCGTGCGTCTCTCTGCGCAGCCGCGGACGCGGTGACGTGGCCCTGGTTCTGGCATGATGTGTCCCATGCTCAGTGGAGCGCGGCGCGCCATATACAGAGCGGTGCGCACTTGCTATCTATAATCAGGTGAGGGTCATGACTGCATTCAGCACATTTGTTTTGTATCCCTGTCATTGGGCATATGTAGTAGTTTATGCCCGCCCCTTGACTATTTATATCCGGCTAAGTAACCAGACGCCATTACCTCTTGAAAAAGCTGACGGCGAAATGTGCGTCAGGGTGCGGCTTCATGACGTTGTGGTCTGTATTTGGCTCAGTATACACCTAACCTATTATGTATTACTTATTTGTATTAGCACTTCTCAATCATGGTACTTTGATTCTGTAGCACTTGCTTTGTATTACATTTAATAATAGGTTTTTAAGTGATTTTAATTATGTGATGCCAAGATTGTTTATGAATTGTCTAATTAAAGTACCTTTATTTTTTTATTTTTTTCCCCCATTCTGGTGCCAATATACATCTCAGGCCAGTTCAATAACAACAGCACATCAATTTAATCCCCCACTTCCCTCCCCCCACAAGGTGACGTCGATGCATTCCCACCCCAACCCCCCACTAAGGAGGCCTACAATAGCCGCCCTTACCATCAAATCCCTATTCCATATTTAAACCTCAAGCCCCTTAATTATTTGATCTCAGTCTTTCATATATGCAGATGCGATACATCAATTGTTCCAATACATCAAATGACGGCGAAGCCGCTACTCCCCAGTGCCTGCCTAGTAGTACTTTGGCCACCATACAGCCCCTTAACCATTCCTGCTTAATTTTCCCCATTATTTCCCTGTCTGTGCCAAGGCCCAGAATCTCAAAAATTCCATCCGGTCTCCAACTAGTGCCGATTGACTCAGACAGGGATTCCAAAACTTGGCCCCAAAACTTCTGAATCACCACACACTGCCATACTAGATGTAATAAATCAGCTTCCTTATCTCCACATTTCCAACATTCCTGAGCAGAACTATCCTTGCCCTTAAACCTATTTATCATTTTTGGTATATAGTATAGCCCGTGTATTATTTTGAACCAAATTAATCTGTGGCTTATTGAGAATTTTACCCTCCTTATATTTTTATATATCTCCGGCCAGCTCCCCTCTGGGATGTCCAATACACGGTTCCATTCATTTAAGATCTTTTATGACAAACAGTTGTGTCCCCAAAGTCCGGGCTCTACATTGAGTTAGGTTTCAATGATATGATGGTGTATATCTGAAGACAACAATCCCGATAGTTATAGCTCAACACAATATAAATCCCATCTGGGATATCCAAGTCCTCAATTGGAGTACGAGTTTTTGTACCACACTTTAATAGTGGATAAGTCACGGCTTACCTCTCTTGAAGTTGCACAGGTCGCTGGCCAGATCTTATATGATCGGCATCTGTTAACGTGTTATCTGCGGTTGCTATTTTACCTTTCTTAGGATTGAACAGGCTGCGGACCAAATCATGTGTAGTCGGCATCTCCTGCCGCACTACGTGCGCTGTCTGTCCCGAAATCTCGCGGGATCTATAGCGGTGTTTCTGTATGTTGCCTGAGAAAGGTATAGTTGAGAAGAGGAAGTCGGTATAATATCCAAGTCTTTATGTGTCATTCATATAGTCTTTGCATGGCCATGCTAGAAGGGGGTCTTTTCACAAGTGTGGACTTCAACCCAGACGCGTTTCGGGACTGTTCTGGTCCCTTCCTCAGTGGTATAGTCACACCTGTTAGCCCCCATTTTTAAACCCAATTGGGTTGGACACAAAAAGTGGAGTCATAAGTCCGGTGTTCCATTTACAAAATTCAGGTGTCTCAATTCAACTATGTGATTCACATTGATGGATTTGTTGAGATCTGTCTTCTTCCTCATCATCAGTATATTTAAAAGGGGAAAAAAACTTCTCCAGACTATAAAACCGCACCTCTATTCATATATATATTTAACCTCTCTCTTACTTATAACACAATATTCTAAAAAAGCATTTCTTTGTACCTTCAAATAACCCTTATTATCTGTGCAATCATATGTGTGTTTTAATTGCATATATCTATACATATCTAAGAAAGTACCCCACTCCCCAATTAATTCATTATAGGTCTTAACCCCCTCCGAACCAATAATATCCAAAACTTTCGTGATATCCTTCTTAATCCAATATTCCGCATCTTTTATTTTAAAAAATTCCACTAAGTTTGTGTTATTCCATAAAGCCAAAAAAGGTAGTGCATGTGAAATCTGCAACAGCTTTTTCAACCTATTCCATACTTTTTGCATCGTGCTCCTGATTAAACAAGATGATTCCCTTTAACCCAATTGTCCTGATTCTAAATCTAAAAAAACATTCTCGATTTGACCTCCATTTTTAAGTGACAGAAATTGAGTTAATCTATTGTTACCTAACCCTAAACATCTTTGCAATTGTGCACTAAAGAAGTAACCCTGGAACCGTGTAATCGCAAGTCCTCCATCCCTCTCAGCGAGCCAGAGATATCTTTGCTTCATCCGAACTCTCTTCCTTCCCCAGAGTAAATCGTTCAATAATCTTTCTAGATGGTAAAAAAAACCTATCCTCTATCCAGATTGGGGCCACCATAATTGGATATAATACCAGGGGCAAAATTACAGACCTAACAAGCACCATCCTATCTGCCTGAGCTAATAACAGGTCCCCCTAAATGCTAATTTTGGCCATAACCTTTTCCAGGAGCGGTGGGAGATTTAACTAATTGAAACTGCCTAATTTAGCGCCCACCTTGATACCCAGATATTCAATATAATCTGATACCTGCAACACTTAAAGTAACTTTGATTATTTAAATATACATGGTGTGCTTTCAAGCTTTTGTTTTTCTATTCCTTGATCCATATATCTAATTTTTTGGTTCTAAAAAAAGACATCTGTCCATCCAGTTCAGCCTGTTATCCTGCAAGTTGATCCAGGGGAAGGCAAAAAAAAACTGTGAGGTAGAAGCCAATTTCAGCACTGGTGGGCGTATTCTGAAGTGAACTTATGCTTCATTCATATGATAATTTAATTTCTACTACTGTCAGGTGTTCACCCAGTTACATCTGTATGCAGGGCTATGCTTGGAGGGCTTCAGTGCTGAACAGCCTAGCCCCTCAGTGTACATGAAAACCAAGCCAATCAGGTTTCTGACTGTGCCAGCCCCAGGACTAGGATGGGGATTTAAGACTGCCAATGCCTGATAAACCTTGTGATTGCATTTGTTTCAGGGCTCTATACTGTGCGACACCCTACTGACCTTTCTGGTAGACTGACTTCTGGCTTTCTTTTTGGATGGACCCTGTGGCTGCTGGGGATAGACTTGTCAGCATTGAAGCCCTCCGAAATATACCCTGTGGCTGCTCTTCCTGATTATTTAGACTCTCCTGGTATCTGACCTTGGCGTGTCTCTGGATTAACTTCTCATGTACTGCATTGATTGTGTCTTTCCCTCCTGGTTTTTACTCTCCTTTCTTACTCTCCTTTATACCTCTGTGGTCATTCTGGAAAGTCTGCCACTAGTGTGCCCACACCGCTTTTTTGTTATCAGCTCCGCAGAGGTAACCTTGGTCCCTGGCAGCAAAGTCCATCCAATCTTGCAGCTGGCTTTGGTGAAGAACCTAGGGACAAGCTTAGCTTCCTACCACCCCAAATGGTTATAGAAGGCTAGAAGCAGTTTTGGGGTTCACTCGCCGTGGTCTAGATGGTGAGCTTAGTGCTCCATTACAACTATACATTATTGATAATGCCTTTGAGTGCACAAATAAAAATAAAATCAATATGTTCATCTGTCAGACTGTCAATCAATTAACCAATCAGTCAATAACATAAATTAAACAGAAACACAAGGGGGGGTCAGTCAGCACGTCCCTGTATGCAGGTGCACGTAGCTATGGCAATTATTCATACAAACAAAAAAATGCAACAGCACTCTGCAACCAGAACTCTGCCCAAGATAGAAGCTATAAGAGGACATTAGTGTACGTTTTGATCAAAAGGTAATAAGCCACTCGCCACGCCAAGGCTGTCCCGTGAGTGGTCCTAACGCTAAATCTGACCTGTTATGGGCCATGACAGCCACATAAAATCCTCCTAACGCTGAAGCTTACCTGTTATGGGCCATGACAGCCACATAAAATCCAGGGAGTGTGGGCCCAGCATGCATGCTGGGATAAACCATACTTATTAACCCTTTCTGGTGCTGTAACAGCCTCCATTAGATCCAGGGATGCAGGTACCAACATGCATGCTGAGCCCACTTTGCACTCCTCCTGGAGCCAGATGGCTACTAGCAGGTACTGTGAATGCACATTCAGCTTTATACTCACCGATCAAAACCAGCCTCCAGGGCAGACAAACTAGTCAGGTGTGCACGACTGAAAAGGAGGTTGCCACACCTAACACATACTAAACAGAAACACAAGGGGGGGTCAGTCAGCACGTCCCTGTATGCAGGTGCACGTAGCTATGGCACATATACATACAAACAAAAAAATGCAACAGCACCCTGCAACCAGAACAGGGAATAATGCCTGCCTGCTCTTCTTCTACATTAATTATGGTGGGGAAGGTGTTAATATCTGCTTCTACTTTAAAGGGTTTGTCCAGGGGCTAGACCTGGTATTGCCGCTCACCTGAATCCTACTATTATGTTGATCCCTTCCTTTTTCCCTTCTTTTATTGTCTGTAGGTTAGCAAGAAGAGGGTGGAGAAAGAGAACTAGCAAGATCACTGTATTCAGACTACACAGGTTTCTTTGTAGTCTGGTACCATGGAGACATATACATCTGCATCGGAGCTTTATACACAAAATGAAGGTAGATTTAAAATCAAGACTCTTCAAAACATTGCTTCCATTTCTTATTTCGATGCACTGAATCCACTGAGCATGACATCAGAAATGGGAGTGACACAACTGATATATTTCACAAGTGATAGATTTTATGTATTTTTGCAGTATCACTGGCGTGTCATTGATGTGAAATTCTTGCAACATTTTCCCAGGAGCAGTAAAAATGTTCTGTATCATAAAACGGAAAAGACTTATGACGTGACAATTCTCCCCAACCCCTCCCCCCTACCTTTCCACCTTCTTCCGTGGAGCTGTGATCTTAAATTTGGCACTGCAGCCATGGATTCTGGGAATGTCTGTCTTCTTCTAGTGACAGTGGGAAGCATTTATGAATGTGTTCTCTTCTGACTGTAGGTGGTTAGAGCAAAATCTAGATTTTATTACACAAGTTTGACTGTTTGCACATGCTACCTCGATGCAAAATACTACTACACTAATACTACTACTAATACTGCTACTAACATTACTACTACTAACACTACTACTAACACTACTACTAGTACTAACACTGCTACTAACACTACTACTAGTACTACTACTAGTACTAACACTACTACTAACACTACTACTAGTACTACTACAACTTGTGCTACTACTCTGTTCTAGAAAGGCTTTTATTTACAAATAATGACTGTGTTATTTCGGTATGAAGTGTTATACTTATCATGTTTTAACTGCATGTTCAAGTGAAATAGCTTTGTTACAGCAGTCTCTGTTGCCCCACATACCTTGCCCAGTTGCCCGAATCTTCCTCCCTTTGCCTAATTCACAGCGGGTCCGACTGCTGGGTCTGCTCTGTCCCTCCATGCTGGCTGCAGCCTGCTTGTCAGCTTGTCCTATCCTCCTGTGCCCATAGGGCGTGCACATACCCTAAACTTCACCAGCCAATGGCTGGCAACCCTGTGGTCCACAAAGGGGTTGTGCATTTTGGGAGGGATTTGCAAACCCATCCTCTTGGGCAGACCTTTGAAAGGAAGCCTACTTATCTGCTTCCCGATGCTGGCTCCCAGCACCTTCTCTTCTTGGCTTCGGCTGCTCCACTGCGCCCCCAGGATGTTAACTTCCATTCTGACGCTGCTGCAGTGACAGACTGCTCCCTTAGCCTCATGACAAGCTGGTAAGTAGGCTTCCATTCACAGGTCAGCCCAAGAGGGAGGGTTTGCCCAAAAAAAAAACAAAGGTGCAGAACCCCTTTAATGTATCTTCGGAAAGGTGTCTGAGCAGTAGTTTGTCTAGCTTGCTAGTTCCCTGAAATGTACTCCACCAGCCTGACTATGGTTTTGCCTGACCCTTCAGTGCACCATGGAGGTGTCTCTGATCCCTGTGGGTCAGCTGTCCACCCCACAGAGACTACTCCAAGAGGTAGTGACCTGGCGGTTCCCCTGCAGCGAAGTCCAGATCTCTGTATAGGAGTTAAAGGGTGAAAATCAGGGGACTGCCAGGGTTCAGCCCACAGTCAAATCTCTTGATGGTTGACACAATGGTTCCACACCGGCTGCTGTAACAAGCTTGACCACATAATTATGGCTACTGTGACTTTACTTAACTGAAGGACTCATAGAATCATGTTTTCCTAATATGACCCTTGGCTTGGTAGGAACAAATTGAGCTATAATCTCCTCAATTTTGTGAATTTAAATGAACCATTTTGAGAATAAGGTGTAGTGGTGGGGAAGTGGGATGTGTGTGTGTGTATGTAATTTCCATTGACTAGGCAGGTAACTATCATCAAGGTCATTCCATGACAGTATTCTATTCTCATAGCCAACCTGGGCACTGTTAATAGTTTATAGCTATAGGCTACTATTACCTCTCTATATGGGGTTGTCACCTATAAAAACCATGTCACTGAAGCAGAATAACCCAAAACTGAGAAGAAATGTTCTCCTTTTTGTGAACTCTCCTTATTACAATATCTATACCTAGTCATGACAGCATCGGTTACTCAAATTATGGGACCAAGTCCATGCATGATCAAGACACTACAGATCCTGGGGCACATTTATTAAGACCGGCGTCTAAAGCCCCTGCGCTGGCGGTGGTTACACCGAAGTTATAAAGCGGCGCTGGACTCTCCATAACTTTGCCACATCCAGCTCCAGAATAAATATAAGACAGCTTCCTTGCTGTCTTACATTTAGACCATTTCTACTCCTAAAACAGTCATAGAAAATGATGAATGAGACAGCCTGCGAGCCCATCCCTGCCCACTTTTTTAGACCTGGCGTGGGCGGGGAGGAAAACACAGATTCTGCTGCACCATGGCGTGTGCCAGAACCTGCGCCAGATATACGCCACAAAAGTGGCTGATCCTGCATGGCTTCCAGTCATCTGGCCCTCAGGGAATAGATGGATGTCATTGATATTTCCCCTACTATTGCTTAGGTTTTTACAGCATGCATATGTGTCACAGTTTTTATTTTTCTCCTGATAACTGGAATCTGAATATCCTTTTCGAGTAAAAAGTATCACACTGTGTAAATCAGCCATATGGAATACGATGGGATTTATTATCTGATTTCAGCACCATGGACAGTTCTTATCTAAGTTAACAAATGTATAGAGAAGCAGTAAACATAGCGTCATGCCTCACAACATGCCCACTGGTGCCAAACTAACCGATCCTGCGTCATGATATAGACACTATGGATCTTGCATGATATAGATACTGTGGATCCTGCGGCATGGTATAGAGTTTAGACTGTATGGATCCTGCGGCATGATAGAGACACTATGGATCCTGCATGATATAGATACTGTGGATCCGGCAGAATGATATAGAGTCTAGACTCCATGGATCCTGCGGCATGATAAAGACGCTATGGATCCTGAAGCATGATATAGACAATATGGATCAAGTGGCATGATATAGACATTACAGATTCTGCATGATATATACACTATGGATCCTGCAGCATGATATAGACGCTATGGATCAAGTAGCATGATATAGACACTACAGATCCTGTGGCATGATATAGACACTAAGCATCCTGCATGATATAGACACTAAGCATCCTGCATGATATAGACACTAAGCATCCTGCATGATATAAACAATATGGATCAAGTGGCATGATATAGACACTACAGATCCTGCATGATATAGACACTACAGATCCTGCATGATATAGACACTACAGATCCTGCATGATATAGACACTACAGATCCTGCATGATATAGACACTAAGGATCCTGCATGATATAGACACTATGGGCCAGATTTATCATTCCACTTCCATCTTACTCCAATTTCACATAAGTCCAAAGTCACTTTTGGCTCAGTCAGATTTATTAATGGTCCTTTAATACTGTGATAAATGTGGATTGACGGTAGCAGTTCATCCTTCAGTAAACGGCTTTACAAAAGTCGCACATATTTACAAAAAAGTCGCATTAGATAAGCATGGTCCTCACTGGAGTGAAATTGGGACTTTTTTGTGACTTTTTTACAAAGTCCCAATGATCTGGAGTGAAACTCATTATCATGGCTAACCACGCCTATTTTTACAAAACTGGAGTTAGTGGTTTACACAAGTAAAAAAGTCGCAAACTGATGCGCAAATGAGTGTGAAAAGTCGCAAATGCCTTTTATTGGGACTTTTTGATGCCAGAATTCTGGAGTGAAGGTATGATAAATCATGGCCTATGGATCCTGCGGCATGGTATAGAATCTATGGATCCTGTGGCATTATAAAGATGCTATGGATCTTGTGGCATGATATATAGACACTCTAAATTCTGCATTATATAGATACTGTGGATTTTGTGGCATGATATAGACACTACAGATCCTGCGGTATGATATAGACACTACAGATCCTGCGGTATGATATAGACACTACAGATCCTGCGGTATGATATAGACACTACAGATCCTGCGGTATGATATAGACACTACAGATCCTGCGGTATGATATAGACACTAAAGATCCTGTGGCATTATATAAACACTACAGATCCTGCATGATATAGAAACTATGGCATGGTATAGACCCTATGGGTCCTGCAGCATGATATAGACACTACAGATCCTGCGGTATGATATAGACACTATAGATCCTGCGGTTTGATATAGACGCTATGGATCTTGCATGATATAGACACTATGGATCTTGCATGATATAGACACTATAGATCCTGCGGAATGATGCAGACACTATGGATCCTGCGGCATGATATAGATCCTGCCTAATATAGACACTACAGATCCTGCAGCATGATATAGACAATACAAATCCTGCAGCATGATATAGACACTACAGATCCTGCGGTATGATATAGAGACACTATGGATCCTACGGAATGATGTAGACACTATGGATCCTGTGGCATTATATAGACGGTATGGATCCTGCATCATATAGACACTATAGATTTTTCGGTATGATATAGATGCTACAGAACCCGCATGATATAGATACTGCAGATCCTTCATGGCTTCCATTCATATCGCCCTCAGGGAATAGTTGGATGCAGTTGATCTTTCCCTACTATTCTTTGTGGTTTCAGGATTGAAGTCTCTATTCTATGTACTTCTGCTGAGGTTTTTACAGCATGTATGTGTTTCACCATAGTTTTTTTTTTTCTCCTGGAATCTCAATATCCCTTTCGAGTGAGAAGTATCACACCGTGTAAATCAGCCATATGGAATACGGTGGGATTTATTATCTGATTTCAGCACCATGGACAGTTCTTTTCCGAGTCAACAAATGTACAGAGAAGCAGTAAAGATAGCGTCATGCCTCACAACTTGCCCACTGGGGCCAAACCGAAGAAAATAGCTCTTGAGGCGCAATATTACTGCAGTAATCTTACAGTATGACTAAGACTTCATAATAACGTGTTATATAGACTCATAGGGGGTCATTTATCTAACTGCTGTAAAGAAGAGCCGTCTTAGTTGTCCATAACAACCAATCAGATTCCACCTTACATTTTTGACAGCTCCTTTGGAAAATGAAAGGAGGAATTTGTTTGGTTGCTATGGGCAACTAAGTCAGTTCTACTTTACACTAGTTTGATAAATGACCCCAATAGTGTGGAAAAAGGAGGAGTTAAAGGGTTGTCCTAAACCGGGCCCTGGTTCTGAATGCTTTTGTATTTGTATGTAATAAAAAATTTAGTATAGCCCCTGAAACATTCTCTGAAATCTATCTGTATAGCGCCACCTGCTGTTTTCCCTTTTTTCCGAATTCTCTGTCCAGCTGACTGAGGTTGACATACATGTCAGTTCCATCCTTCAGATGCCACCGGCTGCAGCTTGAGAATAGATGCTGCCTTTCAACTGTCAGCTTGATATAAATCTAGCAGAGCAATGAATGGGGAGATCTCTGGATCCATGTGAGGTACAGGCTGGGGTGCTACTAGCTTTTATGCTGCCTAAAGTAAAAATTGAAAAAGCCCCCCCTCCATACTAAATTCTCAACCTAGCCCCTTCCCTCCTAACATTACGTATATCGCTACAGAACATACATGGAAATACAGCGTCCCATACCCCTTACATCCAGTGACGTCTCCTTTGATGTAGATGTTCTGTTTCCTCATCTTCTCCTTTCAGACCTTCAGACCAGACCACCATTTCTCAGCCATGGTGACCAAAAAAAATCTTAGGTTACTACTTTTCCATCATCCTCACACCTTCTGGACAAATCATCCTACTATCCCCAATACTGTGCCGCTGTGCTCCCCAATATTATACTATTATACTGCAGAAACAGATAAAACCCCTGATGATACTAGTACCATTCAGAAAGTGCCCTTCAATAATTATTGGCCGTGTCCTAAAATAACTGCGCCCAGCAAATAGTGTCCCTGAAACTAATAGTGTAAACATATCGTCTCCCAAAAATAATTGTGGTATGCTGATAATGTGTCAGGGTGCCCCCATGGTAACTAGTGATGAGTGGCATAGGCAATATTCATTTTCGCGATATTCCGCTAATTTTTTGCATAATATTCGCGAATTCTAGAATTCGCAATCTCCATTCATTATTTTCTCGATTGCGCAAATCGGCACTAATGATGCTCAATCCGCAATACATGCAACTTTACATTATATCAGGTCTGAGTAGATATTACTGATTGGAACCTATCAGCTACACTATATCACTATCTAACCTACACTGACTATCTCCCACTAACTATCTGTATTATATATATGAGCTAACTAACCATCTAATGTAGTTAAATAAGGATCCAGATGAGTCTGCAAAGCACAGAGCACAATGACAATTGTGACAATGACACTACTGTCTCTCAGAACTGCAAAAAACAGCAGAAAACGGCTGCTGGGGAGGTTCTTATATAGTAAAGGGGTAGGCAACTTTCCTATTGGTTGCTAGGCATGTTGCTAAAGATATTGCAGCCTTCTCATTGGCCCAAAAGCAAGAAACAGTAGTACTGATGAAAAAAAATCTAGTATATTCACAAATACGAATATAAAGCAATATATTTTAGATTTTTTCAAATTCGCGAAGTGCTGATATTCGTGATTAAAATTTGCGGTTAGAATATTCGCAATCAACACTAATGGTAATAGTGCTCCCCAAAGTCCCACAAATAGTAATAATTCTCTGCTAGAGCACATCTGGTAGTAGAGGTGCTCCTACAGTGCCCCCAACATGTCCCCACTGCGCCCCAGAAGTAATAATGCTAACATAGTGGCCATACTAGTAATCATGTTCCCAATAGACCCCCAGTAGTAATAAAGCCCACCATAATGCCCCCCAGTAGTAATAAGATCCCCCGATAATTTTCAAGTATAAATACTTGAATACTTCTTAGTGCGCCTTGCAGATGACTTCATAGTCCTCTCCCTCTTTCCCCTCAGTACCCACCATAATGTTTCCCAGTATAAAATGCCCCTATACAGAGCCCCCCATATAAAATACCCCTTCTTTGTGGCCTCAGTAGATTCCCCCATAGTGCTCCCCAATAATGTGCCAGTAATAAGTGCCTCCATAGTGCCACCCAATAATGTGTCAGTAAAAAGTGCCTTCATAGTGCCCCCCAATTATGTGCCAGTAAGAAGTGACCCCACAGAGCCACCCAATAATGTGCCAGTAACAAGTGCCCCATAGATGCCCCCCCAATCATGTGCCAGTAAGAAGTGCCCCCCATATATGCCCCCACAGTGCCTCCCAATAATGTGCCAGTAATAAGTGCCCCCATAGAGCCACCCAATAATGTGCCACTAAGTAGTGTCCCCATAGATGCCCCCAAATCATGTGCCAGTAAGATGTGTCCCCCATTTATGCCCCCCAATCATGCGCCAGTAACAAGTGCTCCCCCTAATCATGTACCAGTAACAAGTGCCCCCCCCCCCAATCATTTGCCAGTAACAAGTTCCCCCATAGTGCCCCAATAGCACTCCTCTCCTGTATTGTACCATATAAAAAAAAATAAACTCACATACTTACTTCCATCAGGCTGGCAGCGATGCGATGCAGGCCTCTTCCAGCCTGTGTCTTGCACCGTACACCTCAGGCGGTGCAATGATGTCATCGCACTGCCTGCACCGACTTCTGATAGGCTGCAGGCATTAGGTCTGCAGCATATCAGAGGAACGAAGAAGGGGTACACCTCTCCCCTGTCCTACAGCATCCATCTGTATCGCTGTCCTGAGGATGGCAATACAGATGACTATGGAGAGGCCGTTGACGTAGTAAGCAATGCTGTGTTGTATGAGGACCACATAAAATCGCGACTTCAAGAATTCGTTGATCAGAGACAACTCTGATCACAGATATTTAACCCTTGAGATATCATCATTTACCGGGAACACAATGCCTCCTGAGACAAGATAGCAAGCGCTGTTCGGTTGCCATAGCCTTTTGTGAATGCTCTCATGCTATAGTAAAGTTCTTATCATGGCCTGCCTCCAACAAGTCCCATTATAATAACTTATCCCCTATCCACAGGATAGTGGTCCAATTGCTGGAGCCCCCACCAGTCATGAGCATAGGGGTCCACTCGCTCTCTCCCATTTGAATGAGAGATAGCTGTGCAATGGTACTTGGTTATTTTTTGCAGTCCATTGAGTTGAATGGACGTGGCCCCTCAGATGATGCATGCATGTCTGCTACTCCACTGAAATAGAAAATGGAGGCCCCCATTCTCGTGATCAAGAGGCCTCAGAAAGTAAAAGTATTTGATCCTGTACAGTTAACGTAATGTAAAAAATATCCAAATGACTGAATCGCCATTTTTGGTCCCAATAAAAAAAAAAAAACAAGATTAAAAAGTGATAAACAAACGTCATACATACCCTAGCATGGCATCTGTACAATGTGCAGGACGCCCCACAACAAAATGAGCCCTTATATAGCTCTGTGGACAGAAATATTAAAAAGTAATGGGTGTAAAAATATGCACAGTGCAAGGAAAAATTGATTTGGTTTCAAAGTTTATTTTTTTTTATTTAGTTTGTTTTAAAATATAGCAAAAAGTTTATAAATTTGGTATTGATGTAATTGTACTGCAGCAACATAAAGAGGAGGCTAGGATGGGAGGAGTGGTTGTGTCAGCAGTACTCACATTTGAAGGTGGCAATCCCAACCCTGGTGGTCCCTGGGCTGCTCACAGTAGGTGGACGGTGCCCCCTTACTTCCCTCGGGGCACACCCTGACTTTCTAGGGCTCTTGCCTGATAGTAGTTGGGTTTCCCTGGATGTTAGGTGGCTGGCAGGATGCAAGGCAGGAGTATGGATAAAGGGACAGCAGATGGATTAGAGTCAATAATCAGGCTGGTTGGTTGCCATAAATAAACTCTTTCCCATCTCCAGATTGATTATGGTAGGAGTAGTACTCCCTGAAGTGGGTGCTCCTGCCTAGTGTTAGATAATGATGTTAGGTGTCTGTTTGGCAGGGTGCAAGGCACCCAAGTATAGATGCAAGGCTGGCAGATGATGGAGTCAGTAATTAGGCCAGTTGACAGTTGTACCAGATGACAGTCTCTTTACTTTGTTGATGGTAGTAGTAGTAGTAGTAGTAGTGGTGGTAGTAGTAGTACATATAGCAGCAAAAGGCACAGTTCTAAAGTATATCAGTGTAATCATGTCTCATTAAGGGTCCATTCACGCGTCCGTAAGTGTTTTGCGGATCCGAAAATTGTGGATCCGCAAAACACGGACACGGTAATGTGCATTCCGCATTTTACTGCACATAGCCAGCACTATAATTGAAAATGACTTTTCGCAATTGAGGACGAGAATAGGACATGTTCTATTTTTTTCAGGAACAGAATTGTGGATCCTAATATAACAGTTTCCAAAAAAACGGATGCGGATCCTGAAAAAACGGATGCGGATCCCGAAAATGCGGACCCAAATTACGGACATGTGAATGGACCCTAATGTAGAGGCAACAACAATGATATTTGTAGTACTCCCTGAGCCTGACTATAAACACTGTCTTCCCAAGATAACCACAGATATACTACAGTGTAATGTCCTTATAAACTCCTTCTGCAGTTCCCAGGCTGATGGGTGCAGAAACTTTAGATACGGATGGGCAGTTCATCTCAAGGTGTGATGGGTTCTGGAGGCAATAATCCTTTCCACAGCAGCAAAGCCTTTCTGCCATAAATGAACGAATACCTTACTGTCTGAAGCTTCTAAAATGACTGGTCCCTTTCTCTCAGGGATCCTCTAGTAATAGATCAACTTCTCTGGCAACTGTATTCTCAGACACTGAGGTTCTCTGGACTTGGGTCTAGCACTCAGGAGCTTGCAGATGTTGGTCTTCTCTCTTTATCTGCTAGACTCACAGTCACTAACCAGGTCCATCACCCTGACAACCCAATCTTTCTGTCAAAGTTAACCCTGTGTTGCCCATACATTGCTATAAAAACAAGCATTACAACAATACATCAGAACATTTAACTCGGCAAACATTGAGTTACACCAGTAAACCTTTTGCAGTGCCCCACTGGGGTACTGCATATTGAAGGCCATTCCTTCTTCAGCATAGTAGTCCTTTGTAATATTAATCTTAACCCGTTTCAGACAGTGCTCCCTTGTTCTAATATGTAATATATTCAGTACGGTGCTTTCTTTCTTAGCTACATTAGCATCCCTGGTAAACAACATCTGTGTGGGGATAGTTGTACAGGGCCCAGCTTGATGGGTTGGTAGGAATTCATAACTAGAAGAATTAAGTCTCCCCACAGTTTCCAAGAAGTCATATCTAAATTCAGGAGGCTAAATACAATGGCAATAACTAGAATACAATTTAATTTATGTAGATATGAAATTCGGTGGTCTATGTTTTTTTATGTTCCTGTATTTTTACCCTAGTTCCATTGCCATCTTCGGCTGCTGCCTCTGATCTGTTTCTTGGATCACAATCCCAGCTCTTCTCATGGTTCTCCTTTGGCTCCTCTCCCCATTTTGCTATTACCTGTCGTTTATCTCCTGTGTTGTTTCTATTTGTGATCTCTTTCTTGTTCTTCTTCGTCTTGGGGTCTCCATCCTTTAAGCAGCCTACATTAAAAGCTATGACTCGGCCATCTTCATGAAACGAAGCTCCTAATTCTTAGCGTTGGTCAAAAGGAACAAATCACAGAAAAAACTATATATAAACAATCCTGCACGATATGATATTAAATATGCGGATGTATATGGCTACATTTACAAAATAACAGAAAATAATGCACTATAAAAATAGATGCAAGACATATGGACTAAGCCCTCACTCTTGATAAAAACTGAGACACTTGGTCAATACATTTTGATCAAAATACATCTAAGCCCACCTACCGACGACAAGGTGGTCTCTGAGTATGTATTGACTAAGTGTCTCAGTTTTTATCAAGAGTGAGGGCTTAGTCCATATGTCTTGCATCTATTTTTATAGTGCATTATTTTTTTTTTATTTGGTCAAAAGGAAACCTAAGGGTTCCTTTTGAATATTAAGGGGCAGGGATGGACAGCAGAGGTCTTCTGTGAAAGAACCAATTATTTATGGGCCCCTGAGTTCCAGTTGCTCATTATAGAGCACCCGCTTCCTATCTTTTTTATATATCCACTAGTTAATGTGTGACATAAGCTCTCTAACCCACTGACATTTCTAACAAACTTTAGGAAGCTTCTATCTGGCTTAGGTTGGCAGTAGATTCGTAGACCTACTCAGTCCCTGTGTGGCTATATAAAGTAGCACTTATGGTATGTCTGTCCCATTCAGGAGGATTTCTGGCTGATGATACAGTAAGTTGTAAATTATCTTCCAATGAAAAATATCCTACCTGTTGGAAGAATATATGGAGAAACATAAGAGGAACATTTGCATTTATGGGCATTTATGGGCAAAAGCTGCTGTGGAGTCAGACAGCAGACGTGATCCACCTCTGGAACTAGTTTCATAAGCAAGATATGTAAGGAGTATACAACAATGATCTCATTCTTGCATTCGACACTACTGTGGTAAATGAGAGACCTTTCAAAACTTTCTTGGAATGACCCAAAGTTCCAATGAGTCCATTGTATCAAACATAGTCTTCCATGTCATCTGTTACATTAGGTAGACTTAGGCTACTTTCACACTTGCGTTAGTGCGGATCCGTCTGTTTATTTGCACAGACGGATCCTGCACCTATAATGCAAACGTTTGTATCCGTTCAGAACGGATCCGTTTGCATTAAGTTTAAAGAAAAATGACAAAGTCCAAAACAGATCCGTTTTGAATTACATTGAAAGTCAATGGGGAACGGATCCGTTTTCAAATGCACCATATTGTGTCACTGAACAACGGATCCATCCCCATTGACTTACATTGTAATTAAAAACTGATCCGTTAGGCTCCGCCTCTTCAGACGGACACCAAAATGCTGCATGCTGCGTTTTGGTGTCCGCCTCCAAAACGGAATAGAGGCGGAACGGAGCCGAACTGATGCATTCTGAGCGGATCCTTATCCATTCAGAATGCATTGGGGCTTAACTGATCCGTTTTGGACCGTTTGTGAGAGCCCTGAAACGGATCTCACAAACTGAATCCAAAACGCTAGTGTGAAAGTACCCTAAGGGATTTTAACTTACTAATTCATTTCATTGCGGAAATATGTTCTGAAACTCCAGTTTTCTCTCACAGTACAAATTAGTAAATAAACTCTTAAGATTCGTCTCATGCTGTGCCATTTGATTGATGAAAAGAGTGAATAATTACAGCATTTACTGTCGGAAATACAATGAAGTGCAACATGTGAAAGGTTTACCAATGTTCTGTAAGGGAAGGAAAAGTTTTGTTGTTTCTCAGAATAGTCAAGTATTTGATGAATTTTCCATAGTATGGGAAATGGTAAACTGTACTGGTGGTTTGGAGTAATTGTAAAACCCATACCTGCGAGAATTTTGGGTAAGGGACTACTTGTTTGCTTCAAGTTAGGGCTGGGATGGTAGATGGTCTGTGCCATGCTAAAGGTGGCCATACACATTAGTCAAACTAAAGTTCATCAAAACAGAAGATTTTAACCAAAACGAACATTCGTCAGGTGAAATTTAACAACCACAATGGTTTTAGCCAACGAATGACAGATCATTATCATTTGAAAAGAAGTCCGTCCCCCGGTTTCATTGAACGTGTACGGGCAGTTCGAACAACTGTAATGGCCATCAAGGACTAAGATGTGTATGGCTGTGTCTGTGTATGCTGGTCAATAGGGATGAAACATTTGAAGTCGATTCGCATAAAACTTTGTTTCAATACTGTACGGAGCGAGCGCTCTGTACGGTAATAGAATGTATTGGCTCCAATGAGCCGGTTATTACTTTGCAAAATCTCGCGAGACTTCACATAATAACTTCAGAAATGGATTCATACTGTAAAAAACATTTCCCAAACTCTGGAACCGAACCCAAGTTCGGGAAATAGTTTTTTACAGTATAAATCCATTTCTGAAGTTATTATGCAAAGTCTTGCGAGACTTCGCAAAGTAAAAATTCGGCTCAACGGAGCCAATACATTCTAATACTGTACGGAGCATTGAAAAGAAGTTTTATGCGAATTGACTTCGGATGTTTTATCCGAAGTCGATTCGCTCATCCCTACTGTTCAACCATCAATCAACTTCTGTCTAACGTATATGACCACTTTAACCCTAGCCCAATGTTTTGTGGTGGTGATGCTGCCATGAAGGACAATCCACCTCTCTTCTTGGGTTCTTCTTAAATACTTGGAATTGGACACAGACATTTAAAGGGGTTGTTCCATGAAAAATATTCTACAGTTTTTAAACCAGCGCCTGGATCTGAATACTTTTGTAATTGCACGCCCCCTTAGCTGCAAAAAATAAATAAAATACACTCCCCTTGAGCTGTCAGCTTGATATAAATCTAGAAGAACAATGATTGTGGAGATCTCTGGATCCATGTGAGGTTCAGGGCTGGTTCTAGCTTTGTTAGAAAGAGATTTCATGCTTTATGTGATGTCTGATTATCATTGTTTACATTATTCATAGGATAACCCCTTTAAGGCGCATTTAGACATGCCGAGCAGCAGCAGATTGTTGGGAATGAAGCGTTCTTTCCTGACAGTCAGCTGCTCGTTCAGTGGAGGAGATTGTCCTCATACAGCTGCACTGTTTCTGGGCAGCAGATCACTGTTTAGACAGCACGATCTCCTGCCCAGAAATGATAATTTAGATGCCTGCACAAAGGACAGGATCAGCCGATGAACAAGCGCTTTGCGCATTCATCGGATGATCGGCGGCACCCTTACAGGGGCAGATTGTTGAGGATGAGCGTTCACAGGAACGTTCGTTCCCGATAATCTGCCTGATTATTGCCTTGTGTAAATCCTTCCTTAGTAGAAGGTTTAAAAACATCACCTTAAGCAAAATAGCGGTCTGCAACTTGGAACCCCCATTGATACCCACAATGACCCTATCCATGTCCATAGGTGATCGCTTTCCCTTCGTCAGTGTTCATAAAATGTCTCCATAACTCAGAAGCTGTCGTTTCAGAGATTTCTAGTTGGTTACCTTTCCAAAGGGGTTCAGGCATATAGCCAAATGCTAAGGACCCTTCAATCCAAGCTTTTGTGGTTTCTCAGCTCAAAGATCTTGGCTGATATTAACTTTTTTTCTTAAATGGAATATCCTGTAGGCCACTTTCACAGGCTTGAAACAAATATGGTTGCTTTCTTCCAGGAAGACACCAATGCAGACAGGAGCAAAAAAAAGCTTATTGTCCAGGAACAAAGCACTCCATCAAGGGTCCTTAAAAAGCCCGGGGCACCTTGGACTGATCCTTTAAAAGGCAGCAGAACCATGGCCAGGGCGGCATGACGCAGGAGGAAATCAGTGACTGGGAGCAGGAGGTTTCATCATGATCAAACACAATGGATGTCTCAAAAATGCACTGCAGTAAGACACCAAATGTTTTAAAATGTATTAAATTTGGCGTATTTTTGGGCCAGCAAAACAAATCTGTCAGCTATAATTTGCTCCAGTTTTTATCATAGAGGATCTTAAATTTGTTTGACCACCCTTCCCGCTAAGCCTCATTCACTCTTCCCCAAAAAGTGAAGAGACTGGAGTAAAAATGAAGAAAGGAGCGAATTTTCTCTGCTATGATTGGTGACTTTTTAACGTCAGATAACTGCCGCATGGAGGTTGATAATATCCTCCCATTATTGTGATCAATTTGTGGTGGAGTTTAGACATTCTTATATACAGAACAGAGCTGACGTTTCGTTCCTTTACCACGCTATTCCATCTAGCAAAAAAAGACGGAAAACAGGTAAAACAGATGTTTTTGGTTATCCTGACTTATACCCCTGATGGAAACCCCCGTCATATAAATTTAGACAGCACTCCAAAAGGTAATGATGCTCAGTGAATTTTATTTCATTTCAGCCGGACATAGTGGTACACTAGAAGCAACCTTTTGGGCTGAGTGAGACGGCCTTCATCAGGCGGTGTGGAGACCACATGGAGAGCAAAGGCCGGCCTGATGGAAACCCCAGCAGAGGGTTAAACAGTGATGTCAACCCAGCCTAATTTCAGTGTTTTGTGCCAGTGCAGCTCTGCTACATCATTAAAGCAGCATTCTCATCACATACACTTCCAGCTCTCTCTAGCTATGCGAGGCACATGATGCATGAACAGCGCTAATAAATTTCCCTATAAAAATACAACTAAACCACAGCTATAATAATATACAACAGCCGGTAATGACATCCTATACGTCACCCTGGCACTCCTGACTCAATTCAGCTCTATGAGGGTTATACAAGACGCAGCTGTTTTTTTTTTTTTCTTAAATAATATCTTTCTCAATGTGTTGGCCATTCAGTTGTATCATCTCCCGTCACATACTAGCTACTGTAGCGTGACTTTTATAATTAGCCCTGGAATATAGCAGGCGCCGAGCTGCCAGCTGCTGCACGTAACAAAGGGTGACATTATACCATGGATACAAATTGTCGAGAAGCTGGTGTGCCAAGCACAAACCGTCCACATACGCAAGCGCACAAGCGCTGCCAATGTGCATGACACCAGCTCGCTCAGAAGATGTTGGTAACGTTGTCATGGAAACAAAGACTTTTTTGGAAGTAACGTTTCAACAATGGTCACCTTTTTCAACAATGGAACCTTTTCATCCTATTATTACTGTAGAGATAAAAGAACAACGGAGAGGCAACACATGTAACAGACACAGCAATATTTGGGGGTTTCTGTATTGCCTTTGAAAGCAAGCCCCAAGGGATACAAGCACTAAAGTGTACCCTACTGTATCCACCACTGACGAAGTACTGTGTATAGGATATGACTTCAATACCATGCTCTTGAAAAGAGGTTTCCCTTCCCATCCTATATCTCTAGAACAGGCCTCCACATGACTCATGTGAGGCTATCTCCATTCTCTTCCATGGAAGTCCCCAAAACACGGAATAGCTGAGGGAGATGCACATTCAAGGCCACCCCTCCATTCATAATGCCTGCCGGACAGGGGTACGGGATTCCCGTTCTGACCCAATAACTAGGCTGTAATTGTGAGGTTCTTAGACCAGTGTCGCCTCAACTGAAGAGGTATTCTAGGTAGAATCTAAAAGGAACCTCTTTCCAGGCCAAAATTCTTGTAAATAACAACTGTTGTTCTGCAAAGGTAAAGGAGTTCTCCAGGAATTATATAAAAATGGTCTCCAGCAACCTGTCCTAGAGCGTGACTAGGACAGGTTGCTGCTTATTGAGGTCAGTTGGGCTGGGCCTTGCTACATCGTGCTTTTGGCACGTGCTTTTACCTAAAAATGCTGGGCTTTGCTGTCAGGCTACTCAGCCTGATGTCGTATCTTATGGACAATCGCTCCATTGCTATCTATTGTAGAACAGGAGCTCTGCTCTACAATAGATGATAATCATATGATGCTCTATGCTCTATATCGTGATGGCTGAGCAGCCTGCCAGGAATGGGGAGCAGAATCTCAGCCATGATACCAGTGAGATGTAGTGAGGTCCAGCCTCCTCTTATTCACAATCTAGGATGGCATGCTGTATGCCATTTTTATATTATCCCCTTTAGATGTAGGTACCAGAAGTGGAACCCATATCTATCAGACATTTATGGCATATCCTGTGGATGTATCATATATGTCTAAAGTGAGAAAAGGTCATTGACTTTCAGATTTAAAGGGGATGTATCATTTCCTCTGCAGTGGCCACTTCAGGCAAAATGTGATCATGTAAGCGAATGGACAGTCTTCTAGTACAGGGATCAGCAACCTTCGGCACTCCAGCTGTTTGTGAAACTACAACTCCTAGCATGCTTCTTTGACTTCTGTGGGAGTTCAGAGAACAGCCAAGCAAGTGTGCATGATGGGAGGTGTGGTTTCACAACACCTGGAGTGCTGGAGGTTGCTGATCCCTGTCCTAGTACACAGAAGGCTTGTGTCTGGTGAAGAGAAAGATGCTTGATGTTCCCTGCATTTTTACTTTGCTTTATAAAGGCTAATACCAAGACAGTAACCCTTCTGGCATATCCATACTGTATGCCCTGGTACGTTATATCATATAGACAGGGGTTTTCTGGGATGGGAAATATCATAACATAACAAATGAACCATTACTGATAAACTCTATGCTGCTCCAACACCAGTGCTTCAGTGGTTTTATTATTTTTTGCAATGCTGATGTGTGGTACGATACACCAGCCTCAGTGGTCTTGTAGCATACATTCTAGCATCACCCCTGAGTCCACAGATAGGCTACAGTGGTTTCATTAGTCGAACACCACTGTAGAGCAGAGAGTAGAATTATTTTATTATTTTGTGGCATACTGCACAAAAAACGTATCATCTTTCCTCTATCTCACTCAGCTCCCCCAACAGACTTATCTATCACAGTCAATGGCTGCGCACTCTCCCCAGTCAACCAAGTATGCTGCCATGGGGTAACCTTTGATTCTGCCCTGTCCTTCAAACTGCACATCCAAGCACATCTCTCAGATCCACATGTTCCTCAATCAGGAAACTGCAAAAATGTTTGTACATGCCCTCATCAGCTCTCGCCTAGACTACTGTAACATCGTCCTCTGTAGCCTCCCATCTAACACTCTCGCACCCCTCCAATCTGTCCTCAACTCTACTGCCAGACTAATCCACCTCTCACCCCATTACTCCTCTGTCTTTTCTATCTGCCAGTCCATTTACTGGGTCCCCATTGCCCAGAGAATCAAACATAAAACACTTACTATGACATACAAGGCCATCCACAACCTGTCCCCTTCATACATCTGCAACCTGATCTCCCGACACCTTCCCACACATAATCTATCACAAGTCCTTCTTCTTTAGTCTCCTCTGATATGTTCTTCCCACAGTCACGTCCAAGATTTCTTCCATGCATCTCATATACTCTGGAACTGTCTACCGCAAGATATCAGAGGCTCAACTACCATGAAAACCTTCAAAAGAAACCTAAAGAACCCACCTCTCCAGACAAGCCTACAACCTACAGCTGACACTGTACCATGTTTTGACTAGATTTACCCTCAACTACTGTATCCCCCCACCCATCTGTTGTAGCTTGTAAGCCTTCGTGGGCAGGGTCCTCTCTCCTTCTTTACCAGTTTGTAACTCACCTTGTTCATGTTTATTACATTGTTTTTTTGTATTATGTATGTGCCCCCTTATCATACGTGCAGCACCATGGAATGAATGGCGCTTTAATAAATAATAATAAATAACAATAAATAATAATAATAACTTAGGCTACTTTCACACTAGCATTTTTAGCAGATCAGTCATGGATCTGCAAAAACGCTTCCGTTACAATAATACAACGTCATGAACGGATCCAGTTGTATTATGTCTTCTATAGCCATGACGGATCCGTTTTCTATTGTGCTGTTTTCTATTGTTCCCATTGACTTTGGCTTTGCTTCGTGCAGGCAGTGATTTGGTGTCCACCTCCAGAGCGGAATGGTGACTGATCGGAGGCAAACTGATGCATTCTTAGCGGATCCTTTTCCATTTAGAATGCATTAGGGCAAAACTGATCAGTTTTGGACCGCCCTGAATGGATCTCACAAAACGGAAAGTCAAAACGCTAGTGTGAAAGTAGCCTTACACATACAGGTATGTATTGTGTTCACTATTTCCAGGCTTCTTTTAATATTTGTTTGATTAACGGCTGACCATGATTGGTGACTGCAGCTTAACAGCAATGCTTACAGGGAGTCTATGGTAGTCTGAAATCCTTTCCTCTCCCGGAGATGCACCTCTGACTGGTGTGAATAAGCACAAGCTCACCAGGATGCCAGTGCTTGGAGAGCTGATTTACTTTACAAGAACATAATGATTGTAAACCAAAAGCAACTCAAGCTACACTGCTGCATATAGGGTTATTAATGTACCATTAAAGGGGTTGGCCCATCTCAGACATTGATGGATTATCACTAGGATATGTCGTTAATGTCAGATAGGTGCAGGTCTCACCTCTGGGACCTGCTTCTATCTCCAGAACCAGGCTCATGACATGAAGGAAAGTACACCATACATGCGTGCCCATCCTCCATTCATCACTATGGGAGTTGCAAAAATAGCAAAGCGAGAGCTGTTTCTGGATGTCCCATAGTAGTGAACGGAGAGTGCAAGTGTGGCCACCTCTCTATTCACCACTATGGGTCTGCTGGAAATAGCCAGACCAATGCTTGGCTATTTATGGAATTCCTATAGCGGTGAAAGGAGGATGACCGTTCAGGAGATAAGTGTGGGTCTCACCTCTCACCTAGTGATATGCCATCAATGTCCCAGATGGGCCAACACCTTCAAAGTGGAGCAAATTCCAAAAATTTAATTGATATTATACAGACTATACCAAAAATGTGGCGCAGTGGCTCACGCTCTTGGTGCATGTTAGAAACACTAGTGTAAGTTTATTTTACATGGACTTTTTAGGGGGTGGGGGTTCTCCTTATGGAGACCAGCAGTGTATGGAGACTTATTGGCAATGCTCCATGGGAAAATAATCTGCAAAGAGGTAATTTCCAGGTACATTGTAGTGAGATGGTTCTCTTTATCTGGAAGATCCCTCATTTCTGATTATTTTCCCATGAAGCATTGCCATTAAGTCTCGACACATGGTCTCCCTAACGGGAACTACTTTCTATCCTTGAACTACTGTCGATGACCTATCCTCAGGATAGGCCATCAATGTCAGATCATCAAACCCTGGCAATCAGCTGTTAGAAGAGGTCGGCCGCTCTGTGAGCACCACTGCCTCTTCCTAGGCCATGTGAAGTCACCATACATTAGTCATATGGCCTAGTTGTAGCTCAGCCCCATTCAAGTCAATACCAAGCATAGCCGCTATACATGGTATGGTGCTGTGTTTGGAAAGCTGTCAGGAACCCCCAACGTTCACCAGAAAGCAGATCGGCAGGGGTGCCGGGGCTCGGACCCCTGCCAATGTAATAATGAGGATAGTATATAAACAGGTTAGAAAAGCACTCAAGTCCTCAGAGACCACCAAGGGGTGCAACAGCCTTGCCAAGACCACAGATCCAAATGGTCAGGAGACGTAGTAAGAATGATGGAGCATGGCAGCATTCCCCATAATCTTCTTTTACTGAGACATCAAAGCATCCATATAATCAGGATAGGTCATTATTATCTTTACCTGGATACCCTCTTTAATGAGAGCCATTACCCCCTTTATCTTCCCCCCTTCTCCATTGGCTTAGTGCAGGGATGCCCAATCTGCGGGTCTCCAGCTATTGCAAAACTACAACTCGCAGCATGCCGGGACAGCTTACAGCTATCAGCCTACAACAAGGCATGGTGGGAGTTGTAGTTTTGCAATAGCTGGAGAGCCGCAGGTTGAGAATCCCTGGCTTAGTGTATCTCCGCTTCAATGCAGGCACTACAAACTAAGGTGGTGACAGCAGTATAAGGGCGCATTCACACAACCATATCAGTTTTTGTGGTCCACAAATTGCAGATCTGCAAAACATGGATACTGGCCATGTGCATTCCGCATTTTGTGGATCAGAACATGATAGAAAGGCCTATTCTTATTCGCAATTACAGACAAGAATAGAACATAATCTATCTTTTCTATCTTTCCATGGAATGGAAGTACGGATGCAGATCCATTCTACAAAATCGCGGAACAGATAAGGACTCAAAAATATGGTTGTGTGAAGGGCCCTAACCGCCATATCATGTCTCTTCTATGACAAAAAGGAGAATCAACTTACGGAGGGTCTGGCTCTCCTTAAGGAGACTAGCCATGTATGGAGATGTAGTGGCAATGCTCCATGGGAAAATAATATGTATCTAAGCAATCTCACTCAGCTAGCTGAACTTCTACTCCATACTGAAACAGATGGATATTTCGTTTGGCTATTTTCCCTTGTCGCGTCCAACGACTTGACAGTGGCCAGAAAGTCATAATTGGCTTCAGAGTCCCTGGAGGAGAACTCTGGGCTAGGCCATGATGAGGTTATTCCCAGTATGTAATAAATACAATGTATTAGTTTGTGCTGACTGACTTTACATTATTGAAGTGTTGTCCTCTCTTCTTCTTATTTTTAGATCTCATGTGCCATCTATGTGCTTCTTCTCTGGAGGCTGTGCCCACCATCTCCTAGATGGTACACTCATTGACTTAGTATATCATGATAATGGTAACATGAATCTAACATTAAAGGGCTTGTCTCATCTCAGACATGGATGGCATATCATTAGGACCTGTGGGACCTGCTCCTATCTCCCATAGAAGTGAATGGAGGGTGGCCACTCTTGCACGAGGCGTTCTCCTTCACTTAGGAGGCCTAGTTCTGGAGATAGGATAAGGTCCCAGAAGTGGAACCTGTATCCATCTGACATTGGTGGCATTATCTAATGGTATGCCATGAATGTCTGAAATGGGACAACCCCTTTAAAGTAACCCTCTGGTTCAAGAAAAAAAATCACATTAACTGGGGAATGAACAAAAATGTACATGGTGGCCTCCTTTTCATCCTCTTAGTTGCAGATCTTCTAGTTCCCAGGCTCCTCTTCTGCCATCCAAGATGGGCTCACTGCATCTCAGACTGCTTGATGAATACTTCCTGGTTGTCCAGGACTGTTCACATGAGCAGTGTTGGCCAATCAGAAGGCAGCAGGAAGTGTCTCAGCCTACCAAATGTACAGTATGCATCTGGCAGTCTCAGAAGCGGTGCGGCCATCTTGTATGGTAGAAAAAAAGCCTAGGAATTGGGATATGCAGCTAAAAAAGATGAAATGGAGGCCACCGTGTATGTGTTCTGTTCATTCCCCAGCTAATGTGATGTATTTTTCTTGAACTAGACAGTCACGTTAAATGTCTTACAAATCTTTTGGCTTACCAATGGCTCTGAGGGCCCGAACCCTAGATCTTTGGAGCCAGTAATGGATCAGGCACTGTGTCTACTGGAGAACAGTCTAGTACTGTGGTGAGCAAAACCTACAAAGAACACGAGCCACAAAATACCAAGAATTTAAAAATCTTTTTTGATGAATAATTAGTTAAAAAGTACAATACATAAAATAAGCAGAAGCAGAAAAAGATATCATCCCTGGTAGCCCATACCACCTGGGAATAAATCAATGAGTATAAATTATATGTATAAATATATAAAGCAAGGAGGCTGAAAGTGTATGGAGTAAGTAGGACCAATAAATCACCAACCACCGGACACAGGTCTGTGCAATATAATCTATGTAAGACCCCACGATGTAAAAAAGAGGCCAAACAATAAATGTCCCCTATTCAACAACATCCCGAGCCATAAAATATCACGAAATCATTTTAAAGTAACATTACCCCATGGTGTGTACAGTCAGGATGACACCAACCCCTGGTGGGAAAATCTGATCCCACCATCTAGTTGTCCTTACCGGAGGTTCATGATTCCATCATGGAAGAAAGGGAGAGCTTGTCCATATAAATCAGTTTGACCTTACTGACTGTGGAGCAATGCTTTAGAAAGTGTGATGATGGCACTAGGCTGGACAGACGTGTGTATGGTAACAATGAAGTCACTGAAGTCACATTACGTTTAATGGCCAGACATGAACTGTCCTCCTGCCCATTCTCAGAAACAAAGAACCTTTGGAAAGGAGACTTAAAGAAAGAGGACATGTAGCATGCAGGTGCAGACACTCATTGGCCACAAGCTTTGTATGTGTGACTGATGATTGACTTTAATTTTATGTTCTGTCAATAAATCCAAACATCCATGAAATATATTTCATGCTTAGGATGGGATGTTCCCGGCTGGTGGACTTTCTGGTACATGTGACCATGAACATGCCATTATTGGCCTAAGAGTGCCACCAGACTGCAATGGTCTCTTCAAAAGCTAACCGACAGGGATGCTGGTAGTCAGACCTATCCTGAGGATAAGACATCAATATTCTAGTCCTGGAAAAACCCTTTAATAAAGCTTATTAGGTCATTTGTGAAGCATCCAGTAAGAAATAGACCTAAGTGATTGGCTCCAAAGTCATCTCCAAATGGGGTTGTGTTATGGTGGGCTCGATGATTTATCAGAGCCTGGCGGAATCTCGGCTATTCTGGTGGGCCAGCCTGATCGTGCTTACAACTTTCTTTAAATGGGGTCTGTCATCAGATAGGTCACAATAAAACCATCTCACCGGAGACGTGCGCTTGACAGTTGAAGATCATTGTCTTGGTCTCATGTTCCTAGGTGCTCACATTCTTGAGAAAATGTATATTTTATAATATACAAATGAGGCCCTAAGAGCAGCGAGCCTCTTGGATGGGATATTGTTGCATTCTTTGGAGACCAGGTATTCTTCTGGAGGTTCTCCACTTTTATAAGTCTTCTCCTTTTAGAGATAATGGCTCTTTTGTTTGATTTGGTGGAATGTTAAGGCCCCCATACACATTACTATATTGTTGGCCCAACCTGTCGATTATGAAGGGTTCAGCCCGCGGATTAATGTGTATGGAGAGCTCTTGACAGATAATGTTGGGTGAAAGAAGGATCGGGTGAAGTGAATATTTTTCCTGATGCTTTTGTTCTCTCAGGATATAAGCTGCTGCCAGAAGTGTCTGACGGCAGCTTTCTCCCCTCTCCCCACATGTGTGCGTGTGTATGGGGGTGGGGGGGGGGGGGGATATGGATAACTGTGGACCGTTCAGTGACGGCTACTGAATGTGTATGGCCACCATCAGAACCACAAAAAGGACTTTGTAACCCATGCCAAGTTTACATGTTTAAAAGGGTTTGCTAATAGATCTAAGATTAATTAGAGGGATAGATTCTAGATAGATAGATAGATAGATAGATAGATAGATAGATAGTATGCAGATAGATATACAGTTAGAGATATATAGAGAGATATAGATAGATAGATAGATAGATAGATAGATATTGGATAGATAGATATTAGATAGATAGATAGATAGATATTAGATAGATAGATAGAAAGATAGATAGATAGATATTAGATAGATAGATAGATAGATAGATAGATAGATAGATAGATATGAGCGGGATAAATAGATGATAGATAGATAGATAGATAGATAGATAGATAGATATGAGATAGATAGATAGATAAATAGATATATAGATAGATAGATAGATAGATAGGAGATAGATAGATAGATAGATAAATAGATAGATATATATATAGATAGATATATAGATAGATAGATAGGAGATAGATATATAAATAGATAGATATAGATAGATATATAGATA
This sequence comes from Bufotes viridis, assembly GCA_033119425.1. Taxonomy (NCBI): domain Eukaryota; kingdom Metazoa; phylum Chordata; class Amphibia; order Anura; family Bufonidae; genus Bufotes; species Bufotes viridis. Next base: position 28,189,394 of record CM065590.1, read on the forward strand.
GATAGATAGATAGATAGATAGATAGATAGATAGATAGATAGATAGATATGAGATAAATAGATAGATAGATAGATAGATAGATAGGAGATAGATAGATAGATAGATATGAGATAAATAGATAAATAGATAGATAGGAGTTAGATAGATAGATAGATAGGAGTCAGATATCCATACACTAAATTACATTGCAGCTGTAGAAGGATGTCAGTGACAGAGGAGGGAAGGGTTAAATGTGGGGTCTGTGACATGATGACGGTGAGGGGTACCGGGCATGGCAGACGGGTCTGGGGATGGAGATTAGAGGAGGCAGAAGTGAAAGAGAAGATTAAAAGATGGGGGGAGAAGAGAGCAGAGAGACAGAAAAGGAGGGACATGAGTGCAGGGAGGGGGAGGCAGAGAAAGAAGACTAAAATAGTGGGAAGGGGCAGCGCTACATGACAAGCCGGAGCGCCAGGAGACAAAGTGAGAGGGCAATGTCTAGGGATTAGAGCAGGGGGATAATATCCCGGGAAGGGAGGAAGAGGAAAGGAAATGAGAAGAGAAGGCGGAAGGAAAGGAGAGAGATAGGGCAAGGATGGAGAGGATATAACGGGGTGGACAGGGTATAACCAGGAGTACCACACAGGGTGGGGGCTCAGAGGACTCGGGGAATATACAGGAGGAATATAGAGATAGAGGAGAAGAAAGGGATCCAGGGAGGGAGAAGAAGAAATCCAGGGTGGAGAGAGAGAATAAAGGGGAGGGAGGGAGAGAGGGAGAGGGGAAAAGAGGAAGGGACAGAAAACAGAGACAGGAGGAAGGAGAGAGGGAGGGTGCCGGGAAGAGGCGGATGTGGAGGGTGTCAGTAGTGGTGGTGGGCAGGCTCAGCCCTGGGGGTCTGTGTAGAGGTGTGAGGAGCCCCCCTGTACCCCTAGGCATGCACCTCTTCAGCATGATCTTCCTGCTGCTGATGTTACAGGCCAGGATGGCTCAGGTAAGTCCAGAGTGCTGCTCCGGAGCTCTGTGCTGCTGATGCTGGCCTTTAGGAAGAGGGGGAGAGGGAGGCTGCTGCTGACATTGACAAAAGAGCCTGGACAGGGAGGTGTGTGTCTGTATTTACAGTGTACATATGTCCCCGTGTCAGCACATGTGCGCGAGTGTGTGCGTGCGTGTGTGCGTGTGTGCACGGGGTACGGGGAGATGGATGTGACACACATAGATACAACAAGAGATGGGGGATGGATGTATAGATAGATAGATAGATAGATACATAGATACATAGATAGATAGATGATAGGTAGATAGATAATATATAGATATGGATAGATAGATAGATAGATAGATAGATAGATAGATATGGGATAGATAGATAGATAGATAGATAGATAGATAGATAGATAGATGATAGATAGATAGATAATAGATTGATAGAAGATATGAGGTAGGTACCATGTGGTCAGCCGTGTACTGTACAGGGCAGTGTAGACAGAAGGCCTTGTGTGTATAACTGTGCGCTGCAGGAAACTAGTTTTCACCACTGCCAGCCTCACGTATATAAGGTGGTTACATAGACACGTGCTCAGCTTCCTGCTCACATGTACTGTAGATATATGTAGGTACTGTAGGTACATGTAGGTACTGTAAGTACATGTAGGTACTGTAGGTACTGTAGGTATATGTAGGTACAGGTTAGTACATGTTTATGTAGGTATATGCCCAAAGGGGGGTAAATATTGCACATATTGATACTAATGATGCGGTGTATTATCAGCACCAGATGCTTGGTGGTGTAACACATTGGCGGCAGCACACCGGTGTGACCCAGGGATTGTGGGGGGGTATGCTTGTTTGTGGGTTTTTACATACTATGTGTCTCTATATCTGCATGTTATTCTGAGCTGTGTGCTGCACTGCCTATAAGTGTACTTGTATAGCAGAGCTGAGATTGTTATCTAGCTGGTTCTTGTGTGCACTGTGATTACTCTTTGTGTTAGGATCTAGTAGTGGGCAATAGTTTATAGACGTCCTATTGATAGATCAGATCATTTACATGATAACGTGTTGTGATGAACTGCAAATTCAGTCCGCTAGATCAGTATAACTGTGGCATTATGTTCACGGATGCTGTTTATTAACTTTGTATCCAAGTATATATACCATATAATGCCATATTCTTACACCATTGCTCATATATTTAAAGGGGGTTTCCATGTGCCAATTGCTTAATTAATTGATTGCTAACAAGTCAAACCAGGAAGTTTTTAGACTACTAATGGGGGTTATAGTCTTTGTGACCATACTATGAAGTGATGGGGATCATAAAAGTCAGCTGAAGTTTGGTCTGTAGTTTCACTGGAAAGGTGGAAGATGGAGGCCACCTAAACATTGAGGTTTGCACACCAGTATTTCTTCTTGAAGGTGTTTCACTAGGCATCCAACTGTCTTTCTCAATTAAAAAGGGTTTGTACGAGAATTCTCCATCCTTAAATACTGGTGACTCATGCTTCAGTCATGGAGGTAAGGTGTTGATTGCATTTACATGACTGAAGCTATGATCAAACTGCCTCAGGAGAGGCGTTAGAGCAGCATTGTAAGTGGTAGACAATATCCCTCCACCTCAGTTCAAGCTGGTTTCTCGGATGACTAGCGAACATCTTCAAGACAAAATACAGTTTCTCTGACTTACTAGTACTGAAATACTATGAGCTTGGATGAATGAGAACCTTCACAGATATTAAGGTCTGCAAATTAGCTCTCCTTAAGAACAAAGAAAATTCTTTCTTAAAAGCCACCTCTAGGCAGTTAACTTGAAACATGACTAGAGATTTTAGTTGAAGGGGTTCTCAGGCAATTTAGAAAATGAAAATAATTAAATATTACTTTTATATAAATATATCCTTAAATACCTTTCATTATTGATAATGGCTCATTTTGTCTGGGGAGCAATCATCAGGGGAAACAAAATGGCCGCTGTCCCATTAGTTCACACAAAACCTGTCCTGGTCACACATGAGGACAAGTTACTTTACAAAACTGAGGTAAAGAGCTGCCTCCTCCTCCTCCTCTTTACATGTCAGGGATTATTATCCTAAATACAGATGATGAGAATTTTTGCTGAATCTCTGGGGAATTTAGTTCATGTGGAGACATGAAGTACAGAGAGGACGGACAGGACAGACTGTGGTAATGGAGACTGAAGTGCTGCTGCTCATTAACAAACCACACCAATGCCCACGTTGTACCCTCAGGATACTACACATTTACTTACAAAAAGGTCACATAGACCTACTAAATCCTTTCAGGGGTTACAACATAGATATTAAAACGTAACCTTTATTATATTTTTATAATACAGCCAGTCCCATTAAAATTATCAGGGAAGGAATCCGATATTCCACTCAATACTGAATGTGTGTAATCCTCTTCTACTTGGAGGTACTGCTTATGGCTGCAGTTCACTTTGCTGTGTTATAATGGGTGCATCTGCCGTAGGTTAATGCATATGTTTTTCTACATTCCTATCAGGAATCCAGCGCATTCGTTGCTCAACATTGTGCTTGATGGCAACCTACAACTTTGTTGCAACACTGGAATGTGTAGCCAATTGCTCACTCTTTGAAGCTTCTTGGCAGTCAGATTCTGATTGTAAGTCAGTGTTGCAACAATGTGATTGTATAATAGAGCAGATTTCTATTTGCTCCTACTGCACTTATATTATGGCGCTGGAACCACTTCACTTAGCTCCTATGTTTGTGCACACATGCTTTGTCACACTATGGCTCATGAGAGAGGAAATGGATTGCTACAAAATTATCGGGGAATGGTTTCCCTATTTTATCGTAAAGGGGGCTACACATTCCAGTGTTGCAACAAAGTTGTAGGTTGCCATCAAGCACACATAAGCAGTACCTCCAAGTAAAAGAGGATTACACACCTTCAGTATTGAGTGGAATATCTGATTCCTTCCCTGATAATTTTAATGGGACCGGGTGTATAAATAAATGTATCAGCTTTTATAAAAATATAATAAAGGTTACGTTTTAATATCTATGTTGTAACCCCTGAAAGGATTTAGTAGGTCTATGTGACCTTTTTGTAAATAAATCTGCTGCTCATTAGCCACACCTCACCCTCCTCTCTGTACTTCATGTCTCCTCATCATCTCCATTCCCACAGAGGTTCCCCTGTATTCAGGAACATAATCCCTGACGAGCAGAGCAGAGTGGAGGATGAGGCAGCTCTATGGCTCATTGTGGTGAAGTAACTTGTCCTCCTGAGTGATTAGGACAGGTTTTGTGTGTACTGATAGGACGGCGGCCCTTTTATTTCTACTAATGATTGCTCCCCAGACAAAACAAGCCATTCTAAGTAATGAAAGGTATTTGGGAATATATTTATTACAAAATAATATTTAAGTATTTTCATTTTTTTTAATTCCTGGAGAACCCCTTTTAGCTAGAAAGTCCTCCAAAAGGAAGGCACATCCACCTGTAGACAGCTGTTTCAGGATTTTTGCTCCTCATCAGTACCTAGCAGGGTGAGAAGCCTTTGATGCAGCTCTTTCTCCTTGAGAAGACCAATAGCTGGCGTATGAAGCCTTAGGCTACTTTCACACTTGCGGTAGCCTTTTCCAGCGGGCTGTTCCGGTGGAGGAACAGCCTGCCGTATCCATGGTACTACAAGTCCACCCTACTGGTGGAAGTCCGCTCTGAACCCATTCACTATAATAGGGGAGGGCTGAAGGTCCGGCCGCAGCACGGCAAACATGCCAAGAGGCGGCCGGACAAAAAACGCAGCATGTTGTAGTTTTATTATAGTGAATGGAGTCGGAGTGGACTTCTGCCAGCACGGTGGACATGCGGTAGCATGGATCTGACAGGCTGTTCCCCCGCCAGAACAGCCTGCCGGACACTGCTGCCGTCAGTAGCCTTATAGGTAGCTCCCAGTCTTCATTGCCTATTACAGCTGGCAGTCTTCTTAAGGAACAACTGTAGGTCAGGTCAAGTTCGTATAATGGATTGTCCATCAGTTGCTGGACCCCCACTTATGTGACTTTTATGATCTAGTTTCAGAAGACCTAAAATATGTAAGAAAAAAAGGGTTTTCTGGGGCTAACATACTGATCAGCTCTCGATAGGATAGGTCATCCACGACCACAAGACATTGGTGGGGGTATGACACCCAGCAGCCCCGCAGATCAGCTCTCAGCCATTCTTGACACCGCAGCTCAGCTACCACCCACTTGAATAGAAGCATCATCTGCAATACCTGAGAACATCCACTACACAATGTATGGAGTTGTTATAGCTACGGGTAAGCGCATGGTTGACGGTGATAACAAACAGTCTGTGCAGAAACACTCTGCACTGTCAATTTTTTAAAAATTAAAAGAAAAAGGTCCAAAAATTATCCGGTCTTGCGGAGTCTTGCGGAGTAGCAAGTTGCAACAGGTCTGGTGTTATGTTATATGAAAAAATATATAACCCATACATACACTAGTCTGTGATCAACTAAAGTTCTTTAAGAAACTTAAAGAATTATTATTGGACAGATTCCAGTACAATACATGGCAACTGTGACACAAAATAATGTATTAAGTGGTATACTGTATTATCAGCACCAAAATTAATTCTGTAAAATATTTGTACCTGTGAATTATGTGATGTACATTGGGATGATGCACATTATTAAAAAAATTGAGTACTATAGCTTTAAATGCTGCTGCAGCACTCACTGAGTTACACAGTGACACACTACATTGCCTTCTGTCAATAACTCAAACTTATCTAGCTCTCTATTAATTAATGAATCCTAACTGTTGTCTCACTAAACTTTCTGATACTAAAATTGCTGTATTCTGTGTGTAAAGATAAGATTTCTTTTCTCGCTTTGTCAGACGTCTTATGTCAGCAATGTATAACCCATGAACACGTATTTACTGGTTGGGATCTTATGAAGTGCCTTTGACATGTGTCATTATAGTCCCTCCCGATTGGCTGAAGTTGACTGCAAGGCATTATGGGCAAGCCTCCCAGCTACAGCACAGGGCTGAGGTCATGTGATCCTTATTCTTCATCTGTGAAATGGTGGCTGTCAATTTGAATGATTTGTTCAAAATAAATCGCAAAAGTTCCCGACTTTTGGAAGTTCGTCACAAACTTGATTCATTAGAATCAATTTGCTCATCTATGGTAGCAATCATAAACGTTCCTTATGGGGCCTAGCAGCTGAGAGGGTCCACCACCACTGTAATAGCAGTCTCAGATGTGGGGGGCAAGTAGCTGCTCGATGTAGATGAGGGATTAAAGCTTGACTGAGAAAGTTAAGATGGTCAACAGCAAAGTCATCCCTATGTTGTCTGGGACTTTGATGACCCTCCACTGTTGGAGGAAAGAAGGATCGGGCATGCTCAATGTTTGTTCTCACGGTTTACAAGCTGCTACTGCAGTAGGTGTCTGTCTGTCAGGAGCTTATTACTCTCTCCCCTTTTGAAACTAGGGAGTGTGCATGTGTATGGGGGGGGGGGGATTTTTAAATCTTTTGGAGAAGGATATTAAATGTTGAGAGACCAAGTAAGGCAATGGTCAAAAAGTCTTGTGTTCACTTTATGATACTGATAGGAGGGTTTTGGCACTTGTTTCATTTTGTGCTATGGGGCCTCATGATGACATGTTCTGCCGCTGTCTTGGCTTGAATTCAGTCAATGCTCCTCAGGTATCTGAACTGTTTTCCCACATGATGTTCTAGATTTCCTGTCTTTGGCTATCCAGCTGTTGTAAAACTACAACTCCCACCATGCCTGGAAAAACTTTGAGGTTGTATCTTGGCAACAATTTGAGGGCCACACATTGGAGATCATCAATGCTCCACAGAGTTTCGAAGAGTCCACAGTGCTGAGACAATAGACTTCTCTTCTGTGTTGCTTCCTTACTCCTGCATATATATATAGTCAATCCAAGTACAATGATATATAGTCTTGAACACTAGAATCTGTCATGGAAACAAATGACCCTCTTGCTTTTCATAGTTTATTTCTACGTTCAAATGCTTGGAATATTGGTACTTTTCTGTAATTAGCTGGAACAATCTTTATAGATTGCAGCTTAATTAACACATTTTATTACCTAGCTTCTTTAAGGAGTAGAACACACAGAGAAGCTGTAGATGGTAATATTGTATTTTTATTTTATTCCTTCTGAATTTTAGACTTTTAAACACAAGTGAATTGGGGGAACCATGGTAACTCCAGCCAGGCTAGTGACATAGTGACATCCTATACTCACATGGCCCCATGGGGGGGAGGGGCGGGGGAGGGGGGGTATTGGGGGAGTTCTTCCTTGTGGAGACCACCAACTTGGCTTAGGGAGTCTTACTGGTCAGGCAATGCCCCCACAGGTGAAGAAGTCATCTCTGTGTCCATCCTATTAAGAGTCCTTGTGACATAACTAATGCTGGCAATACACATGAGATAACAGTTGGCTGATTTTGGATAACTGTTGTTTGAAAAGCTAGGTGATGGTTGGAAGTGAAATTGGCTATGCTAGAAAAACTTTAGCCATTGTTGGCCAATAGTGATGCACGGCATAGCCAATATTTTGCATAATATTTACAATAAATTAGAGAATTCTAGAATTTATGATCTCCAGTCATTATTTTCACGATTGCGCAAATTGGCACTAATGATGCACATTTTTTTGCGCAATATGTGCAACTTCACATTTTTTCAGGTCTGAGTAGATATTACTGATTGGTGCACTAAGTATTGTTACCAGGGAGTCCGTTTTTTTAAAAACTGACTACCTGGTCAGCCAATTCAGTCTCATGTTGCTGGGGGGATGGTTCGAACGATCCCGCAGTCAACTTATCGGCAAATCATATACTCAAATGCATGGTCAGCTTAAGGATATAAACCAAACCAAAATCCTATTAGGAAAAGATACTCATTCACAGATAATTGTCTCTGTGGGTTTTGTCCTTTGTTTGCGCAGTGCAGGATAGGCCTTTGATGAAGATCTTGGGAATAAGGTTTTTTTATGTGGAGACAGCCAGACTGTTGTGGGGAGTTTTGGGAAAAAGTACGCAAAATAGCTTTACAATAGGAATAAAAAAATTGGCTCTAGAGTCAAATCGTGACATGACTTAATATGAATATTTAAGAATATTGAACGGCACTCCTTTCTTGTTGTTGGTGCTCAGTGGTAAAAATAAAGACATCTAATTACAAAAGTACCACGGCACTCAATTTTGATGCAAAGTTTCAAAGTGAATTTATTTCTCTTATCATTCATCCACAATATAAGGATATAGCGTATAGCATATTGGTTGTAGATTACAGTCTGGCCAACGTTCGGTCCAATCCTGGACCTTGTTCACGGCCACTGACATCGATGGTTGAATAAAGTGTGTGGATGACGCCATCCACACACTTTATTCAACCATCGATGTCAGTGGCCGTGAACAAGGTCCAGGATTGGACCGAAACGTTGGCCAGACTGTAATCTACAACCAATATGCTATACGCTATATCCTTATATTGTGGATGAATGATAAGAGAAATAAATTCACTTTGAAACTTTGCATCAAAATTGAGTGCCGTGGTACTTTTGTAATTAGATGACTTAATATGAGACACTTAGGTCTGACGGCTGTGATTCACCATTGGGCCTGCACAAGGTAGAAAGGGATGACTTGTGGTCATCTCGGCACTACCTGCATGCCTGACCATTCATGAACCCCACCTTTAAGTCTTAGGTAAAGTTCCTAACAAAGCAAATACCATATTTTTCACCCTATAAGACCCATTCGACACACCTACGTTGTAGAAGAAGAAAGTAAGAGAAAAAAGTATTTTTCATCAGACCTCAGCTCAGACCCCCAAGCAGACCTCCAATGTTAACCAGACCTCAGCTCAGAGCCCCAATCAGACCTCCAATGTTAACCAGACCACAGCTCAGAGCCCCAATCAGACCTCCAATGTTAACCAGACCTCAGCTCAGAGCTCCAATCAGACCCACAATGTTAATCAGACCTCAGCTCAGACCCCCAAGCAGACCTCCAATGTTAACCAGACCTCAGCTCAGAGCCCTAATCAGAGCCCCAATGTTAATCAGATCTCCGAACAGCCCCCCCATTTTAATAAGTTCCCCAATCAGACCTCAGATCAGAGCCCAATGTGAATGACCCCCATTCAGACCCCCATGCTTAGATCAGAGAAAAAATAAATAAAACAACTTACCACTCCTGCACCATTCTTGTCATTCAGCTCTCTTCTTGTTCTTTCTGCCACGCGCTGTGCTGTGACCTGACGCTGCACATCATGAGATCACAGAGCGCTGACATGCTCACGTTATGTGCAGACCAGTAGTAAAGAGCCTGGGGAGCACTGCATTCAACACTTCCCTGTCCTCCTGTACTAATAACCTCTTCCACAATGGAAGCGCTCATTAGTATTTACTGCAAAAGACTTTTGGAGGAAAAAAGTACCTCTTATAGGGCAAAAATATGGTAAGTTCTTTAAGTAATCCCAGGACCAGCTGAAGAACATCTGTAACTTCCCTATGAAAGAGATTCCACTGTAACCATAGGTAAATGTTGTAGTCCAAAAGTCAATTGACGTGAGTCCAAAGTACATAGAGGTCCAGTGCATTTCAAGGAGAGAAACATAATGTTATACAGTATAGATATCACCAACCCCAAGCCTGGTACATTCAAAGACATAGTAAACCGTTATTTGTGCAATTACAGGTGCAGATTTGGTTACAATACTGGTGCAGACATAGTTTAACTGAGAGGTCCATGCCAAAAAATTGGTCTTTTAGACTTCCAGACCTGGGCTTTAAGCTGGGCTTTTGTGTTGCCCACAATGCCCCATTCAGGGCAGTTATATTGTTTCATACACTGCACCAGAAAAAAATGATGGCCGTAATGTGGTTGCTGTGCATTGGATTTTAGAAATGAGAAACAGGGTTGTTATAATAGAGTAATAAATATGAAGGTACAAATGCCTCCAAATTCTGACACAAATGATCAGAGCATTCTGTTATCTTGGCAGCATGTCTCAAGCTGTGGAAATGTTACTGCAACATAAAAGATTCATTTAAGGCAAGGAAGAAAGGTGGAAGAAGACTGAGGGATACATATGTATCTGAGGCTTTCTTGTTGGTAACAAAATTGGTATTAATCAGATATCTTGGCATAAAAACATGAAAAGTCTCTCTCAGCTGAATGGTTTCTTCACTCAGCTAATATCTTTGGACACCTAATGATAATAAATAATTTGCTAAACCTACCTATACGTGGCAAGTGGAGAAAATGCTCGCTTACCAGAATTTTTCATGTGATATTTGCCCCTTTTTGTTCTCTGAAAACAAAAAAGGGTGGACAAAATAAAGGGGTTCTCCAGGAATTAAGAAAATGAAAATACTTAAATGTTACTTTATGGTAAATATATTCCCAAATACCTTTCATTAGTTAGAATGGCTAGTTTTGTCTGGGGAGCAATCATTAGAAGAAATAAAATGGCCGCCATCCTATTACTGCACACAAAACCTGTCCTAATCACACAGGAGGACAAGTTACTTCACAACACTAAGCTAAAGAGCTGCCTCATCCTCCTGTCTGTTCTGTTCGTCAGGGATTATGGTCCTGAATACAGATGATAAGATCTTCAGCTGAATCTCTGTAAGAATGGAGTTAATGTGGAGATATGAGAGGAGGATGGTGTGGGGCTAATGAGCAGCAGCACTTGTATGAAGTCTCCATTACCACAGCCCCACATTACCAAAGCCTGACCTGTCTTTCCACTCTGTACTTCATGTCTCCTCATGAACTCAATTCCCCAGAGATTCAGCTAAAGTTCTTATCAGCTGTATTCAGGATCATAATCCCTGAAAAGTGTGAGAGGAGGATGAGGCAGCTCTTTACCCCAGTGTTGTGAAGTAAATTGTCCTCCTGTATGATTAGGACAGGTTTTGTGTGTACTAATAGGAAGGCAGCCATTTTATTTCCCCAGACAAAAAGAGGCATTATAAATAATGAAAGGTTTTTGGGAATATATTTCTTGTAAAGTAATATCATAAGTATTTTCATTTTCTTAATTCCTGGAGAACCTCTTTAAGGACTGTATGTTAACCAATTAATCCCCAGGGTCTGTAGGCTTATCCCCTGGGTCAACAGGGACAAAGTTAAAGAACCTTCTGGGCTTGACCTAAATATTCCCGATTAAAGAGTAGATAGTTGTCCTTTGGGGTGTTCATTAGACTATAAGGAGTTCAATGAATGGTAGTACTTGCTTTTCCACAAGTTCACCAGTGAAGTAGAAGGCCAAGTAAATATGAAAGGAATAGTTATTAAACTGTAACCGGGAGCCAGTGACGCGCTTCCCCTCTGCAGAGCCGCTGGCATCTCGCTAGTGAAGAGGAGCGAGGACGCGGCCGGCGTCCTCATCTGCATAGCAACCAGAGGGCGGGAAGGACCCGACCACGCACACTTCCTCAGCGTGGCCGGCATCCTCCCTCCCTAGGCAACGAGCATGTGGGGAAATGAGCGCCAATATTGATGAGTTGGCGCTCAGCTGTTCTAAGTTGCGGGGATGCCTCATGTGACGCTGGCCACGTCACATGACCCATCAGGAGGACCTATTTAAACAGGTAACCTGCTGGCCACAGGTTGCCTGTGATTGGTTTTGCTACCCTCACCAGCAGTTTCTTATTGTGCATTTCTGTGTGTTTGGACCTCGGCTCTGTTTTTGACCCTGACCTTGAGACCTCCCTGGATTTGACGTGACCTCTTGACTTCTGACTCCAGATTGTGTTTTGACCTAGTTATTGTATTGCTCCCTGTGTACCTGCGTAACCTCCTGGATTTGAATTTGGCTAGCCTGACTCTGTTATGCTATTTCACTTATCTTCTTAGTCCCCTGCACGTATCTAAGTGAGGAACTGACTGCCGCCAAGTTGTACGCTGTCGGTTAGGACGGGCTGTGCAATTAGGCAAGGACAGAGGTGGGGTGGAGTTTAGGGCTGCACTTAACCCTACCCTGTGTCGTGACATGAACATTTTATATTCTTTGCAATGTATTGTTTGCTAGTTTTCAAGAATTTTAGTGAGGGCATGATTCTAAGACAATGATCCCAATGGTCCCCAGGGTAAACAAATATGGTACGGCTGTCCTCCCCAGATGAAGATTAGGTGACAGCACACCTATACACTAACCATAAAGAACAGATGAGCTACTTGATATTCTCCTCTGCTAACAGAGCACTGTGGTATGTTTCCCATCTCTAAAGGTTATGTTGTGTGTATAAATATATAAGTGTGGGCTTCTCTATACTTCTATGGTCTGGTATGATAAGTTCAGTTTTATAAAGTCTAAACTGGGGGACATGGCACCACTGTTCTCATGATGGGTAGAACTCCCAACAACGAATCACCCAACATTCCAAGCTTCTCAGAAAGCCCCTTCAAATCCCAGATAGTTCATGTAAGCTCATTCTGTACAGAATCTGGAACAATGGTGGAATGTTACATTTTGTGTTACAGAGGTAGTCTCTTCTAGAAGGATTGCTTCTAGGTGACACTTGGAAGCACCATAAAGAGGAAATGCAGTATAGAGCCATAGGGCCTTGGTGAGCCTAGATAAAGGCTTTGCTTACAGAGCATTGCCATGTGCATGAGGCATTATACCAGCCATACACATACTGGCTAACAGCTATCACTACTGATTTTCCGATATGCATGCAGACATGCTTGGCCGACCATGTACGTGTTATACAGAGGGGAGTCCGCCACCACTGGACACTTCTGGTGGCTGACTTATCTACTTGAGAACAAAAGATCAGGTATGCATATTGGAATATTTCTCATCCCAAATAACTGCTATTATGGAAGAGTCAGGAGCCCCCTGTACACATTAGATGGTTGGCCAATCCCACCAAAACCATCGGATTCAGGTCAGATACATCTAATGTGTACAGCCAGCTTTACTGTGCTTCTTTGTGTATTTGCAACCTATGAAATGCATTTTATCATCTCTTTTTAAATTTTTGATAAACCGTTTTCAAACTGGTTGACCTATCCTCAGCCTCTTCCTAGTCCAGTAACGTCAGGTTCATCGATCACGTGGCCTAGAAACAGCTCAGTCCCATTTAAATGGGTTTTCCCATGACTAAGGTAAAAAATGAATATCAGACATCATATAGTACATGACAGTCTTTTTCTAAGAAATCTCGAACCAGCCATGTACCTCAAATGGATCTAGAGATCTCCCTATTCATTTCTCTGCTAGATTTTTATCAAACTGATCGCTCAAGGGGAGTGTCTTTTTTGCTGCAGCTCAGTCAGGAGGCGTGTCCCAGCTCTCCCTATCACATCTCAGGAGGCGTGTCCCAGCTCTCCCTATCACATCTCAGGAGGCAGTTGAAAGAAGAAACTGAGCATGTTCGGCCTTCTCAGTGAGCAGGACAAAGAAATAAGAAAAATATCAAAAACCAGCTGGCGCTTTACAGATATATTTTATTGAATAACTCACTGGCTATGCAAAATTTTTAATTACATGCAATTACAAAAGTATTCAAATCCAGTTGCTGGTTTGAAAACTGTAGAATACTTTTCGTGGGACATCCGCTTTAAGTCAATGGGGCTGAGCTGCCATACCAAGCACAGTTGCTATCCAATGGGCGGCACTGTGTTTGGTAAGCAGTGAGGAGGCTGTGGCACTCTCCAAAGTGCTGTGGCCTCCTAAACAGCTGATTGATGGGGGTTCCAGGTGTCGGACCGACACTGATGATATCCTTATGACCTATACTGAAGATAGGCCATCAGAATCTTGGAAAACCCCTCTAAGGTGAAATTGATATTCCACTACTCCACTCAAATTTGTCTCGTATTGTATTTATTTTTTAATACTTAATTTTATAATTTTATGTATATATTTTGCCTCGTTCACTTTCTAAATGTATCAACGATAGACCTCGATAAAGAACACCAGTAATCTGAATTTGCAGCTGCTGGAGATTGTACTAAATGATGAAATCTGTAACTGGCACTCGGCAACATAATGACTTTCCTATGTTCCTCTAATTGAGTAATTTTATACCCTGATAATAAATGTGTTGCTCTGCATGATGATCAGGCTCCATTTCTATACGTCGGCCACCTATGCGATAGATAATGTGTTTCGAGGAAAATAGATTTAATTACATCGCAGCTCCAGATCAGTCAGGTATGATCCAGTTTTCGGTTATGGCAGCTTTTTTATTTTTCTAATTAATTGTAGAACATGACTGTAGCATAACAGAGGACTCCCACAAGAAGCACCAGCTGTCCGTGGGATGAATTCCTGGCTAGGTGCTTAGAATCAATGTCATGCTTTAAAAACTGAAACTTCGCTTAATGAGGACATTATATGTGCCGTGCACGTCAGCCTCACCAGGGAAGTGGCACCTAGAAAACACAAAAGGGAACCAGAATAAGTAATATTTCTTGAGAACTTGTAAATTTTTTAAAAGGGAATCTGTTCAGAGGATTGACGTTCTTAAACTGCCACCAACCGGGCAACAAGTTGACAATGATGTCCTTCTATACTCTGTCGGGTGTCCTATAACTTACAAAAAGTACTGTGAAAACAGTGCAAGGAGTCATAGGGGTGGAACCTGTCCTCAGAAGAGTCACTCTGGCTGCTCTCCCCCCAGGATTGAGTGACAATTCACAGGCCATGTACATCATCACAAACCACGTTCAGCAGCATCCGGCACATCTGGCAGAGAAGTAAGGGGTACTGGCCTTGGGTTTATCTATTGATTGGACATGCTCAAGATACTACTGGAGGTGGCTTCTGATGACCTACCCGATCCTATCCGATCAAAGAGACCAGCCAGTTTGATTCATTAGAGGAGCGGCTTCACTCCCATATATATGTACAGGTCATTAGCAAATGCTGTATTGGACAGGATATAGATTGTCAGTCCTGGATAGCAGGATGGTGACAGTTTGGGAGCTGAAACCTCTTGACAGTTCCTTTATAAGTTTGTTTATTCATGGGGCCTCTGTCTGGCAGCCAGGGCCGTAACCATATACTGTAGGTGGCCCAAATGGTCCATCTGCATGGTACAAGGAGACCTCTATTACAAATCATGTGGGCTAGCTGGAGGCCTCCTAAAAATATGAATTTGAGCCCAGGAGTTTCAAGGTACACATGCCAAGTCAACATACTGAGCCCCTATGATTCCATACTTTGGAGTCGTAGGAGTTCCTACTGCCATATGGTGGCCCTATAACAGCATAGTTTATGAAGGTATTGTCCTCTAGAAGCAATGCTTCTAGACTCGAACATCTGTGTGATGTTTGCAGATTCGACGTGAACCCAAGAGAATCCATGTATGCCTCTATATGAAATCATACAGAGAGACCCCAATTCTATTGGTGAGATACTACACATCTGTACTACACTAGGTCAAAAGAAGTTAAATAAGAATTACGTCCCAGAGGTCTTTAAAGGTGAGGTTCCAAGTGTGTTCTGTTCGTGCCCACGATAAAGATTGCAACATTTTACTTAATTTTTACACACATTACATATTACACATTTTTACATTGGATAGTTTAGGTCAGTATTCCTGTACTATTCCTGGTGGTCTACATTGGTTCACCAGTTATACCTTGAGGAGGGCATGGTCCAAACTTTTTACCTTTCCAACTTGTTGGCAAATCATTGCAAGTGTAAGAATTGTGATGAAAAGTTCTAATCTAGTTATAAAAAGTCTGTCTATACCCGAATGAAGATGAGACACTTTGTAGATGGCCATGACACGATCAACTCCTCCCCTAACTTGTCAGAAGAAGACTTGGGCTATATTTTTAACAAGTACATACAGAACATTCAGAGATATGCAGTTATTACGAGCAGACGTGTTCGTTTCGACAATACACTTTAATTATTCTTGCTGGTTGGCTGTTGTAGCTGGCTTTCCACACGGGAGATATGAAAACCTGTGAAGTGGTTAAGATGCTGTGAGTTGGTGGCGGATGCAGCCCGTAGGCAGTGTATGCACAGTTTGCAATTCACCTTGAGACACATTAGGATTTAGGAGGTAAACCAGTTGTTACCCAAATAATAAAGATATATATTTCTCTTACCAATTAAGTAAAGTACAAATCAAAGTAATTGTGTTAGAAAAGGAGTTTTCATCCATATTTCATATAATCTCATAGAAAGGAGTCATCCACTCTGTAGCCTTCTCTTGAAGCTAGAGGGGTTACAGCTTTGGCTGATATGGCCCATCTATGGCGGTCGTTGGCATATGTTGGTAGAAAATGGGTTTGTCTTCCTGCGACTATCCCTTCTGTATAAAAAGTTAGTATACTCCAATAAAATGTATCTATATAGCACCACCTGCTGTCTGTTCTTTCCTTTATTTCTCTGTCCACCATGCTGAGGTGGACACACATGCTAAGTTCTATCCTTCAATTGCTAGCAGCTATATATTCTGTTGGAAGCTGTGACAGTTACAAGGAGAGAGCTGCAGCAGAAAGAACACACCTCTGAGCTGTAATAGGAGAGAGCTGCAGCAGAAAGAACACACCTCTGAGCTGTGATAGAGAGAGAGCTGCAGTAGAAAGAACACACCTCTGAGCTGTAATAGGGAGAGAGCTGCAGTGAAATGATATCCCCCTGAGCTGTGATAGGGACTGAGCTGCAGTTGAAAGGATAAGTCCCTTGAGCTGCATGGTCAAAAAAAATAAAAAATCTGAGCAATTAGAGAAAGAAATGGCGACATATCTGGATACATGTGAGGTATATGGTTGGTTCTGGCTTTGTTAGAAAGAGATTGTCAAGTACTATATGATTCTCATTTTATACTAATCATGGGATAATTCCTTTAACTCATTTTAGGTTTCATCACCAATCTGTCACCAGGTTAATGCTGCCCTATCTGAGGCCAGTAAAAACTTAGTAACAGAAACACTTACTCAAATGCAGGTTTACTTACTTTTTATGTGCACTCGTTTCCTGAGAGTTACTGAAGAGAGCTCCAGTGGGACGCAGAATCCCAATATTTATGAGCTTCAGCTTCTTCTGCCCTCCCGTAGATGACTGACAGCTATCTATACTGCATATAGGGAGCATGCTGCCAATCAGCAACAAGGGGGAGGGAGCTGGGGATCGCCAGAATTCCATGAATACAAGTGCATTGCCTTGAATTGACCACAGCGCTTGGGTCCTGCTGGAGCTGCTCAATAGTGATTTAAAAAAAAAAAAAACGTGCAAAAAAAGTAACCCTGTTTTTGATCAAGGTCACTAGTTCGTGTTGCCCTACCTAGCAACAGATTCCCTTTAAAGTGGTCGCATATGTTCAGTTTCATAACCAGCAACCATGTCTGTGGTCAGTTTTGTATTGAATATGGAATATTACACAATGTGGTAATACTTATCCCATTGGCCACATCAAAGGGGTTGTCACATCAAACCAAGCCCTTTCCAGATTAAAGCTGGGCTTCAGAGGCTCATAAAAATGATTTGTCATCACCAGGGATAACTGTGAGGGTTGCAGAGGAATACAAATAAATGAGGGCCCACGTAATATTGACCCATCACAAACAACCAGTTATAATATTAAAGAATAACCAAGTTAGCTGCTCTCTAGAGATGAGCGAACTTCTATTTTTAGTTCGGCGTCCAAAGTTCGGGTTCGGGTTATCGTAGCATCCCGTTATGGATTGCGCTACCGCGGACCATAACAGCATTTGGAATCCATAAGGGGATGCTTCGTTGAACCCGCACCTTGGACAACCCTAAGGACCTGGGGTGACGTCACCGTCATGTGATCAGTGCAGGGGGCGTGTCTCAGCACTGGATTGGATAAGAGGTGATCCAGTGCTGAGCCACGCCCCCTGCACTGATCACATGACAGTGACGTTACCCCAGGTCCTTAGGGTTGTCCACGGTTCGGGTTCAATGAAGCATCCCCTTATGGATTCCAAATGCCGTTATGGTCCGCGGTAGCGGAATCCATAACGGGATGCTACGATAACCCGAACTTTGGACGCCGAACTAAAAATAGAAGTTCGCTCATCTCTACTGCTCTCACATTGTCCCCACTATTATCATAGAAATCAGAACTTTCTGTCAGCTGTTGCCCTGTTGTGCCCAGGGGGCTCCTCAACCAATGTTAATCTGGTCCTGAGTAGTATCTGCATTTAAGATAGGGTGCCAGATGAGATTGAGTTTTGACTTTGCCTCATGGAGGAGGCACCTTGTCCATGGGCCCCGTAGCAGCTGTATGGCTTGCCTTTGTGTGTATACCTAAAACGAAAAAAGGACCTGCATTTTGAAAAGGAAAGGTATAAAATAACCAAAAACATGATAAAATGGTAAAAAAATTCAATAAACTATCCAAAATGTCATAGAATAGTGGAAATATACATTGTTCCTGTTTTCCCTACTAACCTCATTATGAGCTTGTTTCTATAATGCCCACAATGAAATGGTTTTCCTACATTTAAAAAAATGTATTTAAAGTCCTTCAGACTTTCTAATAAGGTCCACTTATTGTGGAATTAAGCTCATTCCTCCTACTTGAACCCTTTTACATGCTTACAAGCTTCAATCACAGGCCTACTTTCTATTTTAGTAGAACATTTTATCTGGTTTATGTACAGAGCCAAAGACCATAATTTCATCACTTCAAACAAGTAGTTGATGGAAGTCAGAGAAGGTCACATACAGGTTCCGGAGAGTCCTCAGAACCTGTAGACGTGAAGAGCATTTCATTTCCTATTGTACTCCGTGCAAATCAAGGATTATGTCGTCATTGTACATTGTTAAACCATCCATCGTAAAATCAGTCTGACCCTATGTAGACAGAACTGAAGTATAGACAATGGCTGTCTCTTCAGTCCAAAGTCACTGAACCTTTCAAATACCATTTCCTTCCACATGTGGAACACAAGATAGTAACATAGTTAATAAGGCTGAAAAAAGACATCTGTCCATCTAGTTCAGCCTGTTATCATGCAAATTTGGTCCAGAGGAGAGCAAAAACAAACCGTGTGAGGTAGAATTTTCCTCATTTTAAGGCAAAATAGTTCCTTCCCGACTCCAAACAGACATCAGAATAACTCCCTGGATAAACGACCCCTCTCCAGTAACTATAACCTGTAATATTATTACACTCCAAAAATACATCCAGGCCCCTCTTAAAGAGTCACTGTACATTCACACAATTTTTAATTTAATTTAATAGAAAATGGTGTAACTTACAACCACCTGAAAAAAGCTGTAAAATCATGGCCACTAGGGATCTCACTTTCACCTAGCTAACTAAAATCCTGAGCCTGATAAAAGAACTGCTTCTATACTGCTTCTTAACATCACATCAGCGTCTTGCTTTTCTGTAAGTGTAATTTATCCCTCGTTATCATCTTTCTGAGCTTCTAGAACAGGGATGGGCAAACTGCGGCTCTCCAGCTGTTGTAAAACTACAAATCCAACCATGCCCTGCTGGAGGCTGATAGCTGTAAGCAGTCTTAGCATGCTGGGAGTTGTAGTTTTGCAACAGCTGGAGAGCCTCAGTTTGCCCATCACTGTTCTAGAATAATACAAATATAATGGGAAGTAAGGTCACTGCATACAGTACTAACAGAGGGGAGACACCCGGTACTTCTGAGAGAAATGCATCTAGCTGTGCAGCTGAAACAGGAAATAATATGGCTGAAAGAGAAGAAAAGAAGAAAAGCCATTATGCAAAAACTCAGATATGCTGTAAACTCTTTTAGTGAATTTACCATCACCACCTCCTCAGGTAGAGAGATCCATAGTCTCACTGCTCTTACTGTCAAGAATGCTCTTCTATGTTTGTGTACAAACCTTCTTTCCTCCAGACACAGAGGATGTCCCCTCGTCACAGTCACAGTGCTGGGGATAAATAGATGATGGGACAGATCTCTGTACTGTCCCCTGATATATTTATACATAGGTATTAGATCTCCCCTCAGTCGTCTTTTTTCTAAAGTGAATAACCCTAATTTTGATAATCTTTCAGGGTACTGTCGTCCCTCCTCTGTACCCTCTCCAGCTCTGCTATGTCTGTCTTGTTCACAGGAGCCCAGAACTGTACACAGTACTCCATGTATGGTCTGACTAGTGATTTGTAAAGTGGTAGGACTATGTTCTCATCAGGGGCATCTTTGCCTATTTTGATGCAACCCATTATCTTATTGGCCTTGGCAGCAGCTGCCCGACAATGGTTTATACAGCTTAGTTTGCTGTTCACTAAAATTCCTAAGTCCTTTTTCATGTCAGTGTTACCCAGTGTTTTACCATTTAGTATGTACTGGTGACTTGCATTATTCCTACCCATGTGCATAACCTTACATATGTCAGTGTAAACCTGATCTGCCACTTCTCTGCCCAATTTATCCAGATCCATCTGTAGCAGTCTACTCTCCTCTGTAGAATATTTTCAGGAAAAACTCTATTAGCCTTAAAGCCGAATTTTCTTGCGCATCATGCTAACGAATCTATTTTTCCTGAAATGGCAGCAAAAGACCCCAAAAAAGACTCACTTCATTCATTTGCTCGCAGAGAGGATGTCACAGCCATCTTGATTGAAGAAATCAACAGATTGCTGCGCTGACATTTATATATCTACGTATCTATCTATGTATCTATCGATCTATCTAAAATGCAACTTATCTGGTCCTTTATTTCCAAAGATTTGCCATTGGTAGAGTGTCAGGTAACCCCATACACAGTAGATGATATTTACCCTATGTTTATGGGCACTTTTATATGTTCTTCCTTAATACATTGCTTTATTTTGCATGGGGAGATGTATTATTAAGATAAGACAGAGCACTATAAAGTGGGTTTGTTATAAGTGGACAAGTTCAGCAGAGAAGATGACCATGCAGATTAGGGATTGTGGACCGAACTGAGAGAGGTATGAATTTTCTCCAAATAGTGGCTCATAAATCCAGGTGTTAGATTCCGTCCTTGGGTCAATGACTGGAATGTAGCCATCATTTAAAATTCCCAAGTTTTTCTGTCTTCGTTCTTAAAATGAGGTGTTTGCACATGCTCAGTTCTAGAGATCAGCGAACCTGGCAAGATTCGGTTTGTTTCAAGTTTGCAAATTTTTTGTCCCCTTAGACAATGCATACAGTACATATTCTTAAGGAACACACAATTGTATACTAGGCTTTCTCTCTCTCAGAATTTGGTTTCGTTTGGATTCAAACATTTTAAAAAATTTGGAGTGAATCATGAACGGGTAGAACAAGTTTGCTCATCCTTTTGAGTTTCATCCTTTAACTGCCACCATTCCCTTTCTGAAATAGAACCAGAGAAATAGGTCCAGAGAAATGGTTTCCCACAGTTGTATTGGCCGTGTGTATTATAGAGTATCTGTGTAAGGCCAGTTTCACACTGGCGCTAATGGTTCCGGCAGACTGTTCTGACAGGGTAAGAGCCTGCTGGATCCATAACTACTGTGTGCAGCCGTGCGCTGCCAGAAGTCAACCTGACCCCATTCACTATAATGGGGCCCGGTGGAGATCTCGGCCGCAGCACTGCAAATATGCTGAAACGCAGCCGGACAAATACAGGCCTAAGTTCATTCTAGATCGCAGTTTCTGTACAGTCTCTCCAATAAAAATTCCTCCATTAGGGCGCCTTGTACAAAGCATCATATACACCTAATTGGAGGACTCATTGGAGGACGCATAGAGGGAAAACTGGCGGCATCCACCAGCAGTGTTTAACTCATAAATACAGAAAATGCCGCCTGAGGCGAGATTCTCATTTTGCCTTATGGCAGAAACGGCCCTGGCTGGGGATCCGCTGCAATCTTCTTTAGGATTCTAATTTGGGGGCTTTATGTGATCACTAATGGTACCTTTTTGGTGTCCTACTTTTGTCTGTACTCCAAGAGGCTGCTCCTTGGAATGCTCATGGTTTTATGTATTTGTTCTTCTATGACCAGGGAATGATATCTCTATTGCTGGAATGTGCTCCTTAGTGACAACAGGTGTTGCTTTCTGTCCTCGCCGTCTGAACAAATACAACTACATCATAAGGCCTGGCTGTAAATGGTGGACTTTTTAATGTGTTCCGAGTGAAAGCTGTCCCATCTAAGATATTCTGGACTGCCTGTGAGCGCCGGTGTCTTCTCAAACAGCTGATCGGCAGGGATCCCGGGTGTTGAATCTATGATGCGTTGCATTCAAGCTACTATTTAATATCAGATTGGTGGGGATCTGACACCAGCATCCCCACCAATCAGCTGTTTTGGGCAGCGCCAGAAACTATACAGGAGACAGAATGCTCCATCCATTGTGTAGTTTTGGGTGACAGCACACTCCAGCTCAGTTCCCATTCTTTTGTATGGAAGCTAAGCTGCAATACCCTAGCCACTACACAGCGAGCAGAACCTTGTGCTTCCGGTTTAGTCCACCATATAGTTTTCTGCACCAGCAGCTGCCCAAAACAGCTGCTGGTGCAGCTAGCACCAGTGGTGGTACGCGGTGTAGGACACCCACTAATCCATAGTTGTCACAGTCCCTAGTTTGTAAGGACTGTCCCTAATTTTCAGAGGCTGTCCCATCAAATTTGGGTTGTTCCTAGCCAAAAATAGGAGGGGCTAATGTGCTTTGCCCATATGTGGGAGGTCCTGGGTGAGTCTGGATGACCATCGGGTGGGGCTTGCATGCCCAGAAATTTGTAACTGCAATGTTCTGAGTCAAAAATTTCTATATACAGTAAAGCCACTTTAGGTGTATTACATGCCCAACCCAGGACCATGAACAGTAAAAATGCCCTCAAGTTCATGTGAATGGGACTGAGCTACAGCATTGGACCTAGCCCAAGAATGGAACCATTTAAGGAAGAAAGCAGTCATGTTTAGATCTCCCCTTTAGCCTACATGCACACGGCAGTGTTATTTTTGCGGCCTCCGTTCCGTTTTTTTTGCGGATCCAATGTTTTCCCATTTATTTCTATGGATCCGTTAAAAATGTGGATGCCACTTCTGTTGCCTTCCGCGTCCGCTGTCCGCATTTCACGTCCGTAAAAAAAATATGGCATGTCCTATTATTGTCCGCAAAAAACGGTTTGCAGACCCATAGAAGTCACTTGGCACTTGGCACTTGTACAGGTACTTTAAGTAACTGATTCAAGCCTTCCGGTTTTTTTGCAGATCCGCAAAAAAAAACGGAAGACACGCGGAAACACAACCTACAAAATTTGCAGACACACGGAACGGATGTGGATGTGAAAGAAAAAGGAAGACGGATCAGCGATTTGCGGACAGCAAAAAACAACTGTCGTGTGCATGTAGCCTTAATGAGACAACCAATTAACCATACAAATTTCAGATTACAGGTGGAATTTTATAATGCTCTGTAAAGCAGTGACCGGCCTCAAAGCTATGAGAGGAGATGTATGTCAGGTTTTCAGAGCTTTCCCCACAATCACCAGGTCTGAGGTAAGACCAGGTTTGATCATCACATGGGGATAAAATGATCCTCAGAGTAAGACAGAGAGTGATTTGGAACAGAGACCTGCAGAGGCTCTGAGTGGTCTCAGCCAGGAAGGTTGAGGGGTCACGAGGCTACGTGATAGCCCGAAGTTTGGGGGACCCAGTGATGCCTGTGGAGCGAGGGTGGCACAGCCAGAGTCAGGAGGACTACTGGGTCATAATCCCTCAAAAGGTACTGGAGTTGTCACAGCCTGGAGGCTGCTGGACTGTTTAGGCTGATAAAGCCACACCTGAGACGGTGTGTGAACTGTGCTGTGTAGGTGAGCCAGGCAAGTGTTTATTATTTTGTGTGGATGTCACATGTGTTTGGGTGAAGCTGCAACTTCATTACCTGTATTGGCTGAAGTGTCCAGAATAATGATGAGCGTCAGGGGCAATATTCAAATTTGCGACATTTCTCTAATATTTGGGCGAATATTTGCCATAAATTTGCGAATTTACCATTATTTTCTTGATTGCGAAAATCGATAGTGGAATATACGCATAATGCACAGGCAATACAGGCGTGGGTCACTATAGCTACATTTTTCAAGCTGTTCAAAGTTTCCTGAGACTGGAGAAAATGGTTGGCATGGCAGAACATTACAATAGCTTTATATGCAGATAGAGTGCTCCGATATATTTGCGATTGCGCAAATCGGCACTAATGATGCAAATATTTTGGTGCAATACATGCAACTTCACATTTTAGCAGGTCTGACTACATATTAGTGATTGGTGCACTAAGTATTGTTGTGAACTTGTGCATGTATGTATAGACAGCAGAACCTATCACACTACCTAACACCCTGCACTGGAACCTATCAGCTACACTATATCACTATCTAACCTACACTGACTATCTCCCACTAACTATCTGCAATATATATATAGTTAACTAACTCTCTAATGTAATGAGACACAGTAATGCACAGAGCACAGCAATGACACTGCTGTTTCTCTCAGAACTCCATTACACTACAGAAAATGGCTGCTGGGGAGGTTCTTATATAGTAAGGGGTAGGCAGCTTTCCTATTGGTTGCTAGGGATGTTGCTAAGCTCAGACAAAGACGTTGCAGCCTTCTCATTGGCCCACAAGCAAGAAGCAGGGAGGAATCATGGGTTCAGATGAAAAAAAATGTAGAATATTTGAAAATACGAATATATATCACTATATTCTAAATATCCGTGAATTCTCGAAGTCGCGATATTCGCAATAAAAATTTGCGATTCAAATATTCGCGCCCAAGACTAGTCCTGAATAATTCACAAGTTTGGACCTTAAACGTGGTGTCTGGTGAAGAAATGTGTGATTGTGACTCCCTGAAAGAAGACTATACCTTACAGCTGTTATGCATTTCGGACATTGTTTCCTCATACACTATAATATTGTACTCTATGCTATATATAGTATTTTATTATATTACTCATCTCATAAATGCTTGATGGAGATAAATACCTACACGTGTTAGGACATTACAGCTGAGACGTCACATAATACAACCAAAGCAACGTGATTAAAGACTACAGCTTAAAGTTATTCATGTAAAAGAAGCCTAATATCGATTACAGATATTGATGTCCACATCACTGACGTTCACAAAGTACCTGCTGAGACCAGATGGCTCTTTAAACGAAAAGCCATCCAGATGGAACTGCATTTTCACAAGTTTAGCCAACCATTCATGAATTTAAAGTCGAACCGCCAAAAGTCTGATATTTCCTGTGTGCTTAACATGAGATCAATTTATTTTAAGTTTCAAAAAGGTATTTATTGAAATTGTCACAAGAGTACAGTGGCAATAATGCAGAAATCATGAGGTACAAGAGATATCAAACAATAATCATACATGTTACAGTAGAACACAATCAAGATATAAGTACTTGGAGTTTACTGTATCTCGTGGTGGGCGATGCAGGTATCAGCAGTAAAACATAACAGTACGTTTCCAGACATTATTAAGCCTTAAAAAACATAAGAAGGAGTGAGTTTGCCTTGTCGCGGGGAGAATCAGTTCCCCAGCAATGTCAAAGTGTCATTGCATACCAGACATCAGAGGCATGAGAGGAGGACATCCATGGTTCCCAGACCCTCTCAAAGGTCGTAAAAGTATCAGCCCTAATAGCCGTAAGGCGATCATACAGCAATATTCTATTGACCCTGTCTAAGACCGCCTGAAAGGACAATGTAGGGGTCCGCCACTTAAATGGAATATGTATTCTAGCAGCAAGTAATATAAATTGGGATAGCTTAAATCTGGCATAGGTGAGCCAATTTGGTTTGTCACCCAATAAACATAGTGGTATGGTCATAGAATAAGTACAGTTCAAAACTGATGATAATAAGGCTGTAACTCAAGATCAGAAACTTTTAACCTTTGGGCAGGTCCACCAGATATGTAGCACGGATCCATCGTCTGCACAGCCCCTAAAGCAGTTAGAAGGAACCTCAGGGTAGATGCTGTGCAGACGTGTGGGGACTATATAGGTTCTATGGAGGACTTTAATGGAGGACTCAGCCAAAGTGACCTGCCACGAACCCTTTGACATAGTCTGGGAACGGTGATACCACCTAGAAAGCGAAAATTTTGGCGTAAATCCTCCTCCCATGAAATCATGTAAGGAAGCTTTACCCCTGCTGGGGCCTCATTTAATACACCATATAACCGAGATATCAAACCTTTCCGATAAAGGGAATAAGTAAGCATATGTTCGAAAGGAGTAAAATCTATAGTACTATCAGCAAACTTTTGAGATCTAAAGAATGAGAAGATCTGCGACATCGCTAGATGTTCCCGTGGTGGAGGAGAATGTTTATCTCTAACGTCTGAGGATGTAAGTAGTTTCCTACGTATTAGGAACCTGTGCAATGTACAGAGACGGTTAGTGGACCACCAATAAAAATTAGAATATTGTAGGGCCGGGGGAAAATCAGGATTCCCCAAAAGGTACATTAGAGGGGAAGGAGTCGATTGCATCCGTGACTTAAATCTGACTGATCTCCAAACCAAAAGTGAATAATAAGACAAAAGCGAGGTGACTTTAATAGAAGATGGAAGCGGACATGTAGACCATATCAAAGCTCTCCAAGTAAAGGGGATATGTTGGTATCCTTCGACGTCTCCAGCCTCTATACCAGCATTGATCATGAGCGTGGTATGGAGGCTGTAAGATGGGCTCTCACTGGTTCTGCTTATGCTAGAGAGGCGCAAGACTTTTTCCTTTCACTGTTAGAGATATTACTCACTAAGAACTATTTTCTATTTGAAGACAAGTTTTATGAACAGCGCTGCGGGACGGCCATGGGGTCAAACGTGGCCCCGACGTACGCTAATGTATATATGTCCTTTGTTGAAGAGTTGTCTGTGTACCCATCCTCCCATTTCGCCAAGGCGAGGGGGTGGATGAGGTACATCGACGACATCTTCTTGGTGTGGAAGGGTTCAGAATTGGAGCTTGAACAGTTCCATGACTCAATCAATAATATTCACGAGCACCTAAAATTTACGAGGGTTGTCTCAAGACAGGCATTACAGTTCCTTGACACATTGGTTGTGGTGGAGGAGGGTAAATTGAGTACAGATCTATATGTTAAAACAACTGATAGAAATAACATGCTACGATTCAACAGTGCACACCCAAGAGGAATGTTGGAATCCCTGCCATATAGCCAATTCCTGAGGGTACGAAGAGTGGTATCTAATGAAGTAAAGGTAGATGACAGAATGGAAAAAATGGGTCAAAAATTTAAAGCTCGAGGGTACCCCAGGGGCTTGGTTCAGAGACACGAAGAGAGAGCAAGGCAGTGTGAGAGAGTGACACTATTGGAGCAGAAAAATAAGGATAAGGGTAAAAAGATGGAGAGAATTCCGTTTGTAACTACCTACTCATCAGAAAGTAAAAATTTGGCAAAGATCCTGAGAAATAACTGGCACATTTTGAGTGAATCATTTCCCAATGTCAGAGAATTACAATCCCCCCCATTGTTGTCCTATAGAAGACCTAAGAATTTAGGAGACCAGCTGACACGTGCAGATACAGTGTCAGGGTACAGAAGAGAAGGGAGGAATGGATGTCATGCCTGTCTGGGATGTAATACCTGTGGTAGCTTAATAAAGGGAGATACCTTTTCACACCCGAGGACGGGGAGACGGTACAGAATCCAAGGATTCTATACATGTCTGTCAGATTTTGTGATCTATCTCCTGCAGTGCCCGTGTGGTCTCCTCTATGTGGGGGAGACTACACAGGTATGCAAGAATAGAATTAGCCAGCATAAGTCTACCATCCGTAAATTGTACACAAAGAGACAAAACCCTGACTATGCGGTAGAGGTTGAGCTACCGGTCCCTGAACATTTTTGGAATGCCCGCCATAATGTCTCCCAATTGAGGTACAGAATTATTGATAGTGTGCCCCTATCGAGAAGAGGAGGTGATAGGGAGAAGAAACTAAAGCAGAAAGAACTCAGATGGATCCATGAACTGGATACCCGAGAGCCGAGAGGCATGAATAGGGATTTTTCATTAAGCCCCTTCTTTTAGTATACTATTTGTATATATGTGCGATACCATTAAGTATTGTTGCCCGGCCGATTAGGGCCGTGTTTTATTGAACCCCTAATTCCAGTTTACCGCACGGTTATTTTTAATTGTGCATCCTCTTCTTTTTCTCTTTAAGGTTCTATGGAAATTGAAACGTATTTGATACAGCAGAATACAGACTGGGATTTCAATCCATTAAAAACGTGTCTATCGAATCCCTCAGATGAACAATGTGATCCGTATGACCTCTGGGAGATGAAGTGTCTTAAAAGTCAGGTTATGCAGAAATGGGTGTGTTGGTTGAGAGGAGTTCATTAGCTCCTTGGATATTATAAGTCAGTGCCAAGGCCAAACCGTTTAATTACATAATGTTGGACCGAGGATGGGAGATCTGGTGGCGGTGGTGGCGGATTTTCCGTCACCCCCCTCACCTAGGTTGGATGGTTGGTACGCCGGGTTTATGTGATAAGTAGTGGTTTCACTTACTGTCGCTGACCCAGCTGGCCAGCATATGAATGGGTTGGATGTGGGTCCACTATGAAAGAGGCACAGACCCTTTATTAGGATCTGGTACACGGTATTGATCTCGCCTATGGCAATGCTGACTGGTCGGATAATTTGGATGGATGTCTGAGATGCATGCATACCTGCTGTTTTATCTTTGTTATCGACACAGATCTCCCTGATGCCTATATGATGTCACTGCTAGGTGCTAAAACGTAAATTGTGATTACTAATGGGAGACTAGAGGTCATGTGACCAAGGTAGAATGATGCTAGATTCCCTTAAGTATGTACCCTGGCAAGAAAAGAATATGTTGAAAAAATCACGAGACACTTGCCCCCTAAGAGGAATGGGATGCACGCAAGCCCTATGCCTTAATTATGGACAATGTTTGTAGTGGCCGTTGTATGTGAGCGGACTGGCACATATTGAGGGCGGAAGTATTTGAAGTTAGTTACTGTCATGTGACTCTGGGAGGCGCGGTTGGAGTGACGCCACGCGCCCCGAGTCAGCTGACAGCTAAGGAAAGAGCGATGAAGGATTGACGCATGCGCAGTTATCCATGGAGGACGCGGACTTTGTTTCATATGACATGTAAGCATAATTGGGACATTGATGGATCAGGTAACCAATAATATGAAGAGGGATTCTGTAAGTAGATATGATACATGTCTGACTGCTGTTAAATGACTGTTATAAGAAATGATATCGATGTGTAAACTAAAGGAAGGCGGGGACTATTTTTAACCTGTTAGAAACAAGGGGGAGGTATATTAAGTTCACGCTGCTGTATGTAATTGAGCTTGACAAAGACCGAAAGGTTGAAACGTTGCTACACTTTGGTGCTAATAAAAGAAGATTTTTTTGCTACTAACTAGAGTGCTGCGGTGGATTACATTATACGTGAGGACGAAGGAGAGGGGTCAGAGGGTTGGGACCCTGCACTGCTTGCACCGCCACAATTGGACATATGTTTCAACGACCATGAAGTAAGTGGTGCTGTCTTACCTATCTTTTGGAGTGGTCCAAGTAAAGGGGGCTAAACAGGCAGCTTCTATATTAATCCACAAGGGGTGCTCTTTCGGATCCAGATGGCTTAAGAACATTTGGGCTAACCTAGCAGCCCTATAGTATTTCACAAAGTCCGTCACTGACAATCCTCCTTGGGATTTATGTCTACACATAGTCGCTTTAGAGATGCGTTGGCGTTTGTTTGCCTAAATAAACCGCAGGACGTCTCTTTGTAGGGATTTAAGACCATTTAATGGTACCGGGACAGGAAGTGACCAAAATAGATAGAGTAGTCTGGGTAATACTACCATTCTTATGATATTTATTCTGCCCACCCAGGAGGCCTGTAGAGAGTGCCAGGAGAGGAGGTCCTGACGGATTTTTTTGAAGAATGTACGGTATGTAGTTAACTATATATACGGACTCAATTTTATTGGGTAATGAAATTCCTAGATATGGGATATATTGAGTTTGGGACTGGAAAGGGAAGTGCTGTAACAGGGCCTTCCTATCAGAAGTGGTGACGTTACAAAAGAGATCAATTTATATTTGGCATGATTAACAGAAAGACCAGAGGCTTTAGTAAACGAGGCAAGGAGACTCATAAGGGACGGAAATGAGATAAGTTGGTTCGGTGATAGTCAGCAATAAATCATCTGCAAAGAAATTTGCCTTAAATTCTCTATTCTTCACCGTCACCCCGTTATATCAGGATGAGTCCTAATATGGATAGCCAATGGCTCTATGGCAAGAGCAAATAGTGCCGGGGAGAGGAGGCATCCCTGCCTTGCACCTCTGCCAATGGGGATGGGTAACACCTTGGTAGTTGGAAGCTTGAGATATGCCTCAGGATGAGAGTACAAGGCTTGTACAGCTGATAAGAAAGGTCCCGTGAACACCATGGCAGAGAGCACACTCCGCAGGTAGGACCAAGTGACAGTATCAAAAGCCTTCTCAATATCAAGGGCCAATAAAGCTAGGGATGTATTGGTCCCAACAACAAAATGCATAAGGCTCAGAATTTTCCTGGTGGTCAGGGGCCTGACTCCCAGGCATGAATCCCACTTGGTCCCTGTGGATTAGATCAGAGAGTATTCTATTGAGTCGGTTTGCCAGGATCGACGTGAAAAGTTTATTATCCAAGTTCAAAAGCGAAATTGGCCTGTAATTAGATGGTAATAGGGGATCCTTGTTAGGTTTGGGTATGACCTTAATTATCGCTTTTAGAAACTCAGCAGGAGGGGTATTCCCATGCAAGATGTGGTTACAATATTTGACAATGTGTGGAATAAGAATAGGAGCCATCTTTTTGTAAGAGAGTGAAGAATAACTGTCCGGCCTGGGGGCCTTGCCCAATTTAAGGGCCTTAATATTATATTCCACCTCCTCCCTAATAACATCCCTGCTCAATTCACCTTGTGCCTCTTGGGTCAGGACAGGCACAGAAATGGAAGACAAGAAAGTATTATCAGCCATTCCCGACCTGTCACTGGGGGCTGAATAAAGCTGACTATAAAAATGGTGAAACGTTTGATACATGGTATCTGGGTTTGAGGTCGTTTGACCCAACCTGGTACGTATTTGGAAAACTCGGTTGATACGCTGCTTGGCCTTAAGCTGATTGGCCAAGAGTTTATCGGGCTTGTTTGCATACCTATAGTAGAAAGAGGACGTCCAACACAGGGCCTTCTCTGTCTTATCAGACAATAACATATTTAATTGGGCCTTGGCATCCTTTATAGCTTTCAGTAAATAAAGTGAGGGTGTCCTCTGATCCCCATCGGCCATGCGATGGGGGTGAAACCTTGGTCCGCACTCTAGCGGGCCGTTAAGGCTTTGGAGATGTTGCCGTTGGAACGGGGTCACAGCTGAGGCTCACACGCTGCAAAATCTCCATGCCTTTTGTCGGAGAGTGGACCGTATAAGAATGCAAATTCAGCTGGAACGAAAGCGCAAAAGGGAACACCCATCTGTACCTTATCTGTGCCTTCTGCAGGGTCACGGGTAATAGGCCTCATCTCCTGTTGTCTCTGGAGCGTAGTCGTAGTCGGAGCAAAGTCTGCATATAGATGGACCGAAGAAGGTAAGTCGACAAGCTCCGGAAGGTTCCGAGCGGCAGACAGGATCTTGTCCGGCATCTCCAGGTGGCGAAACTTCAATATTATGTCCCTTGGTAGGTCAGAAGAACGGGGCATGCCAAGGGCCCTGTAAACTCTGTCCATCTTTAGCATGGTCGCCTCTACCTCTGGCAGCAAGGCTGTAAACAAGGCGGTTAAGGTGGCGTGTAGATCCGTGAAGGTTTCTGGCAGGCCTCGAATACGAAGGTTCCCCTGACGGGACCTGTTCTCGAGATCCTCAATTTTGAGGTCTAAGGCCTTTATCTGCGCACTGTGGGAGTTCCTCACGGTCACGGGCTACAGCCTGGGACAATTATGTCCGGAATAAAGCAGCAATGTTCTTGTAGAGGTAGTCCTGACCTGGGCTGTGGGCCTTTGGATTTGGCGCCAAACTGCCTTCTGAAGAGGAGGCCGGGCAAGGTGGCGCTGCAGCAGCGTCTGCCATGACAGTTTGCCGAGTCTGCCGAAACAACTCTGGCAGGGTTTGTGATGGAGTAGGAGTGCTTGGCAATTTAGGCTTCCCTTTGTGGCGGGACATCTTCTGGGTCTCGGACATAGGCTGCAGAGCGGAGCTCACATAAGCATGTCCTCCTCGTGTGCCGCGCATGCGCCCTCGAGATCAATTTATTTTAAAGGCGTTGTCCAGCCAGGAAAAATTATTTCAAAAAACAGCTTTGAATGTTCTAAAATAACAAAGTTGTGGTCACCTTACCGATCCCTTATGATCCATCACAGGTCCACACTGGTTTGATATTCTTTATCTTCGTTATATTCTAGCAATACAACCATTAGGAACTCATCTCTAAATTGAATTCACAATGCGAGTATATGTTCGCATTGCAAATTCAACTTAGAGCTGTGTTCCTAATGGTTGTATTGCTAGAATTTACGAAGATATCGAAAATAGCACTATATTCTAAACCTTCGTTATATTCTAGCAATACAACCATTAGGAACTCAGCTCCAAGTTGAAATCGCAATGCGAGTATATGTTGTAAGGGGGCGCAAGGTTCCGTCGTCGACGGAAGGTACGTGTCACCGAGGTTCCTGGCCTCGGGTGAGATAAGAGCCGGTTTTTTTGTGTGGCAGCAGCAGCTAGTGCTGCTTGACACATTGATATTTAGTATGGCTACAAAGCCGATCCGGGCCGGCTCTTATTGGGAATAGTCAAGTGCTGGGTGGGAGGCTATTCCCCACGGTCCAGGCCGGACTTTCCGGGCCTTTAAAAAGGCAGCCACCTCAGCAGGTGGGAGGTGATTATCCTGGAAGCTGCTGGTGTTGCTGTGGAGCTCTCAGGGCTGAGAGCAAGAGTCTGCAAACAGGCGTGCAGTCTACCTGGAAGCCGCTGGTGGAAACTTTGCGTGGCCGAGCTAACTGCCAGGTGTGAACTAACACCGACCACTCAGGTGACCTTGCTGTGGGACTGATGTTTTTGCCGTGTGTTTTGCCTTGTGTGAACAAGCACTAAAGACTGTTTCTGTTTTGCCTTGTGTGAACAAGCACTAAAGACTGTTTCTGTTTTGCCGAGTGTGAATAAAACACTTCTGCTTTACCCAGAGAACTGTGTACCTTGCCTCTATACTGCGTCCGCAAGCCTGTCTACCAGAGCAATTCCCACATTTGGTGTCGGATGCGGGCATGCGCAGTGAGGCTGGCCTGAACGCCGAAACTTTTTGTTTTTGCTTTGTTGGACTGCATGTCATATATCAGGCCTGCAACTTTTGTGGTTTCTGGCAACATGGAGGCTGCTGTGAAAGCTCTCATGGAGGCTAACGTACAGCAGCAACAGGCTAATGAGCTACAGCAAAAAGACATGAGGAGGCTATGTGTGCACAGCAGCAGACGAACAATCTCCTAATGCAGCAGCTGATAGCCTTGCAGGAGTCGGTGCGAACGTCCCAGCAAGGAGTTGCAACCACGACAGCCCCGACTGTGTCTACCGCCAGGGACAAAGTCCGATCCGCCCTGAGGAAAATGGGTCCAGAAGACGATATAGAGGCATTCCTGACGGTGTTTGAAAGAACCGCCGAGCAAGAGAGGCTGCCATTGGAGCAATGGGCTGAGGTGGTGGCGCCTTTTCTGGTGGGGACGCACAAAAGGCCTATTTTGACCTCAGCTGCGAGGAGGCAAAGGACTATGAGAGGCTAAAAGGTGAGGTGTTGGCCAGGTTGGGAGTAAACACCTATGTGCGAGCGCACAGAGTGTGTCAGTGGGTGTTTTCCGAGTCCCGACCCGTCCGGTCACAAGCCTATGACTTACTTCACCTAGTAAAAAAATGGCTCCAGCCTGAACTGTTGAGCCCTTCTCAGATGGTTGAAAGGGTCGTGGTCGACAGGTTTGTGCGTACCCTCCCGAGAGCCATACAGCGCTGGGTGGGACAAGGCGATCCAGGCAACCTGGAACAACTGGTTAGCCTGGTGGAGAGGTATATGGCCACTCAGGATTTGTTGAAGGACTCTGCGGTACTACCGAAGTCACGTCAGCCCCAGTTGCTGACCCGGGATCCTGGAAAAGGGATCCTACCTCATAAGGAGTTGAGTGGATCTCCGGTCCGTGGGAGGAATACCCTGGGGAGGAGGGAGGCTGCGGGGGTCAGGTGTTGGGATTGTCAGGACTGGGGACATGTGGCCGCCAACTGCCCTAGGGCATCCGAACCCATGGACTGCGGGTTCGCTCGCCGGTCCTCTCTTTTTGCCCAACCAGTGTATATAGCTGACCCTCTGCTGGCCGCGGACACCCCTCCGATGTGTGACATCCTGGTTAATGGACACTCCGTGCAGGCCCTGCTGGACTCTGGGAGCCTGGTAACTCTGGTCCATGAGTCGTTGGTAACGGAAAACTCCCAGAAGGGCGAACCCTTACTATTGTCTGTATACATGGGGATCGCCGGAGTATCCCACTACTAAGGTTACCCTGACGGTGGGTGGGAGAGAGGTGCCACATGTCGTGGGAGTGGGGAGACGGCTCCCTTATGCCGCAATATTGGGGAGGGACTTTCCCCTGTTCTGGTCTTTGTGGAGGAATGGGTTGCCTACCTGTGGGGAAGAAAAATGTCCGGGTCCCGAACCCGAGGAACCCGAGGCAGAGGCACCAGCAGTAGGGGTGACCACTAATTCTGTGATAGAGGAGGAGACAACCCCACTGAGTGTAATGGTGGGAGACATGGAGGGCCTGCCACCGGGGCCTGAGTTGGCAGACCTCAGTGTCTCCGGAGAAAACTTTGGGACCGCGCAACATCGGGACCAAACCCTAGCCAGGGCCTGGGAGAACGTTGTGATAATTGATGGTAAACCCCAAAAACCTGGGGCTGAGATAATGTTTCCCCGTTTTGTTGTTCACCAGGAAATGTTGTATCGGGTGAACAAAATCCGGGAGAGCTTATTGAACAGTTGGTGGTGCCCACAGCGTATCGCAAGCTCGTTATGGAGCTTGCCCACCAACATGTTCTTGGGGACACTTGGGATGGCAGAAAACCCAGGACCGCATACTGCAGCGGTTTTATTGGCCCAGTGTGTTCAAGGAGGTAGAAAATTATTGTAAGTCCTGTCCAACCTGTCAGGTAAATAGCCCCCAGCCACATTTCCGTAGTCCTCTGGTACCTCTACCAATCATAGAGGTACCATTTGAGCGAATCGCTATGGATCTAATAGGGCCCATACCAAAGTCCGCTAGGGGCCACCAACACATTCTGGTCGTTCTCGATCACGCCACTCGGTATCCGGAGGCGGTGCCCCTGCGACATACATCAGCTAAGCTCATAGCTAAGGAGTTAATGGAAATGTTTTCCCGGGTGGGCCTGCCTAAGGAGGTTCTGACAGACCAAGGGACCCTTTTATGTCCAAGGTTATGAGGGAACTGTGTAAATTGCTGCGTATTAAACAGTTGCGGACGTCCGTTTACCATCCGCAAACAGACGGTCTTGTTGAGAGGTTTAACCAAACTTTAAAAATATGTTAAAAAGGGTGGTGTCTAGAGATGGGAGGGACTGGGACCTGCTTCTGCCCTATCTCATGTTCGCAGTGCGAGAAGTGCCCCAGGCCTCTACTGGGTTCTCGCCCTTCGAACTGCTTTATGGCCGACACCTCGGGGCCTGTTAGACATCGCCAAGGAAGCGTGGGAACAACAACCCGTCCCCACAAAAGTGTCATTGAGTATGTCACCCAGATGCAGGAACGGATGGAAAGGGTGTTGCCGCTGGTCCGGGAGCATATGGAGGCAGCGCAACAAGCCCAGAGTAGGGTGTATAATCGTCAGGCTCGGGTACGGGATTTTAATCCGGGAGATCGGGTTTTGGTTCTGGTACCTACCCTTGACAGCAAGTTCCTAGCTAGGTGGCAGGGGCCCTATGAGGTGATCGAGAAGGTAGGGAAGTAAATTACAAGGTACACCAGCCAGGCGGCGCAAGCCGAGCAGGTGTACCATGTGAATTTACTAAAGCCGTGGAAAGATAGGGACTTGTCCGACAACAGCCCCCGTCCAGGGCTTCTAGGTGAAAAGGGTCCAGCCCCACAGTTTGAGGCCTGTGAAGCAGTAACCACGGTAAAAATTGCAGACAGCCTGTCTTCCAAACAAGTTCAGGAAGTCAGGGAGTTCATCAGTCGGAACACGGATGTGTTCTCGGACCTCCCTGGCCGCACTTCCCTTATCCAACATGATATCGTCACGGAGCCTCAGGCCAAGATCCAGTTAAAACCATACCGGGTACCTGAGGCTCGGCGACGGGCCATCGCGGAGGAAGTGCAATTAATGTTGAAGCTCGATGTCATTGAGGAGTCGAAAAGTGAATGGGCGAGTCCCATAGTCCTAATACCCAAGCCAGATGGGACGTTGCGGTTCTGCAACGATTTTCACAAGTTAAATGAAGTGTCCAAGTTTGATGCATAGCCCATGCCCCGGGTAGACGAGCTTGTTGAGAATTTAGGGCAAGCCCGTTATTTTTCTGTGCTAGACCTCACTAAAGGGTACTGGCAGGTACCCTTAACGGAGTCGGCCAAGGAAAAACTGCTTTTGTTACCCGCAGGGCCTGTATCATTATAAGGTATTACCCTTTGGCCTGCATGGCGCCCCGCCACCTTCCAAAGGTTAATGGACATTGTGCTGCGACCTCATCGTCGGTACGCTCGGCCTACTTAGATGATGTAGTCATCCACAGCACCGACTGGGAAAGCCATTTGCCCAAAGTGCAGGCGGTAGTGGATGCCCTTAGAAAAGCTGGACTAACCGCTAATCCAAAAAGTGTGCAATTGGGTTAGAAGAGACCAAGTATCTGGGGTATGTCATTGGGCGGGAGTCATCAAGCCGCAGGTAAATAAGATAGAGGCAATACGTAACTGGCCTCGACCGGTCACCACCAGGCAGGTAAAATCGTTCCTGGGGATTGTAGGGTACTACATGAGGTTTGTGCCCCACTTTGCCACGATAGCAGCACCATTGACAGACCTGTTGAAGGGACGAAAGTCCGGAAAGGTTCACTGGAGTGAGAAGGCAGAAGAGGCTTTCTCTGCATTGAAGTCGGCCCTGTGTGGGTCCCCGGTTTTGGTGACACCCGACTTCAACAGGGAATTCATAGTACAGACGGATGCCTCGGAGGTAGGCCTCGGTGCTGTACTGTCTCAGGAAGTCAACGGCGAAGAACATCCCGTTGTCTTCCTGAGCCGTAAGCTCAACCCAGCCGAGACCAGGTATAGCATAGTGGAGAGGGAGTGCCTGGCTATCAAGTGGGCACTCGAGTCTCTCCGCTATTACCTGTTAGGGAGGAGGTTCCGTCTGGTGACCGACCATTCCCCTCTCAAGTGGATGAGCCAGGCCAAGGAGAGGAATGCTCGGGTCACCAGGTGGTTCCTGTCCTTACAGAACTTCAAGTTCTCAGTAGAACACAGGGCAGGCCGCTTGCAGGGTAATGCAGATGCCCTGTCCCGCGTCCACTGTCTCATGTGTGTTCACCCCTCAAGGTTGAACAAAGGGGGTATGTAAGAGGGCGCAAGGTTCCGTCGCCGACGGAAGGTATGCGTGTCACCGAGGTTCCTGGCCTCGGTGAGATAAGAGCCGGTTTTTTGTGTGTCAGCAGCAGCTAGTGCTGCTTGACACATTGATATTTAGTATGGCTACAAAGCCGATCCGGGCCGGCTCTTATTGGGAATAGTCAAGTGCTGGGTGGGAGGCTATTCCCCACGGTCCAGGCCGGACTTTCCGGGCCTTTAAAAAGGCAGCCAGCTCAGCAGGTGGGAGGTGATTATCCTGGAAGCTGCTGGTGTTGCTGTGGAGCTCTCAGGGCTGAGAGCAAGAGTCTGCAAACAGGCGTGCAGTCTACCTGGAAGCCGCTGGTGGAAACTTTGCGTGGCCGAGCTAACTGCCAGGTGTGAACTAACACCGACCACTCAGGTGACCTTGCTGTGGGACTGATGTTTTTGCCGTGTGTTTTGCCTTGTGTGAACAAGCACTAAAGACTGTTTCTATTTTGCCTTGTGTGAACAAGCACTAAAGACTGTTTCGGTTTTGCCGAGTGTGAATAAAACACTTCTGCTTTACCCAGAGAACTGTGTACCTTGCCTCTATACTGCGTCCGCAAGCCTGTCTACCAGAGCAATTCCCCACATTGTTCGCATTGCAAATTCAACTTACAGCTGAGTTCCTAATGGTTGGCTTGCTAGAATATAATGAACATTGAGAATATAGTGCTATATTCGATATCTTCGTTGATTCTACTAAGCTAACCCAATAGGAAATTTGCCTGTATACACTGTTCAAAGTTCAAATCGCAATACGTGAATATAAATTTGCATAACATTCGCAATATATAGAATAAGGACAAATATTCGATTTCAACGAATATATGATGAATATTCAATCGAATATTCATGAAATATCGTGAAATCGAATATAGCACCTCCCGCTCATCACTAGCTATGAGTACCTCAAGTTCTAGCTTTAGCTTGGATTTCAGGCAATGCAAGCCCAGTAGAGGATATGCAACCAATATGCACAAACTGCAGTGATAAGGTTGGCTAGGACAAACAGAACCTGTCCAGGCAGGACTAGGCCTGCAGCCTTCCGCTTAGCAGGGGTGAGACTGCACTCTCTCACACAACCTCTCCCCAGGAGGGGGAAAGCTAGACTAGCTGCTAACTAGCTAAACTCCTCCTCTCCTTCTCCCTCTAGAGGGAGAGAGAGAATGGACAATAAAGTCCATTCCTTGCAACTAGCACTGCCAAGTGTTTGCTTCTACTTGCTGGAGAACCAGGTAATTACATGAACACCACAGTTTCATTGGAAATACACATGCACATTATTCAGTGATGATATACCAGACATGAGATGACACATTCTTAGTACACAGAAAGTGGTAGCAAGGTGCAAAAGAGTGGTAATGGCACTTAGGGTCATTACACCTGTTCCTAGGATCTATCTAAAAAATGACACAATTTGGGTTTCTATGCTTTTTTCTTCAACTTGCTTGAAAATTAGGTGAACAGTGGGAAGTTGATGGAGCTTTACTGTAAGTGGGCATGGACTAACATGCTCCAAAATTGGGCCACAATTTTGGTGTAAAATTTGGTCCGAAAGTAAAGTAAGTAAGTAACTAATACTTGGCATAGAGGTGAAAACAATGTATATCTCT
The DNA here is from genome assembly GCA_033119425.1 of Bufotes viridis. Lineage (NCBI taxonomy): Eukaryota > Metazoa > Chordata > Amphibia > Anura > Bufonidae > Bufotes > Bufotes viridis. Next base: position 28,228,678 of record CM065590.1, read on the forward strand.
GAACCACATTTATCATCTAGCCTGAGCTACTGTGATAAATCTGTGGCTTGTCTTGACAATCTATAAATTGACAAATCTGGGCCTTTCTCTCAACAGTGCCAGGAATAAGTTAGCGCTACGGTATATAAATAAATTCTATAGCTCCTTTCTCTCCACTGCCAATTATTCCCATACCTAAGCTTTCCTTCACCTAGCTATGTATCTAAGCAGCCTAGGCAAAGTGGCTACAAAGCAGCAAATGTCTGGATAGCCTCCCTTATAGATACACCCTTGCACTATCCCCATGGCAACCATCCTCGTTCTGGTTTCTAGCAGTTTAATCTTGCTTGGTCCATTACTTAGCAACACATGATCCCGTTATTTATTTTTATTTTGTGTATTTTTATTTTTTTTATTTTATGTGTGTGTGGTTTTGCAGAACCAGTTGGATTTTTAGTTCTTTTTTTGACGCATGCTTTAAATACAATTTTGTAAATTGAAGGTAAAATGAAGCAAAGATCAAAAATAATAACACCTGGCAGGTATGCCTTGGTGTCATTTTGCTTCATCTTGTCATGGCTACTGTCATTAAAGACTTTCTATAGCATAACTCTTAGTAAAATGCTTCTGTTTCTATGGTTTCAACCTCGATAATAACATTACTTGCAGCCAAACACAAATATCTCAAGCTGGTACACTCTGATTTCATACATAATGATTAGAAATGAGCGAATTTTTCAAAAATTCAATTTGTGGGTTCGCCAAACTTTGGGGAAAAAATTTGGTTAGATCTGAATTTATTCATGACGAATTTCATTAAAAAACAGCTATTTCCTGGCTGCAGAGAGCCTTTATAGTGGTGTAGAACACTGTGCCTTGCAGTAACACGCATAGGGAGTCTGCTGTGGTAGTGAAATAATACTGTGAGTCAGTATGACACGCAGATGACAGCCGTCGCTCTTAGAATCCCTGCATACTTCCCTTATTTGGGCAGTTACGGGGCCAAAACTGACCAAATAACTCAAGTATGTACTCAGCCTTACAGGTCAATGTTAGCGCCAAGAAGAAACTCACTCCTTTTACACCATCGTCAGCTGATTCCACATAGATGTCTACAGAACGTCACGTTATTAAACGCATATACAAGTACAGCCCTTCAACAGAGTGGAGAGGGTGTCAGCAGTAAGTTTGTGTTGACGTCACTGATTATTTTGCCCTTCCTCTGATCCATCAGAACAATAACCCCCAAAAAACGGATCCTGTCTGTTGAGCATCCGCCTTCACTCGGTCAGCATTTGGTCAGTAATCCCTCAGTATTGCTAATGCCCAAAAAAACAGGAGTAGATCCAAAACAGAGATGACACGTGATTGAAGAGACCACAGAGTGGCCCAATGACAGAGTCTGGAGGTGGCGGCAGCATCAGGAGGAGGCTACAGAGTGGAACAATGACAGTGTGGAGGTGACAGAAGCAGCATCAGGAGGCCACAGAGTGGCAAGGTGACATAATATTAAGATAGCAGCAGAATCAGGAGACCACAGAGTGGCAAGGAGACATAGTGTGGAGGTGACAGCAGCATGAGGAGACCACAAAGTGGCAAGGTGACATAGTGTGGAGGTGGCAGCAGCATGAGGAGACTACAGAGTGGCAAGGTGACATAGTGTGGAGGTGGCAGCAGCATCCTGATACCACAGAGTGGCAAGGTGACATAGTGAGGAGGTGGAAGCAGCATAAGGAGACCACAGAGTGACCCAATGACAGAGTGGAGAGGTGGGTGGCAATATGAGTACCAGCTGAAGATGGTGGATGAAAGAAGGAGCACTTGGCATCCGATGTGTGGCATTAGGCGGTTGGCAGCATCAGAATAGTAGCTGAGGGAGGTAGCCAGAAGAAACCGGTCTCTTTTGTCAAAGTGTTGGTGTGGCACCATGGATAATCTAGTCTGATGCATCAGTCATTGGTGGGTGGAAATTATGGCTGACCGACGCCTGATTTATCTTGACAGAGGTCAGTCTCTCCACATTTTGGGTGGACAGGCGAGTTCTTCTTGGAGTAACTATGGCTTCTGCCGCACTAAACACCCGCTCTTATGCCACACTACTGGCAGGGCAGGACAGCTTTTCTATGGCAAACTCTGCTAGTTGCTAATACACTAATACACACCAAAAAGGGCTGTAATTCTCTGACTTCAACAAACAACGGCTAATAAGCCCCTTTTCCTTTTCTCCACTAATACATGCCAAAAAGAGCTTTAGAACAGATAACCGTTGAACGGCAAATATATTTTTCTTTTTTCCACTTATACACGACACAAAGGGCTTTAGAACATATAACTGCACCACTGAACAGCAAATAGGCCCTAATTTTTTTCCACTTATACACGCCACAAAAGGCTTTAGAACATATATCTGCACCTCTGATCAGAAAATATAGTTGTTCTTTTTCCACTAATACAGGCCACAAATGGCTTTAGAACATAACTGCACTGCTAATCGTCAAATATATATTTTCATTTTCCACTAATACACGCCACAAACGGCTTTAGAACATATAACTGCACCACTGATCGGCAAATATATATTTTCTTTTTCCACTAATACACGCCACAAACGGCTTTAGAACATATAACTGCACCGCTGATCGGCAAATATATTTTACATTTGGCACTAATACATGCCATAAAGGGCTGTAATTTTCTCACTTCACCACACAACGGCTAATAAACCCTTTTTTCCCACTAATACAAGCCAAAAAATGCTTTAGATCATATAACTGCACAACACAAGGGCAAATATTTCCATGCAATAAACCCTGTTAATGTCTGTATCACACAGCACTTGCACCCCAATAACAAGAATGGTTTGCTGGAATTACAGAGCTGTATAATGGCAATTTGGGTGCCCAGTCAGTGTAACCTCCCCTACTAAACCTACCAACATAAATGCTGTGGAATGATTCCTCCTTATCCTTTCCCTACATCTTAAATAATCTTTCCCTGCACTTGTAAATCGTTTTTTTTTAGCACAATGAAGTTTTTTCTAACACTGTCCCTAGTGTCTGTAGACGTCTCTCCTTGCACTAAGTACACTGGTAAATGGTAGAATCCAAGATGGCTGAGGCTATTTTGAGGGCTGTGACATCACAGGGCTGGCTGGCTGCTGATTGGCTGCATGCATGGCATTATGGGTGATTCCACCTTCCCAGAGTTCCTTGCGATACGTTACCACGAATGCGATACGTTACCACGAATCGTGAGGAAATTCAGATTCGGTGCAAATCGAATAATTCCTGAAATTCGGATCGAATTCCACTTCGTCAGCTTCGATTCGCTCATCTCTAATAATGATGTTAAAAAATATTATGGCCTATGATGAAATGCTCGCTTAACATCTTAAGGCACCCAAACATTCTGTGAGAATGACATCCAGACGAGTACGAAATGTGTACCTGCAATTGATTAGAGATGAGAAATGCAAATTAGGTAAAGACTTTAAATGAGCGGGGGCTTCTGAGTAAATCTTTTGTCCATGCAAGGTTACATGCATGCAAATTAACTCATACCAGTCAAATCAGAGACACCTCATCAGTATACAGTAGATCAAGGTTCTAGTTGACTGGATGAGATGCCTAAGAGACAGCTCAGGGGGTACTGTTTCTCCTTGAACAGACAAAGAGGTAGACTTATCTTTATGGGCATCAGCCCACCGGAAAAATTCCCTGTAGGGTCTATGGCCAGTCCACCCCTCCCAGAGACATCCATCCACAGACAACTCTGTTTTAGGGTTGTTGCTCCTCATTAGTGCAGGGCAAGGTTTTGTTTGACTGCAGGATGTGTATAGGACACAGCTCAAAGATGGTACTGTTTGTCATTGAAGAGACAAAGTGGTAGAATTATATTTCAGACAAAGCTCCATAGGAAAAAGTAGGTAAATTAGCTCAGACAAGCCAACCCAGAGGCACGCATCTGTAGGCAGCTCTTTTAGAGAGTTGATGGCCCTCATCAGTACTGAGCAAGGTTTTGTTTGACTGAATGAAGTGTCTAAATGGTGTATTAGACACCACGATCACGCAGACAATTGGAATGCTTTCCTCCCGGCAATCTCCTGCTCTCTTGTTGAGGAGAAAGCTGCTATTACACGTAGCGATCTCCTCAGCAACATGGGGAGGAACGATCGCTATGCTATCACTTGTCCCCATGCTCTACAGTGGTTTTCCGGCGGAAGATCGCTATTAGACAGCATGATCTGCCGCCGGAAAATCCTGATCTTTCAGCATGCTAAAAGATCTGGATTGCCTGATTAACAAGCGTTTGCTTGTTCATCGTGCAGTCAGCAATAGTATTACACTGCAAGATGATCGCTAACAAGCATTCATACGAATGCTTGTTAGCAATTATCGGGCAGAAAATCTGCCTGTCTAATACACCTTTATGACACAGCTCAAATATGGTCCTGTTTTTCATCGAAACAAAGAAGAAAACATACCATTTACTCACCTTGTGTTGTTGTGAGAGTCACAAAATCTTAGTAGACATAATAAAACTGCTTGGCTGCTGCTTTTTGCTGCTGCCCTAACCCTTGATCTCTTCTCAGGATCACCGGTGAATTCTGGTAAGTATTGCATGGGACTCGAAGGAAACCACTGAGTCTGTGCTCTGCTGGCCCCGAAACAGTTGTCTACAAATGGACGTCTCTGGTTTGGCCATAGTTACATACCATAGTTTTCTTAAACAAATTTCCAGCAAATATGGCAGACAAAGCATGACCAAACGGACCTCTGTTTACGTAGTCTGGGTTTATACAATAAATTGTCATCCATCTTCCATTTTAAAATGAAGCTGATGTGTGTACACTGTGTCAATTTACAGATTCCACTTGGCCTTCTCCCAAGTAGAATACGTGGACCCCTTGGTTTTCAACCTTTAACCCCTGTACAGGGCTCCAAACTCAAATCCAGAGAACTGACAGGCCGCTGCCTCAGGGTGTGGACTCTGTTCAGTGTTTGCTGACAGACAGGGGTCAAGAGACACAGATGTCGAGCACTAAGGCACAGGACATGGTTAGGGCAGGGTGAGTACATGCAATATGATAAACAGTCTGAGGTCAGGGTTGGCTGCTTAGGGTCAGTATGAAAAGGAGCAGTAGTTGTCATTAAGATGGTTCAGCCAAAAGTAAAAGTGAATTATGAAACCAGTATGGAAGCTGACTGACCCTATAAGTCAATGGAGTCCATCAGAAGTGTTGCAATCCATTGTCTAAATAAAAGTCACAATATAGGTGTAAAAAGAGTCTTAAACTTTGTGCTATGTCCTGCTTGTGCGCAATGAGAATAACCATGACTATTATGCAATGAAAAACTAACGTACATGACTCTATGACAATGACCACCAACGTACATGGCTCTATAAATACAGAATGCCATTTACATGAAGGTATATTCATATGTTGAAATGAAGTGTGAAGTAATGATCTCTTGTCTACTCTTGGTGCGACTTTCATGTTGTCATCACAGTTATGGTATGTGGTACCTCACCATATATAAAATTTGACCAAATCCACCAATTTTGGTGGGACCAGACAACTATCTTATGTGTATGGGATTCTTCTGAGTCTATCACGAAGAATGGTGTTGGTGATGGAAGGATTGGAAATGTTGATGTTTTTCTCTCCACTCCCCACTCCCCACTTAAAAAACATACATACTCAGCCAAGTGTGCATGTGTATGGTTGAGGTGGGAGGAATTTCTGCATTTGACTAAGGGCACCCTCACTCACTTGCCTAAGATGCCTAATTGGGCAGCTTTCTCCCCATGCTTTGGACATGCTTGTCTACAGTTGGGGTTCAAATGGGGACTCAGTGAGTGCAAACAGCTTATATTTAACAAGGAATCTTATTGTCTTAGTCCCAGATCCCCTTGACATTATGTGTAGAGTTGATCGGTGCACTCCAAAAATTATTCAGTTCAACCCATCTATTACTAAAACAATCCCAAGACATTTGTTCTTTGTAGAAATCTTTCTGTCTTCAAAGTTGTTGAACAACTAAGTACTTCATGTCTGTTTCCACTGAAGTCTAAAGCTGTTGAGCAGGATTGAAGCTTTTAAGTGTCAAATCAACTCCAGTGCTAATTAAAATACCTGCGTGAGATAAATTGTCCTTGAAAGAAAACATTTGCATGCAGGTCAAATATTGCCAATAAGCTTCTCAGAATCTCTACATCCACCGATCAGCTTTGCATGTATTTAAACATTTATTGTAGATGCTCGTCATGTTTGGCTCTAAGATCAAGTCTGTTGTGATACGGTGTTAAGATGGGGTATGTGGTCACTTAGGCTTGTTTCACACTGCTGGCATAGTTCTGGCAGGCTGTCCTGCACGCAGCGGCATTTGTCTAGCCGAATCTCGACATATGAATGTTGCAGCAGTTGAACAAGATGCACGTGGTGATATTTTAGACCACCCTTTACTACTGAGGCACAGTAAGTCTATCTGTAAAATAACAAATTAACTATGAACGTGGCGCTATATTAGAATGCCCTTTAATGTAATGTATAATAAATCAAGCCAGCAAAGGAAGCAATATGGACAATCACAATACACTAGTAATTGCATCACTTGGGATGCTAGGGAGGCTCGTCCCCATCCCCACCTGCCATTCTGTGCTCCCCCGACACCGGATGTTTTCAGCGGTGTACAGGGAGAAGCAGCGGCGGTGCGGGAGCGGGGTAAGTATATTACCTGTGAGGGGCCCGGCACATGGGGGCTGTTTCAGAAATTGGATAACCCCTTTAATGGTAAAAATTACAGCAAAATGTAACCCTTTAACAGGGTAGGTCTGTTGTGTGATGTTAACTCTTCTGCCTGCCATACAGAAGGTTGGGGGTTCCAATCCCAGAGTAGACCTGAGAAGTATTATTTATCAATAAAAGTCTGTTTGCTGAGAGAGATGCCCTCTCCCAACCCATATCCAGCACATCTTTATCAAAGGGGTTGTCCGCTATTGATAACTGATCCTCAACATATGCCATCAACATCAGATCGTCAAGAGTCCGTCCCCACCACTCCCACCGATCATCTGTTTGAAGAGAAACAGTGCTCTCCACTATCTTCACTGTTCACTTGCTCGCTTTTGACATTGCAGCTGCGAGCAGTGTAATTACAGCTCCTCTGTCTGCTCCCACCTATCAGACATTGATGTCCTTTTCTAAGGATAGGGCATCAATATCTGAAACTGGACAACCCCTTTAATATTCACTGCATTGCAGTGAATATTGATGAGGCTGCTAGGTCCCTCAGCTGTTCCAGACCCTGCCTGTACTGCCCTGATGGTGGCCTTGCATTGCTGTATCTGAACTGGTTGTCTGTCTCCTTTTCCAAGTACTCTCAAGGTCCTCTTCTTGTGACACAAGGCATTAATGCTTAAAGGGGTATCCTCATCTCAGATATTTATGGCATATTCTGAGAATTCTGGGTCCAGGATGGGAACCCTTAAGGCTTCTTCTTCAGGGGCTGACCGCAGTGTGGTGGCCTCAATGTCGACCACCCATGGGAGCCAAGTGCCAAACCAATTTACACGCTAACAAAGGTATTATCTTCAAATTCATGCAGATAGGCAAAGCTGTGGTGCTGCATCAGACTGCCCTGTGGAGACCAAACTTTAAATGGGTTTTCCACATTGGACAATTTCTTCCTAGAAAGGTTCATTGAAAATACGCTGATTAGTGACATTAAAACCAATGACAGGTAAAGTAGATAACATTGATTATCTCATGACAATGGAAGCTGACGTCTGGGGAGCAGGAAAAATGGGCAAGTGTAAGTATCTAAATTAATTTGAAAAGGGCCAAATTGTGATGTTTAGATAAGTGGGTAAGACCATCTTCAAAATTACAGGCCGTGTGGTGTGTTTCTGATGTGTAAGTATCTACTAAAGAGGTCCACGGAAGGACAACTAGTGAACCTGCAACAAAGTCAAGGTTTAATGATGCACTTGAGGAATGCTAGCCCACCTGTCCGATCCCACTAATGCATAGGTTGCTTTAAAATTTGTTACTGGTGATGATAGGTGTCAGTGAGAACAAACAGTGGATCGCTTTGCCATACTGAAACAAAATAAATAAATCAGGAATGGTTTGAAGAACAGGGCAAATATTTTAAGGTCTTTACTTTACCTCTAAGTCCCAAGATATGAATCCCAATGAGCATTAGTGATGAGCGGCAGGGGCAATATTCGAATTAGCAAATATTCGCATTCGAGATTATTCTCTTATATGCGAAAAATCGGCAATGTAATATGCGCGTTAATCGAGTAAGAGCGGGTTATAGGCAACTTTCCTATTGGGTTGGCTTGCTAGGATTCGCGAATAAGTAGAATCTAGTGTGATATATATTCGTAAAAACGAATATTCGTTTTTTCATCTGAACCCATTAGCAAATGTAATGGGTTCAGATGGAAAAAAAGACTAATATTCGTTTTTAAGAATATATATCACTATATTCCACAAGCCAATCTAATAGGAAAGTTGCATATAACCAGCCTTTACTCGATTAACGCGCATATTACTTTGCTGATTTTTCGCATAAGATGAAATAAATTAAATAATGAAGAATATTCTAATTCACTACAGACTACGATATTGCAGCCTTCTCACATTGGCCCACAAGCAAGAATCAGGCAGGTAATGGGTTCAGATGAAAAAAAAACGAATATTCATTTTAACAAATATATATCACTATTTTCGAACTATTCGCTATTTTTCGATGATATTCATGATAAAAATTCGCAATTCGAATATTCGCGCTCAACACTAATGAGCATCTGTGGAATATGCCGGAAAAACAAGCCTGATTCATGGAGGCCACAACCGGTGGTAAGCAGTGGTCAGCCTTAACTAAGCTGTGCATTTTCTTATCTCACCCACACAAAAATATGAAGCTGGATTTCAAACAAAGGGTTTTTAGGAAATAATTCAAAGTATTAATTATCCAAGAGTGAAAAATGAATCGTCTTACTCTCTCCTGCCTTCCTGTGGTTATGCCTTGACATGTAAATTACCTGCAGTGGATGTGACCTTATATAATGTTTCTATCAAATTAAACCTTCCCTTCATTGTTGTGCCCATTTCCTCCCTCATGGCAGGCCCGGTGTTATTTAAGCAGGTCTCTAATAAATCAGCGTCAGGTTTACACTACTCTACTCAGCAGAACAATTAGGCGGTTATTTCCTTCGCCCATCAGCTGGGCCCCGTTATTATCCGCAGAGTCTGATACAACCTCTGTGCACTTTGCAGTGTAATTATAGCCATGCTGTGAAATCAATGCCAGCCGTGGGAAGATAAATGGGTTCTGAGACCTGGTGACACGGACATGGAGTTCAAAGTCTTCAGCATCCTCCTAAAGGGGACAGCTGGTCCTCCAGCAGACAGACACCGACTCTCAATGAAGTAAACTGAACCTCACTGCGTCTCATTAACAATAACTGAACTAGTTAGAAATGTTTCCCAAAGTTTTCAGCTTATTAGTCTTATTTTTACCAATCTCCAAAGGCGATCCATAGGCCCTTCTGCCACATTTTATTGAGACACTTTCCCTGAGAAGTCTAAATTGCATGATGTAGACTACTGCTCTAATGTTAACACATTATATGCATGACTTCGACTGGACTGGTCGAACATCTAACTGTCTTGGGGCTTCTTGTCTCTCCCTTAATGCCAGATGTCAGGGTAAAGATGGATCGGGCTTATGGGTTTTGAAGATGCTGTGTCCTTTGCTGGCAGCCAACGACTGGCTTCAGCAGTCACTTGCCTATAAGAGACACATCACAGCTGAAGCCAGTGGTTGGCTGCAGTGGAGAAGGTGACCATGCAGGTAAACAAGCTGCGGACCAGAAAGTGAACATGTGGGAGGCAGCGTGCAGCATTAGGGAGGAGGTAAGTGTTAATCTTTCTGTAGCAGTGGCAGGCTGTAGGCATCAACGAAAAATTTGGAATTCCTGGATAACCTTTTTAAAACGTAGGGTTTTTGATCAGCAAATGCTTATTGAAAGGGATAATGTAGGATTGGCAGATATGGTACCGATATGTCCTTACTTCCTTTTCCTCTTGGCACAACCTGTCCTGAGAAGTGTGATGTGAGATGCATAGCTTTTTTTTATCTTTTTTTTTTTTTTAGAAAACATGATTTTGTAATAGAAAAAAAAACTGCTGTACACACAGTGCTGTGTTCTTACTTGACGATGAGTTATATATATATATAGTGTAGGATTCTAATCTCCTAGAAACATTCAGAGAAAATTCCGATAATCTTGTCTTCTCCGCATGCTAGTCTGTGAAATCTGAGCCTTCTCACTCTGACACTGTGCCATTGCCATTGTGACATTGCTACAACCCTCCAGAGGATTAGCTGAAGATTTAATTCTGGTATAACAAGTTCTCTAGATAGAAATATACAGTTAAAAAAACATATGACTTCACAAGCGAGCTTGATGTTGAAGGCCACAAAATTAAATAGATAGCCATAAGGGCATATGTACCAGGATACTGGGGAGTAATTAGAAGGAGTAAAGGTTACAAGACGGCTGCCAGCAAACCACCCAACTTTGTCCAGGGGGATTAGGTATGGAGTTAGGGCAGCAAACTGAATCTTTTCCCCATGTGAAGTAAAGCCTCGCTATGAATGAGTAAAAGCCTGGAGGACACAGGTGGAGGGACACCATGACAGGGGAGGGTGACAAAGGAGTTAGTATGTCACAGGTAGGGGATATACAGGAGGGTTTTTGGATGGCTTGAGGTTGGTGGCTCTTATATCCTGCTTGATCCAAGATGGCAGAACCTCTCATCCATCCAATTAGTTAGGTGTGGTTTCTTCAAGTCACAGTAGTGATTGGATAGGCATTGGAAGGTGTTTTTTTAGGAGGCTCCATCATAGGTATGGAGCCCTTTAGATAAGGAATACTAACGCTTATTGAACTCTTCCTGGTTGAGCTAAGGTTCGGCAGAGGTGGGTATTTACATAGTGTTAAAATAGATTTCCCATGGGGGGGGTGCTTTGGGAGGTACTGTAGTCATATTCAGTTGCCTCTTGTAGGTAGGCATGTTGTTTACATAACATGATATATTTAAGTATAATCAAGATACCTAATTGTTTTTTTGAGCTTGATAAAGTTGTACCGTTTTAAATGGCAATACAATTTAATTGCCTCTTCTTGTTTTTGTATTTAAAGATGTTAATGATATGTGAATGTATTTTCTAAGTTGTTTGGTAACAGAGTTGCTGTGACCATTTATGTCCAGTCACAGGCAGTCGGGGTCTTTATTTACAGATGGAGAAAAATGGTTGGACAGAAGTATTGAGATGGTCATGGAGGCGAGTGGAAATCTACTTCCCTTGTCATGGCTCGTTTCACAGAGGAAGCCAATAGAGTTGGTTACGGACTTTTAGAGAGACGTTGCCCAGCTCTCACCGTTTTAAGTCATTTTAAACCCATGTAGGATTTCCCTCTCCAGAAGAACTTCATTGTAAGGACTGATCCATAAGTCATGGTAAGAGCATGGCATGGGAGGTAAACCCAAGGTCCTTCTTTCCTGGCTTGGGTAGCAAAACCAGGCAATGACCCCCCATACAACATTTATTCATGTTCCTGCATTTGAAGCCTTGATTTCATTCCATAAAGATCAATGTTGAAGCTTCTTGCCATCTTTTCAGGGTAGAAGAGCAGAGAGACTCTACTCATGAAGAGAACAAGGCAGGGATGATTCAATCATGATGAACATGGCATAGTGGTTCCACCGATAAAGAGAATCGGGCAAAAAGGATCCACCCGTGTAGACAGAAAGAGATAATGAAGATAGCAGGTAGTGGGCTAAGTCAAGGGAATGCATGCCTGAGATGGGATCTAGATCAGGGGTGATGAGTATAGCGGGTAATGTAAGAACGAGAAGGGGATGTTTTTGTGAGGAAGCAATACTTATGTACAATATGTTTTGTGGATGCAGAATGGTCCATAAAATTATTATTGTCTTGCAATCCTTTTTTAAGAACATTCAATGGTTAATGTCGTATGATAGAAGCAAGAGGAGAGGGTTGTCATGGAGTTAAGAGAGATAGGCTTTAAGTGAACTAGCATTTTTGTTCCATCCTGAATTGATTCCCATTCTATAAGTCCTTTGGTGTCACATAGCTTGGGAATCAAAGGTGAACATACTGATGTCTATAGGATGATCAGATTGACCAGAAAGTCAAAGGGGAGATAAAATACGGAACTATTCTTTCAATGTGATCTATATCAACCTGCTCATGTTCTAGCTGACCTTTATGTTGACACTTCTTAAGTCGGAGCTCCCATGAGTACTTCAGGTATTATAATGGCATTTAGGTGGAAAGCAAACTTGAAGAAACCATCTGTAGTCTCCCTCACGGAATATATGACAGATCTTTGTGACTCGAGGCGAACCCCCTTTGGATGTATGTCCTTTCAGACTCTTGACTGTGCAGACAGGTCATTAATTTTTCTCCCCTGAGAACCTACTCTGAATGAAGATTCATGCAGCCTTAGCTTCTGGCTACGGCTGCTGAGCGCTCATTCTTCCGATAAGAGACACAGTCAGTTCTGCTTGAAAATTCATATTTGAGCCTTTTAACCAGGTTTGCCTGTCTGCCACTTGAAATTTGACCTCTGGTTGGCAAATACTGAACTAAACTCACAGCTGGAATTTCATCACAATTATGAACTGCCCTCAGAATAAATTCGCAAAGTACCTTCATCAATAGGAAGTCCTTAAATGGTTAAAGGGGTTATCCCATCAAAAATGTTTTACCTTTATCAAACCAGCCTCTGAATCGGAATATGTTTGCATTCAATGAAAAATTTAGCATAGCCACTGAGCTAGTCAATGAATTATATCTGTATAGCGCCACCTGCTGTTTGTTATATTCCTTTTTTTCTCTGAAGTGGACGCACATGCTCAGAACCATCCTTCATCTAAACGCAGATTTATCTACTGTTAGCTGTGACAGTGAGGCTTAGTCACATGACCGTTTAGCTTTCCGTTCTTCTGATTGGTCAGAAGAACAGAAAAAAACTGTTATTTTGAGCATCAGTTATGATCAGTTTGCATCAATTTGTGTCAGTCCCATCAGAGATCAGTTCTTTTTGATGGAGAAAGAGTGCTCCTGTCTAAAATAAGTAAAAAATTAATCAGTGTGAGACAGCACCATCGGCGGCCGGATGGCCGGTAGTCCAGGATGTGGCGGTGCCCGCGATGTCAGGTCCTGACCTGAAGAACCCCTCCAATGGTAACAGGTGAAAGAAGATCGCAGCACTCCAAGGTCTTCTAATTTTCAAAGTTTATTCCACCACGTGAAATGTCCAAAATAACAGATCTCTGACCGAAAGAGCACAAAGGATGCTCAAAATAACGGATCGTTTAAAAAAAAAAAAATCAGTTCTTCCGAAGAAACAGAAGAATGGAAACTGTGATGTGAACGCAGCCTAACAGAGAGAGATCTTCAGCAGAAGGAACACACCCCCTGAAAAAGCACATGCCCCCTGAGCTGCAGCAGAAAGGACATGCCTCCTAAGAAATAACACGTCCCCATGAGTTTCCAGGCTGAAGATAATCTAGCAGAGCAACTGGAGCAATGACTAGGGAGAACTCTGGATTCATGTGAGCAGGGGCTGACTGGGAACTTAAAGTGGCCCTGGAAAAAATGCTAAAAGTGGCCCCATGTTGACTTGTAAGGGGTTCAAATTGACATAAGGTAGGGAAACACAATTAGGCAGAGTCAGCAATACCAATACATCAGAACTATATACCATAGTGCAGCACAATATATTGCCCAAAAAGCTGTCCCTCTGTGGTGGCCATCAAGAGATGCCATCTTCTGTCCTCCTCCAGTTGTCTCTGATTAAGATAAGAGCAGGGCCTCCTGATGCAGGACACAGCAGTTAAATACAGGAGGACCTGTGCGGTTGCTGGCCGGGTACATGAGTACCTGATTCTCACAGCGTTAATTACCGCTGAAAGCTCATTATGTACCCGGGCAGTGGCAGAAAGGAGGGCTTGGGTGGACCCCTGGGCATTGGCCCTCCCGGAAATTTCCCTGTAAGGTCTATGGCAAACCTGCCCCTGTATGAGAGGTACAGTGCTGGTTCTATCTTTGTTAGAAAGAGACATGTTCTGTATGATGTCTGTTTTTCATTTTTTTACTTTAATCATGGGATAATCCCTTGAAATCCTCTTTAAAGCTTCCTGAACTGCAGGGGCTTTTCACGTAAAAAATGAAAAACAAAAAAAATAAAAAATCTATGATGTTTATATATAGAGATGAGCGAATCGAATCCCACGAAGTGGAATTCTATCCGAATTAATCCTGAAATTCAAACTTACAGCGTCCATTTGCGCGTGAAGGGCCGCCAGCCTCCATCTTGCTTGAAGATCTCGGCCAAAACCCCATGCGGAGCGAGATTACATGATCACGCCGGCCAGTGTGATGACGATACTCGCGTCGCATGTGATTTCGGACGAGATTTTCAAGCAAGATGGAGGCTGGTGGCCTTCACGCGCAATTGGACGCGGTAAGTTTGATGTAATGTTTTTTTTTTAATGTCAATGTCACACTGTTTGTACACTCAGAGGCCGCGATCAGGTATGAACGCGGCATCTGAGGGGTACAATGACGGGGGCGGCGCTATCGCAGCTTCCTGTCATTGCACCCGCTACTTACAAAAAAGTAATTTGTCACAAAGCGAATTTTTTTGTGAAATTCGGTGAATCAGTCGAATCGAATTTTTAGAAATTCGCTAATCTCTATTTATATACATTATCTATATTATATTCATTTTTTTCCAGAAAAGAAGTGAGAAGATGAACTCTCGCTTTTTTATGCCTAATTACACTGTTTTATGAGCCAGGCGATCACGGGGTCAGATTAGTCACACCAAACACAAAGAGCCAGATTTATCAAAACTCCTTTCAAATAGACCTGGATCGTAATGGATCAGTCAGAAAGGACTATTTCTTCTACTAACTACGAGTGATAAGCGAGGCGAGCTTCGGAGGCTTCATCCGAAGTCACTTTGTTCAAAACCTTGGATTAATACTGTACAGAGATCAGTCTCCATACAATATTAAAATGTATGGGCCCCGATGAGCCGAAGTGAGTAAATTCGGGAAGTCGTGCCAGACTACGTAGAATAACTTCGCCAATTGATTTTTAAAGTAGTAAAACTTGAAACCGAACTTGGCTTCAGTTTCGATGTACCAGCCGGAAACCGAAGACAAGTTCGGTTCCAAGTTTTAAAGTGGTTCTCCACTTTAATAATCAAATACCGAGGTTTTTCGACGAATTTATGCACGACTTCGCGAATAACTAACTTCAGCTCATCAGAACGAATACATTTTAATGCTGTTGGGAGACGGATCTGTATACAGTATTAGGCCTCATGCACATGAACGTGTGCACCCCGTGCCCGTATTGCGGGCCGCAAATTGCGGCCCGCAATGCTCGGGCACCGGCCGTGGGGAATCCGCAGCGGATCGCGGACCCATTCACTTGAATGGGTCCGCGATCTGCCCGTTCCGCAAAAAGATAGGACATGTTCTATCTTTTTGCGGGATGGAAGTACGGAACGGAACCCCGCGGAAGCACTCCGTAGTGCTTCCGTAGTGTTCCGTTACGTTATTCCATTCCGAACCGTTCTGCATCTCCAGATTTGCGACTGGCCACGGAATGGTGCCCGTGTATTGCGGATCCGCAAATGCGGTCCGCAATACGGGCACGGGGTGCACACGTTCATGTGCATGAGGCCTTAATCTGAAGTTTTGAACGAGGCAACTTCGGATGTAGCATCTGAAACTCACTTCGCTCATCACTACTCACTACCATAAGGCATCAGTTTGATCCTTTTGCATCATGTTTGGATTTTTTTGTGACTGTCTCGTCGCAGCATGTCGTCTGTCGCACTATGACACCATTAGATCCAATGTCGCGTGACGCATGTAGCTCTGTAGGTCTGGCCTAAAAGAGGTTGTATGTTAATAGAAAAAAACTAAATTGAATCGGTCTGAGCTGCAATACCAGACACAGTCCATGGACAAGGGTGGCGCTGTCACTGGTAGAAAAAATTTATACCACTTGCTCTGAGGCTCTATACAATTTATTGTTCCCGATCATCAGCTTTTTTAGGTTTAGATGAAGGTGACCACAGGTCACCAGCATGTTATTAGCTGTTTTACAAGCTTTCGGCTTGAGGTTTAGTGTTCCTTTAAGTCAACTTCTTCAACCTACAGCCAATTCTATATCATGATAACAAGAGGTGTAGGAATGTGCAAGCGAGGCGAACAGCGAAGGATGCTGGAAGCAGCTGATTCTCAGAATCTTGGCAGCCATTCTCTGAGTTGCCTGTAACATTCCTGCTACGTTCTGTACATTTTCACCTTTTTTCCGATGCCTGGAAAAGCAAAACGCTGGCAGAGAATTTCGGTAATACAAATGATCCAGAAATCATACATTTCTGTAAGCGGGGGTGGGGATATGCACTCTTTTTTACTTGTAGCACAAATTAAAGGGGTTGTGCGAGTTATATAAAAATTCTGGCAACCCCTGTAAAGTGTCTAAAAGAAATGAATGTATACTCACCCGTCTTCTCCTCTGCTACTTCATGCGTTGCGCTCCGGTCCTTACTGGTGCTTTTCTGCTATTGCTTTTCTGGCTGCAGGTCACCGATGCAGCCAATCACTGGCCTCAGAAGATTTATCCAGTGCACAGCTGAGGCCAGTGATTGTCTGCAGTCGTGACCTGTGCACAGAACGTCACCACTGCAGCCAAGAAGATGACGTCAGCGGCAGGAGGACAGGAGCACAACACTCAAAGAAATAGGGATTGAAACAGGTGAGTATACATTCATTTGTTATTTTTGGTCTTTACAGGAGTTGCCCAAGTTTTTTTATAACCCGGACAACCCCTTCAAGAGGTAACAATGTATTGTTCTTAGGGTCTGCACACATGACAAAACATAGTATCTGGGCGTATTCTGTACCAAAATCTGGAAAATCTCTTCATGAATTTCCACCATTATTTTCTGCTGAGGAATCACTATCACTTATTTTAGGGGAGAAAGGATTAGGCTTAATGAATGACATTGGGCAGATCCTCATGATGATCCACGGTTGTGAAGACTACAAATTGTGGCACGTCATCTGAGCCTCGAAAATCTGAAGTCGACCTCAGATATCTGCTGTGAAAAATACTGTATATGTCGGGAAAAATCCATCATGTAGTGTGTAGCAAAAAAATCTAGTAAAAATCATAAAGTGCCCTGACCCATATTTTAGGAGACCATCCCCTGGTTCAGCGGAACCAAGCACAGGATCATGGCAGAGGTCCGCCACCTGGTCACTCCATTGACTCCTCCTGTAAAATGGACAGTGATCATACATTTATCACCCATCCACATCCATTGCGGACATGGAAGGAAAATCTAGAAGTGGGAATAACCTCTAAAAATTATGAAGATGCCTACTGAGCTGATGATGATAATGATGAGACTACTCTACTAATGAACCATCGCTATTATCGTCTTCATCAATGTTGATAACAGTGATGATGGTAATGAGGATATTGATTATATTGATCAGGATGTTGATGATGATGTTGATGATGGTAAGAATAATTATGATAAAGATGATGAAACTACAGATGAGTAATGATGTTAATGAGGCCATTGATGGTGCGACTGATCAGGGTCTTTAGGGTGATCGTCATAGTGATCATGATGATAATACTGCTGATGATGTTGAAAATAAAGATGATGACGATGCAGCTATTCATAATTTATGATCTATCATCATTTGATGTATTAATAATGATATTGATCTGGATGCCATTGTGATAATATTATTGATGATGAAGCAAAAGTTAGGGTAGGTTCACACCTCCATTTAATTGATCCTGCAGACTGTTCTAACAGAAAACTGCCTGGATATAGATAGCATTGCCGGATACTGACAGAGCCCATTGACTGTATGCTGCATGCAGTGTTTTTTGTCCGGCTGAGACCCGGGACTCATTCCAGAAAGCGACCAGATTCTCGCCGGATCCGATTATATTTAATGGGATCTGGCCAGGCTTGATCCGGTGAGCTCCAGCATGCTGTACTCTGCCGAATGAGTTAAACGGAGGCATGAACCTATCCTTAATAATGGTACAGCTACCAATGACTCATCAATATGATCATCCTCATCATGGTAATGAGAGAATTGATAATGTCAGGATATTTATGGTGATATCGGAGGACATTGATGGCAATGATATTATTAATGATGGAGATGCTGAATATTATGGTGATAAAAAAGACAGCGATGAAGATGAAACTACTGATCATCAAAAAAATCATCATTATCATCAACATCATCAGTGTCATCATTATCATCTTTATTTGGATGATACCTTTGATAAAAATGATCATAAAATTGATTATACGGGGTCCTTTATCTACCACTGTTCTTCGTTTTAAGGGCGTGATTTAATCAGAATCCCGGTAAGCATCTTTAAAGGTGTTTTCAATCCTTAGCATTATGTAATACAATTAACCTCAGGACAACATAAAGTATAAAAAAAACATAAACCTTGAGTGCCTAATCAGGAAAGTGAAGTGTTAGCCAGCTGAAGTACAAATCCATGTATCCTGTGGTTCTTCCTTCATATGAGTGCCACGTTCTGCAGAAAAACCTGGCACGACCGCACAGCTCCGCACCGAGCTCCATCTATTTGTTGTAATTCAGTCGGGTCTCAATGCTCAGTTATATTAACTGTAAGCAGCGTTGACACTTTTCCACCACTAATCTCTAATGATCTAACCTACTCATGAACACTTTTCTCAGCTGGGGGAAGGCTGAACAAACCAACCGGTAATGTGTTATGTCCATGCGTTGCAGGGTCCTGGATACGTCTCTCAAGCAGATGGTGGCATAGAGGGGAAGACTAAGTTATAATTAAATAGTTAGGGCCAGATTTATCATTCCACTTCCATCTTACTCCAATTTCACATAAGTCCAAAGTCACTTTTGGCTCAGTCAGATTTATTAATGGTCCTTTAATACTGTGATAAATGTGGTTTGATGGCAGCAGTTCATCCTTCAGTAAACGGCTTTACAAAAGTCGCACATATTTACCAAAAAGTCGCATGTTCTATTAAAAAGTCGCATAAGATAAGCATGGTCCTCACTGGAGTGAAATTGGGACTTTTTTGTGACTTTTTTACAAAGTCCCAATGATAAATCTGGAGTGAAACTCATTAACATGGCTAACCACGCCCATTTTTACAAAACTGGAGTGAGTGGTATACACATGTAAAAAAGTCGCAAACTGATGCGCAAATGAGTGTGAAAAGTCGCAAATGCCTTTTATTGGGACTTTTTAATGCCAGAATTCTGGAGTGAAGGTATGATAAATCATGGCCTTAGTGTCCTTTATCCAGAAGGAAACTGACTGATTGGATTAACTACAAACAAAACCCAGTGGCTTGAGATAATGTGGTAAGCCAGAGACGAAGCTATTACGTCGGGGAATGAAACAGTAAACTAATCTCTCCGCATCTTTAGGGTGGTGGTTTGCTTCTTCTGCCAACACAAGACAAAGCATTTGGAATAATTTGGCACTCATGGACCAAACAAGGACCAGGTGATCTTATCCACCTAGAAGTCAGGCGCAGATCAAGTGTCAACAATATTTCTATTTCCAAGTTCTGAAATTTTCAGGACAATGAGTGATTCTAGATCAAATTTTGCTTTGTATTGTATAACAACTGTGACAACCAATATGGCTGCCCTTGCATCTGTTGAAATATGTTGACACCAAGCCTTTCTAGATTTCTTCTGCAAATCTTTTTACAGGTGAAACAGGGATATTTCTTAGGGGGTTTCTCAACATTACATGCAGTGGCATATAAATAGTATACTCCCAGAACCCGACTACCAAGACCCCACAGAATGAACAAAACGTGAAATCCTCCCCGTTCCAGTGTCAGTCCCCTGTGCTCCTGGTGATCCTTATTTCTGGTGCTAAATCAATGACATCACCATCATCAAATTGACCATGTGATGGCTGCAACCAATCAATGGTCAGGTATTTATATATATATATATATATATATATATAAACAAAGGCTACCAGAAGCCCAGGAACTGTATCGCTAGACTGGTAGGTAAGACTTTTTTGGGAGTCCTGGAAACCCCTTTATCTATTTTTTTAGTTCTTTAGTGCACATTGGGTTCACTTGCAGCCCTATGTAAAACTACAGGTACTACTGTCCGTTTTCCCCAAAATATAGAGAATAGACAGATGCCTTTGGCAGGGCCAATCGTGCATGACGTCAGTTTTACAGTAACTGACAATACACAGCAATACCATAGTATTGGTGTATATTTTTGGAGCAATTAGAGGATGGCATGTTTAAGTCGAAATAAAAAAGTTTAAAAAAAGTAAAAAATAAAGTTTGAAATGACAGAAAAGTCAAGCACCCCAATAAAATTACCTTAATTTGTTTGCAAACATATTTATTTACCCTAATTAGTGCATTTCATGTCTCAAAAAATGTGGTATTGGTGTATTGGGGCAGCAACATTTGTGGGCAACATTCTAATGGGTATATATTTTTTTTTTTGTCTTTTTCTAGCCATTCTTTCTATCTATATGTATATCTCAATATCGTTATCATCAGAAATGTGTTATTATTTCCCAACCTTTTTCCACGGTAGGAAACATAATAAATGTATGTTGTGAAGTTCACCAACACTTTCCTAAGTTGAATTGTGACTGACGTTGTGTTACTTAAGTTTACAAAAGTTAGTAGAAGACCACGTCCCTTTTAATGGGGTTGTCTCATTTTAGCAAATGGTTTTTATTATGTAGAGAAAGTTAATACAAGCCACTTAATAATGTATTGTGATTATCCATACTGCTTCCTTGCGCTCCCATGATCCCAGCCACCAGAGAGGCAGGCGCTTTTTCCTATAGTGTGCAAGCACAGCCACCATTGATGGATTGCAGGGTGGTCATAAACCATGGAAACGAGCAGTGTATAATTCCATTTTACTGAAAAAATAGTGCTGCATGTTTCCCAACAAATTTTTGGAATCTGTATCGAAGCCTCCATTGCAGGTGTGAAAACAGACTAAGTTATTGCTCTGCATGTTTTATGATCACCTTTTGAGCTGAGTTATCTGCCAACATCGCACACAGTAATCAGACTACTTGGGAACTGTGGCAGATAAGACGAATGCACTGCTACATTCTTCTATCACTGGTTGTACTCAGCAGAAAAATGTTAGCTTCTTTTCTATCTTATGTTTTTGATGTTCCTCTTCTTCACCATTAGCCATATATTGTTTTGTAGCTGATGTACACTTTGACGTGACTATAATGCTATGAGGATGACTGGGGTGTACAGTACAGAGTGAGTCAAAAGTCTCAGGACCCCTTTTTATTTCAGATACGAAAGGTAATGGGTGAAGGGGCCTATCTTTTTAGGCTATGTCCTGAACATGGCCGCCATATTGAAAGCCACCATATTGGTTTAAGGGCAAAGTGTTCCAACAGGGAAGAGGGTCTTGTAGCATATCAGAAGACCAGAATTTTCTCAGAAATTGTTTGCCACCATCAGGTTCAACATTTTTCAGAAAGTTGCAACAACAACGGGAAACGTTCCCTGTACTGCAAAGCTATTTCACTCTGTCAATGTGTCGTCCCTGGTGCTAAACACAGACATTTGAAGTTTAAGAATATTAGTTTATTCAGTGTGCCAAATGGGAATATGTAGTGTAGTGTTTGAAATTAACAGTGTAGTATCCTAGGAGTTCTTGGCAGTGCTGCTCTTTGGAGCTTTGCTAATATGGTCATCATGTCAGTTGCATAGAGATAATTTATAGGTTATGGATGGATTGAAAGACTGAGGTTTCCAACAGATAAAGGAACTTTGGGAGATTTACCACCATCAGCATGTTTATGCAACCAGAGAGTTAAAGCGTATTAGAGTAAGGGGTGTGTGAAGACAATTGGCACCGTTCTGGTTTCATAATCTTGAGCTACTTCTATTTGGACTAAAGTTCTTTGGAAAATCCATGTTGAGTCCAAGACCAGATTGTAGTGAAAGCAAATGGGTCAATAACTCTAAGACCTTGTTCATTAAAAAATCCACTTTAGAAAGAAAAGTTGTACTCCCCAAATATTTTGTTCAGGGGCCTTCACCTACATTGATCCAGTCTTGGTTAAATCCCTTGAGTAAAAAAGATGTTAAAATTGTCTTACTTTTCAACGTTCTTGATGGCATTTATTGTCTTTGTTTTACTCTTTGAAGCCTGGTTGCTTTTTTGTAGTTGAACCTAGGTCTAAAATGATTATCATCCTCAATCTCATTAAACATCAATCATCTAGCTCCACTGGTACGGGGAAGTTGGCAATGTTGGACCAATTCTAACAGTCATAGATATGTTCACTGTTTGGTATAGAAACCCTATAGTGAACTACAGTAGTAATCAATTTGCCTCATTCTGTCAGGAAGAATCTAAGTGGATTAAGTAATTCTTGGCAGCTATAGACATACTTGAGACAACATAGATTTATCTATAATACCAACCTGCAGCGTTGTCTGAGTTTTAGCCGATTGATTCCATTGACTGATGGTCCATCTAATTGTATGTCGAATGCGACGTCAGAGACTCCGTGCCAAAATTGAAGTACCGTTACCACTTTGGATGAAGCTCTTCGATGGACAGGATAAGACTGTCTTATCGGAGAGCCTGAGGTAGAGATTTAAAACATAAAATTGTGATTTGATGGCCTCAGCTTTAACCACCGTTGCCTCTAAGCCATTCACTCTGTAAATGAGTTTAAAAGCATACACTTATGAGAAGTTTTTGCCAGAGGGTTGTAAACTGATTCCTCTGCATCCTTCATTGTGTTTGGTCAGTTTTTTGGATAAGCCTTTATTTCGCCAGAATAAATATATTTCATGAGTAAGGAGATTATGGACGACTTGTTTTGACAGGTTCTCTCCCGTGAAAGGTTTTGTATCAGTCCGTTGTGTTCACTTTGGTGTCAATGGGATTTAAATTATTCCAGTACATATCAGTACACATACAGCTTAATAGTTTTATAATGCCTATATTAGTACACATTCCAAGTCATTTATCAACCAGTTATGGCACCTTTAATGGGGTTTTCTGGTGGAGAAAACTTGTTTTCAAAGGGCTCAGATTGGTTTAGAAAAAAGCATCAATACCCAACTTCACAGCACCCTCGCCGCTCAAATTATGACTGAATCCCCACTGGTCTCTCCTTCCTGGTCTGGTCTTGACACTTAGGAAATGCCCTAAGTCCATTCCCACCAATGGATCCCCGTTGGACAACCCCTTTATGCCTTTCAGCCATTTGATGTGTATGGTGGTTTCCAGATTCTTCCACAATAGTAGATGTTGGGGGCAAGAAGGGTTGAGTATTTTATCTTGCCAAATCTTTAGCTTCAAGGAAGATATGCTACCACCAGAGATGTCTGGCAATGGCTTATCCCCCTCTTCCCACTGAAGACACATGCACTTTCGGCCAAACCAAGCGTGCATGTGTATGAGCAAGTTGAGAAGAATAAAGATGGTGTATGTATA
The DNA here is from genome assembly GCA_033119425.1 of Bufotes viridis. NCBI lineage: Eukaryota > Metazoa > Chordata > Amphibia > Anura > Bufonidae > Bufotes > Bufotes viridis. The sequence goes on from CM065590.1 coordinate 28,252,313, forward strand.
ATTTCAGATCAATAACATTGGTGGCCACATTAGTAAATTTTGAGGATAAATGCCTTATTTTAGGATCTGTTACAGAATCTTTATTGACTTTAAATTAAACATCTCCCAAGCAGGGACAGAGTTGTTTTTCTGCTTTGAATGGTTATCTTCCTGCATTTCCTAATAGTTTATAGTCAGATCACAAGACATTGTTATTAAAGGGGTTGTCTCATGTCAACATTCCCATTCAATATGTTCTATTAGGGTTTGATTAAACAATCCCTTTAAATACGAAGCAATAAGTGGATAAGTGGAATGTCATTGGCAACAAATTAAAGCAATCTATATTTGGCATAATAAGGTGGCAGGAAAAGGCAGTATTTTGAAGAGATCTCTTCCAAAACAATTTGCATTTTACTAGAATAGTAGCATTATCTGTTGAGTATCACCAAGTCTGTGAAAAGCAAAAATAATAAATTGGAGAATTGGTTTAAGGAAATATATAGACATATTGAAGAAAGACATTTTCAAGGCTAAAGAAAGCTTTTATATTTCAATATAAAGTGTGCCTGAACAAATAAATGTGAAGGCTAAATAGACACTATAGAGGTGAGAATCGTTTGAAGTGGGAACAGGGAGGAAGCGTTAGGAGACCTTCACATGCAGCAGATTTTGTATAATATTTTCTGCGACTGAAAATCAGTTCTATTTTCAATAAGGCTTGCATTTATCTATGTGCTTGACACCAAAACAACCCTATTCAAATGAAATTTTCTGCCAAAAAATCTGCCATGTTTTAAGACACTGGTACAGTCAGATGTAGTCTTCAAAATGTGGAAACTAATAAATGTTCTTTAAAAATGCCGGGTGAGATATAAACTTGAATCTCCAAAGCTGCATTAGGGCCCCCCTACCTAATGGTTATTTGGCACACCAGTCAGACATGCTGCCTGTCCTGGAAACACGCCAGTTCTAGTTCTGTCTTTAATAGAAAGACTGACATGCAAGGAAGCACTCATAGGTGTCTCCAAATGCCCTTCACTTTAATGGACATATTTCTATAAAAAATGCTTCTGGGATTGCCTTGATTTCGAGATTGGTGAAGGTTAGAGCTGTCAAACTCCTACCTATCTATTAATATAATTAAAGTCCTCTTTGAAAATTACTACAAAAAAGCCAGTCCTACCCTGATTTTCAATGAAGAAATGAACATATAAGGTCAAATAAAGTCAACAAGTCAAATAAATTTTACTGGAGGGGAACATATAGATTACGATAACAATAATGATATGACTGCCTTATTCTTGAGATTGATGTAGACCGTGGCTTTGAGTCTTCCACCTATTTGTCTGTTAGGTCTGTGGTCCGTGCCTGCACCTGCTGTCTATTGGGGACACAGACGATGCGCCACTTACTATGCCATCTGGTGTGCTGGTTGCCAACGTCTTCTCCATGCTGCTGCCTCCATGCTCCTACCTCATTATCCTTTAGGGCTCACGCTGAGTGTGCTCCCAAATCCTGGGTATTTAAAGTGTAACTGTCATGTTTTCATTAAAAAAAAATAATATATAGCATATGTTACTGCTGCTGCAGCATTTTGGATAAAGCAAGCATTAGTTTCTTCACATGCCACTGTTTTTCTTGAGCTTTTCCCTTAGTTACGGCTGTTTTGAACCCTACAATAAGAGGATCTTCTCAAGATGGCTCCTCTGCCAGTTCTCTGAAGCCAAAACTGCTTTCCCCCACTTTCGATACACACTTGCTGTAGCCAGCAGCTTCCTCCCAGCCAATCAGATTGGATTACTGAGAGACACGCCTCCTCACTCTGAAGTCTAATGCAGCCATGCAGTGTGGAGGGCCGCCCCTCTGTCTTCTGTTTAACATTAGCCAGAGACAGACAAGCCCTAGCAACGGTCTTTTAAGGTACCAGTGGAAAGGGGCAGGGGACATTAATGAAAGCTGTTATTATCAGGTAAATACAGATCTTTTGGCAATCATTGACAGACTAACTCAGGTACACATGCCTAATAGTGATGAGCGGCAGGGGCAATATTCGAATTCGCGATACTTCGCGAATATTTGGGCGAAAATTCGCCATATATTCGAAAATTCGCAAATTCGTAATCTCCAGACATTATTTTCTTGATTGCGAAAATGTGCATTAAAAATCTGCATAAAATTTGCATAAAAATTAGCATAAACTGGCATTTAAAAGATACCTTTTAAATACCAGTTTGTGCGCATTTTTATGCAAATTTCATGCAAATTTTTCATGCAAATTTTTTTTATAGTATATGCCTTATAAACAATACAGAACATCATTTTCAAGGATAAACTGGCATCATTATTAGTTAAAGAGGATCTGTCATGCTAGGCTATCTGTTCCAGATACATATTTTGGCACTATAAATTACAGATTCCCATTTTTTTATGCTGTCATTTGCTATTTGGGATTTCTTGATTTGGTAAAGAGGTGTTACATGTTTGCAGGCACCTTTTTTATACATCCTTTGTAGCGCGGTCCACATCTTTAGGCCTTATGCACACGACCGTATGTATTTTGCGGGCCGCAAAAAATACGGATGACGTCCTTGTGCATTCCCTATTTTGCGGAATGGAACAGCTGGCCCCCAATAGAACAGAGCAATGCGGACAATAATAGGAAATGTTCTATTTTTTGCGGAACGGAACTACGGACATACGGAAACGGAATGCACATGGAGTAACTTCTGTTTTTTTTGCGGACCCATTGAATTGAATGGTTCCGTATACGGTCCGCCAAAAAAAAACGGAGCGGACACGGAAAGAAAATATGTTCGTGTGTATGAGGCCTTATAGAGAATAAAATATCTCTTCAACACACTATAATACATATTCAGGCATGTACCTACATGTATAGGATGTATTCAAGGGGCAAATATGGAAAGCTGTGTGTACATACTACTACTGGACCATGCCAACATACACTCAATTTTATCTTTTATTTTTATTACTGACAATCTTTAGAGTTCAATTTTATACCAAACAACCTGAAGTCCATGTTATTAAGATCATCATGATGATGTCATATATGTCTTGGCAATATGGTGTCATCCCCATGGCAAGGTAGCTTGATCCAAGCTATTTTAACTTACTACTAGTGAGGTTAATGGATGTCAAAGCTTGAAAAACAAGACAACTTGAGATGGACGTTCGTAATTTTTGACTGTAGTCCTTTTGTCTTGGATATCAATTGTACTTGTGTTGGACTTGTGTTGGCACTAAAAGCAATAGGCAGGCTATTTCGGCTGCTATAGCGCTCTTAGGAGAGAGAGGACCTGGTCATAAATGATCCATCCCTTGCTGGTGGGCTGTGAGACCGAGAACCTATGTGGGATTCTCCTTTACAGACAAAATGTATTATTAGCTAGCAAGAGGGGGACAAATCAGTCCATGGGTTATGTAAATGTTATAGAGAGGGAAATAAACATCAAGACCTTGGCAAAAGCCAGCACCATCATGAAGGGCCTATTTTATTTTTTATTAGGAGGGCTTCTCGTCTACGTATGCTCCTTGTTGACAGATAGATGGTGCATGCATATATGTTTTCAGCTTCGAATATTGTGGATTTAATTTTTAGACTCTAGACATTAGGAACAAATATATCTTTTAATGAATAAAATATGTTTGTATTTTATTTTTCCATGTTACATCGTTACGGTAGTCAAGGTTTCTTGCAGTTCTAATTTTTAGGACATTTGTTCAACAAAATACTGATCTTTCCTAATGCATTTATATTGCTGAATAAAAAAAAATATTTGTTTTGTAGCATCTAAGGCCCCTTTCAGACAAGTAAGAATTCCACTGGGTGCAATGCGCGATGCGAACGCATTGTGCCCGCACAGAATCCGGACCCATTCATTTAAATGGGTCTGTGTACATGAGCGGTGGTTTTCATGTATCACTTTTGTGTTGTGTGAAAATCGCAGCATGTTCTATATTCTGTGAATGGGGCTGCGTGAAAATCAGCAAGTGCGGATGCGATTTTCACAGATGGTTGCTAAGAGATGTTGTTTGTACACATTCAGTTTTTTATCACGCACGTGCAAAACGCAGTAAATCGCATTGCACCAGCGCGATAAAAACTGAACAACTGAACGCGATTGCAAACAAAACTGAATGACTTTGTTTGCAAAATCGCGCAGTTTTCACTGAACGCATCTGCAATGCATCTGGACATAATCCGAACACGCTCTTCTGCAAGGGGCCTTAAAGACAACCTGTCACCTGCTTTGAGATGAACGAAATTCTCAAAATTCTATTCAGCTCAATAAGTCAATTAATTTGGGTCCAAATTAATTCTACCCAAATCAGTGCTCCAATTGGTGTGAAAATTTGCGTATAATACTTTGTGGTCCTTTTTGTATTTCTCTTGTTTCTCTTTTTTTTTTTTTACTATTTTTATTTCTTTTTCACTCTTTTTCCAAATTTAATCACTGAAAATTCAGATTCTGAGCCACCTCCAATTTCCACAAAAGTTGAGTAAAATCATTCATTAACTATCCATTTGCTCATATTTACTGCTAAGCCAACTGCGCATGCGCAGTGAAGTAAGGTAGTTTGTCCTCTATATCCTTTAAACACACAAGAAAAATGTGCCTTATATTACCAGACAAGGTCTCATTTATGTCACTGAATGGAGAACATCTCTACGATTCTGACTGCTCTCCTGGCTGATGTAGTCTACCTATAATGGTATGAGACAAACCAAATATTGAGGACATTCATAATGGCTGTTTTGATAGATAATTGCTCTTCAACCTTGTACTAATCAGGTAACCAGAGACGACGGCCAAAAATATATCTTTATATATGATGAATGCTGTTAATTTGTTTGAGGTGGTCTGACCTACAAAAATGTAAATCTTTGAAATGACTACAAAGAAGAACACTTGGGTTCTTTATTACCATGGGCACATGCAACAAGGTAGCAGGATAAATTTGTCAAAGTAATACAAAGCAGGGCAAGGTGGAGATCCCACCTTCTGGGGTTTCCATCTTCTACAGTTTTTTCAAAAAGGTTCTGAGGTAGGGTATAATTTAAGGGGAGGCACAGACTCTCCTTAAAGGGGTTGTCCCACAAAAAATATTTTACAGTTTTCAAACCAGCCCTTGGATCCAAATATTTTTGTAACTGTATGAATACATTTTTTTGTATAACTGCTGAGTTATTCAACAAAATATATCTGTATAATGCCACTTAATTTCTCATTTCTTTGACTGGCTCATTAAGAAGGTTGCACATGCTCAGTTTCATCTTTCCACTGCCTCCTGAGCTGTGATAGGGAGAGCTGAGACACGCCTCCTGATCTGTGATAGGGAGAGCTGCAGTAGAATGGACACGCCTCCTGAGCTGTCAACTTGTTATAAATCTAGCAAGGCAATGAATGAGAAGATCTGTGGATCCATGTGAGGTACAGGGCTGGTTCTAACTTTGTTAGAAAGTCATTGTCATGGACTATTTGATGTCTGATTTTTCTTTTTTACATTATTCATGGGATAACCCCTTTAAAGAGACCAGCTGTGCATGGAGACTTGATAGCAATGCATTATGGGAAAATAAAATGCAAAGAGGTATCTCGCAGAGAAAGAGCACTGTCTCTGTACTGCCACCTTCTGGAAGTAGCTTCCTATGAGTCAATGTCTGATTTCTTAACATGCCTTGGAACTTGACTAAGGAGCTTTGCACAAATATTTGGCTTAGCTATTTTTTCTAGTCATGTTCCAAGGCTTGTAAAAAAATTTACATTGAATTATAAAAAGCCATGCTGCAGGAAATTTTACAAACACTTATCAAAGAGAGGCACACTCTTGGCAAACAGTACCAACTGATGTTAATAAATGTTAGGAAGCAAATCATGGTTTGGCTTAGGGATCATATCAGAGGCCTTGACCACTGCCCCGGGCCATCTCATTACTAAGGTTCACCAAATTTGACTACAGTTGTTCTGTTATTCCATATCACCTGTGCCTGCCCTTTGACACTCATTAGCACGGTGCTTTTCACAACAACCTACCTATTTAGTAGCAAAAGCTCTACTTATGCACTACCACCCAGATGGGGAGCATAGTACTCCTGCACATGCATGTTCCCACACTAGTTTTGGGCAAATCGAATTTCTCCTCCAACATGGAGCCAAGTTATCAACAGTTACTAGCAATACATAATAACTACTCTTATTTCACTGTGCCAGGATACCTACTTTATCTCAGAAGACATCTACTGACAGCCTTACTCAGAATCAATGATTTCTGCCTCTTGTATACATGATTGAGAGGTGCTCAGTGAGAGCGACAAGTTCAAGTTTTACCTTGTTGACTTCATCGGGAATGCAGGGCGCATGATGGCAGGTACCCAGTGATGTAGATTACACGTGTGGGCCTCTGACAGTAGTAATTACAGGCAATACTGTGCATCTGTTGCATATTTTCTGCTGATATCCTTGTAAATCTCCATCTTTAATGTAGCAACTGTAGTCGAGAAGATAACAATATCTGTTTGTTCCAGAAAACATGTCTTATCTCTGAATAACATAGTTAAAGGCAAACACATAGTCTGCTTTTAACCTTAAACCAGCTTCATGGGAAAGTTGAGATGTAGCATAATTTGTTCACTGGCATCATTTTTTTCTTTTGTTTTCTAAATCTCACCCATGAGTACAGACCACAATCACATAGCACCAGCTGAAGTGTCCCAGAGACAGTAGCATAAGAATGACCTCCATATACAGTTCTAGACAAGGGCGTAGCTATAGGAGGTGAAGAAAGAGGTATTTGTCACTACCAGTACCAGGAGCCTGAGGGGGCTCAAAGACCCTTGTGCCACATAAGAAGACACTGGTATTCTAGAAGTGCACACTGGTCAAGTTACACCTCTGGCTGAAGGGAAAGGGGTTAGGTCAAAAATTTGCCATGGAGGGAGGGAGGGGGGTTGGTGTTTTAATTTTTTCAGACAGCATGAAGGCACTATGCTTCCCTGCCCCTGACCACAAAGCACTAAATGAAAAGGCGGGCCCAAGCTGAACTCATTCCCCAGGGCCCATGAGCCTTTAGCTAAGCCCCTGGTGCCAGATGACTGTCCCTGCTACCAGCTACATAATTCCCATAAAAAAAGATACATACAATAAACGATAGTGTCCTTGACTCCTTGTCACATAACTATTGAATCGAAAAACTCTTACTGCCTCCAGCCACCAGTCTGGATGCTCCCTAGTCCCTACTTATATAATTTATTTTTATAGAACCTTTTTGAAATCACTGAAGGCATATATAAACACTGTGAAACCTGTTTAAGCTGGCCATCTAAAATTGATTTGAAGAATGGTCTTCTGGAAAGGTGGTCTAAAAAACATAACCAGCATGCCTAAAATATGGTGAAACTGAAAATCTGTACAGTAGTATCTCTATGTATAGTAGACGGTCTTGAGTGATCATGTGTTCAAGTCTCTTAGGGGTCCTAAAAATGTTAACAATAACTCTTCTTTATTATATTAAGTAGAGATTAGTCCAAATTGCACAAGAAGTTTTGGTGATTGGCAGATACAATTATAGACACAAGCCGGCCATCTTAGGGTGTTAAATGGATAGTTTAGGGTTATATTTAGTTAGGTAGATTGAATTAATAGGTAGAAAAGTCAGGCTTTATCAGTGGAGAGAGACAGTGTTCTGTGTGTGTTTTACAGTGAAGGTAGCTGCTGGAAAGTGGAAAGCTGTTTATGTAATGCAGTGCAGGCACACAAATCCTGCACAAAAATCTTTTTTTCTGTGCATGAGCAGCCAGCCTTTTTTTTTTAAGCCTAAAGCTTCTACAGTTCATAAGTGTTTTATAGGCATATTCCCAGAACCTACAGCAGCATATATTTTGCTGGATACACTACACAATTGCACTTTTTACTTTCTAAAACAGTTACAGTTTTGCTACCATTTACAATTGTGCAGTTCACTGCATTTCAGTATGTCAGTGTGCAGTCTGTTCAAAGAAGGCAATGTTTAATTGCACCTCCGTCTGTTAATTACCATAAAAAATTGCAATTTTGCTACTATTTATATTTGCGCTGTTCAGCACATTTTAGTACATCTATTTACCAGTTTAATTCGGAGAATTTTACTGCATCAATATACCAGTTTACTTCAGTACATTTTACTGCATAAATATACCAATTAAATCCAGCAAATCCAGCATATTTTATATGATATACCGATATACCATTGCGAATTGTCAATACCGGTGTGCAGTGTATTCATAGAAGGGTACATTTAATTGCACCTCTGTCTATTAATAACCGAAAAAGTGTGTCAATATAGTTTAATTTAGAGCTTTTTACTGCATGAATATAACAGTTTAATTTAGCACAATGTCCTTTTTAAATTGTCAATACCAGTGCCCAGTTTGTTTATAGAAGGGGACGTTTAATTGCATCTCTGTCAGTTAATTACCGCAAAACACTTACAATATTGCTACTCTTTAATAACCAGTGTACCAAACATGTGACTTTTCATAGGTCTCAAAATTAAATATCTGGTAAGTAGTGATATCGCGAACATAAAATTTTCCCTTCGCGAACAGCGAACTTCCGCAAATGTTCGCGAACCGGGTGAACCGCCATAGACTTCAATAGGCAGGCAAATTTTATAACCCACAGGGACTCTTTCTGGCCACAATAGTGATGGAAAAGTTGTTTCAAGGGGACTAACACCTGGACTGTGGCATGCCGGAGGGGGATCCATGGCAAAACTCCCATGGAAAATTACGTAGTGGACGCAGAGTTGGGTTTTAATCCATAAAGGGCATAAATCAACTAACATTCCTAAATTGTTTGGAATAACATGCTTTAAAACATCCAGTGTGTGTATACGATCAGGTATGATGTTGTATCGATCAGGTGGTGTAAGGGTTATGCCCGATTCACAGACATTGACAGACCAAACTCCCCTTTTAATGCACCGCAAACAACCGCAAACAGTCCATTTGCACAACCGGAAACTCCCCATTTGCACAAGGTTGGATACCAAGCTAGCCATGTCCCGGTGATGTCATTGAAGGTTTCTTCCTCCACCCAGCCACGTACAACACCAAGGGTCCCCGAAAGGTGAATTGAATTGATTTTTTGAACGGGGAGATGGTTAAAAAACGCTGGCTCCCTCCCCTTTGTTTTTATCCACGGTGACTGCATCTGCGCCGTGCAATTTACTGTCACACCCGATATGAGTGGTATTTTTTGTAGTACTATTCTCATCAGTTTAATCCCTCTAACGTCCCCAATCTGGGGTCCATTTATTGAATAGATTTTTCGAACGGGGAGATGGTTAAAAAAACGCTGGCTCCCTCCACTCTGTTTTAATCCACGGTCACTGCGTCTGCGCTGTGCAATTTACTGTCACACCCCATATGAGTGGTATTTTCTGTAGTACTATTCTCATCAGTTTAATCCCTGTTACATCCCATATCAGGGATTTCATTTTGTGAAAAAAAATTTAGGCCGGGTACCTTCGACTGCCTTCACAGTGACAGACCAAACTCTCATACACCAAACTGAATTGATTTCAGGAACCGGGAGATGGAAAAAGCAGCTTGGTCGGTCCTCATACTCCCAAATTGGGGCACTGCGCGTGCACAGAGCAATGTGCTGTGACACCCTATATGAGTGGTGTCTTAACTAGTACTATTCCTATCAGTTTAATACCTGTTACGTACCCTATCCGGGGACGTGTGTCGAATTGATTAAACATTGTTGAATTAATGAACCATTACGACATCATGAAACAATTTAGTTCTGAGCTCTGTACTTGGTTTGTATTGGAATTGATGAGGATTTTTTTAATTGTCTGCATTATTTCTAAAAAACTATAAAGAGACTTTATTATGATTTTTTATTTTATGTATTAAAAACCCATACAACTTTAGAAAAAAAGTTAATTAATGTTTTTTCTATGAAATATTATCCAGCCGTTTGATCGCTTTTGGTCTGACCATAATGAAGCAACGGCCTTATCATTTGGGGTGTGGCAACATTGCCACCACACTCATAGAGGTGATGATTGCTTCATTGTAATACGCAAGCCCCTTCACCACAACAAGGTAATGATCACGAAGGGGAATTGACACTTGTATGTGCCTTTTTTTGTTTTTGCAGCCACAGTGCTGCACCATAGGACAGTAAAATTAGGCATGTACACATGCCTGAAAAATAATGGCATTGTTGCAGCCGCTATTGTAGCAGCGGCCGGAAAAATTGATGTTTTCCAGGCAGAAAAGTGATAAAACATTGCGGCTTGAACCCTAGTTGGTGGTGGAGAATTCACAAAAGTCATCCGGTATGCAGACATTAAATACAGCAGCGTGGGGACCATTTTGAGGCCAAGGCATGTAATCAGGCATTTTGTTAGTCAAACGTATCCCCCACTGTGAGTCCCTTCGGGATCCATACCTCATTCATCTTTATGAAGGTGAGGTAATCAACACTTTTTTGACCGAGGCGACTACTCTTGTCAGTGACAATGCCTCCTGCTGCACTGAAGGTCCTTTCTGACAGGACACTTGAAGCAGGGCAGGCCAGAAGTTCTATCGCAAACTGGGATAGCTCAGGCCACAGGTCAAGCCTGCACACCCAGTAGTGAAGGGGTTCATTGCTCCTCAGAGTGTCGATATCTGCTGTTAAGGCGAGGTAGTCTGCTACCTGTCGGTCGAGTCGTACTCTAAGGCTGGATCCCGAAGGGCTGTGCCGATGTGTAGGACTGAAAAAGCTTTGCATGTCCTCCATCAACAACACATTTGTAAATCGTCCAGTCCTTGCCGCCGTGGTAGGAGGAGGATTACATTCACCTCTTCCCCTGTTAGATTTCCGTTGTGCTGTGACATCCCCCTTATAAGCTGTGTAAAGCATATTGTTTAGTTTGGTTTTGAACTGCTGCATCCTTTCCGACTTTCGGTAATTTGGTAACATTTCAGCAACTTTCTGCTTATACCGGGGGTCTAGTAGTGTGGCCACCCAGTACAGGTCATTCTCCTTCATCCTTTTTATATGAGGGTCCCTCAACAGACATGACATCATGAAAGACCCCATTTGAACAAGGTTGGATGCAGAGCTACTCATTTCCCGTTCCTCGTCCTCACTGATGTCATTGACGGTCTGTTCTTCCCCCCAGCCACGTACAACACCATGGGTCCCAGATAGGTGACAACAACGAGTTGTGGTTGGTCTTCCCCCTCCTCAAAGCCGCCACATTCCTCCTCTGACTCCTCTTCCTCATACTCCTCTTCCAGCGTTGCCGCAGGTTCCGGCAAGCGATGATGACAAGGCTGTTTCTGGTGGTGATGGTGACCACAACTCTTCCTCTTCCTCTTCACGCTCATCTACAGCCTGATCCAGCACTCTTCGCAGGGCACGCTCCAGGAAGAAATCAAATGGGATGAGGTCGCTGATGGTGCCTTCGGTGCGACTGACTAGGTTTTCACCTCCTCAAAAGGACGCAAAAGCCTACAGGCATTGCGCATGAGCGTCCAGTAATGTGGCAAAAAAATTCCCAGCTCCGCAGAGGCTGTCCTAGCACCCCGGTCATACAAATACTCGTTGACAGCTTTTTCTTGTTGGAGCAGGCGGTCGAACATTAGGAGTGTTGAATTCCAACGTGTCGGGCTGTCGCAAATCAAGCGCCTCACTGGCATGTTGATTCGCCGCTGAATATCGTAAAAGTGTGCCATGACCGTGTAGGAACGCCTGAAATGGCCACACACCTTCCTGGCCTGCTTGAGGACGTCCTGCAAGCCTGGGTACTTAGACACAAAGCGTTGTAAGATGAGATTCAACACATGTGCCATGCACGGCACATGTGACAACTTGCCCAAATTCAATGCCGACAACAAATTTGTTCCATTGTCACACACCACTTTGCCAATCTCCAGTTGGTGCGGGGTCAGCCACTGATCCACCTGTGCGTTCAGGGCGGACAGGAGTGCTGGTCCTGTGTGGTTCTCTGCTTTCAGGCAAGTCAACCCCAAGACAGCGTGACACTGTCGTGTCCGGGATGTGGAATAGCCCCTGGGGAGCTGGGGGGATTCAGTTGATGTGCAGCCAGACGCCGCAGCAGAAGAGGACTCAGCCGAGGAGGATATCGAAGAGGATGGAGTAGGAGTACAGATGCCAGTGAATTTTCTGTCCTCTGGCTCCCCTTAAAGTTCATAACGATTATTACATACTTCCCTGGCTTCTGATTTCTAGATTGGATTTTATGACTATGGTTTTGGCTTCTGGCATTCTGGTATCAGTTTTGATATTCTGGCTCTGTTTTTTTGGCAGGATTTGGGTTTTTTCGTTTTCCTCTGGGGTACTTGTACTGTGTTGACTGAATGGCTTTTTCTGTACAACTCTCATTCAGTTTGTTCATCTGTTTGTCCCTGTTTGCTTGTCACCCTTCATGTATTGCAGCGTAGGGACTGTCATCCAGTTGTAGGTCACTGCCTAGTGTGATCTTGTAACTAGGTAGGGATAGTGGGTCCGGACAGTTCAGGGCTGCACTATCCATCTTTGTTTACGTGTGATTATAATCGTTATCCTAACAGTTGAAGTCATGTCTTTAATTGACTCCATGCTTTTGAGCCAGTGGACAGCACAATCCTCCTGCTCCTCCTCCTTTAAGCCACAGAGAAGACTTTCATTTGCATCACTTCTTTCTCTTCCCCCTCGCTTCTCATTCACTACCCTTTCTAGTTGGGCACATTCTTCTTTCCCAAAAATAAGCAACACACCCCATGTGCTATGGAAGATATTCAAGATAGACTTTCTGTTGATGAGTTGTGTGAGAACAGTCAACATTTGAACTGTCATGAGGAGGAAATTCAGATGGAGGTAGGGGACCTGATGACTCAAATGCATAGCTATGTTGGTGATGGTGGTACTAATAGTTGTGGCAGTTGGTAGCCACAGTGGTGATGGTACGGGTGGTGGTAGCAATGGTGAAAGTGGCATTTAGGGAAATCACAAAGGGGGCCAAGGAGCCCACAATGACATATCTCCATCTGATTAAAGTGGCGAGAAGGGTGAGGACTATGATGATGATGACTGTGTATACCTGAGAGCGAGGTACAGAGATAATAAACACAGTGGTGTCACAGTACATGACTAATAAACACAGTGATGTCACAATACAGAGATAATAAATACAGTGATGTCACAGTACAGAGATAATAAACACAGTGATGTCACAGTACATGACTAATAAACACAGTGATGTCACAATACAGAGATAATAAATACAGTGATGTCACAGAACAGGGATAATAAATACAGAGATGTCACAGTACAGGGATAATAAACACAGCAATGTCACAGTACAGGGATAATAAACACAGTGATGTCACAGTACAGGGATAATAAACACAGTGATGTCACAATACAGAGATAATAAACACAGTGATGTCACGGTAAGGAGATAATTTACACAATGATGTCACAGTACAGGGATAATAAACACAGTGATGTCACAGTACAAGGATAATAAACACAGCGATGTCACAATACAGAGATAATAAACACAGTGATGTCACAGTAAGGAGATAATTTACACAATGATGTCACAGTACAGGGATAATAAACACAGTGATGTCACAGTACCGGGATAATAAACACAGTGATGTCACAGTACAGAGATAATAAACACAGTGATTTCACAGTACAGGTATAATAAACACAGTGATGTCACAGTACAGGGATAATAAACACAGCGATGTCACAGTACAGATATAATAAACACAGTAATGTCTCAGTACAGGGATAAAAAACATAGTGATGTCACAGTACAGGGATAATAAACACAGTGATGTCACAGTACAAGTATAATAAAAACAGTGATGTCACAGTAAAGAGTTAATATACACAGTGATGTCACAGTACAGTGATCATAAATACAGTGATGTCACAGTAAAGAGATAATATACACAGTGATGTCACAGTACAGGGATAATAAACATAGTGATGTCACAGTACAGGGATAATAAACACAGTGATGTCACAGTACAAGTATAATAAAAACAGTGATGTCACAGTAAAGAGTTAATATACACAGTGATGTCACAGTACAGTGATAATAAATACAGTGATGTCACAGTAAAGAGATAATATACACAGTGATGTCACAGTACTGGGAGAATAAATACAGTAATGTCACAGTACATAGATATTAAACACAGTGATGTCACAGTACATGACTAATAAACACAGTGATGTCACAATACAGAGATAATAAACACAGTGATGTCACAGTACAGGGATAATAAACACAGTGATGTCACAGTACAGGGATAATAAACACAGTGATGTCACAGTACAGAGATAATAAACACAGTGATGTCACAGTACAGAGGTAATAAACACAGTGATGTCACAGTACAGAGATAATAAACACAGTGATGTCACAGTACAGAGATAATAAACACAGTGATGTCACAGTACAGGGATAATAAACATAGTGATGTCACAGTACAGGGATAATAAACACAGTGATGTCACAGTACAAGGATAATAAACACAGTGATGTCACAGTAAAGAGTTAATATACACAGTGATGTCACAGTACAGTGATCATAAATACAGTGATGTCACAGTACAGAGATAATAAACACAGTGATGTCACAGTACAGGGATAATAAACATAGTGATGTCACAGTACAAGGATAATAAACACAGTGATGTCACAGTACAAGGATAATAAACACAGTGATGTCACAGTAAAGAGTTAATATACACAGTGATGTCACAGTACAGTGATAATAAATACAGTGATGTCACAGTAAAGAGATAATATACACAGTGATGTCACAGTACAGTGATAATAAATACAGTGATGTCACAGTAAAGAGATAATAAACACAGTGATGTCACAGTACTGGGAGAATAAATACAGTAATGTCACAGTACATAGATATTAAACACAGTGATGTCACAGTACATGACTAATAAACACAGTGATGTCACAATACAGAGATAATAAACACAGTGATGTCACAGTACAGGGATAATAAACACAGTGATGTCACAGTACAGGGATAATAAACACAGTGATGTCACATTACAGAGATAATAAACACAGTGATGTCACAGTACAGAGGTAATAAACACAGTGATGTCACAGTACAGAGATAATAAACACAGTGATGTCACAGTACAGGGATAATAAACATAATGATGTCACAGTACAGAGATAATAAACACAGTGATGTCACAGTACAGAGATAATACACACAGTGATGTCACAGTACAGGGATAATAAACACAGTGATGTGACAGTACAGAGATGGACACAGTGATCTTTTTAGCTTGCCGTTGACTACATACTCTTTCTATGAAATGCTCATTGTTAATTACATCCCCTCTCTTGTACTGTGAGCATTTTTTGTTATTTCTTGAAAGCTGGGACCTAAAAGCCTCTTTACTGCATTAGTCCAGAAGAACCATTTTCCAGGAACCTGTTAGCAAATTTACATTAGCAGAACTGTATCGATGATGTTTTGACCCATCTCTATTGGCACTTATATAAACATGCTGTCCAATCAAAATAACTTCTATATCCGCAATTTAACATTGCAAATGACAAGTGTTTCAGAGCCCCTGGAAGCCCTTAATTGAGCTGATACTGAAAGGTTTAAGTATTCAAGACCATAGAAAAAACAGATCATGAAAACATAGCTGTTGTCTACCAAGGACCTCTAGTGGTCATATAATAAACTGCAACCCCATAACATTCTGTTTAAAATACTGTACACCCTACAATTCAGTGGAGGGCAAATGGCAGCCCAGTGACTTCTGGGTCTAGTGAGATAATATCATTAGCATTACTAGAAGGATTAAATGTTTGTTTGTTGAGACTCCTGACTAAGGAGACCCCTTCTGTTCCCAAAAACAGTGGTCCTGTTGTCTCCAATTGAAGGGGAGAGGTGGCTGCACATAGCAAATTCCGAGATATGGAAACAGCAGATACCATATAGACTATAATGATAAGTGACCATGCTTACATCATGTATGACCTTCATTCCATCATGTATGACCATCATTACATCATTGATCCCCGGAAGAAGCCTGTATGGCGAAACTGTGTTGGGTGGAGGTGGCTGCAAAGTCGACGTGCTATCAGTGGTATTGTTATTTTCCTACTTTTTGCCCACTATATATATTTTTTGGTCATTACCTTTCAGTGGCTTTTATGCCCTGGGCTTTTCTGATTGTTTCTCTTGGCTTTATGGATTTATTGCTTGTTTTCTACTTACCTTTGATGGCTGATTGACTCTGCATTGTCCTCTCTTGGGTCCCTACTTGCTGCTATTTTATGTATTTGCCTTTTATCTTGTGTATTGAATAAAGATGTCATCCTTTTGACTATATGTGGAGGTTGTTCTTTTTTTTGGTGGCATCATCATTATAACATGTATGAACATCATTACATCATGTGATGCATGGGTGTGTCTACCAGGGTCGCTGGCATTGCAGCTGCTATCGGGTCCAACAACTAAGGGAGCTGTTTACACAGAGATATAAGGTGCAAATAGTGATGAGATGACTAATAGAAGGGAATATGGAAAAGTGAAAGTGATCCCATCCAAAGTTTACAACTACAAGACCCCATGGTGTCCTCTGCTGTGTACATCATCTCTTCTTTGCAGTGTTACTAATTTGCATTGTACCTACATTTTTTCCATGTATGTTGTTCCTGGGCTATAATATCATTGTATGCATCATACCTGTATTGTGACATTGCAGCATGGTATAATATATGAGCTGTAAGTTATCCCTCTTTTGAGATAATAATGTCTGCTCATGAAATTGCGGCCTTAGCATCGCTTGCTATGACAGGCTGGGACCTTGTGAATGCTCCCATTGCTGCCGCAGAAAACTGCCTGCTAAGCCACGCATCGGGCCATTTGTGCAAGTGACTCGGAGGGACTCTCTGCCTCCATCTCCACTGCATACTGCCACGGTGTGTCTGGATTATCTGCCTCGTCTTTCTCATCTCCCTCTTGCTCCTCCGGCCGCTCCTCCTCTCCTGTCACCTGTGTAGAAAAACCACACATTTCACTACACATTTCTTCTGCTCCAATTGCCCAATGTTCAGCCCCCACAGGGCTCATGTGGCCGTGAGATGTAGGCGCCACAGCTCCATTCCCTTGACCAGCCAGATTTACCAGCATCTTTTCCAGGATATGAATCAGTGAAATGACGTTGTTCATCCCCTAGTCCAGGCAACTGACAAATAAAGTGGCCTCCTCAAAGGGCCTGTGCAAACGGTAGGTATCACGCATGAGCTGCCACCGGCTAACATCGAAGTTACACAGGAGAATACCTCTGTCCGCCTGTATCATCAAGAAATCGTTTATGGCCTCTGTTTGTATAGTTGGTCAAACACATGGAGGGTGGAATTCCAATGGGTGGAAACGTCTCATATCAGCCTATGTTGGGGGATGCCGTTCTGCCATTGTAGCTCAAGGAGGGTATGCTTGGCGGTGTAAGCGGTGACTCCATTCGCCCAGGCAAACTAGGTGCAGAACAACGTGACACAGCCATGCTCTGTACCTGTGGTATGCTGGTGGGGCACCGTGAATTGTCCCTGCAGTGGTGGCTGAAGACAAGGTGCAAGATGAGGAGGCAGAGGCAGACATTGTCACAGGACCAACAGCGTGAGAGCGTGTAGGCGGAAGCGGCATCACCTGGCAAAGTTGCTGGTTTGGCTGGGCAGGAACCACATTTACCCAGTGGGCCGTAAAGGACATATATTGTCCTTTACTGTAGTTACAGCTCCACACTTCAGTGCTGCCTTGCACTTTGGCAGACACTGACAGGCTCAAGGACTGGCCCACCTTCTGTTCTACAGGGTGGGCCATTTATATTGGATACACCGTAATAAAATGGGAATGGTTGGTGATATGAACTTCCTGTTTGTGGCACATTAGTATATGTGAGGGGGGAAACTTTTCAAGATGGGTGGTGACCATGGCGGCCATTTTGAAGTCGGCCATTTTGAATCCAACTTTTGTTTTTTCAATAGGAAGAGGGTCATGTGACACATCAAACTTATTGGGAATTCCACAAGAAAAACAATGGTGTGCTTGGTTTTAAAGTAACTTTATTCTTTCATGAGTTATTTACAAGTTTCTGACCACTTATAACATGTGTTCAATGTGCTGCCCATTGTGTTGGATTGTCAATGCAACCCTCTTCTCCCACTCTTTACACACTGATAGCAACACCGCAGGAGAAATGCTAGCACAGGCTTCCAGTAGCCGTAGTTTCAGGTGCTGCACATCTCGTATCTTCACAGCATAGACAATTGCCTTCAGATGACCCCAAAGATAAAAGTCTAAGGGGGTCAGATCGGGATACCTTGGGGGCCATTTAACTGGCCCACGACGACCAATCCACTTTCCAGGAAACTGTTCATCTAGGAATGCTCGGACCTGACACCCATAATGTGGTGGTGCACCATCTTGCTGGAAAAACTCAGGGAACGTGCCAGCTTCAGTGCATAAAGCGGGAAACACATCATCATGTAGCAATTTCGCATATCCAGTGGCCTTGTGGTTTCCATTGATGAAGAACGGTCCCACTATCTTTGTACCCCAACTACCACACCATACCATACATTTTTTTGTTCCAACAGTCTTGGAGGGATCTATCCAATGTGGGTTAGTGTCAGACCAATAGCGGTGGTTTTGTTTGTTAACTTCACCATTCACATAAAAGTTTGCCTCATCACTGAAAAAAATCTTCTGCGTAAACTGAGGGTCCTGTTCCAATTTTTGTTTTTCCCATTCTGCAAATTCAGTGCGCTGATCTGGGTCATCCTCGTTGAGATGCTGCAGTAGCTGGAGTTTGTAAGGGTGCCATTTGTGAGTAGCTAATATCCGCCGAAGGGATGTTCGACTAATGCCACTCTCCAGTGACATGCGGCAAGTGCAACGCTGTGGGCTCTTGCTGAATGCGTCCACATTTTGGCAAATCCAACACTGAACCAGTTTCCCGAAACTTAGCAAGCAGTTTGCTAACTGTAGCATGGGAGATGGGTGGTCTCGTAGGGTGTCTTGCATTGAAATCTGCTGCAATGACCCGGTTACTGCGTTCACCAGACATCAACACAATTTCTATCCGCTCCTCACGTGTTAACCTCGGCGACATGTCAATGGCTGTAAACAAAGAGAAACTTGTAAATAACTCATGAAAGAATAAAGTTTCAATAAAACCAAGCACACCATTGTTTTTCTTGTGAAATTCCCAATAAGTTTGATGTGTCACATGACCCTCTTCCTATTGAAAAAACAAAAGTTGGATTCAAAATGGCCAACTTCAAAATGGCTGCCATGGTCACCACCCATCTTGAAAAGTTTCCCCCCTCACATATACTAATGTGCCACAAACAGGAAGTTAATATCACCAACCATTCCCATTTTATTAAGGTGTATCCATATAAATGGCCCACCCTGTACATATGTGTGCAGGGCTAGTACTGCTGAGCACAAGCCATCAGTTCTCTGAAAGATGCATAGTCCACCACTTGGAAAGAGAGGGATTGCAGTACCAGCAACTTGGCCTGGAGCATGTTCAGCTTCTGCGCTGTTGGATGAGTGGACGCATACTGTTGTCTCTTGGAAATCACTTCAGTGATCGATTGCTGACGGAATGACTGACGAGGAGCAGGAGCATCAGCACCAGCAGATGATGGGAAAGACAGACAGCTTCCTTCGGCTGAGGTGGTGGATCGTTAACTGCCTAAAATTGGGTGCGTGCCACTGGGTGATGCAGTGGTTGCTGGGGCAGGCTGGACCACCACATTGGAGCCACGGTTCTCCCAGGCCACTTTATGGTGATGCTGCACATGTTGACGCAGGGCCATGGTGCTAATATTGACACCCTTTCCACGCTTAACCTTCTGCCCACAAATTCGACTAGTGGCCATGTTCAACTCCCCTGGCGGCTTAACAAAAAACTGCCACCCCGCCGAGTAGCTGATTTTACCCCCAACACTCCGCACTGACTGACTGCTACTGCCACTGCCTCCGTAAACCAATGCACAACTACTTTTCGGGC
Source organism: Bufotes viridis (assembly GCA_033119425.1). Classification (NCBI taxonomy): domain Eukaryota; kingdom Metazoa; phylum Chordata; class Amphibia; order Anura; family Bufonidae; genus Bufotes; species Bufotes viridis. Next base: position 28,272,397 of record CM065590.1, read on the forward strand.
TGTTAGGCTCCTGCAAAGTGCGTGGTCTAACCCGGGCACGTTCGGCTACATCATCGAGTACTGTCTGCACGTCACTGATGTCCTCTTCAACGGTCTCTGAGCCAGGAGCATGACCACTCGCAACACCAGCTCCAACGTAACTCTTCTCATCACTACTTGCACGCTTACCGGAGGAAACGGTGGAAGTCTCCTCCGGATCTTTGCAGAGCAGTAGCTGCTGACTGTCCTGTGTAGCTTGTTCTCGCTGTATAGTGGTGCTGAGCCCACATCATATAATACTTCTCTGGCTGAGGGAACAGAAAAGGACAGAGGATGGTTGAGGACAGGTGAGGGCACAGAGCCTGCTCCCGGGCCATGCCAACTAAGGGTTGTGTCTAAAGAAACCACCGACTCTTGGCTGGGGGTGTCTGATGTCACTTGCAACGAAGTCGAAGATCGAGTCAACCATTCAAGAACTGCTGGGTTGCTGGTCAAGACACGACCGGTAGATGACATCGGGAGCTCAAGCCTCTCGCTGCGACTCCTTCGGCCACGCACCCTTACTCTGCTGCGCCCTGTGCCTGCGCCAGAAACATTTAGGCCTGTGCCCCTCCCCTGTGCAGGGCCTGTCACCTCTCTGTCCGACATACTGTTAGATTAAATAAGTAAATAAAAAGGAAATGAATACATGCCAAAAAGGGCTATAATTTTCTCACTTCAGGAGAAACGGCTAATAAGCCCTTTTTTCTTATTTCCCACTGATACACACCAAAAAAGGCTTTAGAACATATAACTGCGGCCGTGAACGGCAAATAAAGTTTTTTTTTTGCCACTAATACACGCTAAAAAGGGCTTGAATTTTTTCACTTCACCGCACAACAGCTAATAAGCCCTTTTTCTTTTTTCCCACTAATACACACCAAAAAGAGACTTTAGAACATATAATTGCAGCCCTGAACGGCAAATAATTATTTTGTTTTGCCACTAACACACGCCAAAAAGGGCTGTAATTTTCTTAATTTACCACATAACGGCTAAAAGGCCCCTTTTTTCCCCACTAATACACGACAAAAAAAGGCTTTAGAACACATATATAACTGCACCCCACAAGGGCTAATAAGACCCCAATAACAAGAACGGTTTGCTGGAATTACAGAGCTGAATAATGGCAATTTGGGTGCGACAAGGTGTAATAGAATTGTTCCTATTACCCAGGTTATAAACTCCCCTACTGAACCCTGTTCTGCTTTAATACTGTGGAATAGAGATGAGCGAACTTTAAAAAAAAGTTTGGTGTTCGGGTTGTGGTAACTCGCGCATCCCGTTATGGATTCCACTACCGCGGACTATCGGGGCATATGGAATCCATAAGGGGCGGCTTCCACCAACCCAAACTGTTGAACAGCCGAAGGACCTGGGGTGACTTCACCGTAATGTGATCAGTGCAGGGGGCGTGGCTCAGCACGAGATCAAATCCAGTGCTGAGCCACGCCCCCTGCACTGATCACATGACGGTGACGTCACCCCAGGTCCTTCGGCTGTTCAACAGTTCGGGTTGCTGGAAGCCGCCCCTTATGGATTCCATATGCCGCGATAGTCCGCGGTAGTGGAATCCATAACGGGATGCGCGAGTTACCACAACCCGAACGCCGAACACCGAACTTTTTTTTAAAGTTCGCTCATCTCTACTGTGGAATAATTCAACCCTATCCTTTCCCTGAACTTCTATTGAGCAAAATATAAGTTTTCAAGTCTTTCCTACCATTGTCCCTAGCAGCTGCTGACATCTCTCCCTGCACTAAGTACACTGGAAAATGGCTGAATCTAAGATGGCTGAGGCTATTTATAGGGCTGTGACATCACAGGGCTGGCTGGCTGCTGATTGGCTGCATGCATGGCATTGTGGGTGATCCCTCGTTCCCAGAGTTCCTTAGGAAAAAATGTGATTCGTTACCACGAAGCGTGAAGAAATTCAGATTCGGTGCAAATCGAATAATTCCTAAAATTTAGCTTGAATTCCACTTTGTCAGCTTCGATTCGCTAATCTCTAATAGTTTGCTATTTCATTCTATGGATTAAGAGATCAGAGGATTACATGTTAAAGTCTCTTAAGAGGGCTAAATATTATAGTAAAAAAATGTTTTTTAAAATATGAAGTAAAAACTAATATTAAAAGCGTGGACTGGCCATAGACCCTATTGTGAAATTTGTAGTATTTGGCTCTGCTGGGGCAGTATATTGTGCTGCACTGTGATGATTGGATTCTGCTGGGGGAGTATTTTGTGGTGCGCTATGGCAGTGCCTACTTCTGTTGTCCTTCCTACTTTTGTTGGCCCATCTTCTGTCAATTTGGACCTGCCTACAACATGGGGCAACTTTTTTTTTTCTTCCAGGGGCACTTTAAGTTCCCAGTCTGCCCCTGCTCCTGTCCTTCTTATTTACTACAATGTGTCGTTGCATCACCCATGTCATAACAATTTTTGGACATTCTTTTCTCATGACTCTCTGATGTGTCACCCTTTTATTATTCCTCCGAGAATTGATGAATAAATTGCTAGCACCTTGGAAGGTCTAGATGGGTGTAACCAAATGTGTGGCTTGGTGTTCCTGCAGAGTATGACATTATCCAATCAGTACTGCCAGTGCAGGGTCAACCCCCCCCCTACTGATGAAACCCAACTGGACCTTCACTGCAGACTTCTGCCAGTTCATTCATAACCTCTATTAGATATAATAAAGGATCGGCACAACATAGAGTCATTAGAATAGATTTTGCCAGAATTGTTTCTACATGGAAAATGCAAGTAGTAAAGTAAGTAAAACTAATATGGCAGGGGAGATGAAAGCTCCTGTGCGGGACGTGTCTCGCGGGAGAAACACGAAGTGTTCCACCTGAAGAAATCATACAACCTTTGTGGGACTATTTCAGAGTTGTGATTTGGCAGCAAAAAATCAGCTTTGATGCTTTGATGACTTTTTCTGATGGTTGTGTTGAGGTCGCACTAGGTTAGTTGTCGCAACGCGACCCCACTGACAAGCATTAGCTAGGATGCCAGATCTGTTGTTGTGGCGTAGTCCTAGCCGTACAGTCACATCTCTATCAGGTATTGTTAGACGTAAGAATTAGGGCTTTGTGAGAGCAATAAATGAAAGAGCAGCTCATCGGCGGCCCATGCTACGTGTCAGCTTCCATAAAATCTAATGATCAGCACTTCAGAGGCTTCTAGCGCGAGCTGTCGCCTGTAGAAGACAAGTCGTTCTGGTTTTTGATTTATAGAATGATTTCTTGCTTGAGTTTTGAGGTGCAAACTCATTTTCTTTAATCCCCTGCACACAAGCCCAATTAAACCACATCAATCAATAGCTTTTTCGAATGACTGTGGTGCCTCACGCGTCTACGGGACAACGGCGCCATCTGATGCTGGAGTGTCGGTATTGTGATTCCAGTGCAGCCATCGGCAGGAGATTCTTCTGTGAGGCTGCAGAGGGTTTGGAGCGAGTTGGGAATTTTTTGGCTTTTAGGGCCTCACAATAATAATATAAAATTTAGGATTAGACATGTACTTCCACCATTATCTGCTATTTACAGCTACACAACCAGAAAATGAAAGAAGAACACCTGGAAAACTTCAGGCGAAGAAGCTAAGGTATAAACTGATAGATAAAACATATGGAGTGACTCTACTTCTAGTTAGATGGTACTGGTGCTCAATATCTAGATGGTAATAGCTCCATTCACCAAAAAAGAAAACATGTATTGAATATATAGATAGATATGGCACTCAGATGTCAGACCAAAATTTCTTTCCTTTATTTATTAGTTATAAAAAGTAATAAAAGGTAATAAAAAGTAATTCATAACCCACAAACTCATATATATATATATATATATATATATATAAAAAACAATAGAACCAAATGTGGCCTAGAAGGGCGTAATAGAACATCCACCTTCAATAATATATTTCATATAAAGGCTCTTCACCATTAGTTATTCACTGTAGAAAAATGCATATTCATTAAAAGTTATTTGCAGCCGGTAAAAATGAGTTTCTGTGCTCAAATGTAGCCGTCCTCCATATGTATGTGGCTCAATTAATAAACGTTTATGTACTCATCCAATATGGACTCGATGTGCATAGAGTATCCAATTTATAATTAGTCCATACCCAAATGGAATATCTGGCTCATATACAATCCATATATCACCGCAAAGGACCGTACATCCATTAACACGGCATAACTTATGCGCAAAGATTCCAATGTACACTCGCTCTGTATGTTGATAGCAGAGTGTTACAGTTCTCGGTGGCGTCCCACCTACTTAGGAACAATATTATAATCTTACCACCATCCGGTCAGGCAATGTATCTTTTGCCTCCTGTAGCCTCGACGTCCCTCGTGTCTGTGCCCCGCCTTCTCTCAAGCAGATAGGGGCGGGACTCCCTGACTGAGCAAACTTTGCTTACACTCGCCGGCCAAGTGTAGCGCGACTGCTCGTAGGATTTCCGTATTTCTCCAGACGGTGGTACAGTATGATGGTAGTCACATAATGTGGATCCCTCCCAAACATGTTTCGAAAGTCTTGTGAATTGCTGACTTCTTCTTGAGGTATAAACTGCTAGTAGTTCATGGTCAGTGATCACACAACCAAGACGGTGCCCTCTTTATTTTAGGTTCTGGAGCAGGGTCAAACTAATACTGGGTGGCATCTCCCCCTGCTAGGATACATGCTGCCCCTCTGACATGGTAATGGTCATACAGATGCTGGATGTCCTCCTGTGGTATGTTATCCCAAGCACTTTCATCTTTGACCTGAAGTTAAGCCGAGGTGGTTGTTGGCTGCTGTGCATGGGAGATTTTTCGCCCCATCTAGTCTCTGACATTTTTAATGGGGGAGAGATCTGGTGATAGAGGGGGCCCGGTTGAGCTGCTGGATACCCTGAAGAGCATGTTGTGTTGTGTTATCTTGGTGCCAGTTGCAGTAACTATGCCTGATAGGAATGCTTCAAAACTTGACTGGGTCCCTGCATCTGTTCGGTTAGCTTTAGCCATACGTTCGCTACCATCTTAAACAGGAAGGTCCTTAGAAACTACATCCTCCCTGTGGCACCACGATTCCTGACTGAGTTACTTTTTTCCCCTAACTGAGGACAGGATATAACTATTATTATATTCCCAGTCTTTAATTTCTGACGTATCAACCACTATAACATCTGACGTAATATTGCCCCTTGTCCCCTGATGATTCCGGGGCTGAAATATTTTGATGAAACGCATTGGGACACACATTTTTTCTTTTTGCACTAGCTTTATTTACTTTTTCTTTTCTTCTGCCCCCTAGTGAGTGCATTGACCTCAATAGGTGGGGCTGTCCAGGGCCTCGAGACTAGGGAAAGGTTCTTGATGGGACCGCTCTTTTCAGGGCGATGACTCAGATTATACTAGCCTTGTTAGGGCATACTAGGGTCAGTTATACGACCTTGGCCCCCTCTATTCTATCCTGCCAGGTGAGATAACTTATTGAGCAATTTTGCACGGTGAAAACGAGATCGAGCGACTGTCCATCAAGCTCAGCCCACCTCCATCCCCACCTTGTGCAGATTCATCTTACTGGTAAGATCCATTTATATCATACTGTTTCTTTTTTTATTTTTTTGTTTTGTTTTTCATTGGGGCTGTTCTTTTGTGAGTTTGCACTTCACTCCTTTTTTTTATCTATGATGAATTAAAAGTTACATTTTATAATATACTACTGCTCTCCCCTTTAAGACATTGTTTTCTACTGCGGTAGATTGAGGGAAGTGCCCTTTGTCACCTCCCTAAAATGGGCACACGTTTTATTCATCTACAGTATGCCAGATGCGATAAACTCCAGCAGGCTGTTACTCTACCGGAACAGCCTGTTGGAACAGTTTAGCGCTAGCTAACATTTGCATCCCAGGAGGTCTAGGGTAGTGTCACAGACGTTCACGCGACAGGTGGCAGAAGATCGGTGAGACTGGCAACACGTGGCTTGATCTAACATTTTTTCCGTTTGGATCAAATGATGGATCTCGGCTGAGTTCCTGGTGCTGCCATAGCCACTTGAAGTTAAGTGTTTTTTTTCCCTTTTGTATTTTGTTTGGGTTATTTTGTGTGTTGCATTTCCCTGTCATTTGTATTAAGGCCTGAGGGAGACTTATGTTCGTCCTTCCTTTTGGAGGAACAGATTGTCTCAGTCCTGACATTAGTACCAGGGTCCTACAGGACATTAGGTATTCCTGTTTATGAACTCACCTACCTCTGGGGTCTGTTCATACTGGTAGTTGGTCAGGACTTTGATTAGGGTTTTACTAGGAGGTGTCCATCTCCTTTCCCTAGTTTCCAGGCCTTATTCCCTCACCCCTTTCCCTCCTATGTTCGGTGTGGTGTTTCCCTCCCACACCCGAAAGTGACAGGTAGTGAAGAGGTTAATGACACCTCCCATGAAAAGAAGTGGTTAATGCTAGTATCCCTGGTAGACTAGGGCAGAGAAGAACTTAATGTTGTAATTACTGGTGGTCTAGGGCAGTGTAACATTAATCCTTCATACATGGTGTCCGGTGGTTACTCACCTTTACACTATGATGCACAGCATCCTCTTCTGTGTGCAATGATCGCAGATAATAGAATGTGACTTGCTTTATCAGATGACGTACTAAGTTATTTTCCTCTAGAAGTGTTGTGCAGTGACCCTGCTTGAAGGTACAGGGCAGGGAGAATGAGAGCAGTGATTGCTCCACTGACAGGGGTAGTAGTACTCACAGTTTACAGTGGAAGTCCTCCCTCCTGTGCTCTCTGGAGCCATGCGGCGAATAGAGGGCACAACTATTCTTCCCTTGGGGCACTCCCTGGTATTGGGGTTCCTGGCTGATGGTAGTTGGTGTGCTCTTGGTGTTTGATGGGTGTTTGGCTCTGTGAAAGGCAGGAGTGAAGGTACAGGGCCAGAGGAATATGGAGGCAATGATCCGACCCTTTGTTTATAATGAATAAAGTCTCTTTACTCAGTTGATAATAATAGTAGTAGTACAGGTAACAGCAAAGTCACAATTTAGAGGTATCTCAGCAGTATCCTTAACGGCAGTGTATAGGCAACAATGATTGTGATTGTAGTACTTTCAGTTTCTCTATTTATACAGTCTTTCAAGGTAACCATAGGCGTGCAATAGTGGACTTTGTAACCCTCCTTCTGCAGTTCCCAAATTGAGGGGTGCAGATTAACATTCAGGTGGCCAACCTAGATCCCAGTGTGGTAGGTGGCTGTGCTAGATTTGTCTCCCACAGTAGTCAAGTCTCATGACATTAACAGTTTGTACCTCACTGACATATCTCACACAATCTTGTAAGTTCTTGACTTTCTCAAGATGTCTGCTCTCCTTCTTTCCGGAGTACTATGATGTAAAAGTTGTTCTTTGAGTCTCAGAGACAGCAGTTCTCTGGAACTTGAGGCCTTGCATGTAGAGCTTTCTCATACACGTCTTTCCTCCTTCTCTGCAAATTTCAGACTCCCTCTAACTAACTAGGGGTTGGACCTCTTTCGCTGCCGTATTATAGCTGTAAAGAGGGTGTACGTAGCTTGTGAAGAGTTAAAGGGAAGCAACCAAAATAATAACTGGAATTGGTGGACTACAGGACCCAGAAAGGGTTATTTAGAAAAAAGATGAATGAGGGGAAATCTAATAACTATGTATGAATATATCAGGGGGCAATACGGAGATCTATCCTAAGGGGACATCCTCTATGACTAGAGAAAAGTAGGTTTCTACATCAACATAGAAGAGTATTCTTTACTGTAAGAGCAGTGAGACTATGGAACTCTCTGCCTGAGGAGGTGGTGATGGTGAGTACAACAAAGGAATTCAAGAGGGGCCTGGATGTATTTCTGGAGTGTAATAATATTACAGGCAATAGTTACTACTGGAGATGGATCGATGATCCTGGGATTTATTCTAATTTTCATATTTAGAGTCAAAAAGTATTTTTTACCTAAGATAAGGAAAATTGGCTTTTTGTCTCTTTTTTGAATTAACACTGCAGGATGTTAGGCTGAAATGGGTGACCCCTTAGGCCCCTTTCACAAGGGGGAGTTTTCCGCGCGGGTGCAATGCGTGAGGAGGACGCATTGCACCCGCACTGAATCCGGACCCATTCATTTCTATGGGGCTGTGCACATGAGCGGTGATTTTCACGCATCATTTCTGCGTTGCGTGAAAATCGCAGCATGCTCTATATTGTGCGTTTTTCACGCGACCCAGGCCATATAGAAGTGAATGGGGCTGCGGGAAAATCGCAAGCATCCGCAAGCAAGTGCGGATGCAGTGCGATTTTCCCGCATGGTTGCTTAGCAACGGGACCAGATCTTTATTATTTTTCCTTATAACATGGTTATAAGGGGAAATAATAGCATTCTTAATAAAGAATGCATTGCAAGTGGAAGGGGTTAAAAATAATAAAAGTTAACTTACCTTAGCCACTTGATCGCGTAGTTGCGATCTGTCCTCTCTTTCCCAGCATCAGCTAAGAACTAAAGGACCTGTGATGACGTCACATCACATGGTCCAATCACATGGTCCATCTTACCATGGTGACGGACCATGTGATTGGACCATGTGATGTGACATCATCACAGGTCCTTTAGTTCTTAGCTGAAGCTTGAAGAGAGAAGACAGATCGCAACTACGCGATCAAGTGGCTAAGGTAAGTTAATTTTTATTATTTTTAACCCCTTCCTCTTCATTTTACTAAGCATTCTTTATTAAGAATGCTATTATTTCCCCTTATAACCATGTTATAAGGGAAAATAATAAATTCTCCAGAAGACCCGAAACCGGACTTCAGTGATGAAGTCCGGCTTCGGGTCTGGGTACCAAATATGGCGAATTTTCTCACTCGTGTGCAAAACGCATTACAAATGTTTGCACCCGCGCAGGAAAATCACGCATATTCACGCAACGCACCCGCCTCTTATCCGGGCGTCAAACATGACGCCCGTGTGAAAGAGGCCTTAGGCTCTTCACTAAGCTTTTCACGTTGTATAGGTGTCTTTGATTGCTGACTCTGGATCCCCTTTATGTGTAATCTCAGGGCTTCTTTCACATGCTCATATGTTAACACATTGTAAGGGGCCATGAGCAGATATGGCATGCTATCAATAAACCTCAAATTTGACCAGGTGGCCAATTTCTGAGGGGCAGATTTGCCCCCTGTCATTTCCTGAAAGGTGCACTGTAAAAACCAGTGTTACATTCACGCTTTCTTATGGTATACAGCATTAATGCTATCTCCCTATGTTCGCGGTGTACCTCTAGATCAGGGATGCTCAACCTGCGGCCCTCCAGCTGTTGTAAAACTACAAATTCCACGATGCCCTTCTGTAGGATGATAGTTGTAGGCTGTCAAGGAATAGTAACATAGTAACATAGTAACATAGTATATAAGGCCGAAAAAAGACTTTTGTCCATCCAGTTCGACCTGTTTCCTGCAAGTTGATCCAGAGGAAGGCAAAAAACCCCTGTGAGGTAGAGCCAATTTTCCCCACTTAAGGGGAAAAAATTCCTTCCCGACTCCAATCAGGCAATCAGAATAACTCCCTGGATCAACGACCCATCTTTAGTAGCTATAGCCTGAAATATTATTACGCTCCAGAAATACATCCAGGCCCCTCTTGAATTCCTTTATTGTACTCACCATCACCACCTCCTCAGGCAGAGAGTTTCATAGTCTCACTGCTCTTACCGTGAAGAACCCTTTTCTATGTTTGTGTACAAACCTTCTTTCCTCCAGACGCATGAAGATGTCCCCTCGTCACAGTCACAGTCCTGGGGATAAATAGATGATGGGAGAGATCTTTGTACTGACCCCTGATATATTTATACATAGTTATTAGATCTCCCCTCAGTCGTCTTTTTTCTAGAGTGAATAACCCTAATTTTGATACCCTTTCAGGGTACTGTAGTTGCCCCATTCCAGTTATTACTTTAGTTGCCCTCCTCTGAACCCTCTCTAGCTCTGCTATGTCTGCCTTGTTCACGGGAGCCCAGAACTGTACACAGTACTCCATGTGTGGTCTGACTAGTGATTTATAAAGTGGTAGGACTATGTTCTATTCACGGGCATCTATGCCCCTTTTGATGCAACCCATTATCTTATTGGCCTTAGCAGCAGCTGCCTGACACTGGTTTTTACAGCTTAATTTGTTATTTATTAAAATTCCTAGATCCTTTTCCATGTCAGTGTTACTGAGTGTTTTACCATTTAGTATGTACGGGTGACTTGCATTATTCCTTCCCATGTGCATAACTTTACATTTGTCAGTGTTAAACCTCATCTGCCATTTCTCTGCCCAAGCCCCCAATCTATCCAGATCCCTCTGTAGCAGAAAACTATCCTCTTTAGTGTTAATTACTTTACACAGTTTAGTGTCATCTGCGAAAATTGATATATTACTGTGCAAGCCTTCTACAAGATCATTAATAAATATATTGAAGAGAATAGGGCCCAATACTGACCCCTGAGGTACCCCACTAGTGACAGTGACCCAATCTGAGTATCTACCGTTAATAACCACCCTCTGTTTTCTGTCACTCAGCCAGTTACTTACCCACATACAGACATTTTCTCCCAGTCCAAGCATCCTCATTTTATATACTAACCTTTTATGAGGTACGGTGTCAAATGCTTTGGAGAAGTCCAGATATACGACATCCATTGATTCGCCGCTGTCAAGTCTAGAACTTACCTCCTCATAGAAACTGATTAAATTAGTTTGACATGACCGATCCCTCATGAAGCCATGCTGATATGGTGTAATTTGCTTATTTTCATTGAGATACTCCAAGATAGCATCTCTACAAAACCTTCAAACAGTTTACCCACAACAGATGTTAAACTTACCGGCCTATAATTTCCAGGCTCTGTTTTTGGACCCTTTTTGAATATTGGCACCACATTTGCTATACGCCAGTCTGGTGGAACATTCCCTGTCAGTATGGAGTCTGTGAATATCAAAAATAAGAGTCTGGCTAGGACATCACTTAATTCCCTTAGGATACGGGGGTGTTTGCCATCCGGTCCTGGCGATTTGTCTATTTATGATGGGAGTTGTAGTTTTGCAACAGCTGGGGGGCCGCAGGTTGAGCATGCCTGCTCTAGATGATCTCCTGACATATAATGCTGATGGAAGACTGTGGTATCCCACTACATAGCCAAATGGTAAGGGCTGTATTAGACTGGTAGATGAGCCTTAGGATTGTAACGTCCCTTCCTGACAATCAGCTGCTCATCAGTGGAGGAGACCTCTGCTATTACATGCAGCGATCTTCTTCACAGTCTCCATACAGAATCATAATATGCCTGCAGCCAGGGGCGTAGCTTACGGCTCATGGCCCCTGGTGCAAGAGTTCAGCTTGGGCCCCCCTTCCCTCAGTGCTTTGTGTGTCTTCTTATGCGGCACAAGGGTCTTTGGGCCCCCTCAGGGTCCTGGGTCCGGTAGCGACTGCTACCTCTGCACCTCCTATAGCTACGCCCATGCCTGCAGCCACTTTACCTCTTTCTTTCCTAGTAATATAGTTTCTCAGGATTTTTTGTTACCTGATAGCAAGGAGGATGAGATTGACCAGGTCTGGGCCTCCTCTCCAGTGGCTCCAGTGGCCCCATGGGAGCTGCATGGTCGTACTCTACGGTGCATACACCCTTAAAATGGAGAGTGCCTTGTTCAGCACATTCTTTTGGTGCCCATCCTCAACCATACCATGCAGTGCACAATTAAATGTCCTAAAAACAATGCCATACGTTGGGCAAACTACACTTCCACACACTTGTCCAGATTACAATACTATACATGACCACCGCACAATGCCTATGTAAATACCACTATACAGTGCTCAAGTAATATCAGTATACAGTGCTCAAATAACATTTCCATTCACACACAGTAATCTAAGATTGTGCTATACAATACCTAAATAATACCGCCATACAATGAATATTAAGATTCATGGTGGCCTTAGATACCAGGTCATCTGTTGCACCGCTATCACACACCCCTAAGACCAACCCTGTTATGTCTACTATATAAAGAGTTGCATATAAAATGTTATGCTGGTATCCTGTGCCTAACCCTAACCTGCTTCTTCTTGCAGACACGGGCACCTGGCTACTCACTCAGATGGCCGTCACTGCTTTCATCCTTCTTCCCTTGGCCTGGGCTTCTTTGCTAGGCCTTCTGACTTGTTTCTTAGGATGCACACGCTTGCTCTCAGTCTATCAAAGGCCCAGTGCTTGCACATCCGAATTCTTCCTCAGCCTATGTCTGTATATCCCTGGATGTATAAGGCACATTCTCTAGTGGAAGGGTGCCTGCACTTTAGCTTCCCAATTTGTAGTTAACCATTTAAGTTGTATTATTCTGTCTGACTGCCTGTGTACTGAACTTATGCCTGATATCCAGCTCTGATTTTCTGCTACCTGTCCTGAACCCCTGACTTTAGCCTCGTTCTTGTGTTGACCCCTTGCCAACTGTCCTGACCTTGGACTTGTTTCTTGGATATGTTTGAACTCTGCCAGCTCTGACCTTGACCTGTCTCCTGACTACAATTATTGTCTGACACACGGGTGTCTCTGATCCCTGTGTGTTAGCCACCGGGACCTTTGCAGTGAAGACCAGATGCCTGTATAGGGATTAAACTATGAAAACCAAGGGGCTGCCATTCTAACGTCCTTAGAGATAACCCAAAGCTAAACCGGTTAGTTAGTACAGTGGTTCCACACCCAATACCTGTTACACAAAAGATGCACAATAAAGTGAAAAAAACATTCTTTTTCATAAGTACAGTCACTTTGTTCTCTTCCGGAGCCGAGCAAAACATTAGTCAGAAAACAGCGGTAATTGAAGGAATGTAATATTGATAGACATTAAAGGAACGGCTGCAGATTAACACATGGCACCGGAGACACAATGATTAATGATAGAGACGGGCTGGAGAATGGCTTTGTATACTGAACATGATTTCATTTCCAAAAACTGCAAATTAATGCGGTTGGGTCACAAAACAACAAAAGCGAAATATAGCGGTAATAGCCCAGTAATGTTACTGACTGCGGAGGATGGGGATTTAAGAGTCATTATTTCAAATGATGATTAATCCTTCCCCTGCTCCGGAGATGGAGGAGTCTATGTTAACTGTTCCCCTAGCAATAAACTCCTGCAAATGGCTTGAGCTCTCTGATATTAAAGGTAACCGAGCTCTAAAGAAAGATTTTAATATTATGCAGAAGCGGAAATATAATAACGCCCCCTTAATCCAACTTTTAATAGTCAGAGCTAATAAAACGACCTTGGTGCAGAGCCGTCCGATAATCTAGAATCTCAGTAGCAGGAGCGGCGGTAACTAATTAGTCTACTTTCTCTCCATTTTCAAGGCTCATCCATACCTGAAACAGTTCAAAGCTGAGGGTTTGCTGCAAATATACCGCAGTTTTGCAATAACAGTTAGTGATGAGCGAAGTATTGAAAAAATCGGTTTCGATGCTTCGCCGAAGTTTACCAAAAATTTGCTTCATGACGAATTACTTTGCAACGAAGCGCTTTTCTTTGTAAGTAGTGGGTGCAATGACAGGGAGTTGCGATAGCGCCGCCCCCCGTCATTGCACCCCTCAAATTTTGAAAATCATACTTACCTCATCCATTTGATTGCGAAGAGCCAACCTGTCTTAATCCTGAAGTTCTCGCGTGGCAATATCATACGTCACTGCACACGGGATTTCATGTTATTTCTTCAAATAATATGGCGGCGCTCAAACGGATGAGGCAAGAAAGATTTTTTTTTTTTATTAATCTCATTCAGGGAAAAACGATTTGCTACCACGAAGTATGAGGAAATTCGGCTTTGCAGCAAATCGAATTTTCCCTGAACTTCGGATCAAATTCTACTTTGTGGCGTTCGATTCGCTCAACCCTAATAACCATGTTATTAGTGAAAATAAAATCAGCTGTTCAGGGCTGTTGAGATGGGGTAAAATTTTAGCTGACCCCAAATCAGTGTTTCTCAACATTTCCAAGCCAAGACTTCCCAACCGATTACCTACAGGGGGTGAATAGATCACACATCTAAAGGGTTGTCCCTGACTTAAAAATTCATTAACCTTTCACGCAACATTGCATAAATCCGTAGTACAAGAAAATATAAAAAATAAACTTTGCAATATATCTTATCAGAGAAAAATGCCTTGTTCTCCAGTTATCAGCTCATTTCTTCATCACCTTTTCTAAGCTAACATTCTCTCTGAATTCTGTAATAAATCTGTCTTGAGGGACCAAGGCAGGTTGCCAGCTCACTAAAGGATCACATTACAGGCCCCCAGTGAAATCTATTTAATAAAAAAAAAAAAAAATGGAGAAAAGCTTCATATATAGGGATATATGGTTAAAGGAGTTGTCATCTCAAGAACTGGTGACATATCGCTAGGATATGCCACCAATGTCGGTTTGGTGTGGGTCAAACACAAACACAGAGTGATGTAAAAAATGATAATCAGACACCATATAGTCCATGACCTCACATGGGTCCAGAGATCTTCACATTCACTGCTCCAATTCATCTGCTAGATTATCTTCAGCCTTGCAGCTAAGGGGCGTGGTCCTTTCTGCTGCAGCTCTCTTCCTGGCTGGTGGCAGTTGAAGATGTAAACTGAGCATGTTCGACCATCTCAGTGAGACGGACAAAAAAAAAAAAAGGAAAAGTACAAACAGCAGGTGGCGCTACACAGACACATTTTATTGAATAATTCTTCTCTATCTCATTCAGACAACCATGAAGACTTCCTCCAGCCAAAAATTTGTGCCCTTACAGCAGTAATGTCCCCATTTATGTCCATTTACAATAGTAATGCCCCCCTTGTGGTTGGATACATTAGGAATGTCCCGCTTCAGAACAATAATCTTCCCCATTGTGCCCTATAAGAAGAGTAAGGTCCCCTAGTTTGCCACATTAGTACAGTCCTTTCCCCCAAAGTGCACCATTTGAGTAATGATGTCCCTCAGTGTGCTACCTTAGAAAAGTCCTGGGTTGGTCGTCTGGCCCTGAACCTGACCCTTGGCTCTATTCCTGGCTATGCTGCTGTCTGGTCCTCTGGCCTTTTGTATCCTGATCATTCTCCTGCTCCTGGCGATCACTCTTGGCTGACTTCTTGTTTGTGCTACATTTCTATGGTATCATCTTTTGATTTTGCAGATCCACGTGGTTGTTCCACAAATTTTAGAACATTCTTATCCTATTTTTTCCCAAATTGTGAATGAGAATAGTCCTTTTGATGGGAGTATGAAAACTGCAGAATGCACACAGAAGCTACCGGTATTTTGTGGATCAGATTTTTGTAAATTGAAATACATACAATGCCGTGTGCATGAGACCTAAGGGTGAAGACCAGGAGATCCCTTAGACTTTTCATCTCAGTCTAGCCTGCACCAAATGGATTGCGTCTATAAGATGCACATCTCCAGTACGTGACTATAATAGATCCGTTTCACACAGCAGACTCCCATAATCCCGGACAGACCTGGTGATGTTGAGATCAGAGCTCTGTGTGGGCCATACCATTACTTCCGCAACTTCTAGTTCTTCTTCATAGTTCTTAATGACATTGGCTGTATATTTGTGGTCGTTGTCCCTGATGGTATTACACGATGGATAACTATCTGCCTGTTTTTCTCAGCATTGAGGACACCATGAATCCTGACCAAATCCCCAACCCCATTTGCTGAACTGTCCCACCAAACTTTCAGAGAACTTCCACCATACTTCACTGTTGCCTGCAGACACGTTATTATAATGCTTTGCAGCTCTTCGAAGAACAGAATATCTTCTATTACAGCTACCTTCTTTCCCACACCTGTACAGTACGGTATGTATCTCAGAAGCTGTGGATATAAAGAGACAGAGCGGGGTAGTGACACCATCAATTCTAGAAGAAATCTGTATCTGACTGAAATGTGAGATGTCCTCGGGTCACTGAATCACCATTACCGAGTTATTCAATTCAAACAGGTCAACTTCATGATTACCTTCTAATGACATGAATCCACCTGCAGCGCCTCAGGACTAATGTATGTCTAGAAGGAAAGTACAAAGGACCCCCGCTACTCATCTCCACCGCTAACAGGGTAGAGCGGTGACCCCTGCTGAGCTCTCTATCGCTACCCCCCTCTCATATCACTCCACTCCATACAGAATAGCAAATAGCCAATTCAGGCCAAGGTAGCGTCATCTGGAGACCATTCTGCTATCTATCTATCTATCTATCTATCTATCTATCCATATAATTATCTATGTATCTAATATCTGTCTATCTCATATCTATCTATCTATCATCATCTATCTATCTATACATCCATCTAATTATCTATCTATCTATCTATCTATCTATCTATCTAATTATCTATGTATCTAATTTCTATCTATCTATCTACATATCTATTAACTATCAATTGTCTATCTATCTATCTATCTATCTATCTATCTAATTTACAGTGTATCTATCTAACTCTGCATTGTCCGATCATTTCTGCTTACATAGGAAGTTCCTCCAACCTTAACATTATATTGAGCAGTGGTTCACAGAGGAAATTCTTGATATAATCCTAACTGATTACAATGAGAAGCTCCTTACTGAAATTCATTTTCCTAGGTGCTGGTGATAACACTTCAGGAATTCTCCCACACTGAAGCCTGCTATCTGATAAGTGTCCAGTAGGTGTCCTCAGCGCACATCTCAAAGCTAATTTTCCACAGTGGGAATCCTGCATAATTTGCAGTGCTATGGAGACTCACATGGTGCAGGTCCTATGGAATATCATGTATCCGGAATCACACAGTGATATCTATCTATCTATCTATCTATCTCATATCAATCAATCAAGCTTTATTGGCAGGTCTAAAATTATACATTAGTATTGCCAAAGCATGTGGGAGATAGGGGGTTGAGCAATGGGGACACACCCAGGGTCTGTGTATAGGAGTCAGTGACATATCATGACAGGGGGTAGTGGGGTGGTGGTGCGGAAATATCCGGGGGTGGTGTATAGGAGTCCATGGCATATCATGATGGGGGGGGGGGGGGGTGCAGACACACCCTGGGTCAGGGTATCGGAGTCCATGGCATATCAGGCTCCTCTCAGTCTGTGGCAGGCACTGATATATTGTGCTGCTATGTCCACAGTCTTCTCTTTCTCTCCCAGCAGGATGGGCAGTTTTTCTTCCTCCTCCATGGACCTGAAGTCTGGGAGTAGATCAGAGAGTCTCCTAAAGTGGATGTCCCCCACTGCTGAGTACTTGGGACAGTATATCAGGAAGTGGGCCTCATCCTCCACCGCCTCCAGGTGGCACTGCGGGCACAGTCTGCTTTCTCTAGGCATGTTGCTCTGTCGATGCCATCCGGATTCGCGGCCAGGCTGTGGGCACTCAATCTGTAGCGGCTCAAGATTTTCCGGTCTCTAGTTCTGGGTTCCCTAGTTTCTCCAGATATGGGACCAGTTTGTAGTCTCTCTGCAGGCTATGGTACACCGGGATGCTCTGACCTCCTTCCTCCATTCACTGACATATTCCTCTTGTCTCTTTTTTACTGTGTTCCTGATCCCGGCTTTTGTAAGGTGGTGTGGGGTAATTTTCTGGTCGGGCTGAATTTCAGTATGTTGATTTTGTGGCTTTGCCTTGCCTGGGATCCCTTGGTGTAGCAAGGCTTTATGGTGATAAGAACCTTCACTACTACCATGTAGATGGCCCCTGAATGATAGCACCCTCTTCTGGATTGTAAAGTGAAGAGGGAATCTGCCCAGGTCCCCTCGACAGACACTGTTAGAGGTGCTCCGATGGACCTGGAGGAGATGCTTACAGAATTCCAGGTGGAATATTTCTGTTGGGCTGGTATCCCATCTTGACCAGTCGGGGAACGTGTGAGGGCCCCAGACTTAACTGCCATACAGGAGGATTGGTGCAATGATGGAGTCAAAGATTTTAAGCCAGACCCTCACGGGTACCTTGAGGTGGTACAGTTGTCTTCTGATCTTGTAGAAGGTCTTGCATGCTTTGTCTTTCAGCTCCTCAATGGCTGATTTGAAGCTCCCAGTCTGGTCAATTTTCAGGCCGGGGTAGGTGTACAACAGGTGGTGTGACATGAAGGTAGGGGGGCTGTCTGACTTTGCTTTCCTTCTCTGGAACATCACAGTGTTGGTCTGTTTTAAATTGATGGGAAGGGTCCACGTGGTGCTGATTTTCTCCAGAATGACTAGCTGGTCTTGGAGACATTTCTCAGATGGTGATAGTAGGAGAAGGTCATCCACATACAGGAGAAATTTCACCTCAGTGTCATGGAGGATGAGACCTGGTTTTGAGGAGGACTCCAGAGCCACTGCCAGCTCATTGATATAAATGATAAAGAGTTAGACTGAGGCTGCAGCCCTGTCTGACTCCTTGGCTCTGCTGGAAGTAAGCCGTTCTTTTCCCATTTACCTTCACGCTGTATAGGTTTTTGGTGTACGAGATTTTGATGACGTTGTATGTCTTTCCTCCTATTCCGCTCTCTAATAGTTTCAGGAGCAATCCCGGATGCCACACCAAGTTGAAGGCCTTTTTGAGGTCCACAAAACAAGCGTATATCTTTCCCTGCTTCATGTTGTGGACATGGCTCTGGATGAGGCAGTGCAGGGTGTAGAGGTGGTCTGTGGTGCGGTGGTTTGGCATGAACCCTACTTGGCTTTTACTGAGTACATTGTGCTAGGTGAGAAAGCTGAGGATTCTCTGGTTCAGGATACTGTTAAATGGTTTCCCCAGATTGCTGCTGACACATATCCCTCGGTCGTTGGCCAGGTCATACCTGTCCCCGCTCTTGTGTATTGGGGTTTTGACACCTTGGTTCCAGGCATGAGAGAAGTAGCCAGCGCTTAGCACAATGTTGTAAAGATTTTCTGTGGCTGCCTGTATTGCTGGTGGGCTGTACTTAATCATTTCGGATGGGATGTGTTAGGGGAAAATATGGCTCTTGGCCAGGGCTTCCGCCTGATGACCACACAGGTGTGATGTAGCATATACTGGTATTATTCAGTGAGTTTCATCCATTGAGTGATATCAGTATTGCCTGTAGCATGGTGTCCCTTGTTAGCATATCAAAGGCAGGAAGGGCACATCGTAAGAGATATGGGTGGTCTCAGGGTGGAGTCCATGGTGTTGGGGATGGAACACAGCAAGATATAGGTGAAACTTTGGAGGTAGTGGGTCTCTTTTCCCTGGACCCCCTGGCTAACACCACTTCAGGAGCAAGCTAAGTATATATCTGGTTATATGTGTGTATGTGTATAAGTATAATACCCCAGTAGACTTTATACGTGTACATATAGATGTTTATAGTCTGCAATTGTATTACCAGTAGATTATATATGCTATTTATGCATGAGTCTCTATATGTACATGTACTAACGGTCAGGTACTGGATGTGAGTTGGTGTAGATCCAGAACTCTGGAAATACTCTATATACATACACATTATTAGCCACATTGCTTAACAGCCAGGGGGGACAGGAACGGAGGCAGCTGTGTGTGGTGGTGTACTGTATGTATTGTGTTATTTGTAGTGTCTGTATCTCTATGTATAATGTCCATTGCTTTGTCATCTCTATATTTTCAGTAAACTATTTTTATATATAAGTATCTGCGAGGGTTGTATGTTACTCCTGGGGTATATATGAAGGACTGGAAGAGGTATAAACACAGTATAAGTGGGTTATTTGAGAAACAAGGGCATCAGTCTGGAAATAGAAGAGAAAGAACGGAAAAAGGGGATAAATATAAATCTCCACTTTCCAATAAGCAAAACTGTCCCTCTTCAGGATGTCATCTGTGCCGCTGGCTTTCTTACCCCTTATGGTTGATAACCTCTCTGATATCTCCTGCAGTGTTATTGGTGAGTCTAGCGGGTTTCGGAAATCTTTAAGTATCTCTTCCATGCTCTTCAGTTTTGACCTCATTTGTTCTTGGTCTGGGTTACGTTCTTCTTTTGGGATGTCTCTGTAGAGGTCTCTAAAATACTGGAGCCAGATGTTGCCGTTCTGAATATGGAGGTTGTTTTTCTTCTCATTTGTGCCCAGGTGGTTCCATAGTTCCCAGAAGAAGTTATCTTGGAGCACATCTTGAAGCTGTGTAAGTTTGGTTGAGGTATATTCTTGGAGGATTTTGTATTGCCTCTGCATTGTGTCGTAGACTTCCCACCGGTTGGTGTTGTTGGAATCTCTATGTTTTTTATTTGAGGCCGATCTTAAAGTCTTCCGTACAGCTCTGCTCTCCTTATCAAACCAAGTGTTGGGGTTATCTTCTTCTTGCATCAGGTGGCTATACTTTTTTAGGTAAGCCATTTCTGCCATGGTGTAAAATATATTATTAAGATCTCTTACAGCTTGATTAACTCCCTTCTGGGTTTATCTCAAACACCTTGTTGTTGAAGTAGTAGAGCATCCCTTGGATTTCTGGTTTATTGTGCATCTCTTTATATTTCTGAGCTGATGTCTTGGACCGCTTATAAAATGGAAGTAGTGTGAAGAGCCCGGCCTGCTGAGGTATTTGTCCTGGTGGTTTGTTTGTGGACATGATATATAGGATTAGGGATGTTTAGTTGTGATCAGACAGGTGCGATTGTGGGCTGAAGGCCCCAATGTTTGCAGAGTCCATGTCTGTGATGGCATAGTCTGCTACCCACATGGGAGTTTAATGTAGTCCTTCCTAGAGAGTCTCCCTTGGTGCGACCATTGAGGATGTGGAGTCCTAGGCTTTGGCAAAGATTCAATAACTTTTTGCCACTTTTATTTACCGTGCAGTCGTAACTGTTCCTCTCTGTATGTACTGAGCTGTTGCTGTCGGTCTGTGCTCCATATATATAGATGTTTCAATCTGTGGTCAGGTAGATTCTTTCCCTGCCTGTTCTGGCATTGAGGTCTCCCATGATAAGGACTTTTCCCAGGGTTTAATAGTGGGCGGCTTCCCTTTGCAGGATCTCAAAGCTTTCTGGGTTGTAGTAGCGGTACTTGGGTGGTGGTATGTAGGCTGCAAAGAGGTAGATGTCGTAGATGTGAGAGTTGAGGATAGAGTGGTCTTGTCTATTCTGTTCCAGATGTGGCTATTTTCCCGTTTTGCTGGTCTGATCTGCTCATGGAGCTCCGCTTTATACCACACTAGTATTCCTCCAGAACAGCGGCCAAGTTTGGTGGTTTTATTTTTCAGGGTCGGGACAGAGATTTCCCTGTATCCAGTGGGCGTCAGGCACTCGCTCTCTGCCTTAGTCCATTTTTTCAGAAGCATTTCAATGTCGATGTTTCTCAAACTCTGGGTGAAGTCTGGATGATTTACTTTATATCCAAAGGCTAACATGTTCAGACCTTGGATGTTCCAGCTGCTGATTATAAAGGATGTCATAGCGAGTCCTTATACCTTGTAATGAGTGGGTTTTATAGGGGGGTCTGACTGGTTCTAGTATGATAGATAAGGCTCATGTTGTCCAGTCACTTGAATGTTCTACATAAAGTTCTGAGCAGGTTTTTTTTATCTCAGCTAGGTCTCTGCTCTGTATTTTTCTGTGTGGGGCGGGTGGTTTCCTCCATGGTTTTTGCCTCTGGTGGCCCGCGTTGAGGTACAGGGCCTTGTTACCTGTTTGTGGTGTGGCGTTTGATACTTGAGGTCTTTGTGTTGTTGGTGGACCCTGTTGTCTCCAAATTGGCCTGTGTAGGGTCTAGGCCGGGGGGTTCTGTTTAGTATGTCCTTTAATTTCTCTGGCCAGGAGGCTGACTCCTTGCTTATTGAGGTGTTTGATGTCATATAGATGAAGGCGGTTGATGGCAGAGTGTTGTGCCAGGGTGACGTTTGGCACAGAGCTGATCTTAGCTGCTAGTTCAGTGTTAATGGTTTGGATGGTATCGTTGGGCACATCCTTTCTGGGCAGCAGGGATTACACTATTATTTTACTGGCCGGGGACTTCTGTTGTTCAGTTTTTGCCAGCGGGTCAGCTGTTCCGCGATCTGCTGCTGATGGTATTGAAGGTTGTTTGTACCCGTATGTATGATGATATTGGTTGGAGTGGTGAAGTGTGGATCATTGATAACTGCTGTGACTTGTTTGATAGTTGCACAATTAATTTTTTTAACCCTTTCTTTTGGTAAAAGCCGCCTCTTGTTCAGGTATTTTCCTTAGGAGTCTATGATTAGTACTGTATCCGGACATTGGGGCTTATGGGCTGCTTGCTGTTTGCCTCATGGGGGTCTTTGGGGGGGTTGTCTATGGTTTTTCTTCTGACTTGTGTTTTTGGCCCAGGTTTTTGGTATGAGGAAATGTTCTTTCAAACTGTGTTAAGTTGTCCTCATTGCCTTGTAACATGATGGTGCCGGTGTTGTATAGATTTACGGTGAGTACAGTGTCCTCCTCTTCCCCTGTTTCCTTTATTCTGATCTGTCGGCCCCTGTTGATGCCGCGATTTGATACGTTAATATAATGTCTGCAGAAGGCTGTGTGCCAAGCAGACGGCTTCTCAGTGAAGAACACTAAGCCTGTTTTTCTTCTCCTTATAAGTGAAATCAGCATAGAGGGTCTCTGGACTCTGTCTAATGGTGGCATCTATTACAGCTTCCCTTGCCTGAGTGCTCCTCAGCCCTTCTGATTATGTTATCTCAGGGATGTCTGACCCTCTGCTGGCTGAGGCTTGTGTCTTTTCCTCATCTACATTGCTGGACATTCCTTGTTCCAAATTGTGGTGTCCATTTCCTAAATGATATCCTTATTTCTATGGTGCTTGGTCTATAGCAGTTCTAGTGAGGTTGTGTGTCTGTGTGTGTGTGTGGGGGGGGGGGGTTGCTTTTGGAGCAGGAGCTCTTACCTGTGGTTGCTCAGTTCTCAGTTCTCTGGACTCTGGATGATGATGGTGCTTGTTGCTTGTAGTCTGTCCTGTTAATTGTGATCTGTCCTCTAGGCAAAAATCTTGTTTTGTCCTTTAAAATCCATATGTTTTTTCTTTTGCATGAAGAGCTTTACTCCTGCTCGCTTCTGTATCCCATGGAGTCGATATTTCCTAGATTTTGTCTTAAAATTTGCTCATTAGAAGATATAAATTGATGAAAACTCAGGAGCTCGTGTTCAGTGCTGCTTACCCCTGGGCTGCTGGTCTCTATACATTAAATCTATCTATCTATCTATCTATCTATCTATCTATCTATCTATCTCTATCTATATCTCTCTCTCTCTCTCTCATATCTATCTGTCATCTATCTAAACCATAACATCCTGCAGTTTTCACACTGGCCACTAAGTTTAAGAATAGGCATCAGTTCTTTGTCAGATCCCTTTACTGCAGTTATCTCATTATCATCACAGGCAAGATTATAATTAGAGTTGAGCAAAGTCATCAAACATTAGATTCAGCTGCTTTGCGAAATTTAACAAATTTGATTTGTTCCGAATTACTTTATCACGAATTGCGATCATGCCGCCTTCCATCATTGAACCCCTCAGATGCCTCATTCATTGCCACGGCTTTGTGGCGAATATAATTTTTAGTGAAATTCGCTCAACACTAATTATACTGACAGATATCATATGATGATATCACAGCTTATCTACACCTGCCTGACCTCTGGCGGGAGTAGATAAGCTGTGATATCACCAGAAAATGCCTAGAAAACTGTTCCATATAGGTCAGTGAGGTCTCTTCCTGTCCATATGGCCCATGTTAGTAACAACAGCTCAGGCAAGATGGCCGTCCCCATAATTATGCTCAGGATAAAGAATGAAAACATTTGTAATCAGAAAATAAAAATAAATTTGAAAATATAAGATGTCTATCTTTAACTTGAAGAAAAAAAAAATCAGCTTGGTTTAAATCTTCAGTGGAGGTTCTCTTAGGAACCAAGATTGCACATTCTTCCTTTTTCTTTTTTTTCCCGTAATATGGTAAATGTTCTGGAAAATTGCAGATAGTGGCTTTGTGAAGGTGGCCGTCCATATCTCAGCTTCTTCAGGGGCCTTTTGCCTAGTCAATAACAGATAAATAAAGGAATGGCGATAAGAAGCTGTCCCTGTTGCACCTGCGGTGGAGGTCCTGTTAGGAACCACCAAAAGAAGAACAAAATTCTGACAGAATAATGGAAACCATAGTGGAAATATTCTAAGGGGTCAGACAGTTGCCGGATCCGGCTCATTCAGGATATTCCTACACCAGAACCTTTGATGCGCCTTAGATGTGAACCTAGCCTGACTACTATGTAAAAATGTGTGGTAGTTGTCAAAGTGACTACAAAAGGGGGACATTTTACCACCCATGCTTGGGGAACCTCCCATTTTACAAATGATACTGGGGACCTTTAAAAAATTTACATTTTTGGGGATAAAAGTAGATTACGGTCCAGAGCTTTGGTAGTTCCAGGATATCGCTATCTGTCCCCTGTCGTAATGGCCGACAGGTTTTATTTTGGGTTTTATTCGCCCGACTATTATCTCACTTAAACCTCAATTCTGTCATCTCTAGTGAAGAACCTTCTGAATAGACCACACATGCATTGCACCTTTTCTCCACTAGGTTGCAGCAGATTCCCATACATTTCGCTCTCAGTTCTTGACTCTTCGTTGTTTTCCTTTTTTTCCGGAATATGGTAAATCTTATGGAAAGTGGCGGATAATGGCTTGTTTAAGGTGTGCATCCATTTCTTAGCTTCTTCAGGTGCTTTGTAGCTTGTCACTGCCTGATAATTAAAGGTAGGGCGATAAGAAAAGGTCCCTACGGCATAGTATGAAGAAGACTGTCACATGTAAAGAAGAATAAAAGTATATATTTTTTTGATTTACATAAATATAAAAAACAATGCAATAAGTCTGAATATGTATCAGTGTTGTCAAACGGCAGCCATCGGAAGTGCAGGAATTGTGGTGCCAATTTGCATGTAAGTGTCACATCTAAAGGGGTTGGTCTGGCTTCATTAGTCCATGGGGTTTAACTGTTTTTGCTAGGGTAAGCCATATCTGGTCAGACATTTCGAGTGAATCGTCGGCTATGTCACATGCACCAGAGTGACTCATGCTAAGTGATTTGGTGTGGTAGCTCGAAGAGGGGATCCCAAGTGGAGGCCTACCTTCTAGAATATCATTATAGATAACTACTTAAAGGGGACAAGAACATCTGCCCAAGCTTCTGCTGGGCCACTAACAAGCAAACTTAAAATATGTGGGCTATAGCTAAGTCATAAAATTGTTAATTTTGGAGTCTAATAAGGTTTATTTTTACCCCTGAAATTTCCACACTGGTGGCGGCCATTTTATTAGCCTTGAGAAATGAAAAGGCTTTTCAGGGCCTAGTTCTATCACTATGGCTTCAGTTTCATGCTTTAGGCCTCATGCACATGACTGTTGTTTGGATCCGCATCCCATCCACCAAACAGACTCACTTATGTCTATAGATCAATCAAAAATGTGGACTGTCCGCATCCATGCGGACTTCCGCAAATTATAGAACATGTCCTCCTATAATTGTCTGTTTGGTGGACAACAATAGGCAGTTCTGTTAGGAAAAGGTGGCATGCACATGGCCCGTATCCGTATTTTGTGTATCCACAGTCTGCGGACCACAAAATATATACAGTCTTGTGTATGAGACCTGAGCAAACTGTTGGATGAAAGCTAGTTCGGCTGACAGTCAGTCCTCCCGAATCCTTTATACTTTGCATGCTCAGCGTGTTCTGGATAGGGAAACATAAATGCACTGCTGCCAGATACCTATGGAGACGGGTTATCTCTTCCAGAACAAAAAGATTGAACATGTTGAAATCCAACAGCCAGATCCTTCTTTCCCCAATATTTAATGTTGGAGAAAAGCTGGGACACCACCATATACTTCAGATGAATGACTGTCCTGACAAAATTCGCACACTCATCTGACCATTATGTAAAGTGAATGGCCAGAGATATACAACATTTTTCACTCTATAAGATGCACCTACCTAGAAGACGCACCTAGGTTTTAGAGGAGGAAAAGTCAGATCTTCATCGGACCTCAGATCAGACCCCAATATTTTGAGACCCCAAATCACACCCCCTATCTTCATCAGACGCCTAAATCAGACCCCCGATCTTTATTAAATCCCCAGTCTTCATCAGGCCTCAGATCAGACCCCCAATCTCGATCGGGCCCAGAAGTCTGATCTCCAATCTTCATCGGACCTCAGATCAGACCTTCAATCTTCATCAGACCTCAGACCAGACATGAATAAATAAAACAACTTACCTCTCCTACTGTACTTATGAGCACATACACAATGGAAGCACTCATTAGTAATCAGTTTTTAATACGTAAAGAAAATAGTGCATTATTAAATGAAAAATACGGTAATCCATACAGACATCTATGGGCGGAACTAGTATAAGGGCTGTGAAATGAGGGAGATGACAGCCTATAGTTACCAGTAATACGTGTGCAGTGATCTCCCAACACGGCAGCAGAAGATACAAGCATAGTGATATTACTAGGAGACCGCCTCTATGAACCCGAGCAGAGAGTCTCTCACAAAGAGCCCTTGCTCCGACGGATATGTTATGATTACCATGTAATACTACATTTCCCCTGCAGCAGATTTCCACTGTGGTGGACAGAGCGTGTTAAATAAATAACATAAATGTGTGCTCGTCACATACTAGGCTCCTTCCCCGTCTGCTGCTTACATCCTCCCTTTTTTCATTTCGGTACCATGGACAGGTCTCATCTCCTTTTAGTTGCTTAAGATGTTGCATAATCAGCAGAAAAAAAAGCAATTTTAATTATTATATGATAGGTAGACATTTAGAAGAGGGTGCTGAAGAAATTCGGAGAAATAAAAAAGGACAAATTAAAGGAGCACTCCAGGCAACAACAAAAAAATACATATTGGGCTATGCAGGGGGTGAGGGGACAGAGCATGAGTCAAGGGCTCACAGAAGACCGGAAAATTCAGTGTATCAGTTTGGCCTGAAATGTTCCTATAAGAACTGCAAAGGGTTTTTCTACCGTTATAACCAGAGATGCGAACATTCTGGTTGACCAGTTTGATTCGGCTCCTAATTGATATTTTTTTTCTCTCTAATCCCTCACTTTTTTGCATTGAGTCTGTGTCATTTAGAATTGATTTGCTCATCTTTAAAGGGGTATTCCTATCTTAGACGATGGGGGCATATCACTAAGATATGTCCCCTTTGTCTGATAGGTGCGGGTCCCACCTCTGCTGGCTCGGCTATTTCCGTTGGCCCCATAGAGATGAATGGTAGCAGTGGCCACACAAGTGAGGTGCGCTCCTATTCACTTCTATAGGAATAGCGCTTGGTGGTGGCCAGACCTGGAGAAACCCAGGGTCTTCCAGCCACCACTTTCCCGCTCCGTTCTTGATATAGGTGCGGGTCCCAGTGGCGGGTCCCTGCACCTATCAGACAATGGGGACATATCAATATGCCCTCATTGTCTTAGGGCTCAACATTTGATTGAGGTTCAATCCAGCCCGATCAATCAACAATGTGATTTTGCTCCTAACTGATTCAACCTGAATCAAAAGTGCTCCGAATGCCCTGAAAAATTTGTGTATCACACCGCGAGGTCGCCTAGGACTCAACATTTTTTTAAATCTCTTACTTTTTTGGGTCTAATCCAATTAGTTTAGAATTGATTTTCTCATTTCTAATCATAATTGATGACATTTTAATAGGTTACTGTATGCCATCACTTCTGGATCATGGGGGTACAACTGTTGGGACCTCCTGAGTATAAAAGGGCTCCTTTACAGTTTTGGACATGAGACTACATCAACTTAAAGGGAGCCTCGCTACTATCCTTGAGCAACTAGTTTCATAAATACTAACATTTGTATTTAAGCCCTGCACTGGGCCTACACCCTCATCTATACCATAAAACAACCCCATTTTCAAGCCATGACAATTTGCCGGACTGGACTGAAAATTTGGGATTGTTGGCAACAACTCACTTTGCGAAGAAAAGTTCAGCTTTAGCTCTCTAGGATTAGCAAAAGTCCCAATACCCCCCCCCCTCCCACACACACACACACACTTTTTAGGGACTTTGTGCTCTACTTACGATTCTTCCAAAAAATGAGCAGGTTGTGTTGTCGATGCAGGGCAGGTTATAGTGGGCCTGGAACCTTGATTATAATTTACTACACCAGCTCCCTTGCTGGCATAGATTTCAAGCCTACTTCCAATTATAAAATAACTTTTTAGAAGTGAATAGTACAGGTGACTACAAGAAACTTTCTAATATATCATATTAAAGAATACAGTTTCTTTCAGCTGTTATCAGGCTGCTTTTTTATTTCCTGCTTTTAACATTGAAGTCTATGAAGGGCGGAGGCTGATGGATGACAGACACACAAACAGCTGTTTCTTAGTTCGACTACACTGAGCACCTTTGATTCTATGTCTAGTAAGATAAGGCTCTACCTCTGTTCAGAGTGAGGAAATACACTTAAATCACTTACTAGCTGGCAACAGCCTCTTCGTGCAATCTCCTCTCTCTATAGACTTTTGTATGAGGTTGAATACAGAGAGTGGTGCTACTAGTGATAAGTGGAAGGGAAGTGGAGTGAAGGGAAGGAGGAGGAAATAAGCCTGAGAAGCGCAGGAGGAAGCATAATTTTTTAAAGGAGTTTTCCAAGAGGATATATCATCATTATCTGATTGGTAGGAGGCCCGCCAATCAGCTGTTTGAGATGCCAGTGGTGCTTGCAGTAGCACCGAGGCCTTCTTGCAGGTTTCCCTAGGCCAGTGATGTCACGTTCATCAGTCACGTGGCCTAGGCACAGCTCATCCCCATAGAAGTGAATGGGGCTGAGAGCAATACTAAGAATAGCCGCTATACAATGCATGGCTCTATGTTTGGAAACCAGGGAGAAGGCCGCGACGCTCAAAGCAGCACTTATGCCTTCTCAAACAATTGCTCTGCAGGCGTCCTGCGTGTCGGACCCCACTGATCAGAAACTGATGATCTATCCTGAGGAAACACTTGGAAAACACTTTTAATAAGATATATCACAAAGTTTCTTATATTCATACTATTCATTTGTGAAATCTGGTTTATGGAGTTACACTTTTGGTTCTGAAGAATACACCTGCACAAGTATTAAGAGGCTTGAGCTTAATAATAATTGTGGCACATCCAATAACAGCGGGGGATACGTTAATAACATCATGTAAGACTCTGGTCTTAATAAATGTTCCTCAGTGATGGGGCTTTTACTCTTTTGTTTAGGATAGTTGGATTCCTGGATAGAGAAATTTATGAAAGTTTGTAAAAGAAAAACTGACTTTGTTGCCCATAGTAACCAATCAGAATGCAGCTTTTATTTTGCACTCTGCTCTTGAATTATAAAAGTAGCAATTAGTTGGTTGGTTGGTTGGTTGGTAGTTGTGATTAGTTGCCATGGGTTTCTTTTTTATACGGTTTGATAAATCTGCCTGGTCTGTCATATGTACTTTTATCTTACATTATATTGTGGTTCTGTGAATGTGGTCCTTATTATGAGGTGGAATAACATTTCAGTTTCACTGGAGAATCTATCGAAATTTGAGTCTGAGGAAGAACAGTCTTGAGAAAGACTCATAAATCACAGTCGCTGACCAGTCTTAGTAAGGCATGAAAAATCCCCAGTAAAAAAAAAAACTGGGTCAAAAGAAAAATGAAGAATTTGCCCATGGCAACCCATCAAACCATTACTTACATTATTTGAAGGTCTTCTGAAACATGAGAGCAGGAATCTTGTTTCTATGTACCGTGTCTTCTCATCAATTTGTATCTAATATGGTCGCCTTTGCTCTCCCCATTGCACTTCCCAAGAGTCTGTAAAGGCATACTTGCCAACCACCCTAGGTTGGCCATGATTAGTTCTTCCATTGCCATGCCTCTTTTTTTGGCCCTGCCCCATTTTGGGTGGCTTCTTGCCTCCTCCAAGGTACTTTGAGTCCCAGGGCTGCATCTAATGATGCAGAATCCTGGCATGACCTATGGTTACTGTACCTGGAGGGCTGCTTTCTGGGAGAAAGGAGATTTGCCCACCCGGTTGGGAGTCTAGGAGGTCATGTCATAGCCCATGGATAAGAGTGATGCTAGGTCTGGAATAATTAAGCCATCCATAAAATGTAGAGATGAGCAAACCTTCTGAGATTCGGTTTGTTTCTGGTTCACCAAATGTTTCAAAAAATTTGGTTCAGACCCAAGTCAATTCTACCCAAAATGAGACATGCAAGCTAATTTCCTTTCCAAGAGGAAAGTAAAAATGTCTCATACCAGGAATGCAGCTCTTTCTTGGTGACTACTTTTTAACAGGACTGAGCAAAGAAACTTTGCTTGGCTGCCTGAGAGGCCTTGTTTGTGGTACTATTTCTTCTAACGGATAGCACCGAGTATGTATGAGGAATATCATAAGCCAGTCAACATTCCTCTGGTTTTCTGTGATAAATATATGAAAATATGACCTTACATCTGCTGGCATCAGATATACTTAGGAAAGCTAATTTAAATATCTTTCCCAGAAACCAGAGGGGCATTGCCTGGCCTATTATACTCCTCACATGTACTATGCATACTAGGTACTCTCCATAATGAGAAAGCGCACCCCTAGAAAACTCATATACACAGAGTAGCATACTATTCTCTCTCTCTCTCTCTTTCGCTTCTCCACACTGGCAAAGAAAAACAAATCAAATACTCACCTTCTTCTGTCTGTGGTGTGGGCAAGCCACAGTCCTGCAGCCTGAGATGCTTGCGCCCTGGGTAAAGGGCTCAAAGTGATTCCATTGAGCTACCTGCACCATCTATATATCTTCTGATAGGCTTTTAGCCTTATATCCTATGAGGATGAACACCAGGGCATGGCGCCCTCAGCTTCTGTGTCCCACTGTAGTATTCAACTGTATAAATGTCCCGAGGAGACCGATACAGTTGACCGTAGTACCTGATTTAGGAATCCGGACAAAACATCCTGAGGTCCAAGTCCCAGATGTTGGCACAACCAAGGGCCCACTGGTCTATGGATCCATGCATTTCTTGCTAGAAAGCAGTAACCAAAGTAATCACTTGTTTGTTTGTTTCTTTAGCGCTGCCCTGCCTGTTATTTGAGGTAGCACATACTTCAGCATTTTATATACCAACATTCAAGATAAATGGAAACACCCATAGGTATGAATCTTCAACTAGGGTGTACATACCAGCTTTATTTGGCCCTATCCTACTGGTGACAGAACCTGCACAGGACTCTTCTCTTCAGAGGTACTACATCGTTAGCAAACAAAGATACAATAATTTGCCATGGTGTATGGAAAGGGCAAAAACACCCGAAGTACTTCTATCCTAGATGGCACCATTTGGAAGGCCTGTTTTATTCTTGCTATGGGGGTACCTGTCTGATATTGGAGTAGCTTTTTGGTGAAAATGCTCTTCGTACTTTATGGTACTCCAGTTTTTTATCACTGTGTCGGCTGTCAAGATAATGAATATTGATGCGCGGCATAAGCAATATTGGAATTCGTGATCTCCAGTCATTAGTTACTTGATTGAGAACATCGGCAATGTAATATATTTGCGATAAAAATTAGCAATTAGAATATTCGCGATCAACAACTAAGGAGTAGGCAACTTTCCTATTGGTTGCTAGGGATGTTGCTAAGTGGCGATATTCTCAATAAATTCGCAATCAGAATATTCGTGATCAACACTATTCGCAAATGCGAATATATAGCACTATATTCTAAATATTCGCAAATTATTGAAGTGGCGATATTCGTGATTAAAATTCGCAATTCGAATATTCACGCGCAACACTAATAATGAATACTACATCTGTATGATATTGATGCGATGACTGGAAGATGACGTTAAAGAGGTTGTGTCATCTCACACGTTAGTGACATATCGCTATGGTATTCCATCAATGTCAGACATCAGATCGCTAGGATATTCCACCAATGTCAAATCGCTAGGATATTCCACCAATGTCAGACATCAGATTGCTAGGATGTTCCACCAGTGTCAGCTGTCAGATCGCTAGGATATTCCACCAATGTCAGACATCAGATGGCTAGGATATTCCACCAGTGTCAGATCGCTAGGATATTCCACCAGTGTCAGACATCAGATGGCTAGGATATTCCACCAATGTCAGATCGCTAGGATATTCCACCAGTGTCAGATCGCTAGGATATTCCACCAATGTCAGATCGCTAGGATATTCCACCAATGTCAGACATCAGATCGCTAGGATATTCCACCAATGTCAGATCGCTAGGATATTCCACCAGTGTCAGATCGCTAGGATATTCCACCAATGTCAGATGGCTAGGATATTCCACCAATGTCAGACATCAGATTGCTAGGATATTCCACCAATGTCAGCTGTCAGATCGCTAGGATATTCCACCAATGTCAGATCGCTAGGATATTCCACCAAAGTCAGATCGCTAGGATATTCCACCAAGGTCAGCTGTCAGATCGCTAGGATATTCCACCAATGTCAGATGGCTAGGATATTCCACCATTGTCAGCTGTCAGATCGCTAGGATATTCCACCAGTGTCAGATCGCTAGGATATTCCACCAATGTCAGATCGCTAGGATATTCCACCAATGTCAGATTGCTAGAATATTCCACCAATGTCAGATCGCGAGGATATTCCACCAATGTCAGACATCAGATGGCTAGGATATTCCACCAATGTCAGATGGCTCGGATAGTCCACCAATGTCAGATCGCTAGGATATTCCACCAATGTCAGATCGCTAGAATATTCCACCAATTTTAGATCGCGAGGATATTCCACCAATGTCAGACATCAGATGGCTAGGATATTCCACCAATGTCAGATGGCTAGGATATATCACCAATGTCAGACATCAGATCGCTAGGATATTCCACCAATGTCAGATCGCGAGGATATTCCACCATTGTCAGCTGTCAGATCGCTAGGATATTCCACCAATGTCAGATCGCTAGGATATTCCACCATTGTCAGCTGTCAGATCGCTAGATATTCCACCAGTGTCAGATCGCTAGGATATTCCACCAATGTCAGATCGCTAGGATATTCCACCAATGTCAGATTGCTAGAATATTCCACCAATGTCAGATCGCGAGGATATTCCACCAATGTCAGACATCAGATGGCTAGGATATTCCACCAATGTCAGATGGCTCGGATAGTCCACCAATGTCAGATCGCTAGGATATTCCACCAATGTCAGATCGCTAGAATATTCCACCAATTTTAGATCGCGAGGATATTCCACCAATGTCAGACATCAGATGGCTAGGATATTCCACCAATGTCAGATGGCTAGGATATATCACCAATGTCAGACATCAGATCGCTAGGATATTCCACCAATGTCAGATCGCGAGGATATTCCACCATTGTCAGCTGTCAGATCGCTAGGATATTCCACCAATGTCAGATCGCTAGGATATTCCACCAATGTCAGATCGCTAGGATATTCCACCATTGTCAGCTGTCAGATCGCTAGGATATTCCACCAGTGTCAGATCGCTAGGATATTCCACCAATGTCAGATCGCTAGGATATTCCACCAAAGTCAGATCGCTAGGATATTCCACCAATGTCAGATCGCTAGGATATTCCACCACTGTCAGATGGCTAGGATATTCCACCAATGTCAGATCGCTAGGATATTCCACCAATGTCAGACATCAGATGGCTAGGATATTCCACCAATGTCAGATCGCTAGGATATTCCACCAAAGTCAGATCGCTAGGATATTCCACCAAAGTCAGATCGCTAGGATATTCCACCAAAGTCAGATCGCTAGGATATTCCACCAATGTCAGACATCAGATGGCTAGGATATTCCACCAATGTCAGATGGCTAGGATATATCACCATTGTCAGACATCAGATCGCTAGGATATTCCACCAGTGTCAGATCGCTAGGATATTCCACCATTGTCAGCTGTCAGATCGCTAGGATATTCCACCAATGTCAGATCGCTAGGATATTCCACCATTGTCAGCTGTCAGATCGCTAGGATATTCCACCAGTGTCAGATCGCTAGGATATTCCACCAATGTCAGATCGCTAGGATATTCCACCAATGTCAGATTGCTAGGATATTCCACCAATGTCAGATCGCTAGGATATTCCACCAATGTCAGACATCAGATTGCTAGGATATTCCACCAATGTCAGATCATTAGGATATTCCATCAATATCAGACATCAGATCGCTAGGATATTCCATCAATATCAGACATCAGATGGCTAGGATATTCCACCAATGTCAGATCGCTAGGATATTCCACTAATGTCTGCTGTCAGATTGCTACCATACTCCAGCAATGTTAGGTCCCACCTCTCTCTAGGAAGAAGCCCTCAAAGTGAATGAGAGCGCACTGCACACGCGCAGGGTGCCCACCATTTACTTCTATGAGAGTTCCAAAAATAGCCGAGCGAGCGAGTCATTCCTAACTCACATTGGTGGAATATCCTAGCTATATGCCATCAATGCATGAGGCAAGACAATCCCTTAAAGGGCATATTCATCTATGGTCGTTTTGATGCTGAAATTTCTGCTTACCGCCCCATTCATCTGAATAGGAGTTGTGGAAATCCATGCACATGCTTCAGTCGCAGAACACATGTGAATATACCCTTACAGGAGTTGATGTAATTTGCCCCTTTGGAGGTGTGGGGTGATATACGGTATTACTCCATGTTGCCAGATGTCAATAGATTGTAATATTAATGGTAATGTCGTTGATTGATTGATACGGCAACTAATTACACATTAATGAATAATCCCATCATCCCTATTCATATATCATCCACTGCCCCGGGGAGGAAATAATCTAATATTCTTGCTGTCGTTGACACAGATGGACAGATGTTGAAGAGCTGAACATGTTAGCCTAATGTTACTTGCATGAAGAAGTTGTAGTAACACCAACATCTGGGGAGCCTGGGGGGAAATGGCTGCTCTGTCACATAAGGAAACAACAGTGGTACTAATGAAATGGGATAGCTGGGCCTTAAAGAGCACCGCCTGCAAGATCAACTCTTGCATACTGCCTGGTAGGGTTGATCCTGCTGATTAAAATTATACCTGTCTTGTGGGAATCAGTTGTAGTGTTCCCGAGAAACAAGACTTTTAATCTTTATGGAACTGAAGGCTTCAGTGCACCAAGGGGCGTGTCAAGCACTGGACAAAGGAGGAGCCAAGATGCATTTTGGGGCTAGGCCCCACCCCATGGTGCACTGACGTCTTTATTTACACGAAGAATAAGTCTTTTCTTCTCAGGAACGCCACAACTGATTTTCACAAGACAGGTATCATTTTAACCACTTCAGACCCCCTAACCCCCTAGCTTAAACCCCCTTAATGACCAGGCCACTTTTTACAATTCTGCACTACACTACTTTCACCGTTTATTGCTCCGTCATGCAACTTACCACCCAAATGAATTTTACCTCCTTTTCTTCTCACTAATAGAGCTTTCATTTGGTGGTATTTCATTCTTGCTGACATTTTAACTTTTTTTGATATTTTGCTTTTTTTGATGAAAAAAACTACATTTTTCGCTTTCTGTTGTAAAATTTTTCAAATAACACTATATTTAAATTTAAATTTTTCTCTAAATTTATTGTTCTACATGTCTTTGATAAAAAAAAATGCAATAAGTGTATATTTATTGGTTTGGGTAAAAGTTATAGCGTTTACAAACTATGGTGCAAAAAAGTAAATTTCCGCACTTTGACTTTCAGAGCACCTGTCCTGTTTCCTGACGTACTACAATGCCCAGACAGTAGAAACACCCCATAAGTGACCCCATTTCCGAAAGTAGACACCCTAAGGTATTCACTGAGGGGCATAGTAAGTTCATGGAATTTTTTATTTTTGTCACAAGTTAGCGGAAATGGAATTTTTTTTTTCAAAAAATTTCATTTTCCGCTAACTTGTGTCAAAAAATAAAAACTTCCATGAACTCACTATGCCCCTCAGCGAATACCTTGGGGTGTCTACTTTCTAAAATGGGGTCACTTGTGAGGTTTTTCCACTGCCCTGGCATTTTAGGGTCTCCGCAATCATTACACGTATGGCCAAAAATAGGAGTTTTTGCTATTTTCCTTATATTAGGCATTCGGGTAATGAGAATTTTTTTTTTCCGTTCAGCCGCTGGGCCTTTGGGGGGGGGGGTGTTGATTGGTGCACTTTTTTTTCCCCTCTGGTGGTCCCAAGCAAAGAGACCACCAGGAGAGAAGGCAGCAGGCATATCAGACGCT
Organism: Bufotes viridis; assembly: GCA_033119425.1. Taxonomy (NCBI): domain Eukaryota; kingdom Metazoa; phylum Chordata; class Amphibia; order Anura; family Bufonidae; genus Bufotes; species Bufotes viridis. Next base: position 28,308,728 of record CM065590.1, read on the forward strand.
GTTCATAAAACAGCGTCTGATATGCATTTTTTTCTAACTTATACAGCCTGCCAGCGCGCGATCAGCGCTGGCAGGCTGTACTACAGTTACATGCGAGTGCGCCAATTGGCCGCACTGCGCATGTGCGAGCGCATCAGCACGTCCTCTTGCGTCTCGCGAGAGGACGCTCCGATGCGTCCAGGAGGAATAAACCGACCGCCCGCAGGACGCAATCCTGCGTACGGCGGTCGGCAAGCAGTTAATCAGCATGTTCAACCCTACATTCCTGGGTTAATAGGCTGGATCGTGCTGACAGGTGCTCTTTAAATGGGTTCATCTAAGGTTAGAAGAACATAGTTGCCTTCTTCTATAACACAGACCCATGACTAGCCACAGGTTGTGGCTCAGCTCCATGGAGTGAATGGAGGTCTCAGCTGCAATTCCAGACACAACCTCCAGACAGGTGTGGTGCTGTTTGTGGAAGAAATGAGACATGTATTTCTAATAGTGGACAAACTCTTGTGTACAAGGAGCTTCAGCGCCACTGCTTGTGTGTAACAGAAGGGTCCTAGGGTAATTACTAGGGATGAGCAAATCGACTTCGGATGAAACATCGCATTAAACTTCGTTCCAAAACTGTACGGAGCAGGAGCTTCGTCCAGTATTAGAATGTATTGGCTCCGATGGGCCAAAGTTATTGCTTTGTGGAGTCTCGCAAGACTTCGTGTAATAACGTCATAATTTTTTGTACTGTAAAAAACATTTCCCGAACTCGGGTTCGGCTCCAAGGTACATGACATGGCAGAGGACAAGCGATGATAGGTATTTGTACTGTAAAAACATTTTTCCCGGAGTAGGAAAAAAAAACATTTCCAGCAGGAATTTGCATAACTGACAGCAGCGCCTCAGTACAGACAGCCATGTAGGACGCTCACGACATCTGGTGCTCAGTACGGGGTCATTAGAGGCACTAGTCACTCACCTGGCGCACACGCTAAGCCTACACAACATGACCACTGCTGTAAGACGCGGCGCAAGCAAACCAGTGCGGATCCTCACTGCAGTGTGTCAGCAGGACTGTGTCACGGTGGGGAGTGGGGAAACCCCCCAGCTTACAATGTCCACGGCTACTAGGCCAGGATGCAAGGAACAGGGAGCTGGTCTACCTCCTATAGCGTCCCTATAGCTGCCCCTAGACTCCTGACTGTACGAGCCACCTTCTATGGTAAGGAGGCCCATACCCATGAACCTGGAGCCCTGGCATCCCTGTATTGCCCTGAAGGATGGTGACAGGGCAGAGGCCACCTATTCATCCTACACCACAGATGAAAGGTGTCTCCAGAGGCCCAGAAGCTAACTAATTAATAGACGTAGTATACACCTGAACGGCAGGTAAGTATAACACAGCAACAAACACCAAAAGTTACCAACACTTACCTACCGCTGCCGAGATGGAGTGGAGACGCCAAGATCTACCCGCACCTCCATGCAGACACCAGATGCACGGAGGCTCCGGGCAGGAAACACACTGTCTAGTTTTGCTTAAACCCCTCCGGGAAAGCAACCCCCTTCCGGAGGAGACAACCACACGTGTGAAGAGCACACCTACACGGAACATCCACCATACATACCTCCACACAAGCCCACACCAGAAACCAACACACAAGGTGGGGGAAGGGAAGAAGGAGGAACACACCAAGACACCACGCAGGACTTACCTAAAGGACCTCGATGCCAACCAAGGGTGGCTCACATAGATAGGGGAATACACAGCCAAGGGGCAGAGCTCCTACACCTAGCTGAATAACATACAAACTGACCTCAGGCTCAACCACACCAAATATAAAGAGCCCTGAGGCCACCCCCAGCTCACCTAGCACCAAATAAAAGGGAACGTGACTTGTATGCAAATCCACCATGTTGCCTGCGGCAACCACACGTGAGGCTGCCATGTCACCGTCCACACATGCGGCAACCACAAAACCTTGCCGCTGGCAACAGCATGCAAAGCAACCGAGTCACGACCTCACCAAGGGTCTGTCCTTGCCGCGCGCCCTAGACGAAATGTAGTTCCGGCCCGTGCGTAAACCACGCCTCTTTCTCCTCAAGGAGGCACAATAATGTGTATAATTCGGGGACAATCGTGTCTGTAGCGGCATTAGCTAGTTGAGTAGGGGCCCTGGGAACAGGGGAAGCAGGACCCACCAGAGTCCCAGGTAGGACTCAAGCAGTATTTATAGTTATCTTAGTATAATCAGGGGGCGGGGCTTTACACCCACTCCAGGCCCCCTCCTTCCATGGGCCCCATAGCAGCTGCGTGGTCTGCCTGTATTAGCGGTACGCCACTGATTTTCAAGAGATACCGGATAGTAGAGACTTGCAGACAGGCAGCATCAGGACAGAAGTGGTGGGAGAGGAAAGTATGACTTCTTTTATTCTCTTGAAGGAGTTTTCTTGAAAGGATTTAAAATGGACACCAGCAACCTGTCTTAGAATGTGAGCAGGACTGGTTGCCCCACTTGCAGAGCGGCCTAGGGGAAATGACGAGGCAGGGCCTCACTGCACTGCTCTACAATAGATGGTAATGATGTGATCCTGCCTATGATGTCATCAGGGCTGAGCAGCCTGACAGGACCGCTCACTAGAGTGTCTTGTGTAGTGAGGCCTCGACTCCTCATCTCCTCCGCAGCTCTGCAAGTGAAGACAACCAGTCCTCCGCACATTCTAGGACAGGTTGCTTCCTCTACAGATTACTGATAATTGGGGGTCCTAGCAGCAGGCTGCTCTGTGACCAACTTATAGAAGGGGCTCTCTACCAAAACCAGATTGTCCAAAATAGAGATCGACTTTTTAATAGTTAATAGTTTTACTGTTATCTCTACAGAATAAGAATTCTGCAGAATTTACAATAAATACGTAGTAACTAAAATCAGCAAAATAATGTTACGATTGACTGGAGATCTAAATGATGAGTTACAAGGGGTCCCCAAGTTACAATATTAATTGCTTCAGAGATGACCATTGATAACCATTCTAGGTAGAGTCCATAACTCTATGGAAAACTGGTAATTGTCATCCCAAGATAAGAGAAAATTGACATTTTTTAGGGAAATAAGAAGATAACTACAGCAGATAAAGCATGAATAGATGCTGGAAGCTTTAAATCACTTTCTATGAGGAGGACATGAGCTTCTTCAGTGTCCTCTATGGCAAACAGTGCACCTCAAAAACAAAATGGAGCCAACCTCGCCTGGTGTCCAAAGGAGGAGCTCATGGAGTAGTGCCACCCTGCTCTGTGGTTAGACAACCAATGCAGGTTTTTGTGTTGAGCCTAGTCCCCAGCCTAGGGAAGACCATTGTAAGATGAAGATTTTGTATCCTGAGGTCATTGTATCTTGAGGGACCCATGTACTGAAAATCAATTGTAATAAATCTCCTCCATCTCTAATTCCATTCCCTGGATACTCTCCCGTCTGATGAAAGAGGCAGCATGGAGTTGGTGACATATCTCCACGTTCTAATATGATGATCAGATCAATAGGGCGATGGGGAGGACATCTAATCAGCACCTCCTCGGATCAAGAGAGATCAGCATCACAGGCCGAGATATTGCCACATGTAAATGGTCTTCAATTCTCCTCTTTATAGAAGAAGGATAACGTTCAGAGAGAAAGGGATGGAAGTTTAGGGACTGGCAGGGTTTGTGCTGACTGTTGTGGTTTTAGGTATAGATATATTTACAGAAGATAGATAGATAGATAGATAGATAGATAGACAGATAGTATGAGATAGATAAATAGATAAATCTATAGACAGATAGAAATGACAGATAGATAGATAGATAGATAGATATGACATAGATAGATAGATAGATAGATAGATAGATTATATAAGATAGATAGATAGGAGATAGATAGATAGATAGATAGATAGACAGATGTATAGATAGATAGATAGATAGATAAATAGATAGATAGTAGAAAAAAGGCAGCACTTGAACAAGTAGTATGCCAGGCAGGGTGCCAGCGACCAGAACAAGAAACCAGAAACAAAATTGCAGAACTTGGTTTAAGTCCAATCAAAAGTGATTTATTCCCTTGCGGTATCTACAGAAAGCAGCGTCTCAGTCTTGTCACAATACCTTTTTCATTTTTTTGATAGATAGATAGATATGAGATAGATGATAGATAGATAGATAGATAGATAGATAGATATGAGATAGATAGATAGATAGATAGATAGATAGATAGATAGATAGATAGACAGATAGATAGATAGATATGAGATAGCTCTTAGGCTACTTTCACACTTAGCGTTGGTGCGGATCCGTCTGTTTATTTGCACAGACAGATCCGCACCTATAATGCAAACGTTTGTGTCCGTTCAGAACGGATCCGTTTGCATTAGCTTTAAAGAAAAATGACAAAGTCCAAAACGGATCCGTTTTGAATTACATTGAAAGTCAATGGGGAACGGATCCGTTTTCAAATGCACCATATTGTGTCACTGACAACGGATCCGTCCCCATTGACTTACATTGTACGCTGCGTTTTGGTGTCCGCCTCCAAAACGGAATAGAGGCGGAACGGAGCCGAACTGATGCGTTCTGAGCGGATCCTTATCCATTCAGAATGCATTGGGGCTTAACTGATCCGTTTTGGACCGTTTGTGAGAGCCCTGAAACGGATCTCACAAACGGAATCCAAAACGCTAGTGTGAAAGTACCCTTATTCGTATGGTTTTCATTACATTTTGTTTTCATTACTTTTATTTATTTATTGCTTCCCCAATTACATAATGGTGTAGAATATTATGCTAAAGAAATACAAATATATTAGATAGATAGATAAATAGATATATATGAGAAATATAGAAAGATAGATATGATAGATAGATAGATAGATAGATAGAAAGATAGATAGATATGAGATAGATAGATAGATAGATAGATAGATAGATAGGAGATACGTAGATAGATAGATAGATAGATAATAGACAGACAGATAGATAGATAGACAGACAGACAGATAGATAGATGATAGATAGATAATGGACAGACAGACAGACAGACAGACAGATAGATAGATAGATAGATAATAGACAGACAGATAGATAGATAGATAGACAGACAGACAGATAGATAGATAGACAGATAGATAATAGATAGATAGATAGATGATAGAAAGATAGATAGATAGATAGATAGATAGATAGATAGATAGATAGATAGATAGATATGAGATAGATAGATATGAGATTAGATAGATAGACAGACAGACAGACAGATAGATAGACAGACAGACAGACAGATAGATAGATGATAGATAGATAATAGACAGACAGATAGATAGATAATAGACAGATAGATAATAGATAGATAGATAGATAGATAAATAGATAGATAGATAGATGATAGACAGACGGACAGATAGATAGACAGAAAGACAGATAGACAGACAGACAGACAGATAGATAGATAGATAATAGACAGACAGATAGATAGATAGACAGATAGATAGATAGACAGATAGATAATAGATAGATAGATAGATGATAGATAGATAGATAGATAGATGATAGAAAGATAGATAGATAGATAGATAGATAGATAGATAGATAGATAATAGATAGATAGATAGACAGATAGATAGATAGACAGATAGATAGAGAGATAGATAGATAGATAGATAGATAGATAGATAGATAGATAGATAGATAGATAGATAGATACTAGATAGATAGATAATAGACAGACAGATAGATAGATAGATAGATAGATATGAGATAGATAGATAGATAGATAGATAGATAGATAGATAGATAGATAGATAGATAGATATTAGATAGATAGATAGATAGATAGATTGATAGATATGAGATAGATAGATAGATAGATAGATAGATATATACATAGATAGATAGGTAGATATGAGATAGATAGATAGATAATAAGATAGATAGATATGAGATAGATAGATAGATATTAGATAGATAGATAGATATGAGATAGATAGATAGATATTAGATAGATAGATAGATAGATAGATAGATATTAGATAGATAGATAGATAGATAGATAGATAGATAGATAGATAGATATGAGATAGATAGATTGATAGATATGAGATAGATAGATATTAGATAGATAGATAGATAGATAGATAGATAGATAGATGAGATAGATATGAGATAGATAGATATATACATAGATAGATAGGTAGATATGAGATAGATAGATAGATAGATAGATAGATAGATAGATAGATAGATAGATAGATAGATATTAGATAGATAGACAGACAGACAGACAGAAGTCTGGCCGAGTCCTCGCGGCTTCTCCGGCAGGGACGCGGGGAGGGGCCAGAGCGGAGGAGGGAGCTGCCTTCTCTCTCCCTCTCATCCTCGTTCACTCTCTGCCCAGGTCTGACACAGGCAGGAGCTGCAGTGCAGCCAAGCTTCACCCCCTCCCTAAGGGGCATCTCATGCCTGCCTGAGCTCTGCACACACTCATACGGGGACACCCACCTGGAGACAGGAGAAGGGGTGGCAGTCAGGATGCCAACCCCATGAGCATGGTGTTTATGGTGGCACAATGACGGTCCCCCTGCTAAAAATCGGGGCCGTGCTCAGCACTATGGCAATGGTCACCAACTGGATGTCACAGACGTTGCCATCACTTGTGGGTCTCAATGGCACCAGAGCTGGTACTTCAGAAAAAATAGTAAGTTCACGCCGGCGGCTTCTATTAATATTGATAGGCTGTGTCAGAGTTGGGCAGACTCCGGAGTGACACCTGTAGGCGCTAGCGATGCTCCAGTGCCGTGTGCGCCGTGTGGGAACTCCGTGTGTGCTCCGTGTGGGAACTCCGTGTGTGCTCCGTGTGGGAACTCCGTGTGTGCGCCGTGTAGGAACTCCGTGTGTGTTCTGTACATCTCATGCATGCCGGCCCATCTCAGCATAGCAGCCAGCACATTTGGTATTCTCCAGTATATCTGTCCTGAAAGGTGGTGTTTCAACCACTAATTAAAATGATTTCTACATATCTAGATATTATTATATGTTTTTGTGCTTTATCGTAGACTCTATTATATCAACAGATGTAGCAGTGCTGAGTTTGTCAGAGCAGCAGGCTGTTAGTGAATGGTGTTATCACAATGCATTATCTGTGGATATTTAAAGGACTGTCCGTAAATCTAAGAGTTCCCTTCTTGACTCAACGACTTATCACAGGCAGTTTAGCTCTGCTAGGTCTTTATTTTTGCAGAATATCTATCTATCCATCTATTATCTATCTATCTATCTATCTATCTATCTATCTATCCAATTATCTATCTATCTATCTATCTATCTATCTATCTATCTATCTATCTATCTATCTCTCTATCTCTCTATCTATCTCTCCTATCTATCTATCTATCTATCTATCTATCTATCTATCTATCTATCTCTCTATCTATTATCTCTCTATCTATCTATCTGGAAGCCAATACATGCCTATAGCTTTTTGCTTCTATAAAGATGTATATCAGCACCAGACAGGAAGAAGCTGCCGCCTTGCTCCCAGGAGCTAACACTTCAACTCCTCTAAAGCAAGATTGATATATCTTGTTGCACGCAACTAAACTGAATAAAACATTTAAAATAAAGGGGATTTATAGATGGAAGAAACATTGATTAGATAGATAGATAGATAGATAGATAGATAAAAGATTACAAGATATCAGATAGTAATGCGTAGATAGATAATAGCTATAAGATTGATGAGATAGGTAAATATATAAGTAGATATGATATAGATATCAGATAGATATCAGATAGATAGATAGATAAATAGTTAATAGCTATGTAGATATATTGATAGCTAGATATGTAGATAGATAGATCGATAGATAGATAGAATATCAATAGGCAGGGAGGTAGGGTACTGATAGATATGACAGACAGGTAGCTATCTAACTGAAGTTGTATCTCATATTATTTTTTCTATTCCCATTGCACTTATTTCTATGAAGGAGAGAAGCCGATATCTCCGTGATAGTAAATAACCTCCTCGCTATTAGTCTGGATTCCTGCCTTGCACCGTGGATGTACCGCTCCTCGTATTCTCTTATACTCCTATATAGCCCATATATCAACCATGGCAGAGACTGACTGAGTGCAACGGTTCGGATCAGATTGGGATTTGCTTCTAGTTAGTAGGTCACTTTTACCGAGGGTGATGATTAGACTAATGCTTTAATGCCTGGAGAAATGAAAATGTATGAGGGATTCGGTATAATGAGTGAACTTCACTGCTTCTGGGCTAGAATGTTAATTAGAAAGAAAGCTTAAAGGGGTCGTCCAGTCTTGGGTCTCTGTCGGGTAAGGCTGCTAGGAAAATGACCTTTTGTATTGAGGAGCCTCGAGCTAAAGTCACTAATTATGATTGGGGGAGGGGGTTTGGCTTTTACACGTATGTTTGGATACGTGAACATTATGTGGTGCCCATTTCATGGAGGTAGAAATCCTTAGGTCTAGCCATTGGAGGAGGGGCGTAACCTTGGATATGCCATCAAAGAGTTTACATTTTGAGATCTTAAAGCATTTCAAATTGTTGAAGATGGGCAAATGGTTTGCTTCTCAGCTGGGTTGTCCTACCCTACTTCTCCATGAGAAGAGTGGACCTTCTCAATGGTCCCCCTTTCTACAGGGATTACAAGTCCTATATAGAAGGAGTGGTGGGAAATCCTTTGGTCATACCATTGTTTTTATCTACATAAGATGAGACAGGATGGACCTTTTCTCCTGGTGGGTGTAATCCAGCAACATGTGGGAGGGGACATTTGTTTTCTCACCTGTAAATTAGTACCCTCTAAATTTACTGGGACAATATGACATCAGCCTGGATACTAGTAACTGTAACTGTCCTTAATTCATCACAAATGAAAACATTCTGGGTTGGTTTGGTTATTTTTGGGTTCTATCCTGGAAAAGTAATCTGGTGATCAAGTAAGCGTTAGGCAGACCCATCATTGGGTCAATCATCGGGGATGAGCGTTTGTATAAATGCCTGTTCCCGATAATTGGCCTGTGTAAAGGTATGGCCCATCACCCAATGAAGAAGCAAATGCTCATTCTTCAGATGATTGTATCATTTGGCCGGCAACCTTTTTAAACAGCAACCTTCTGCCCAGAAACAATGATTCTCTACGGGGAAGGTTGACCACAGTAGCAATCACTGGTCACCATGTAGAGGAGATGATTGCTCCTTGTAAATGCACCTTCACAGAAGTATTGAGAGCATTTGTATTCGTTCCTGATAATTTCCTGGAGAACAGTCATGTGTAGGACCATTAGAGTGGATTGTGTCTCCGGGCAACAGTGGTCATGGGCTCCTTATGAACAACCATAGTAATAGTCATAGTAATTCTGAGGACCATTTGCCTCATATTTTGTAGACTCTTCTTAGAATCACGTGTGAGTCCTTTCTGGCCATCGGTCATTGAGCATTGCCTTAATGCCCAAATTGTAAGTCTAGCAGCGGTCACGGGCTCCTTACGAACAACATTAGCTGTTTTAATAGACTGGAGTAATTTGTGGACCATTCACCTTCTATTTTGCATCTGGCCACGGGTCATTGAGCATTGCCCTAATGTCTAAATGTTTAGTCAATCCTGGAATATAAGTAAGCGAGAGAATGAGGTGCCTTCACTTAAAAAAGGAACTGAGATGAGGGGGGGGAACATCCTCCGAATCATATATCTGTAACAATTGTGAGTGAGTGGTGGAAATTATCATCACCAGGAGGAGGCCCCAAATCTTATAGGAATTCCCCTTCATCAATATCTATTGTGGAACATTATATTTTGGGAGCACTGACAGCTGGGGCCACATTAGTATATCAGATGCTATGTAGACAGAAAGGATGCTCTATCTCTCTGATGTTAGGAATCATCTCTTTTATACCTTAAAAATGTGGCTAATTATTACCATTATGGCCCATATACCGTACGTTTCTGGTTATCAGAGACTAAATTGCAGTTCTAGATATCTATCATTTTATTACTTCTTCTTATGCCGATCCGACCCCCAACAAATTAGATGAACTGCTTGTCAGAGACTCTAGCCTACTTATAATAAGTGGAAATTCTCCTCGTTGAGGGACTGTCCTTGTGTGAATTTGCATTTTTATATGTTGAGTATCTTTTGCAAGGTAAGACTATTAACTCGAGCTCCTTTGACGATCAGGCCTTAGCCATCCTCATGATCAGCTCACCTTTAGCATTAGTCTATCAGCTCTAGCACAAAGCAAACCAGAAAGCCCTAGAAGTCAGCTCAACAGCTCCTGTCTGAGAGAGAGCCGCTAGGCATTATCCACTGCCCGGCACAGCCAGGTCTATAAATAACCTTGGCTGCTAGCCTTGTCTCCACTCTTAAAGGAGGTGACAGAAGGGAGGGCTTCCCCACTCATTAACCCCTACAACATTAGCTATCTGTTTTTTAATTAGATGGTTAATCTGGAAAGCATGATAGGTCATGTCGAGATTGTAAAACTATAGTAGGAAAAAAAGAGAAGCTTGATGCCAGAAGAAAGAGGTCAACAAGAGTGTGTTGATGTGATATCTTAATTGGACCTATGGCATAAAACAACTTGCCCAATGTAACGGAAGTCAATTGTGATGTCATGAATATATTCTGCTCTCCTCGGAAGATTCGAAAACGGGGGAAAAGCAGTGCAGCCACAACCTTGTTCTGTAATCATCCATGATGGTAAACAGCTCACGAGTACAAGGAAGGTTCAGATAATGAAGGGTGTCCCAGGCAGTGTTGACTTGATTTAATTAGGAATGCACCAAGCAGTGCAATTAAGATGCACCTAAGAAGCAAAAAGCTATTAGGTAGCTGATAGAACCCAAACATAAGCAAGGAAGCAATCGTTTTTATATTAACTCTTACATAGTACACCTAAAATGATTGGTTGTCAACCCTTTCCAAGTGTAAGCCTGGCGCTCTTGGAACTAGAATTCCCAGTATCATTGTTTTGTCAATCCCAATTTTTTTTTTTTAAGGTTTTTGAGACTGTAAGGCCTCTTTCACACGAGCGTCGCGGGTGAGGGCCGGATGTGATGCCCACGCTAGTAGGCATGCAATTTCAATCAGTTTTGTCTGTGATTGCGTTCCCTGTTCAGTTTTTTCCACGAGAGTGCAATGCGTTTTGCACGTGCGTGATAAAAAACTGAATGTGGTACCCAGACCCGAACCCGGACTTCTTCACTGAGGTTCGGGTTTGGGTTATGTGTTTTGTTGATTTTATTATTTTCCCTTCTAACATGGTTATCAGGGATAATAATAGCATCCTTAATACAGATTGCTAAGTAAAATGTCCATTGAGGGGCTAAAAAATAAAAACATAAACTCACCTCATCCACTTGATCGCGCAGCCGGTATCGTCTTCTTTCTTCTTCCTGCAGGACCTGCAAAAGGACCTGCTCTGACGTAATCGTGCCCACCCCTCAATGGACATTTTAGTTAGCATTCTGTAGAATGCTATTATTTTTCCTTCTAACCATGTTAGAAGGGAAAATAATACCGTGAATTTACTTTAATGGGGTCTGGGGTTGCTCACCCCTTTTTGCTAACATCATCTCCTAGCAACCATGAAAATAGAACCGCATCCGCACTTGCTTGCACATGCTATGCAATTTTCACAAAGCCTCATTCATTTCTATGGGGCCTGTGTTGCATGAAAAATGCAGAATATAGAACATGCTGCAATTTTCACGCAACGCACAAGTGATGCGTGAAAAACAATTGCTCTTGTACACAGCCCCATTGAAATGAATGGGTCCGGATTCAGTGCGGGTGCGCATTGTACCCGCGCTGAATACTCGCCCTTGTGAAAGGGGCCTGAAATGTATCCAACGTGTAGGCCTCACCATTAGAGCAGTACAAAAAAAAAATCCTTAAAGGGTTTGCATCAACTTTCTGTAAAACAATCATTTATGAAGGTAGCTGTCATTTTGTATTCTATGTCTTAGGCCATTATTGTTCCCATCTGGGCTGTGGTAACATGACTACGTCCATGCCACTCTTATTTCCTGTGATGATATGTCCATGGTCATGTCTAAGCAGCAACAGGGGCAGTGATAGAGGATTGTCTATGTAACTAGTTGGGTGGCAGGAGCGATAAGCTAGCTGGGTGTCGATAGGGGCGGTGCTGGAACTGTGACAGAGGAAGGAGAAGTGCATCATGGGTTTGGTTGGATGTAGTAAGAGCAAGTACTGCACACTGGATGGAAAAAAATCAAAGTTTAAAAAAAAATAAAAACACAAGAAAGATGTACATGATGTAAGAAACTACATGAGCATATCTGTTAAAAACGGTAGTAATCCCAGAAAACCCCTTTAATACACAATGATCCAGTGTAAAAGTTTTCGGCCACCATCTTCCTCTTCCTGGCAGTCTACTTTAGTAATGCCATAGGCATAGATGACCAGGTTTTGACTGGTCCTACAGAGTACCACCATCAGTGGTCCAAAGATCTGATGCAATGCTGGATCTTAAAGGCGTTGGCCCATCTGGGACATTGATGGCATATTGCTAGGATATTCTATTAATGTCACTCCTATCTAGGGAATGGGGCCCCCAAAGTGAAGGATGGCACACAGCGCATTCTCCGCTATGGGTGTTCCAGAAGATAGCTGACGGGACATGCTCGGCTAATGTTGGAAGTCCCATAGTTGTAAACGGAGTGTGGCTGGTCTCTGTCCACTTTGAGGCTCTCGTTCTGGGGATAGGATCAGGTCTCACAGGTGGGACCCACACTAACTGACATTGATAGCATATCTTAACGAATATGCCTTCAGTGTCTCAGATGGGAATACTCCTTTAGAGATGCATAAGACAGCCCCAATTTAAGCTCATCACAAGAGGCCCATTTTTATGAATTTATTCACAAATATAATGATAGAAGTTACTAAAGTGGCTCTCATGAAAGACAACCCCTTTCAAAAATATTCGTTGGGAAGATCTCCTTGGTTCTCCTTGGTTGCTTACTCAAGCTAAATTTAGTTGGAGCAGAGACGGCTGCTGCAGGGGTAATGTAGTATTATGTAGGGCTAATTCAGATCAATCGTCATCCTCAAGACCAGGATCCTGTCTTTAAAGGTGGCTTATCGTTCTGGCTCATAGAGCGACGGACCACCTCTATGAATTTCTTATGCATGAAGAGGGCAAATGAACTGGGTTTTTTTCATAAGAAAAGTGGACATGCACGTGTCCTTCGTAGATGGATGGATGCCTTCAGAATTATTTTCTTTGGTGAACTGAAGGCATGTGAATCGAATATTGCGTGAAACTACTCCTTTCCAGTTCTTTTACATTCTGCCATACTCAAGTGGATTTTGGCGAGGAAGAGGATGGCACCTATCCTTAGAAGCATAAGAACCAATATATATGATAAAAAGTTCACCTAGCCTGCAGAAGTCAACTAATCCTGAAGCCAAATGTAGTAAAGTGATTAGAAGAATCTATTTCCTCTCTTCTTATTAATCTAGATGTGTCAAACGGTTTCTTCACGGGTAAATTAACATTCCGGTGGCAAATGCTGGCAATGTCCTAGCAACAGCCAAGTGGAATAGCTGCATCTTAAGAAAATATGTTTTCAGAGCAGCTCAAATATATTTAGGAAATATAAATTATATTAGGTTAAACCTGCAACAGTCATTGAGGATCATGGATCCTTAATGGTCATAACTGACTTGAGAGGTTGAACTTTAGATGTTCTTATAAAAATCTCCCACATTTCTTTAATACTGTAAGTCAGAAATCCATTTTCAAAGAGGCAAATGACAGTTCAACCTTTAGTTATATCCTGTCAGAGAGAAATGTCAGACGATGGGAGACATTTTTATAAGACTCCTTAAATTGGATGTCTTGGCTGTCATTCTTAACTCTACCAACCAAGAGCGGTTACATGTCATATAGGCAGACAGGTGACTGCTTGAGGCAGAATTCAGGTTGCCTCATACATGTACTTCTTCTTGATGGACAGTGTGAACCTGCACAACTCTTTATAGTGACCTCCACGTTTGCAAATTAAAGCTCCCTTTGTTCTACAAAGATGGTCCAGTTTGAAGCTCCTGATCCCACCAACTACCAAAATTACTTGGTTGAAAATTTTGACCTACACAGGCCATTCAAATCCAATGTATGATGTTAATGTGTTGACCCTGAGGAAATAAAACCCATATGAAACAGATGTCAAGTTCCTCATATTAGGGACAATATTCTTCTCGACTACAAATAATGCAATCAGAATTAATCCCTGGATAAATGGGCCATCTTCAGATGTCTAGAGCACACACTTTATATCTTGCATTTCAAAAAAGAGAACCAGACCCTTCTTGAACTTCAACAAATCATCCATCACAAAATCTTGTGGCAGAGAGTTCTATAGTCTCTTTGCTCTTACAGTAAAGAACCCCCTTCTGTGTTAATGGTGAAACCATCTTTCCTCAGAACAGGATGCCCCCTTGTCATGGTTACAAGCAGAGAAAAGATCTCTTTTCTCTCCATTCATATAGTCATACATACTGTAGTTTTGAGATCGCCCCTATGAAGTTTTTCTTCCATACTGTTATTTTTTATGTGATAGATGGGCCTTTGGACTTCTCAAGCCCCAGATGAACTCTTGTTGTTACCTTGATTAATTCTCCTCTTGACCACTGCAACGCATTACTAATCGGTTTCCCTCTCACTAAACTCTTTCCCCCTCAGTCTGTCCTAAATGCTGCAGCCAGCCTCATCTATCTATCCAACCACTATACTGATGCTACTAGCCTGTGCCAGTCACTAGACTGGTTGCCCATCCACCACAGAATACAGTGTAAACGTCTCACCCACAAAGCTCTGCACAGTACTATAACTCCATACATCTCCTCCCTCATTTCGGTCTTCTACCCTACTCATGCACTCCATTCTGTTAGGGACCTAAGATTAACATCCTCCATAATTTGTACCTCTTACTTCTTTCTTCAAGACTTTTATCGAGCTGCACCTACTCTCTGGAATACTCTGCCCTGGAATATCAGGTCAATTCACAACTTCTCCACCTTCAAACGTGCCTTAAAAACACATATTTTCAGGCAGGCTTATCAAGCTGCTTAAAATTACTATATTACCCTGAGTAAACCTCTCCCCCACCAAATACTCTTGCCTGACCTCGATCCTCTAACAGTCAGAAACCCGAAGCAGATCGGCCGGCACTACTTCTTTCAGTTCTATAATGGCTTGAATCCTACTTATCACAATCAACTACCTTATGTGTCACCCCCAATTCCGCATAGTTTGAAAGCTCTTGCGAGCAGGACCCTGACTCCTGGTGTTTCATTTGTATATTAGCCGGTTACTTTTGTTTTGTACATGAACACGATGAATTTGTAAAGCGCTGCAGAATATGGTGGCGCCATATAAATAATAATAATAATAATTATTATTATTATTATTATTATTAATACCTCTATGTCCTTGGTTGGAGGATAAATGAACCTCAGATGCTCCTGTTAAAATAATGATATGGTGACATGAACTAGCACAAGAAGGACACCCCATTTGGTTGTTGCTATTTAATATATTTTCCTTTATTCCCGTTCCTATCTTCATCAGTTTTCATACTACTGAATATTGGCCGAGTACTGGGCACCCGTCCTTGCATCCTCACCAGTGCAGCATTATCGTTCCTAACTGAAAGTCATTTGAATACTTGCTTCCCAAAAATGTGACTCCCTGTGATCATTTATGAATGGGTGCTAGGGCATAACTACTGCCATATAAGCTATATGAGGGAGTACCCAGAGTAATAACGACAGTCAACGGATTACTATGGTGAAGCAGGGAACCTGCAGCATCTTGCTCCACCATTGATACTGCTGCTGGTTCTCAGTTCAAGAAAGGGGGAAGAAAGATGCACCATGACAGGAAGGGGCAGAGCCCCAAAGCATGCAGTACGTGCACTGGTGGCAGGCAAGTGAAAGTAGTCAGCGAGATGTGTGAAGATCTTCAAAGGAAGTTAGAGAGCAGCAGAGAAATAGCTTAGATCCCAGATTTTTAATCAATTGCGACCACTACATCAAGGTGACTACGAAGTGGGAGTGGGGTTTGCTATGAGCTCCAACTTTTTCCAGTAATGTCCATGGTTGAGTGACCCTTCTAAAGAAAGGGGTTGTCCAAAGAGGACAACCAAGCCCGTTTTGAAGAAATAAAAACTCCAGTTGTCTCAGGCTTGGTATTTTGATAAATTGGGCACAAGACTTTATTTTTTCTGCCTTCGTTTAGAAGTCATATTTCTTCGTAAACACAGAAAAAAAGTGAAATATTAATATATTCTCTTAGAATATATAGAGGAAGGAGTCAAACTGAATATGAAATCACAAGACTCATAAAATATGATTGATTTTTATATCTAAAGCTTCAATGAAGTCCTTCTATGAAAGAGACATCATAGATAGCTGTGTCGTTGATCGTTATAGATGAGGTGACCCTGATCAAACAAGATTACAGCACCTTGGCTTAGGAAAAGGGATGAGTATTGTTTTTACTGACCTGCCTATAACACAATCTATGGGGATTTAAAATGGCTTAAATTACAAGCCAGGGGACAGTATATTCATTAGTACCAATAGTGTTATCCAAATGACTAAACTGAAGTATGTGCATTATGCATCAGTTGTCATGTCTCATTGTCACATATTTTTGGGAAGTCTCAAGATGTTGTCCAGGGCTGAAAACGTGGGTGTTTTATCTAAAAATAGTGCCATACCTGTCTACAGGTTGTGTATGCTATTGCAATGAGGCTCCATTGAAGAGAATGCGGCTGAGCACATGATACCAGACACAACTTGTAGACAGATGTGGTGCTGTTCTTGGGAGCAGACAGCCATGTTTATCTAATCCTGGACAATTCCTTGAAACAAAGGGTATCACCCAACAGGGGACGATTACTAGAATTGAGCGAATTTCTCAAAATTCATTTCAGGTCCAATTCGGTGAAATCACCAGTTGGATTAGATTTGGTCCAAATCAATTTTACTGGAATAGAAAGTGATCAGATTACTCCGAAAAGTCATGTATAATACCCTGGAGTCACCTAGGGCTGTATCCAACACTTTTCAAGCTCTTTAACACCAAGACCGAATTAGTAATGTCAAGGTGACAGTGACGTACATGGCTATGGGTGAAAGCAAGGTAGAAGGTGGTAACAGCCTGTTTAATAACACGCTGCACTGTCTGATTTTTTTAAATTAAAAAAACAGTCCAAAAATCCCTTTTTGGTGGCAGATGTCTTTTTCTCTATATTCTGATCCGTAAAATGGTGGCAGCCATTTTGAGTGATTTATCCAAGGTGAGTTGCAAGTTTCAAAATCACATTTTTTGAAAAATTCATAGCCAATTTGATTTGTGTAGGATTAATTCGCTCATCTCTAGTACCATCTGCTTCCATGTTAATAAAAATATGAAATGTGTGCTCTTCCATACCATTTTGGCCAAGAAAAGGGAAATTCTAAGTATGATTTCATTACTTTAGCTTGCTCGGTTGTAAGGATTACCTTGATGAGTAAGGCTACTTTCACACTAGTGTTATCTCAGAAGCGGTCCAAAACGGATCAGTTTTGCCCTAATGCATTCTGAATGGAAAAGGATCCACTCAGAATGCATCAGTTTGCCTCCGTTCAGTCACCATTCTGCTCTGGAGGCGGACAGCAAAGTGCTGCCTGCAGCGTTTTTCTGTCCGCCATGTGGTGCAGAGCAAGTCGGATCTGACACAATAGAAAACTGATCCGTCCTCCATTGACTTTCAATAGTGTTCATGATGGATCCATCACGGCTATAGAAGACATAATTAACCGGATCCATTCATGACGGATGCATGCGGTTGTATTATTGTAACGGAAGCATTTTTGCAGATACATGACGGATGCCCAAAAAACGCTAATGTGAAAGTAGCCTTAGCCTCATAATGTATGTCTGATTCAGCTTCTTTACCCTTATATCCACTGCAGAAATAACCGAGACTTCCGGTAAAGTTGCCTTAGAAGTCACATAGCTATGACTAATGAAACGATGAAAGAGATGACAGAGACATAAACAAGACGATGACTAAAAGAGACTACGCAATGTGGGTTACTTTAGAGGGAGTAAAATAGACAAATGACTAACCTGTAATAGACAATGAAGACTTAGTGCTAAGTAAAAACTGAAAGAAAGTGACAGCCAAGCAACGGGATTGAGCAGAGCCGCTTGTTCCTGCCAGTAGCGCACACATGAGAACAATGGAACAAGTCCCCATGTGTCAGATGAGAGCTCCCAGCAGCTGTTTGACTTCACTTCTTATCATGCTCAAACCTCCTAGTTCCTACACCTCTCATATCCCATCTAGTCCATGAAATAGGAGGAAGTAGAGAAAATAAAACTATGAAAAGCGTCAGAAACAGGGTTGGATTTCAAAAAGTTGGCTACTAAGATGGGAATTTAAAAGTTTCCCTCCTTGATGTATTATCACAATTTTTTTAAACAATTTGGGGGAAATTTGTGAAGCGTTGTATTCCATTTTTCTGGTGTAAAAATGAGTAAATTTTGGCATACATCATTTAAAAAATTTACAACATTTCGTGATTTTACTGAAGTAAAATTTGTTTCAGCCAAGAAATCTGATTCGGGTACTTATCAATTCTACCTGAATTAAAAGTACTTTAAAAGTCTATAAGATATCTCACCCCCATTATCTTTCTCTCTCTCTCAAAACATTTTACCCAAGCTAATGTGAAGAAATTAAGATTCTACCAAATCAAAATCCTTTAAAAAATTCTGGTCAAATTGCGATGATAATTAATTGATTCATTCATCTCTGCTCTAGACTTGTCTAAAGATGTGCCAAACTTATCAACATGCGAAAGTTGAATAATTTGGCAAAAATTACATCAGCTTTTCAACTCAAAGTAGAAACAGGCACCAGCATTGGGTAAAAGGGAACCATAGTTATAAGGAAATGTTAGGTATTATTTTCCTGGTGCCAGGAACTGTTCCTGCCTTTTAATATAAAATATATATAATGGAGAGAAGATCTGTTAAACTTGGTGTGTAAATCCAACTTTATTCAGCCACCTTATGACAGTATTAGTTAGCCTTTCTATTGTAGGTATTTTGGTAGTTTGAAGCTGTTTGGATGCATTCTTGAGTGTGGCCTCAAATGTCTCACAAGTTATGTTTCAAAAGTTGTGGTAATAGTGCCTGGATTCCGGGTGGTCTAGGGTAGCAGACGTGTTCACGTCAGTGTTGTAGTTAATGGAGGGCTAAGGCTTACTTCCTTGGTTGTGTAAGGTAGTGGCAATGTTAATGTCAGTAGCCCTGGTGGTCTGTGCTATAGAAGTAGGGTTAAAGGGGTTTTCTGGGAGTTCGATATTAATGGACTACACTCAGGATAGGTCATCAATATCAAGATGTAACTAACTCACAGCAACCCTGCTGATAGGCTGGCCTCTTCCTAGGCCAGTGACTTCATGTTCACTGGTCACATGGCCTATGTGCAGCTCAGACCTTTTCAAGTCAATGAGCCTGGGCTGCAATACAAAGCACAGCCACTAAACAATGTACAACTCCATGATGGGTAAGCTGCAATAAGGCTACAGCGCTCCCTGGAGTGCCACAGCCTCTTCAAATAGCTTATTGGCAGGGGTGCCAGGTGTCAGACCCCCACCGAAGAAATATTGATTACCTACCCTGAGGAGGGGTCATCAATATTGAACTCGTGGAAATCCCCTTTAATACATGCTTCCCTTGTGATTTAAGTTAAGATAGGGGATAAGGCTTGCTTCCATGCTAGCTTATGGTAGTTAAGGGAATAATGCTCCTTTACCTAACGGCCTAGGATAGTAGAGGGTTTCATAAGTTATGTTGGCTTTGTCCCTGCTGCTCTATAAGTGGTGTACAAGGAAGAAACATTAAGGGCCAAGTTGTGATATGTTTTACTACCCAGAAAAGGAGGACCTGGTGTTTGTTTCCTCCTCTATGCCTCTGTTTATCATCCTTTATTCTTGCTACCAAATAGTACAGAAGTAAGGAACATGGAACATGGACTGGAGCCCTTCTATCCAAGGGAGCTATAGCAACAAAATGGTGTATCCTCTAATTATTAGAGGAACACCATTTTGTTGCTATGGCTCCCTTGGATAGAAGGGCTCCACTCCATGTTCCTGATTCCTGTAATATTGTAATACTTTTTAGAAATGGCCCAATCTCAAAACATCCAAGAACAACAAATTTTGGCTTTCCAAAGCTGGTATCTTCTGATATGCATCATGGTCAACATTCTGAGGGTCTCCTTGTTACAAGGGTGCGTACACATTACATTACATTCAGCATAAATTCGATTTGCCTAGAAGCCGAATTTCCTCATGCCTCGTGTCAGCGAATCGATTTAACCTGTAATAGAATAAAAAAATAAAAAATTCTAACTTACTTCCTCCATTTGCTTGTGACTGGCCACCAGCCTTCATCTTGCTTGAAGATCTCGGCCAGCCGGCTTGATGACGTAATCTCATGCCGCACAAGATTTCGGCTGAGATCTTTAAACAAGATGGCGGCCGGCCGGCTGGCCCGTCGCGAGCAAATAGAGGCGGTAAGTTTGATAAAATTTTTCTGAGGAGCACAATGACGAGGGTGGCGCTATCACAGCTCCCTGTCATTGCGCCCGCTACTTATAAAAAAAAATGTGCTTCGTGATTAAGTAATTCGTCACGAAGCGAATTTTTTTGTGAAATTCTGCGAATCAGCCGAATCGAACTTTTAAGAAATTCGCTCATCTCTAATTACTATGTATTAGAAGGTATGCTGCTGTAGAAATGTTGTGGAAATACATCTTGGATATGAAACAAAGTTTATACATATGATTTATATTGTGTATGAGCCTAAATGTTTGTGTCATTATATAGTAATAGGAGAGATAATCAGATGAGAAGAACATTCTCATCATAAAAGGTGCGGCCTACACTATTACAAAGCCCTTGATAAATGTTATCATTTTGTCATAAGACATTTTCATTAGCGCTCTTGCTTGTCCTGAGATATGTGAGTTTAATGAAAGAAGACATATACTGTACATGTTTCCTTCATTTATTATTCATCCCAAGGTTTGTTAACGGGATATTCACTTAAGAAGATCTTTGGCGTTCTGGAAACATGGAAAAAGCTTGAACTACAATGTTATTTTCCACTAGCGTTTTGCATTAGACATTAAGGAGAATGTGTTTCTGTATGGATGGTTTCGTTTCTGACAACAGGTCACTTGTTCTTACTTTGTTGGAGCCTCCAATGGGCTCAAGAAGACATAAAATGTTTATTTGCCACCTGTCAGTAAAGTGGTTTTCTGCTTTAGGCACCACCTTTTTATGTGCCATGTTAGGCTGTAGGAATGTGATAGAGCAGATCCCTGCCTTGTCTTTGGTAGCACTCCTATCCCTCTGGAGAACCTATTGTTTTCTATGATGACCGTTGGGCTTCCCCAATAGTGGTTGAGAACCCTTTTAACCTAGGCACCGACAATGAGTGTATAAGTGTGACCTGAGGTTACATTGGCCCAGTACAAAATCTGTACCACCCATCTGTTATTTTTAATAGTCTTTTTATGCGGCAAAGGACCCTTTGGGTCCCATCAGGAACCAGAGTCTAGGTGTGATGCTAACTCTGACACCCCTCCCCAATACCAATGCCACTGTGTCCAGACATAGAAGATGGTAGGTGGTGGTGGGGTTTCTATTACAGATTATGGACTGGTGTAGAGGAGCTTAAAAGGGATGTCTTGTTTAGGGAACTCAGCTTCATATACCCTTTTAGAGAACTCTGAGTTAATGATGGATTGGGTTCTGTTCAAGAGCTTTATATTTTGGCTGGAGCAGAGAGAAGTGGCTCAGAGCATCTCTTTCTGTGGAGGACCTGCCCTGCATGACACTGAGAGCCTAGTCATTTGAATACACATTCTAAATTTGCCTTGTGCTGGCGCTGCAGGGAAATTTAACTTTGGAACTAAAATTCAACAAATTGTGGAGTTTCCCCCACAAGTTGATTGTGGTAGGCCTTGAACTTATCTTATTTTCAAGGTTTGTCCAAAGTGCCCCTTTAAAGTTGCACCTCAACAGATGTACTGTACGTGATCCTGTGGGTACATTTGCTTCTTAACATCTTAGTCACTGATCCTGCATATTGTTCATCCTCACTGCTCTCTTGTTCCCACCTCGACACACAGGAAGTGGGAGAAAACTCCTGCCCAGCCAATCAATGGCTGTAGGGATGACCATCCTCAGGCTGTAATTGGCTGAGCAGGCATCTCCAGGCATTTCCTACGTTGACCAAGAAACAAGAAGGCAGAGACCATTGGGGACCTGATAGGCAACAGAATAACAGGGCCAGGGGATTGGTGAGGTGAATATTGTTTACAGCTTTTTTTTTAACCCATCGTGCCCTATATGTAACTCTCATAGCCAGTCAGAAGAGCCAAGAAGGCTGACCTCAGATAATAAAGGCTCTTTTGCTAGCAACCAACATTCCTTAATTTTTGTGTTTTTTTTTTACTGGAAGGTCTCTGGTTGCTTAGTATTGATCAACTCTATAAATATCGTTCCCTGTTTTGTTGGTTGAATTTTTTATTGAACAGAATGTCTTAAAATGCAGAATAACCATTTTAAAATGGAAGCCAATAACCATCTCCAGATAAACAGTCTAGGGCCCTGTGTGTCTTAGAAGCAGCATTGCACAGGATGGTCTCATATAGAGCACTCATAAATAGTGTTGATCGCGAATATTCTAATCATGAACATTGGCACTTCGAGAATTCGCGAAGATGTAGAATACAGTGCTATATATTCGTAATTGCGAATATTCTAGATTTTTTTTTCATCAGTAACCTCCCTTCTTGCTTGTGGGCCAATGAGAAGGCTGCAATATCCTTGTCTGAGCTTAGAAACATCCCTAGCAACCAATATGAAAGTTGCCTACCCCTTTACCATATAAGAAACTCCCCAGCAGCCATTTTCTGCAGTTTTTTGCAGTTCTGAGAGAGACGGCAGTGTTATTGCTGTGCTCTGTGGTTTGCTGAGTCATCTGGATCCTTAATTTATTACATTAGATGTTAGGTAGTGTGATAGGAATTACTGTGCTGTGATAGGGATAAGTGTCTCTGTTAGACACAGTGCTGTGATGTCACAACAATACTTAGTGCACCAATCAGTAATATCTACTAAGACCTGATAAAATGTGACATTGTGTGTATTAGTCAAAAAACATGCGCATCATTAGTGCCGATTTGTGCAATCACGAAAATAATGACTGAATTCTAGAGTTCGCAAATTTATTGCAAATATTCACAAAATTTTAAGTAAACGAATATTGCTATGCCACTAATCACTACTCATGTATTTTGGCAACTATATTATGAGGTGAACTCTTAATTTACATTGTTGGGGTGGCATTGTTAATTTAAAGGTATATCAGAGATAATACAGTGGGTAGATTTTTCAAAACTGTAGCAACCAATTATACTCCACCTTTCAATTTTCACAGCTTCTTTAGAAAATAAAAGTGGAATCTGATTGGTTGCTATGCTCAACTAAAACAGTTGTCTTTTGCATCAGTTTTGATAAATCTCCCCCATAATGGTTTCCCTGCCATGCAATGTGCAGGACACACAGCACATAAAATAAAAGTAATGGCCTCCTTTGCTCTAAATAGCCCTGGAAGTTTTATCTCTGAAGTCAGCAGAATAGTGAGTGCAGCTCTGGAGTATAATAAAATATGTAACTCAGGATCAGTACAAGATAAGTAATGTATGTACACAATGACTCCCCCAACAGAATAGTGAGTGCAGCTCTGGAGTATAATACAAGATGTAACTCAGCATCAGTACAGGATAAGTAATGTATGTACATTCACATTATCTCCACCAGCAGAATAGTGAGTGCAACTCTGAAGTATAATGCAGGATGTAACTCAGGATCAGTAGAGGATAAGTAATGTAATGTATGTAACAAAATAGTTTGAGGGAGAGACAGCACCACATACAAATTTACTTTTATTAGATCCAATCCGTGGTGGTGCCCGCAGTGTTGAACCCTAGCCCGTTGAGTTCCAAGAGATGATAAGATGGAGAGAAGACCGCGGCACTCAATGTCTTCAAAATATGCAAAGTTTTATTCACCAACCGTGCAACGTTTGGTTGGTGAAAAAAAATCTGGATATTGTGAAGCCATTGAGTGCCGCAGCCTTCTCTCCATCTTATAATGTAATGTATGTAGACAGTGACTCAACCAGTAGAATAGTGATTGCAGCTCTTAAGTATAATACAGGATGTAACTCAGGAGCAGTACAGGATAAGTAATGCAATGTATGTACACAGTGACTCCACCAGCAGAATAGTGATTGCAGCTCTTAAGTATAATACAGGATGTAACTCAGGATCTGTACAGGAAAAGTAATGTATGTAGACAGTGACTCCACCAGCAGAATAGTGATTGCAGATTTGGAGTATAATACTGGATGCAACTCAGGATCAGTACAGGATAAGTAATGTAATGTATGCACACAGTGACTCCTCCAGAAGAATAGTGATTGCAGCTCTGGAGTATAATACAGGATGTAACTCAGGATCAGTACAGGATAAGTAATGTATGTACACAGTGACTCCACCAGCAGAATAGTAAGTGCAGCTCTGGAGTATAATACAGGATGTAACTCAGGATCAGTACAGGATAAGTAAAGTAATGTATGTACACAGTGACTGCACCAGTAGAATAGTGAGTGCAGCTCTGGAGTATAATACAAGATGTAACTATGGATCAGTACAGGATAAGTAATGTAATGTATGCAGACAGTGACTCCACCAGCAGAATAGTGAGTTCAGCTCTGGAGTATAATACAGGATGAAAATCAGGATCAGTACAGGATAAGTAATGTAACGTATGTACACTGTGACTCCACCAGCCGAATAGTGAGTACAGCTCTGGAGTATAATATAGAATTTAACGCAGTACAGGATAAGTAATGTTTGTACTGTATACAGTGATGCCTCCAGCGGTCAGTTGTTGGTAGAGGCTGCGGTGCTCCAGTGAGTGCCGCTGCCTCCTCACAGCTTACCGAGCACAGCACCATCTATTGGATAGTGGCTGTGCTTGGTATTGCAGCTCAGTCCATTCAAGTAAAGGGTGTTGAGTTACAGTACAAGGCACAGTCACTCTTGTGTAGATGCTGTAGGGTCAGATATTTCAATAAAGGGGTCAGGACTGTCGATTGACATTTATTAACTGACTTTTCGGCCTCTTGGTTTGTCCGGAAAGCAATCCTGTTTTCTTCTTGGTTTATTTATCCTTTAGCACTCATAGATTTGATCTTAAGTTGCCCATACTCCATCTTGGTTTGGCTGAGCATGCATGTGTTCTCAATGGAGACTGTGCAGTAAGCTGCTGCCAGAAACCTCTGGTGGTGACTTATCATCCTTGAGAACAACGAATCAGGCATATGCAATTCAACATGCCCCATCGTTCTTTCCCTTGGCATCGTCTGTCTCGGTGGAAAGCTGGCACATCTCTATACTTATAAGATAGCTGACTGGTTCCTCCAAAATCATCAGGTTTGACCGACCTTGTTTTTATGTATATGGACACCTTCAAAGGGGTTTTCCACGACTAAACAATTGATGACCTATCCAATCCAATATTAGATAGGTGGGAGTCCGACTCCCAGCACCTCCGCCAATCAGCAGTTTGCAAGAGCTCCACATGCTAGAAACAGGCACCGGAACTTCACACTTGATCTTGAGGTGGTTACTGCAATCTGCTCCCATTCAGTTGACCGGCATGGTTCCTACCCTGTAGCATAATAGGGAGGCACCATACAGAATCACAGGGAATGCCTATGGGACTATAAGGCCAGCTGCACACTGGTGTTTTTCGTGAAGATTTCTGCATGTTTCCGCACCAAAAATGTCTGGTATTACTTTTGGTGCTGATTTGTTGTGGTTTTTCCGCAGATTTCACCCTTGCCTTGAAAAGGGTGGAATCCGTACAAAGAAAATCAAACAAAGTATAGACACCAGGTCAATATCTGCATGGAGAAAAAAACTAAATGTACTAGAGAGTAGTCTAATCTCATTCACTTTACTGTATTACGTCACGGTTTTTACACACAGTAATATACGGGGGGAAAAAACAACGTAATCTGAAACGTGTGCAGGTATCCTGATACAGTAGGTACTTGTGACAACTCTGATGCTGTCCAACGTTTGCTGTGTTTATGCCCACTTATGTAGTTTAGTCCAGAGCTGCTTTCACAACTTCAGAGCTGAAATCTCCCAGCCTCTGAGGTTATTTTAAATGACCACCCTACTGTCCTGCAGAACGGAGACACAATACAAGAATAAAAATAGCCATCTGGCCATTATCATTAATTCTGATCACAGATTATTGTGTGGCATCCGGTCGTTGATAAGGATTAATATTTTGTCTCGCGCAATGTATTATGTTCTACAAGAGCAGCAGGCAAGAAGGTTAGATGTCACAGATGGTAGCTGTGTGGGAGTGATAAGATCAAAGCAGAGATCCGTAAGTTATAATAACCTAGCCTTTGTCTCGTCATCTCCCACTACTATCACATAACATTTCAATGTTTCTTATCTCCGTCATTGTTAGCCGACTCTTCACATCGTCTATATATTAGTCACATCCTATCCATATCTGTCGGTCAGCTCGAGATATCTCTCTCTGACACTCACGATTCATATCATCAATCAGTATCTCTCATATTCAGATGTCAGTGGTCTTACCCCTTAGGCCCTTCTCTGCCAGTCTCCATGGTTACGCTCAGGCTTCATTGACGCTCTCTCTCCGAGACAGCAAGAGGCTTCCGCGTAGATTGGTCATGAGGGATTCCACAGGGGAGTCCATCAGGTGTGCAAAGCCAGGCATCGCTGTGGAGAGACAGAGAGATAAAAAAAAGAGACAGCTTGCCTGATGGATAGAGACAGGCTCGTGACAGGGAAAAGAGAAATAGAATGTTCTAGGAAGAAAGCTTCACATGTGGTTGAATAAAGAGATAGAAGACAAGACATGGAAGGGAAAGCCTCTGGAGAAAAGGTCTCTGCTTACGGCGAAGCAAAATAATTTAGAATTTGATGAAGAAATGCTGATCGATGCTGAGGTCAGGACCTCACAGCTTGCTTATAAACTATCTCTTTGACCCTAAAATGAAGGGAGGTGTCTAAAGCTTAGACATTTCCCTCAAGCAGGAAAAATTGAAAGCTAAAAAATAAAATGTAAATAAACCTACCATCAGATCTTTCTTCCTGACCAACAGTAATCCCAATTAGGTCTTTGTATGTTCTAGGCTTAAGCCATGTTGGGTCCATATGACACTTGACTGTGTCATTCAATTGATCTCCCAGGTCATTTTAGCACAATGACAAGGAAATGTAAATTCATAAATGTTCCTCTACTGCAAGGTTTTTGAATATTTTATTGTCATTTCCAGGTTATCTTCCACCTTTCATCCAAGAATATCAGTTAGAAAACAACCACTTCTGATCGTCACCATCACAGGGCTCATGGACATTGCCATGTGTTTCACGTGGTTCCTTTTCTCCTACTGTTTTGCTTTTACCTGTAGGTGAAACTTGACAGTTGAATACTGGCATTCTATTCTTGAACTAAGACGATAAAGTTAAACAACGCAATAGGCAGGGGAGCGTTACAATGCCAAATATTGGAGGAGTAAAGATAAAAAAAAATGTAAATGGGTTTAAAAAAAATTGGCATAGAGCAGGGGACAGAATAAAATAAACAAAAGAAAAGGGGACAGAATAAAATAAAGAAAAGGGGACAGAATAAAATAAACAAAAGAAAAGGGGACAGAATAAAATAAACAAAATAAAACAAATTGATTCAACTTTAACGTGTCCTGCTACTCCTACACCATGCGCTGGTCCCAGCTGCTCCAGTCTCAGACTCTCCAATCCCTACTAGTCCTACAGAGATGACACTGAATCCATTGTTCACGTAACCGCTGTTGCTAACCTCTGGCCTCAACGGTCATGTGCCAGAATGAAGAGCCCATGACCACTGCAGGTCCAGGAGAGACTGGAGTGGTAGGGTCTGAAGCAGCACTGCTGGAGTGATGGGAAATGTAAAAGGTTGGTAGGTTATGTTTGTTTTATATACAGCCCTTTGGAAAAACCCTTTAAATGTTCCAGGGGATACATGAGACAAAACTGATGCACTGTTAATATGCATTGTGCATGCCATGAGGGTACGGTGCGGTACGGTGCATGAACAACCGAGAATCCCTGTGTCATACACCTCTCTTAAGTCTTTCAATGTTGTGTACGCCGATCTTAATTTGCCCTGCACTGGCATGAGATGCGCCACCATTATTAAGAGTCTGGGGTAAATTCTCTGTGTGAACGTTCCCTAACAGCAATCCATACTATTTATGTGGCTGTAACCTTCCGGTATCCATTGTAATAGTCATAATATCCCACAACAGATTAGAACTTTTTTGGGATTATCGGGCACTGATAGATAAATGCTTACATTTCCTAATTACGTCAGGGTGGTTAATTCGGCAGATTATTATGCAAGTCTTTGCTGGATTCTCAGAATTTCTTGAAAATTTCTTGAATGATTTATTGTTTCTGTAAATATTTTTACCCATAAAGAGGTGAATTGCAAGTGTACAATGAAAATCCAGATCCCCGATGTGTGGCGTACAAGTATGTGGCCCTGAAAATACTTCACGCTATTGAAACATCGCTGTAAGGCCTCTTTCACACGGCATGACAGATTGTCTCCGGATGCGTACAGGGTGCGTTCAGTGAAACTCGCACCATTTTGCAGCAAGTTCAGTCAGTTTTGTCTGCGATTGCGTTCATTTTTTTCGCACGGGTGCAATGCGTTTTGATGCATTTTTCATGTGCGTAATAAAAAACAGTGTACAAACAACATTTCTTAGCAACAATCAGTAAAAAACGCATTGCATCCGCACTTGGTTGCGGACGCAATGCGTTTTTCACGGAAGCCCGATTCACTTCTATGGGAATATAGAACAAGCTGCGTTTTTTACGCAATGCAGAACTGATGTGTGAAAAACAACGCTCATGTACTCAGACCCATTGAAATGAATGGGTCAGGATTCAGTGCGCGTGCTATATGTTCACATCATGCATTAAACCCGTGCGGAAAACTCACTCGTGTGAAAGGGGCCTAAAGCCTCTGAGTTATGGTGGCAATCGCTGATATCCTTCTTCCAGTTACTGGTGACAGATCCAGATTTCTATAATCATAGTGTATGCCAGCAGAGAAAAGTACAGGCTGCAGCACTCTTTTCCGGCCAATGAACCAGACTAATAACACCAGCATCAGTATCATTCCCAGAGATCAGGGGACCAGGATTGCAGCGCTTTTTTGTTTTTACTGTGTGTTTAGAATAATTTTGCACCCGCCTTGTATTTAGGGGGGTTGAAAGCCTTGAATGAACGTGCATACTTGATACATTTTAAAAAATGGCAGAAGTAACTTTTGGGCATCGTTTCTACGTTTAAAGGGGTTATCTGAGATTTTGATACTGCTAGCCCATGCTCAGGATAGCTCATCAGTATCAGATCGGTGGGGTCCAATACCCAACACCCCCGCTGTTTAATGTGGTCACTTCACTCACTGGAACGTCGGTGAGCGCTGTGACCCCCTTACAGCTTACCAAGCACAGCGCCGTCCATTGGATAGTGTTGTAGCTCAGGCTTATTCTTTTGATTGGGACAGACCTGCGCCTAGGCCACATAAAGCTGAGTTCACACTTCAGTTATTTGATCAGTTATTTCCATCAGTTATTGGGTAGCCAAAAGCCGAAGCGAAGCCTACACAGAGATAAAGTATAATGGAAAGATTTGCACCTGTTCTGTGTTTTTGACCTACAACTAGTTTTGGCTCACAATAACTGATAGAAAAAACTGACCAAATAACTGAAGTGTGAACTCAGTCTAACTGGTATACGGTGATGTTAGCCAAACAGTTACTGTGATTTAGTGTTACAGAGCAGTCTTATTTAAAGGGGTTATCTAATGACTAATGTAAAAAATTTGAATCAGACATCATATAGAACAGGACAACCTCTTTCTAACAAATCTAGAACCAGCCCTGTACCTCACATGGATCCAGAGATCTCCCCATTTATTGCTTTGCTAGATTTATATCAAGCTGACAGCTCAAGGGGAGTGTATTCTATACTGCAAATAAGGGGGCGTGTCTCAGCTTTCCATATCACAGCTCAGGAGGCGTGTCTCAGCTCTCCCTGTCACAGCTCAGGGGGCGTGTCTAAGCTTCCCTATCACAACTCAGGAGGCGTGTCTCAGCTCTCCCTGTCACAGCTCAGGGTGTGTCTCAGCTCTCCCTATCACAACTCAGGAGGCGTGTCTCAGCTCTCCCTGTCACAGCTCAGGAGGCGTGTCTCAGCTCTCCCTATCACAGCTCAGAGGCGTGTCTCAGCTCTCCCTATCACAGCTCAGGAGGTGTGTCTCAGCTCTCCCTATCACAGCTCAGGAGGCAGGTGAAGGATGAAACTGAGCATGTGCGGCCATCTCAGTGAGCAGGACAAAGATATAAGAAAAAAACAACAGGTGGCGCTATACAGATAGATTTTATTGAATAACTCAGTGGCTATACAAAATTTTTAATTTAATGCAATTACTAAGTATTCAGATTCAGGTGCTGGTTTGAAAACTATAGAATTTTTTTTAGCCAGTAGCCAGTGCAAATAAACTGATTATTCACACAGCAGAGTTGCCCATGCTTTGAAAAATTGAATCTGAAAAATTATTCTTTTAAGAAAAACATTAGTCTTGTAGTGAAAAAATAAGTCTTTGACCAAATAAATTAGTCTGCTCCAGTATTACAATCCCTGACTTCTATGACGAACGCTGTTAAACAGGTAACCCACACTCTTTGGCAAAGGGTAGACACACGGCGATCCCTTCAGTGCAGAGCGTGTGCAGCCCTGGACATGTAAGGGCATCACAGAACAGTAAGTGCTGAACGCACTTGGCTGTCCAAGTAGTTGGGCGCGGAACACAAGGGGTCAAATAATTCCTTATATAAGGGTTAAAATCAGATGGGCTGAACTATTTTTTCTGTTACGTAATATGGAACCATATAGACATGTAGTATTACTTTATGATAAATATATTCCCAAATACCTTTCATTAGTTAGAATGCCTTGTTTTGTCTAGGGAGCAATCATTACATTACACACAAAATCAGTCCTAATCATATATGGAGGAGAAGTTACTTCACAACACTGAGGTAAACATCTGCCTCATCCTCCTCTCTGCTCTGCTTGTCAGGGATTAGGATCCTAAATAAAGGTGAATCTCTGGCGGAATGGAGATGATAAGGAGACATAAGAGGATTGTGGGGTGTAGCTAATGAGCAGCAGTATTTGTATGCAGTCTCTATTACCACAGCCAGTCTGCCCTGTCCATCCTCTCTGTACCAAATTCCCCAGAGATTCGGCTAAAGTTCTTATCCTCTGCATTCACAATCATAATCCCTCACCAGTAGGGCAGAGAGAAGGATGAGGCAGCCCTTTAGCTCAGTGTTGTGAAGTAACTTGTCCTCATGTGTGATTAGGACAGGTTTTGTGTGAACTAATAGGATGGCAGCCATTTTATTTCTTCTAATCATTGCTCCCCAGACAAAATGAGCCATTATAACTAATGAAAGGTATTTGGGAATATATTTATTATAAAGTAATATTGAAGTATTTTCAATTTCTTAATTCCCAAAGAATCCCTTTTAGGGCTCTTTCACATTTGCGTTTTTCCTTTCCGTCCTAGAGTTCTGTCCTCGGGGCTCTAGGACGGAATGGTACTGATCAGGATTATCCTGAAGCATTCTGAATAGAGAGAAATCCGTTCAGGATGCATCAGGATGTCTTCCGTTCAGTATGTGAACGTTTTTTTGGACGTTGACAAAACTGCAGCATGCTGCGGATTTGTCCCCGTCCAAAAATCCGGAAGACATGCCGTAATGCCGGATCCGGAATTCATGCCCATTGAAGTGCATTAATCCAGTTCCGGCATTAAGCTAAACGAAGTTTCGGCGCATCGCCGGATCCGACATTTAGCTCTGCGCAGCAGCAGTTCCGATCGGGGCCCCAGTGTAAGCTCAGGTGTTTTATAATGTTTTGAGGCATCTGCAGCATGAATTATGATGCTCTGCAGTAGCTGATCTGTGTTTATGCTGTTCTGCAGAAGCTGAGGTGTGTATTATGCTGTTCTGAAGCATTTGCGGCATGAATAATGACGGTCTGCAGTAGCTGACCTGTGTATTATATGGTTCTGCAGCAGCTGAGGTGTGTATTATGAGGTTCTTCAGCAGCTAAGGCGTTTATTATGATGTGCAGTAGCAGTTTAGATGTGTATTATGATGTTCTACACCAGCTGATCTGTGTTTATGATGTTCTGCAGCAGCTGGGACATGGAGCTGTATCATACAATCTGCAGCTGCTGAAGAACGCAGAGGGAGCTCTACATGTCAGTGAGGGGTTAGCACAGGAGAAGCAACTTCCTGAAAAAGTGATGTGTAACAGACAGCTTCTGCTGCAACAAATAAGAAGTTCATATGTGGTGACACTTATCTCTGTATAATTGCCATGACAATGTTTTCTCTCTACAATACACACAGGCTCATCACTGGCGCGTTCCTATTGTCATATCTTCTTAATATATAAAGCGAATGCTGAGAATGGTAAATAAGACACTGGAATGAGCGATGTGTGATCCGTAGCTTGGTTCCAATGTTGGCTTAGGCTGTAATTCTTGTTAACTTGTTCTTTTTTAGCTCAGCTCCCTCTTGTTTTCCAATCCTGCTAATGGATGTAGGAGAGGGAAGACTGCGCACTCAGCACTTTGCTTCCGGCACGGTTTTAGTGCGTGCAGAACAGGGCTGTTTATAAGATGGATATTTCCAAATGTCCCAGCTGGTTGGGTTACACATAAAGAGAACTGTGTAAATCACAATGAGATTTTTAGAGGAGCTTTGAAACTTAAATGTTCTGTGTGGTCTCTCTAACTGCAGTGTATATCCATTCGAAATCTAATAGCTGTAGAATGTTAAAATTGGGCATAATTGCCTCTTTTCGTCTATGATTTAATCCCAACTGAATTTCTCCATTTTGTTAAATGGAATACATCAATAGAAAAGGGTTTTCTTAATAAAACAATTTTTATTTTACAAATTTTACAATTTTAAGCATCCCACTTTGCTGTTTAGACAGAGACAGGGTTAGCAGAGTCAACTAGTTATCAAAAAAATAACTCGAGGAACTACTTACCTTTTTTGCCCAAACTATAACCAAACACCTTACAAATAAATATACTGGCAACCATTATACTCTTTTATGGGTAGGGGATAACGACAGTGGATATTGAAGCAGATGCAGCCTAATACTGGCATTATATATTCCTAACTAGTGTTGAGCAAATCCAAGCATCCGAAGTGGAATTCGACGTTTAGGAAACATTAGATTCACATGAATTTCCTTGTGATTCGTGGTAACAATTATTTTTTTCCTAAAATGGCAGCTACACAGGTTACAAAGTGAAAGTAAGAAGCCCGGGAACAAGAGATCACCCATAATGCCATGCAGACAACCAATCAGCAGCTAGCTAGAGCCTGTAATGTTACAGCCCTTTAAAATCCTCATCCCGTGTGGTCTCTACCATTTCACTGTGACCTGAGCATAGGGAGAGACAAGTGTTAGAGACCACGTTACTAAAAGCTTTTAATTGTGGCATATTGGATAGGGAGAATGCAGGGACAGTGTAGGGAGAACGTAGGGAGAGTTTTTACACACTGTAGGGTGAGCATATGGAGAGCTGAGGCAGATTGTGGAGAGAGTGCAGGCTTTGTAATCTTAAGCTGAACGGATCCATAGAAGGCACCATGGTTTGAATTAATTGCCGTGTAGGGCACAAAGCTATCTAACTGAACAGTGTCCTATTTGTTCAATAAATAAGCAATTCTATTAGGCCTTTATTCTCAAATTGGGGTGAATAACTGGTCTAATTCTACTGTTAATGTGATGCCCACCTTGTTTATTACATAAGCAATTCTAATAGGCCTTGATTCTTAAATTGGTGGGAATAACCCTATTTAAAGAAATTGCAATGGCCGAAGAAAAAGGTGGGTGTTGCGGTGGTCATCTTTCGTCAAGGGAAATCCAATGGACTGCCAACAAATGACTGGCAAGCTATAATGTATGTAGTAGGGCCACCTGACATTACCCAAGCCTAGAAATATGTAACCCTGAACTAACCCTCAGCTGACCAACACCCACAGTTTTATAACCCTGCCTACACGGTGAAGTCGTTGTGGTTGTGCCATAGCTGTGCTGTGGTCTGGTACCATGTGACCATACAGGTCGCAGCTGGCTCTTGTTAAACCATCGTTCTGCAATGTTATTGGTCATGCAGCACCTTTAATAGCACCTGGCCATTAACAATGCAGACCCATTAAACAGTGCAGTCTTCATTAGTTAACAAGAGCCAGCTGCGGCAGTGTTGTACTCGACCACAGCACTGCTGATACAAGACTGCTACATGACCACCCCATGTGATTGTACCCTAAGTTTATGGACACTTTTCTGTCTGTTAGCTCCAATTCATTTCAGGTCCCACAAACCAAACAACTTGTTACACTTTCAATGCGTAAAATTCAGGAAGGAAGTATTCTAAAATAAAAAATAATAATTAAAACCTACTTATACCTAATTTCTAAAACAAAAATGACACACTCTTTTCAATTGTATGTGGTGATCTCACTGAAGTCTCTTACACCCTTTTGATCCCCTCTTTTGGTCTTCAGTTTATTCTTCATTCTGTATTCATGCACAACAGACTCAAGGTGGGGGGAAGGGAGTTGGACAATTTTGTTAAATTAACACGTCAATAAAACGTCTGCTTTCAAGTCTGCAAAAACCTACGTTTTTGTCTTTGGTTTGTCTAATGGACATTTGTTGAAACGGAGCGTTTGATCTCTCGTGTAATAACATTCAGCCATGTCCAATTTTCCGATTCATGTTGCTTTGAAAATTGCGGTGTTCTTCAGGGACATTAATATTGATATTTATTGCAAAGTACTCCTCTATTTACTGTTAACAAGAAACTTTAAAGATGTAAACTAGCGGCTAATGCATCCACTGACAGCAGTGCCTCGTTTCAGGGGTGTGAGTTCTAAGGATCAGCCAGACCTTGGCATAAAGATGGCACAATTAATGCATTTCATGAACCAAAAAATGTCTACAAATGTTATATTTAGATTAGGCTACTTTGACACTAGTGTTTTTCCTGGATCCGGCAGGGTTCAGCTTCCATTACTGATAATACAACCATCTGCATCCGTTATGAACAGATCCGGTTGTATTATCTTTAACATACCCAAGACGGATCCGTTATTAACTCCATTGAAAGTCAATGGGGGACTGATCCATTTTCTATTGTGTCAGATTGTGTCAGAGAAAACTGATCTGTCCCCATTGACTTGCATTGTGGGTCATAACGAATCCGTTTTGCTCCGCATCCCAAGACGGAAAGCAAACAGCAGCATGCTGCGGTTTGCTCTCTGGTATGAGAATGTAACGGAATTCATTTTAGAGCACTCCCTTCTGTTCAGTTACATTTTGTCCCCATTGACAATGAATGGGGACAAAACGGAAGCATTTTTTCCGGTATTGAGACCCTATGACAGATCTCAATACCGGAAAATATTTTAACACTAGTGTGGAAGTACCCTAAGTCTAAATGGTGGTCTCTAGAGATGACTGAATTGATTGAAAACTAATCTGATTAGACCAGAATTTTAAAAAAAATTTGTATGCGAGTTTTTGGCGATTCAATTCGTGTGAAGTTGAGAAAGAGAGAGAGAGAGAGAAAGAGAGAAGATAATAAAAATAAACCTATAAAAATTGAGAGACACCAAGAGATCTCAGTCATATACAAATATTCAAGCCAATTGGAGCATTTTTGATTCAGAGTCGAATCCGAATCGATGCCTAACTGAATTTTAAGCAATTCACTCAGCTCTAGATTTCTTATCTCGACAACCCAGTTCCGTTTGCTTTTTTTGGGCACTTGGACAGCATACAGAGGTTCATTATTGCTTTTTCCTTAGATACACATTTGTACGCTTTTTTCTTTATCAAAAAAGTAACTGGTAAATCATTCATGATTTGGTATACAGAACTTATATACAGTTATTCGTATGGTAAAGAAACTATTTGTCTGGTCTGATCCTTTGGTCATGGATTACTCCCTTCCTTCTTCCCCTTGTAGTCTATAATCATGGTGATACACATAGCTTTGCATCAACAAGTTTAACAGGTATTGAATCAAAGAATCAAAGAAATAGTCCTTAGAGGCAACAAATTTTCTCCAATGGTAGCCAGTTATAATTTTTTGGTCTCCTGGACCTTTGGGGTCCACTATGGTATTAGAGCATGGGCCCACTCGAGGATCCTCTGGTGGACCAGTCCTACCATGGCTGTTTATACAAAGTGATAGTGTTGGGCGCATTCGCGAAGATTTAGAATGTAGTGTTATATATTCGTATTCGCGAATATTCTAAATTTTTTGAACCTGAACCCATGATCCCTCCCTGCTTCTTGCTTGTGGACCAATGAGAGGGCAGCAATGTCTTTGTCTGAGCTTAGCAACATCCCTAGCAACCAATAGGAAAGTTGCCTACCCCTTTACTATATAAGAACCTCCACAGCAGTTATTTATATAATACATATAATTAGTGGGAGATAGTCAGTGTAGGTTAGATAGTGATATAGTGTAGCTGATAGGTTCCAGTGCAGGGTGTTAGGTAGTGTGATAGGTTCTGCTGTCCATACATACATGCTACATACATAGTGCTGTGATGTCACAACAATACTTAGTGCACCAATCACTAACATGTAGTCAGACCTGCTAAAATGTGAAGTTGCACGTATTGCGCCAACATATGCGCATCATTAATTACCGATTTGCACAATCGCGAATATATCGGAGCACTCTATCTGCATATAAAGCTATTGTAATGTTCTGCTGTGCCAGCCATTTTGTCCAGTTTAGGAAACTTCCAGCAGTTTGAAAAATTTAGCAAAAGTAACCCACGCCTGTATTGCACACGCATTACGTGCATATTACATTGCCGATTTTCGCAATCAAGAACGTAATCACAAATTCTCGAATTTGAAAATTAATGATGAATATTCGCCCAGATATTCACAAAAATTCGAATATTGCCCCTGCCGCTCATCATTACAAAGCGATAGAATTTGTAATCAGGACTAATGAAGCAGGGTCACTTCATTTTCAGATTTTACATGCATTGGAGCCATTTAAATGATAAAACCATGTTGGGTCCTTTCCATTTTTCACAAAATCATAGAAACCTCTTACAATAAATTCTACTTTTCTTTATCAGGCATTTAGATTGCCTCTTTTAGATTTATTATAAAAGAGAGGGTTGTTCTGAGAAATAGGAAGTTGATGATGGATTAAATTCATGCTTGGGTAATCCAATTGTTCAGTATTTTCTACTATTAAAGGCAATTTTTATTTTATGTAGCACAAATAAAATGGATAAACGGTGACAGTGCAAATAAATGACATATAAAAGAGGTAGACGATGAAGGTGACTGCATCTAGAGGTACATGTAAGCTACAACAAAAATAAAAAGTGTATGGGGAACAAAAATTATAGAGTATGTACACCTAGAAACATTAAAGTCTGGGCCATCTTTGACGGGGCGCAAAAGGGGCAGCGGCCCCGGGCCTAGTTGCTCCTGGGGGCCTGCCACCAAAGGCAGCTCTGAGACTCAGTCCTGCTCCTGTCCTATGCACTATTTGAGCGAGCGGCTGCTGCGTGTGGCTGCTTAGTGCTCGCATTAGTGATTACTGTCTACTGCCACTGCGTGCCCAGTGCCTGCCAGTGCAGTGCGCTCCTCCTCCCGACCTCCCACTCCTGCCCTTGCATACCTACTCGGTACCCGTCGCTGTCGGTTACGTTAGGTACGCAGGCGCAGCCACTGCCTGCTCCACATTTTCCCGCTGGTCTCAACTTGCAGAGCAGGCTGCAGCAGAAGAGTCACCTGCCTCACTGCCTGGCCTCACACGCAGCGCTGGTCCGGACCATCCCCATTCAGTTACTCACCCGTCCCTCACCGTGGGACATGTGATCAGTAAGTCGCTGCCTGGGCTGAAGAAGTGTATATGCACATGCAGTCTCACTCAGTCCACCACACCCCTGCCTTGCAGCCTCACAGGAGTACAGTGCAGTACTTGCCAATTGGCATGTGACAATAATAATGTGTCTGCTGGCCTGCCTGGTGGTAAAGACCTCTGTCAACTCATGTGTCATTATGTCATTGCCAACCCAATTATGCCATACACATACTAGACTGGTCCTGTACTGTACTCCTGTGATGCTGCAGCAAGGCAGGGGTGTAGTGTGGACTGAGACTGCATGTGCACACAGTCCCTAAATAAATACTGCCAGATTAGCAACCATACTCTACTGCTGCTCAATGTCATTATCATTATGTGAAGTTCAGGTGTGTGGATTTTTTTTGTGTGTGTGTGTTGTGGTGGAGGGCGTGATTGCATGCTAGGATGTGTGAAGGGGAGATCCAGGGGCCCCCAGTAAATTCTTGCCCAGGGTCCAATCAATATTAAAGACGGTCCTGATTAAAGTTTTTTTCCAGGATTTACCGATTTAGGCCATCAATATCTGATCAGCCGGACCCCCCCACTGATTTTAAAGGATCTAACAACCGGCTCCACCATTGATTGGGTCTTCCCTGGTCCTGGAACTACACAGTGCCATCCATTTTTTGCTCTAGATGGAGATGGTTACAGCAGCACTGGTCTTAATATAATGCCATTTATATATGCCATTTATATATGCTTATGTCAGTCAAGGGAGAGGGCAGTGTCCATATTTAGTGACGAGCGAAGTATTGAAAAATTTGCAGAATTTGCGCAAACGTGAATATATTGCATATAGATCGACTGCTCCCCGTCATTGTACCCCTCAGATGCCGTGTTTATAGCAGAACATGACATCTGACAGTACTAATAATACAGCGTAAAATATAAAAAAATTAAAATCATACTTACCTTATCCATTTGATTGTAAAGAGTCGTCCGCCGCCATCTTGATTGAAGATCAAATGCAAAATCTCAAGCGACACGTGATGAATTCATCACGTCCGCAGGCGTGTTGACGTCATACATCACCGCGCACGATATTTCATGCGGGATCTTTAATCACGTTGGCAGCGATCGGCTCTTCATGCTCAAACTGATGAGGTAAGTATGATTTTTTACATTTTTTTTACCGCCATTCAGTGAAAATCGATTCACTACCACAAAGCACAAGGAAATTTGGCTTTGCGGCAAATCAAATTTTCCCTGAAATTCGGATCGACTTACTCTTCATCAGGTTCGATTCGCTCAACCCTAACTATATTATATGTATTACTAGCTCAGTCCCCCGTAATCTATATATGCCTGTTGCTCCTGCTGATACTTTTTTATAATATGTGCAATATTGTTATTTTTACATGGTAATCCTC
Organism: Bufotes viridis; assembly: GCA_033119425.1. Lineage (NCBI taxonomy): Eukaryota > Metazoa > Chordata > Amphibia > Anura > Bufonidae > Bufotes > Bufotes viridis. The sequence goes on from CM065590.1 coordinate 28,348,392, forward strand.
TGTGTATTCGTTTCTTCAATTGGAGAGTTAGGGGACTCGCTTTTGTAGCTATATTTCTATCTTGGCGTTAGGTGTCTTCTTGAACTATAAAATGGTGGCTGCCATTTTGAGTGATTCGTGTTGGACAAATAACCAAAGTTTTGGATTTGCCGAAATTAGAATCTTTTCGGAATTGGTAATGAATTCACTTAATGTAGAATTGTTTTTGTCATCTCTAAATGTGAGAAATTGAGTTGATAGCAATCAGTCAGGCTACATCACTGTAAAGGGAATGTTACTCTGGCCCTGCATTGACTGCATGGGGGGGATAATCCACTTGGCCCTCAGCCTACCACATATCACTTCCTAAAATTAAATTGAATTGGGGCTTCAGGATGGAGGTCATGGTCCATGAGCAACATCATGAATAATATTAATGTGACCATAGTAAAATATTCATCTTGATTGGAAATGCTGAGCGTGTGAGTAAACTTACAAAAAGTAGCTACAAATCAATAAGATCCCACTTAGTACAACTATTTTCACACATAAAGGAAAACAATGAACTCTTCCTGGATGAAATGCAATGAATAATTCAACAATACCAATTTGTAAAGTAAATTTCTTTGCTCACTTTGTATTGTACCTGAGTAAGCCTATAAGATTCTCCGGAGCTGCATTCACAATTCTGCGTGTTGTCATTACAGTCAACAAGCGTATAAACAAACTATATTATTGTGACTTAGCGAAATCCCTATAGTGCAGTGAGATAGATATTTTTTTCCTCCATTAGACAATTCATAGTATATGATCTAAAGCAGGCATGCTCAACCTGCGGCCCTCCAGCTGTTGCAAAACTATAACTCCCAGCATGTCCGAACAGCCTACAGCTATCAGCCTACAGCAGGGCATTGTGGGAGTTGTAGTTTTACAACAGCTGGAGGGCCGCAGGTTGACTATAATGGGGGCGGGCCAGAGTTCCGGCGGCAGCATGGCAAACATGCCGAGAGGCGGCCAGAATAAAAGTACGACATGTCGTAGTTTTATTCCGCCCGTTTCTCGGCATGTTTGCCGTGTTGCCGCCAGAACTCCGGCCCGCCCCCATTATAGTCACTGGGGCCAGAGCAGTAGTCCGGGGGCACACGTGCACTAGTGGCAGCACGGATCCGACAGGGTGTTCACCCGCCGGTACAGCCTGCCGGAGTTCCTTGCCGCTAGTGTGAAAGTACCCTAATACAGGATGTAACTCAGGATCAGTACAGGATAAGTAATGTAATGTATGTACACAGTGACTGCACCAGCAGAACAGCGAGTGCAGCTCTGGAATATAACACTGGATGTAACTCAGGATCAGTACAGGATAAGTAATGTAATGTTTGTGCACAGTGGCTCCAACACCAGAATAGTGAGTGCAGCTCTGGAGTATTATACAGGATGTAACTCAGGATCAGTACAGGATAAGTGATAAGTAATGCGAGTATGTAAGTAATTAAGAAGAAATCCATAATGTCTTCCTATATTTTCTTTCTAGACCCTATTTCCCAGTCCTGAAGATGGTTGGCAAATATATACATCTGCGCAAGCCCCTGATGGCAAATGCATCTGCACAGTGGTGGCACCGGCACAGACGAGCTGCTCCAGAGACCCTCGGAGTCGACAGCTAAGACAATTGATGGAAAAGGTAATCAAAAATAGAATGTGTGTCTGGAAGGGGTTGTCTGGTTTAGAAAAGCTAATTTTAAATACAAAAGTAGGAATTTTCAAGTAAGTAGACAAGGGTCCCTTCTATGGGACCTACACAAGTTGACAAACAGAGAGCACCTACAAATAATATCTCTTGTTCTTGAGAAACCAGTATATCTATGCAGTACACGGATGACCCATTGAGTTCAAGGGACACTATTTAATGCTGCAATTCCATTATGATGGTGCTGCTTTTCCAATACATTACAGTACCTGAAAACTTTTGTTATTAGCCATAATTAAAACTTAGGAATCGGCACTGAGTTATTCAAAGATACAAAAATGTATCTGTACAGCACCGCCTGCTATTTGGACTTTTCTAATTTTTCTGTCCATCTGACTGAGGTGGTAGCACATGCTTCATTTCATCCTTCAACTGCCACCAGCTGGCCATTGATTAAATGTGATGTCATTTCCTGTGTGTCAAGAGGAACCAGGAAGTAGAGGCAAGTGGAAACTGAGAAAACATCAGAACAGGATCGGCAGAAGATGGAGATGAGTATCATGTAAAATGTCTCCAGCAATTGTCTCCCCAAAAATGTCATACACGAGATGGATGAAGATATTTAGTAGATGTCCATGAACTCTCCAACATCATATTTACCTCTTGCAGTCTTCTTAGTAATCAACAGCCCAGAGAGGGCTCATATCATAGTTCTCCATCGTCAAAAAGTATTTCAGGAACACATAATTTATTTGTGTAATTCTAGAAACCTTCTAGAAAATGTTTTGAGCTATGCTATGAAACTTAATTTTCTGTATATCTTGACAGGACCAGCTGAGTATGGGAAAAAAAACAAATGATGTAGCACTCCTTGAGGTTTAACAGAACCTGAACTAAATACATTTTCTATTCATTAGTAGTCCTCTGCTGCTCCTGTTTTGATGTTTTCCCAGTTCCTACTTGCCTTTATGTTAGTCTGACCCAAGAGAGTCAAGAGGGGTTAATAGGCTCGGACTGGCCCAATGGAGAGCTGGTGATTTCCTAGCTGGGCTCCTGAACCAAGAAGTACGATTCCCCTTTAGGTATCCACAGGTTCTACCACCAACCAGCTCAGACAACTTCTTGTCTGGGACTCTAAAAGTGCCTATGCACTTTATTGTTTGGGAACCCAGATTTCTCTCAGTTCAGACCAAAGTCTAGAAGAGCTAGATAAAAACCAATGTGGGACCTATGAGGCACATTAATCTACTTGGTGGTTAATGCCTAGGATCCCATGTTCTGAATAGCTGGCTAGCCAGCCAAAGTTTGCCGTTCTATTAAATCTAAATTTGGGAAAAATATTAGATAGAGACAACCAAAACTTACTGGGATTTTGCATTTTGATTTTGACACTGATCTATGTCCAATTCAGCAGAAATAGAGGAGGTCAAGATTATGTGGCCATAAAATAGATAGGAAAATGCTGAAGTATTTCTGCCCCCTAAAATGGATAATCTTTTTATCAAGTGCAGTAAAGGTGTCATTTTTCATTTGTTTACATGTAATTATTGAGCATGAAAAAGTAATTAAATTGCATGAAATATGAAATTATCATTGTCAAAAATGTAATAATTAGAGATGAGTGAATTTCTCAAAAATTCGATTCGGACGGTTCGCTGAATTTTCCCATAAAATTCAGTTCGATGCGCATTTATTCGTGGCGAATCGTGTTAAAAAACAGCTATTTCCTGGCTGCAGAGAGCCTTTATAGTGGTGTAGAACACTGTGCCTTGCAGTAGCACTCATAGGGAGTCTGCTGTGGTAGTGAAACAATACTGTGAGTCAGTATGACACGCAGATGACAGGCGTCACTCTTAGAATCACTGCACACTTCACTTATTTGGGCAGTTACGGGGCCAAAACTGACCAAATAACTCAAGTGTGAGTCAGCCTTACTGGTCAATGTTTGCGCCAGGTATAAAGAACCGTGCAGAGGCCCAAAATCCTACGATAGCGTGAAAAAGCGCACTCCTTTTACACCAATTCACTGTTTCCACATATATTTCTACAGAACCTGTTCTATTAAACGCTTATACAAGTAGAGTCCCACTGGCAGAGTGGAGAGGGTGTCAGCAGTAAGTTTGTGTTGACGTCAGTGATTATTTTGCCCTTCCTTTGATCCATCAGAACAATTACCCCCAAAAAACGGATCCTGTCTGCTGAGGATCCGCCTTCACTCGGTCAGCATTTGGTCAGTAATCTATCAGTATTGCTAAAGTAAAAAAAAACAGGAGTGGATCCAAAACAGAGATGACACGGGAATGGAATATTTGCATGTCTTCTGTGTTTTGTACCCACTCCTGCTTTTGGCTACCAAATCATAAGCCAATTCTGATGCAAAATAAGGACCATGTCATGCAAGCCTTATAGCTGTTACATAGACAGGATCCGTTGTGCGTCTCTTTTTTCCTTCCTTCTGAATGATCAGAAGAAGGGTCAAATAAATAATGTCAGCCAGGCCGAAAGGCAAAAAAGTGCCCAAGTCATAAAGTGGGGAGGGTGGGAACAGCATGAGAAGTCCACAGAGTGGCCATATGATAGTGTTGAGGTGGAAGCCGCATGAGGAGATCACAGAGTGGCCCAATGACAGAGTCTGGAGGTGGCAGCAGCATCAGGAGGAGACCACAGAGTGGCACAATGACAGTGTAGAGGTGGCAGCAGCAGCATCATCAGGAGTCCACAGAGTGCCACAATGAAAGTGTGGAGGTGGCAGGAGCAGCATCAGGAGGCCACAGAGTGGCACAATGATAGTGTGGGGAGGTGGGTGGCAATACCAGTACCAGCTGAAGATGGTGGGTGAAAGAAGGAGCACTTGGCATCAGCTGAGTGGCATTAGGCGGGTGTCAGCATCAGAATAGTAGCTGAGGCAGGTAGCCAGAAGAAACCGGTCTCTTTTGTCAAAGTGTTGGTGTGGCACCATGGATGATCTAGTCTGATGCATCAGGCATTGGTGGGTGGGAATCCTGGCTGATAAATGCCTGATTCGTCTTGACAAAGGTCAGTCTCTCCACATTTTAGGTGGACAGGCGAGTTCTTCTTGGGGTAACTATGGCCCCCACTGTACTAAACACCCGCTCTGATGCCACACTACTGGCCAGGCAGAACAGCTTTTCCAGGGAAAACTCTGCTAGTTGCAGCCACAAATCCAGTTTAGTTGCCCAGTAGTCCAGCAGATCTTCAATGTGGGGTGGCAGAGTGCTGTCCAGGTATGCCACCACCTGCTGGTTCCAGTACTGCTCCAGATCTAGCTGCTAATGGAGAGGCATGTGAAGAAAGCTGCTCATCAGCGACTCTAGACTCAAGTTGCTGTTGATGGAGCTGGAACTGCTCATACCCCCCCACCCTGCCACAGCAGCCATGGCAGAGGAACGTGAGCCCAGAGGGCCCTCGCCCCGTCAGGCCTGCGAGAGGATGGACGATGGTGCACATAGGCAGCGGCCAACTGACTATATAGGGTGTCTCTATAGTAGTTTAGTTTGTCCTCCCTCTCAGCAAGTGTAAAAAAGACCCCCATTTTGGAGCTGTAGCGAGGGTCCAACAAGGTGGAGAGCCAGAAGTAATCCCTCTGCCGAATGGTGACAATTCGGCTGTCACTACGTAAGCAAGTGAGCGTGCATCGGCCCATTTGTGCAATTAAATCGGAGGGACTCCCTGCCTCCATCTCCACTGCATACTGCCACAGTGTGTCTGGGTCCTCTGCCTCATCATTCTCATAACCCTGTAGCTCGTCTGGCTGCTCCTGCTCCTCCTCTCCTGTCACCTGTGTAGAAGAAGCACCCATTTCACTACACATTGCTTGTGCTCCAATGCCCTCATTCTCCAGTTCAGCCATCACAGGGCTCATGTGGTCATGAGATCTAGGCGCCACATGGCCTCCTCAAAGGACACGGAGCAGTTCCTCCCCTGTGTGACTCCGTTCGCCCAAGTGGAGGCTGAGGACAGTGGAGGCTGAGGACACGGTGGAGGATTAGCAGGCAGAGACGGACATTTTCGCAGGACCACCGAAGTGAGAACGTGGAGGCAGAAGCGGCATCACCTGGCCAAGTTGCTGTTGTGGTTGTGCAGTAACCATATTCACCCAGTGGGCCGTAAAGGACATGTATTGTCCCTGACTGTAGTTACAGCTCCACACGTCGGCACTGCTGTGCACTTTGGCAGACACCGACAGGCTCAAAGACTGGCCCATCTTCTGTTGAATTTACGTGTGCAGGGCTGGTACTGCCTTTTTGGCAAAGAAATGATGGCTTGGGACACTCCACTTTAGCTTGGCACAAGCCATCAGTTCTCTGAAAGGTGCAGAGTCCACCACTTGGAAAGGGAGGGACTGCAGTACAAGCAACTTGGCCAGGAGCACATTCAGCTGCTGTGCAGTTGGATGAATGCACGCATACTGTTGGCTCTTGGCAATCGCTTCGGTGATGGATTGCTGACGGAATGACTGACGAGAAGTAGGAGGAGAAGCAGAAGCATCAGGATCAGCAGATGATGGGAAGGACAGACAGCTCCCTTCGGCTGAGGTGGTGGAGCCTTGACTGCCTGAAATCAAGCAGGCTGCACCACCACATCGGAGCCACGGTTCTCTCAGGCCACTTTATGTTGACGCTGCATATGTCGACGCAGGGCTGTGTTGCCAAGATTGGCACCCTGGCCACGCTTCACCTTCTGCCCACAAATTCTACAAATGGGCATGTTCATCTCCTCCGGCAGCTTAACAGAAAACTGCCACACTGCCGAGTAGGTGATTTTACCCCAAACACTTCGCACAGGATAACTGCTACCACTGCTGCTTCCGTGAACCCCTGCACCACTACTTTCCAGGAATGTAGGCTTCTGCGAAGCGGGTGGTCTACCCCGGACACGTTTGGCTCCCGATCTCCCACTGCTGCCACCCTGCTGACACCCGGAAACACTAGTGACTTGCTTGCTCTGCCACTGCCTAACGGGCAAGCTGCCACCCTCTTCTCCCAATGATAAAGCCCCTAATTCACCTGTCTTCCAAGTGCATTCAGCTACATTAATATTATCATTGAGTACTGACTGCATGTCACTGATGTCCTCCTCAACTGTCTCTGACCGTTTGCAACACCAGCTCCCATGCCACTCTCCTCGTCAGTACGTGCACGCCTACTGGAGGAAGCGGCAGATGTCTCCTCAACATCTTGGCTGGCCAGTAGCTACTGACTGTCCTTTAGTAGCTCGTCCTCGCTGTATAGTGGAGCTGGGCCCACAGCATACAATCTTTGTCTGGCTGAGAGAACAGAAAAGGACAGAGGCAGGTTGAGGACAGGTGAGGGCACAGGGCCTGCTCCCGGGCCATGCCAACTAAGGGTTATGTCTGACGAATAGAGTTGAGCGAACACAAACTGTATAGTTCGGGTTCGTAACGAATTTTGGGGTGTTTGGGACCCGAACCCAAAAAAGTTTGGGTTCGGGTCCGTTGTTCGGCGATTTCTTCCTGCTTTCTGAAGGGCTGCACAGCAGCCAATCAGCAAGCGTTTTACTTCTTGCCCTAAGAAGCCATCACAGCCATGCCTACTAATGGCATGGCTGTGATTGGCCAAGTGCAGCATGTGACCCAGCCTCTATTTAAGCTGGAGTCACGTAGCACCACACGTCACTCTGCTCTGATTAGTGTAGGGATAGGATGCAGCTGTTGTGAGGGCGAGATTAGGCAGGGAAAACTCAGCAAAAACACCTAATGAAGTGATCGATCTACAGCTGTGAATCATTCAACATCTGCTAGTTAATTGCTCACTAGTTTTTAGGCTGCACAGAACGTTTTTCTGTCACTTTTTTCTGGGGTGATCGGCAGCCATTTTGTGTCTTGTGGTGCACCAGCACAAGCTGCCACCAAGTCCATCATTCAATCAATACTAGTTTTTGTTTTTGCTATATCCTACATCAGGGGCTTGGCTGTGCTTATTGTCACCCCTAGAAACTCAGGATAGAAATTTCTATATTTTATTGAGGGGTTCAATTCAATTGCAAAAATACCAATCCCCTAAATCTGGTGTTCCAGCTGTGGCTAGCCAAGTGTAATACTGTCTGCTATCTGGCAAAGGATAGATTTTTTTCTGTGGTGAAATTCAATTGCAAAAATAGCAATCCCCTAAATCTGGTGTCCCAGCAGTGGCTGGCCAAGTTTAATAGTGTCCGGCAAAGGATATATTTTGGTCTGGGGTGAAATTCAATTGCCAAAATAGCAATACCGTAAATCAGTGGTTTCAGCTGTTGCTGGCCAAGTTTAATAGTGTCCGGCAAAGGATTGATAATTTTCTGGGGTGAAATTCAATTGCCAAAACAGCAATCCCCTAAATCTTGTGTCCCAGCAGTGGCTGGCCAAGTTTAATAGTGTCCGGCAAAGGATATATTTTGTTCTGGGGTGAAATTCAATAGCCAAAATAGCAATCCCCTAAATCTGGTGTCCCAGCAGTGGCTGGCCAAGTTTAATAGTGTCTGGAAAAGGATATATTTTGTTCTGGGGTGAAATTCAATAGCCAAAATAGCAATACCCTAAATCTGGTGTCCCAGCAGTGGCTGGCCAAGTTTAATAGTGTCCGGCAAAGGATATATCTTTTTCTGGGGTGAAATTCAATTGCCAAAATAGCAATACCATAAATCAATGGTTTCAGCTGTGGCTAGCCAAGTTTAATAGTGTCCGGCAAAGGATATATTTTGTTTTGGGGTGAAATTCAATTGCCAAAATAGCAATACTGTAAATCAGTGGTTTCAGCTGTGGCTGGCCAAGTTTAATAGTGTCTGGCAAAGGATATTTTTTTTTCTGGGGTGAAATTCAGTTGCAAAAATAGAAATACCGTAAATCTGGCGTTCCAGCTGTGACTGGACAAGTTTCATAGTGTCCGTCAAAGGATATATTATTTTCTGGGGTGAAATTCAGTAGCAAAAATAGAAATACCGTAAATCTGGTGTTCCTGCTGTGACTGGACAAGTTTCATAGTGTCCATCAAAGGATATATTATTTTCTGGGGTGAAATTCAATTGCCAAAATAGCAATACCCAAAATCTGGTGTTCCAGCTGTTGCAGGCCAAGTGTAAATCTGTCTGTAAAAGGGTATATTACACTCAGCGTGCATCTCCAAGTGTATATTACAGTAAATGTTAAAATACAGCATAATCCTCTACATTTCCACACACTGTTTTGCATCTCTAAGTGTATTTCTTTCCGTTAAAGGGTATATTGCACAAAGTGTTAAAATACAAGTGCTGAAATAATAATATATATTTTTTCACACACTACTGTGCATCTCAAATTGTAAATCTGTCCGTAAAAGGATACCTTTCATCCAGGGCCTAAATACTAGGCCTACAATTGATATTCCCCTAAATCTGTGTTTACTGCTGTGCCTGGATTAGTGTAATACTGTACATAAATAGATAGCCAGATAGTGGTAGGTGCCTGAAAAAACGAGGCCTGAATTTAAATTCAATACATTGGGCCAAATAATTTTTTTCTTATTGTGGTGAACGGTAACAATGAGGAAAACATCTAGTAAGGGAAGCGGACGCGGACATGGTCGTGGTGTTGTTAGTGGACCCTCTGGTGCTGGGAGAGGACAGGGTTATTCTGCCACAGCCACACGTCCTAGTGAACCAACTACCTCAGGTTCCAGTACCCGCCAGAATTTACAGCGATATTTGGTGGGGCCCAATGCCGTTCTAAGGATGGTAAGGCCTGAGCAGGTACAGGTGCTAGTCAATTGGGTGGCCGACAGTGGATCCTGCACGTTCACAACATTATCTCCCACCTAGTCTTCTGCAGAAAGCGCACAGGTTGCGCCTGAAAACCAAGCCCATCAGTCTGTCACATCACCCCCATGCATATCAGGGAAACTGTCTGAGCCTCAAGTTATGCAGCAGTCTCTTATGCTGTTTGAAGACTCTGATGTCAGGGTTTCCCAAGGGAATCCACCTAGCCCTTCCCCAGTGGTGGAAGACATAGAATGCACTGACACACAACCACTTATGTTTCCTGATGATGAGGACATGGAAATACCACCTCATCAGAGTCCGCATGTCTCTGATGATGACAAAACACAGGTGCCAACTGCTGGGTCTTTTTGCAGTGTGCAATGAAGGCAAAACTAGCCAGCGCTAGCTGCTAAAGGTCAGCGTTGCTACAGGGAGGAGTGGGGCTCCACATGAACAAAAGTGAAATTAAACCCCGGCAACTGCTTGGATATGCTGAATTGTCTTCTTTTTGTTTCTTTTGTATATACAAAGAGGTACCAATAACAATGCGTTTCGGCACACTGCCTTTTTCAACAGGTACATTCAACAAGTGTTACATTTGGATATATATAGGCAAATCAATTACAGGCACAAGTGACGTCATCCACCCACTATTGGGCGGGTATTCACTATCCACCAATTAATCACCTAGTTTCTAGTTTCCATTCATCAAGAGGAGCACCAGGGAACAAAGGATACCCAGTGTCAGAAAATAGAGGTCAGTGAATCTGCTGTGTCTAAATAGAGAAAGAAAGAAAAGAAAAGAAAGAAAAGAGAAAAAAAAGAAAGAAAGAAACGTATATCATTAGTACTGTCATAAGTTACAGTCTAGCAACCTCATAATTACGGATTAAACCTTTTGGATGCAATGTATCCAACATATGTATCCAATAGGCTTTGCGGCGGAGGAGGAGTTTTTTGATATCCCCTCCTCTCCTTGGTCTCATCACCTGTTCCAGAACCTGGAATCTCAACTGCAAAATTCTGTGCCTGCACTTGTCAGAATGATAGAGTAGTGGTAATAGGAGATTTTTAGTCCTAATCGTAGATTTCTGTTTACAAATCCTGTCCCTCACTGTCTGCATTGTCTCTCCCACATAGCCCAAACCACACGGACACTAAGTCAAGTAAACCACGTTTTTCGATTCCCAGGTAAAATACCCTTTCACTTTAAATGCTTGACCTGTGCGTGGGTGATGAAATTCAGGGCCCTTGATAATATGGGAACAGTGCAGGCAGTGAAGGCACGGGAACGTTCTGTTTTTCACGGTTCTCAATACATTTTGTCTAGGGGTCTCTTTCCCACTACCTACATTCGCATGAACCAGTTTGTCCCTCAAATTTGGATTTTTCTTATTACAAATCAGAGGTGGACATTTAAATTCATCAACATTCGGATAGGCCTTGGTTAGGATATGCCAATGCTTCCTGACCACATGATCAAAATGTGCATTATACGGGTGGAATTTGTGTATAAACGCCACTCTCTGTTGTTTAGTCCTAGGAGGGTTTTGGGAAGAAAGATCTAATCTCACCCTATCTAATGTGGACCTAGGATACCTTCTTTTCTCAAATCTATCGGTCATCTCATCTAGTTTCTGCTTCTGTGTCTCTGGATCAGAGACTATGCGCTTAATCCTCTGGAATTGAGATTGTGGGATTGCCTTTTAGTTAGAGTGGATGGGCGCTAGAGAAATGCAAAATACTGTTTTTTTCAGTTTCTTTCAAGGACCTCACTCAGGCTCCCCCTGCTCCCTCTTCTGCTGCTGCCTCGGCCTCTTCCTCCGCCTCATGAGGAATGTTGGCACCTGCAGCCCATCAAACAGAGTGCCACCAACACCACCACCTCCGTCACCAAGCATCTCCACCATGTAACACGGCAGCGTTCAGCTCTCCATCTCACAAACCTTGGAGAGAAAGCATAAATTCCCACCTAGCCACCCTCGAGCCCTGGGCCTGAATGCCAGCATTTCTAAACTACTGGCCTTTGAAATGCTGTCATTCAGGCTGGTGGACACAGACAGCTTCAAACAGCTAATGTCCATGGCTGTCCCACAGTATGTTGTTCCCTGCCGCCATTACTTCTCCAAGACAGCCGTGCCTTCCCTGCACAACCAAGTATCCGATAAAATCAAGTGTGCACTGCGCAACGCCATCTGTGGCAAGGTCCACCTAACCACAGATACGTGGACCAGTAAGCACGGCCAGGGACGCTATATCTCCCTAACTCTACACTGGGTAATTGTAGTGGCTGCTGGGCCCCAGGCAGAGAGTTCTTTGGCGCACGTCCTTCCGCCGCCAAAGATCGCCGGGCATCATTCTTTGCCTCCTGTAGCCTCCTTCTCCTACTCAGCTTCCTCCTCCTCTTCTTCCACCTGCTCATCCAGTCAGCCACACACCTTCACCACCAACTTCAGCACAGCCCGGGGTAAACGTCAGCAGGCCATTCTGAATACTCATATGTTTGGGGGACAGGCCCCACACCGCACAGGAGTTGTGGCGGGGTATTGAACAACAGACCGACCAGTGGTTGCTGCCGGTGGGCCTCAAGCCCGGCCTGGTGGTATGTGATAATGGGCAAAATCTTGTCGCAGCTCTGGGACTAGCCGGTTTGACGCACACCCCTTGCCTGGTTCATGTGCTGAATTTGGTGGTTAATGAAGCTGACGTTCATTAACCCCTTAACCATATATTCTTGTACTCCAGGGCACTTCTTTATTGAATCCTCTTTTTATTATTTTACCATTATTTTGCGGGGCAACCCAAAGTTGAATGAGCCTCTCCTCCGTCTGGGTGCCAGGGGCCTGAGTCTGTGAACGAGGCCCGTGGCACTGCAGGCAGACATGAATCCTTTTTGGCTGTGATGAGAACATCAACTCCCATAGCATTCCCAGCTGATGCCACCCCAACCTTATATTCCACCTCCTCCTCCTCCAAGTTACCAATTGATATTGGTTAATTTTTATTTATTTTATTTTAAGTCCTCCACATTTGTTTGCAGGGGATTTACCTACACTTTTCTGCTTTGTGCAGCCCTCTAGCCCTTTCCTGGGCTATTTTACAGCCTTTTTAGTGCCCAAATGTTCGGGTCCCCATTGACTTTAATGGGGTTCGGGGTGAAGTTCGGGTCGAGTTCGGATCCCGAACCTGAACATTTTCTGGAAGTTCAGCCGAACTTCTCGAACCTGAACATCCAGGTGTTCGCTCAACTCTACCCTCTACTTAAAACCTACAAAATACTCCTCCTTACATACTTCTCCTCACCCTTTTGGCCCAATGCCACTACAACCCCAGCAATTCTGTCCCTACATGTGGGCCTCACCTGGGCTCTTTTTATCACTGATTTATCAAATCAGCTTGTCTAGATACTGCCCTAGCATCACCAATGTTCTCACTAGGTGAATGAGGCTGAGCTGCAGTAGCTGTCATGAAGGGTAGCCCTGTACTACAACCTCACCACTGTCCCTTCCAACCAGCATAATCTGGCCCACAACCATCTGTATAAGGCCTAAGAGAAAAATTTAGATTCTATAGGATGTGCGGCATCTTGAGGCAGTATGGGCTCCGAGAACATCCTGAGTAGCACCTAGCACTTTGCCGGAGCAGTCTTTGGGTTGATGTTTCTGATTAGGATATTGCTGGAATAGTGTTATACTCTGCATCATTATACAGCATTGCCAGTTCATTACCAGGGTATAGAAATACTCGTAATAATTATACGGTGCAGCATGTTTATCACTGCAGGATGGAAATGTTTTCAGACAGTTATAATTGCCAAGTTGACATCTGTAATTCTGCTAATTAAGCCTAGCTAACAGATTTATTTAATGTGGGCTTAATGAATTCCCATTAGACAGACCCCATGGAAATACATGGATTATAATGCAGGGAAAAGTGCTATTATGTCTTTGGTGACAACGAGAGCTTGGAGAATGTGTATCGAAAACATTTGTGTGGGTGAGTTTTCCTGTTTCACCTATGTTAGAAATGACAAGTATTAGATATTCAGGTTGATTTGAGGGACGCTGTTCAGATAGTAGTTTGATGGAGTCTGGCAGCTGGTTTCTCCTTCAGCTTCGGAGCCATGGTCGGTATATAAAATATTAACAATAACCCCAAGCAGTATAGTTACAGTTGCAAAAATGGTGCTCTCCTGGAGCTTATTAATGAGTAGCTTACAGTCAACCATGGTTCTAGGAATAGACTAATTATTCAATGATGCTAATATCATTCACATACTAAATATTTATGCAATTGCATATTCTACTCCACTCCAGGGCAGGATTATTGTGAGGGCACATGGGACACGTCATAAGCCCTTCAACACCTACCCTTAGTGTGGTCCTACTCATCCATTATGAGGTAATCACATGCTAGACCGCTTACCATACCCCTATATCCTTAAGTGGAGTGGAACACCTGACTATATATGATGCTGTAATACGAGGCCTGTGAGGTCTATGTGCAGGTTCCATCCTGTCTTAACTGAGAGCCAATACTTCATATTAGTTTTACTCTGTGGGCTTTCTCCTATGCTGAGTGCTCACTATTACCTAACACCCAATGAATAATATACTTTGAAGATGTTTAATACCAGACTGGTGTATTTGCCTGTACATTGTTTAAGTAGGTGGTATGTGTCGAAATAACTTTCACCAGGAGCCAAGGTTTCTCAGCAGCACATGGCCTAGGGCATCACACTGACTCCACTAGCTTGCCTCCTTCCTATGGTGCCTCCTGGTACAATGTCTTTAGCGCACTTTCACTGGTAAACACTTTCAAAGTAGGAATCTAAGCTCAAGCAATGATTCAGACGGCAGCCCAACATTTATAGCAGAAGCTAATTAACATTCATCTGTTAGTGGTTTTAATCCTTTGGGTGATCTATGTATGTACTTTATGTCAACATTTCCAGCGAAACTCTTCAGAGCTAATTCCTCAGTACTCAGGTTTTTGTAATGGCCGTCACACAGAATCGATTAATGTCTATGGAGCTATGAATGTGGAGGTTTTTTTTTAACAGTCAGTGAATAATGACCATCAAAAAATAGGTCATGTCCTATTTTTTGGCTGTTTTCATGGCCAGACGGTCCTTATTAAAATCAGTGGGCTCATTTTTAATGGCTTTTTAGACAGGAGCGCACCCATCTAATGCTTAAAGATCCATCTCGAAATCTCGTGCGGTGGGTATTGACAACATCAGGTCGGCCAGCGTGGTTACTTCATGTATCACTGTGCATGAGATATTGAGCGGGATCTTCAAGCAATATGGTTGTGTCAGCCTCTCCGCAAACAAATGGATGTGGTAAGTATGATTTTTTTAAATTTTTTCCACCATTTCAGGGAAAATCGATTTGTTATCATGTGAAAACATGAGGAAATTCGGCTTTGTGGCAAATAGATTTTTCCTGAAATTCGGATCAAAGTCCACTTCGCGAACTTCGATTCGCTCAACGCTAACTATGATATGCAATGCAATTTCTTTTTCCACTGTCTAAAAAGATATAGCTACTGTATATACCTAGAAGTAGGCCTGAATGAACGCAGGGTGTCTGGACCTTGCTACATGAAGAGATCACTAGATGAACACTGAGAAAAGGATGAGAGTAGTGAAGCTACTGAGCAGTTAGTCCACCACTGAATGCAGGAGAAGGTGAGCAAGAATTTCAATCACATGGGGAACTGCAATACTAACAATATTTTTACTGCATATATATTGCAATAATACTTGATTTGAAAATGCCCTATTCGTTGCATAATAATACTTTTTATGGGATAACTCATTTAAGAGGTTTTTCAGGTTAGACACTGATGGAATTCTGAAAATTAAGGGGGTGGGAAGTGATAATGTATATAGCTTACTGGGAATCTAGGATTGCTGGTGCTTATCTGCTTCAGAGAATGCATTAGCGGGATGATAATCCAGGCCAGAAAGTCCCTGAAATGCCAAGAAAAAAGCCAGGTATTTTCTAGTCTAACGGTTCTCTACTCAATTTCATTATTGGCCCTGGGAAAAATTGTAAATATTCTGCTGAACCTTGCAGGCAGCCCGCTGCATATTTGTGCTCACCTCTATTAAATGTTTTAAGCCACCTGTTTGTTGTCCGTCATGCTTCTTCTGGGAGGCAAACCTCTGATGGTTACAGCTTTGTTTAAAACATTAACAACCACTTGCTTTTAAAAGAAAATCAGCAGATCTAGCAGTTCACGGTGAGCTGGCAGCCATATCCTCCTGCAGGGTAATTACAATTGCAGCAATTTTTACTCTTCAAGAGATATTTGATGCCAGGCTGTCCTTCTAGGCTGGTGAGGTGACCAACAAGATAATCAGCCTGTCCCATAAGTGCCATATGAAGTTCTTCCAATGACTGTTCATTTTGTGTACTTCCAAGGTTGCTAATGATACATTTATGTCTGACCATCCATGAACCTTGTATGAGACTATACTCTCTTCTACGTTTACAAACGGGAGCAAAATGATGCAGTAATTCATGTGAAAAAGAAAAATAGGAGTACAGAGGTAGTCCTGAAACCTCTGGTCCCCTACCAAATCATCACCATTATAACGGCAAATTTTGTATTGGGCTCAGTATCTTAAAGTTATACTTCTGAAGCCTGGGCTATAGGTTGACTTGTGGTCGTGGGACTACTGGCAAGGCCATGATTTTCTTGCCTTCCATTGTGGTACCACAAGTGTAGCCTGGACCTTAGACTGAATTCACATATGCAGTTTTCCCTGTCTGTTTGCAAGCTGTACTTCCAAGAGACATAAAATTCATATTTTATAGAATCAGCTTTTGAACATAGATGAGCATTACTAAAATTCATGGGTCCCTATAGTAAAATCAGGAATGGGCTCCAACCTTTCTGAAAATATCTGAACTGTAGCAATGCAGACATGAACAGTGGTGGAGATTTACTATGATAACTGTATAGTACTCCAGACCTGGGGGTACTACAATTCTAAATAGTTATGTATTGTATTGTGTTTTATATTGTTATGTTTTTATGTATTCTCCTCCTGTCACCCCACTAGTCACCCTGCTCCCACTCCTCCTGTCACCCACTAATGACCCTGCTCCCCCGCCTCCAGTCACCTCACTAGTGACCCTGCTTCCCTCTCCTCCTGTCACCCCACTAGTCACCCTGCTCCCCCTTCTCCTTTCACCCAACTAATGACCCTTCTCCCCCCTCCTTCTGTCACCTTACTAGTGTCCCTGCTTCCCTCTCCTCCTGTTACCCCACTAGTGACCCTGTTACCCCTCCTCCTGTCACCTGACTAGTGACCTTGCTTCCCTCTCCTCATGTCACCCCACTAGTGACCCTGCTTCCCTCTCCTCCTGTCACCTGACTAGTGACCTTGCTTCCCTCTCCTCATGTCACCTCACTAGAGACCCTGCTCCCCCCTCCTCCTGTCACCTTACTAGTGACCTTGTTTCCCTCTCCTCCTGTCACCCCACTAGTGACCCTGCTCCCCCTTCCCCTGTCACCCCACTAGTGACCCTGCTCTCTCCTCCTCCTGTCACCCCACTAGTGACCCTGCTCCCCCCTCCTCCTGTCACCCCACTAGTGACCCTGCTCCCTCCTCCTACTGTCACCTCACTAGTGACCCTGCTGCCCCCTCCTCCTATCACCCCACAGGCAAGAAGCTGAACAGACTCCACCAACTATGATGGGGATCTGTTAAGTTTCCGTTCGGGGTCGTGTCTTTTTACCGGACACAAAAGTGCTGTATACAAGGCTTTTTTGTCTGGTCTTTTGACAGAATCTAGAACAGAGGCTCCAAACACAGCCTCCAAAGCAGATTTGAAGGCCTACGTATTATGTATTTTAGTCATGCTCACATGTGCCCCCTCACAATTTTTCTATTTCTTTCTGGAAAAGCTATCCGGTTCTGGCCTGCAAAATTTATACCATGTCTAGTGCAGCCCTCAGACAAAAAATGGTTGGGCACCACTGTTTTAGATGGTCAGCTCAGCAGCTGACCCTTACCCCTAATGTTTTAGAGCGTCACCAGCAGGCCCTCGCCCATAGTGTTTTAGATGGTCAGATCAGCAGCAGGCCCTCGTCTCTAATGTTTTAGAGGTTTAGATCAGCAGCAGAACATCACCCCTAATGTTTTAGATGGTCAGATCAGCAGCAGGCCCTCGCCCCTAATATTTTAGAGGGTCACCAGCAGGCCCTTGCTCCTAATGTTTTTGAGGGTCACCAGCAAACCATCAATCATAATTTCATGGGTGTGTATGATGCCCTGCTTTATGTGTAATAAAGGGTATATTGGTGTGCCGATTCCTTGTAATTTTTGGCAGCCCTTTCACTTAGTGCATAGGCTTTATGAGTGTAGGGGTCCCACTACCTGAACAATTGTACCACAATGTGAATGAGGGCCCTCCTTTATGTGATATACAGGTTGTATCGGAGTGCCTCTTCCTTGTAATTTTTGGCAGCACTTGCACTTTATATACAAGTAAATATGCAGGAAAGAATATTTCCTAACAACTTTTCCTCTAAAATCGATTTTATTTTTGGTTTTATGTTATTATTGTCAGTCTGTAAAAGTGCCGTACTACTTGGACAACATCGTTCCCAGCAGTGACCTGGGAGTCCAAGATGCATCCAGACATCCTCCCCATGTTGTTCCCAAACCATTTCAGTGGTGTTTCCATCAAATGCTGACCTTTTTATGTGAACCAGAAACCCTCCCCTCTTCAGAGCAGGGGGTGCCCGGTTTAATGCTTTGGTTCTTCCATTGACTTCCATTGTGCTCTGGTGCTCTGTAGAGCACCCGAGCATCCCAAAGTTTTCTACTCGAGCACCTGAGCAGTGATGAGCGAGCATTCTTGGCTGAACACTAGTTCGGCTCGATCATCGCTATTCTTGGCTGAACACCACGTGTGCTTGAGCGCGATGCTCGAGTCAGTGTATTTAAATCTAATTTAGCCTCTATTTCTATGCAGAAGATCGCTGTACAGTGGGGGAATCCCTCAGTGTGAGTCTGCGCCTTAGGATCCCCTGCTCTAACTCCATATATAGCTATGTCCATATATCGAGTCAGTGCTTGGGGACACCCCAGTGTATTTAAATCTAATTTCTGAAAAGTTTCTGCCGGAATTCGAAACTCACAGCTACTACATCACAAAAAAGAGCTTTAACCACTACACTATACAGTTGCATGGCCACTTACTAAAAAGAATAAAAACAAATATGAGACTTCTCCTGTATAGGAATACTTACTACTAGTAGGTATTCCTATACAGCAGAAGTCTTATATATATAAATATGTGTATATATATATATATATATATATATATATATATATTTTAAGCAAGTGGCCATGCAGCTCTATAGTAGTGGTTAAAGTTTTGGCTGTGATGTGGGAGCTATGAGTTCGAATCCCAGCAGAAATTAGATTTAAATACACTGGGGTGTCCCCAAGGACTGACTCCATATATGGACATAGCTAATATATGGAGTCAGAGCAGGGACTCCTAAGCCAAACTAGAGTCCCGACACCCTCCCCTCTTCAGATCAGGAAGTGCCTGGTTTAATGCTCAGGTTCTCCCATTGACTTCCATTGTGCTCGGGTGCTCTGTAAAGCACCCGAGCATCGCGAAGTGTTCGTTCAGAGCACCAGAGCACACAAGCACTTTGATACTCGATTAACACTATTAGGCATAGATTATGTATCATTGGCAGTCATCTGATTACAAAACCATAGGAAGGGTCAGGTATTGCCCCACTTTACCAAACTGAAGATAATATTTCATTTGCACACATCATTTCATTGTGCTAATTTGGAAATGTCTACATCTGCAAATATTCCTGGCATATTTCCATTGTTATGAGTGAGCACCTCTGCAATTTACAGTGGAAGTTTCATGCTGAATGAATCATAATTCATTTTACTGTTGGTTCACAGAGGATTGTATAAAGTGGGCGAGTATTTACAGTATTATAAATTGGCCAAGAGGAAAGAACAGTTGTTTTCATTCAGGTGGAAGAAATATTCTCATGAAATGCATGAACTGAAGTGATATTCAATCAGTGATTCAAAATGGAATTGAAATCTAGTTTTCTAGTGAAATGTGTATCTAAAAAACTGTAATGATCGACAATAACCATTGCGGCAGGTAAACATCAATGTTTGCTAAAACCCTTTTACATGGGCTGATGATCAGGGCAATTATTGGGAACGAGCGTTTGTATTCTCCTTCCTGATAATTGGACATCGTAAAGGTGCCGCCGATCACACGAACCATGAACAAGTGTGTCACATAAAAAAATCTTTTAAATGGGTCATGGATGATGGCAATTATTGGGAATGTGCGTTTATATGCTCGTTCCCAATTATTGGCCAGTGTAAAGGTGCCACCGATCATACGAACCACAAACAAGTGTGTCACCACATAAAATCATGTTTGCTGGCAGCACATTGTCTCATGTAAACAGGGATTAATCTCTAAGGGGATGAATGATTGTAGTAGAGATTGTTCATCCTGATACAGAGGAGATGATTTCCAAAATGGAAGTCAGCAACTATTGGGAACATTTGATTTGTTCCCAATTATTGCTTGTGCATCAACCTGTGTTACAGGGTCTGTACATGTAATGGATGACTCATTCAAGTATTGTGGGTTCCTATATGAGAAGCTGTTTCATGAGCTTCTTATTATTGGGGTTCCTATTGCAAAACAAAGGACACCCATGGAAATGAGACATTATTCATGGTATCCTGGGGCTGAGCATTCTTCTAATAGCAAACCAAGAGAAACATTGTATATCATGCAAACAGAAATGTTTTCAGACAAGTGAAGCAAAAATTTGTAGATGGTAGATGACCAGATCAAAAGTTTATCATGTGCAAGTGAGAGCACCCTTAGTAGATGAGTGGGCTGTGCCAAGCTGTTTCCGTAGCTGTAATTCACTTTTATGGAGACTATGGCTTTTATGAATGTTTATGGCTTATTTACCCTCAACAGCCTGTGGCTGCCACATCGGTTGGGTATTTCGATCTCAGCCATGAATAGCTGAGATGAGAATATCCCTTTAAACGGATTCTGTCACCAAGATTAACACTATAGCGATATTTATATGTGCCCATCCGTCTCCTTGTTGTGTTTAAAATGATCCCACTGTTACTGCTCTATGTGTCTTAGATTTTTATAAAAATCAATGTTTTTGACTGCAGAACGTGAGAGTCGGTGCATGCAGAGTTGACTCGTCGAAGCCAGTGCCAGTAGTTCGCATGGGCACAGACTACAGTGTCCACTGCGCCTATGCGAGATTATGGCACTGAGAAGAATTGACGTCAGGGCAAGTGAAGGGAATAAATTAAGTGGTAGGCGGTGCTGGGCTCCGGATCGGTGGGCGCGGCTGGACAACCCCTTGGGCACCTTACCAAGGTAATTTACATATCAAAAACATTAATTTTTATAAAAATCTAAGACACATAGAGCAGTAATGGTGGGATCATTTTAAACACAACAAGGAGACGGATGGGCTCATATAAATATCGCTATAGCGTTAATCCTAGTGACAGAATCCCTTTAAATATACTCCTCAGCATGGAAAATTCAACACCACGAAGGAAAAGTCATGGAGTTATGTAAATCACAGGATTAGTAGATCTTTTAATGATATGCAAGTGATAAAAAAATGGAAACATAATATTCCAAACATCTTGATGTATTCAGTATTGGGTATAAGTGCCATACACAGAAATATACCTTGGTATGCTATCAGTGAGGTTATTAAAGACTGGGACATCTTCTGTCATGCTGAATGCACTTGGACACACAAATCAACAAGATCTACTGCTGACAGCTTCCTTTCCAGTTACCGACCAGTGATGTTCCAGATGTGCTTGATGGGAGACAAGTCTGGAGATGCTGCTATCCAAAGTAGCACATTTAGGCCACACAGTAGCAGCAGCAACTTGCAGCCTGGCTTTGTCATGGTTAAAAATGGCTCCTGGGACACTTTGTGGGAATTGCTGTACTACTTGTTCCCTGACCAAATCAATGTAACATCGTGCTGTAGTGTACTGTAAATTACTAGGGGTTCAGGCCAGCGTACATTATGCCACCCCACACCTTAATGCTGGGAGTTAGACTGGTGTAGTGCTCCCTTGTGAAGGTGCCTCCCCATGACATTGCCCACATGGTCTCCAGACCAATCTCTGGACATGTGTCCAAAACAAAAGCAGGACTAATTGCTGAAGAGGATAGATCTCCATTCTAGTCTCCTTTGCTGTCTTGCAGCATGATAAGCTTTGACAGCAGTGGCATGAGGTCAATGGAACGCCTGCAGCTGGACATCTGGCTCATAGCCCAATGTTGCGTACCATGATAACCATTGAGAGCAGTGGCATGAGGTCAATGGAACACCTGCAGCTGGACATCTGGCTCATAGCCCAGTGTTGTGCAAACTCATTCTGATGATTTCTGTAGATACTTTGCCGCTCTAGGGTTGGGATGTGACATCCAATTTCACTTGCAGCACAGGATGGATCACAAAGCACTATTCTTCTAATCAGATAATCCGTCCGTGCAGATATTTGCTTCTGTGCACCTCTTTCTGTCATTCCAGTTTTTTGTTTTTCTCCCAACCACCAGGACACGCAACTATAAACAGTGCTAACTTCTCGGCCTAGGAGAGTAGTGACCTGCAGGAGTGATGCAGGATGATAAACCAGTTCAAGGACTTTAAGCCTCTCAATTTGAGTCAAGTGACAACAACTGGCAAATTGATAAGCAGGAGGCATGGTACAGTCATCCAACACAACTTGATCCAGTTCTTGAGGTTTCATGTGGTTTTGCTTTCAATCTGGCTTTTATACCCCTCCCACAAGCCACAGATTGGAGCAAGGAATTTGAGAATTTGATCATCTGCAGATCTTAGAGACAATTGCTACTTCCTCAATTGGCATAACCTTCTTGGCTTGTCCTTTTTAGTGCTGCAATTGCAATGTTGAGGAGTATAGTTTGCCTGTGCTAATATGCTTGTCTTTGCTAGATACAAGAGAACCATGACCTGAAACCTAAAAAAGATACTCCCATTTATTTCTACCAAATGTTAAGAGAAATAAAGCACATAACATGTTACATGAGGTGTTTGTCAAGAGGGTAATAATAAATGTATAATGGTCTAGATATATTTACTCACTAAATCTCATCAAGAAAAATCATGACAGGATTAAATACCATCCAAGAGCACAGATCTGTAAAAGTTAATGGTTTAAATGATTATTTCCTATAAACCAATTGTCTCCAACTCATGTTTTTCTATTGTTTGAAAACCTACTAACTCTTTCATACCATAAAGAACATAACGAGAGTCGTAGTTCTGAAAAGGTGCAAAGCCATAGTTTGGAGACCACTAATCTAAATGGTAAAACTAATCATCAGAAGATATAGACAATCTTTAAGAAAAGATCTTTGGTGTGGGTTAGCCTAGAAGTAATCATTTGCAGTAGGACCTATATATTATATATATACAATAATTATGAGAAAATTTGCTCTTCTAAGTTTGGTAGTACTTGCAAGAAATTTGATTACCATTAATAGTTTATGAACAATTTCTCATTCTTTTTATATCAGGTACAGAACATTTCACAGTCCATGGAAGTCTTAGATCTGAGAACATTTCGAGATCTGCAGTACGTGCGAAACACTGAGTCCTTAATGAAAGTTCTGGACACAAAGCTGAGGGCCACAGACACCCAGAGAAGTATCAACGCTAAAAGTTTCCAGGTACAGTAAAATGCTAAATATTGTGTAATTGCTTCATATAAATACTCCTCCTAGTGAAATGAAGTAGTGAAAGGAAAACATTGCATTTATTTCAAAATCATACTTGACTTTTACATAATTATCTGAAATTATGAATATAGTGAAATGTCTGTGAGAAAGCCACATAAAGTTGCATTCAAAATGGTCTTCCAAAGGGGTAGTCCTACCCTAATGGTTCCTAAGTAAAATAAAAATCTGTCACAGGCAATATGTTTCAATAAAAGGATGGTCCTCCCAAGGAGGTTGTCTTATATAAAGGTTTCACTGTAACTCTTTTAGGGAAGTTCTTTTTTTGTATATTCTCTTGGTGACAAATGGTCACAGTCCTTTCAACAATGTTTGCATAAATCAATAGTACAGATGAGTATAAGAAACTTTGTAATATATTTCATTAGTGAAAAGTGCTTCTCTCTCCATTTATCAGACTTTTTTCCTCCTGCCCCATGCTCCTAAACTAATATTTTCCATCTTATGAGAGTGAGACTCACTAAAGGATCATATGATATGCTGCTTATAGAAGTCTGTAAAGAGGGGAGGAGCGAAGAGTGAGCTAACAGTCTGGACAATGTTAATTAAATTGAAGATAAGTGAAGAAAGTTCAATTTTTTTCTGAAATGATATATTACAAACTTTCTTATGTTCATCTTTACAATTGATTCATGCGAAATTGGGTTAAAGGTATATGACCTTTTAAAATGGTTTTCTAAGACTTTTATACTGATGACTGGCCTCTGGATAGGTTATCAGTACCTTATCAGTCGGGGTCCAACACCAAGGACCTTTGTTAATCGTCGGTTTGAAAAGGTATCGGCCTTTCTCTGTGCTCACCAAGGACAGAGCCATACAGAAGATAGGTTATTAGTATTAAAGTCTCGGAAAACACCTTTAGGTATGTACATTTTATGAAGAACTTCTTCCTTTGACTGTGGAAATGTGCGGTCAACATGAATTTCGTCCAATCTGACACAGTGCATTGTGCTGTCCATAGAATATATGGGGTAGCCCAACTAACTTTAACAGAAATTTCAAGCCATATAAGGATCAGGAATATTGGATTTCAAAATGCCTTATCTTTTGTTCCTCAGAATATGTTAACAAAGGGTATCTGGCACAGGCCTATGCCCAGTAAGGTAACTAACCATGATCTGCTCACTCATAGCACATTTATTAGCTAATGGCTAAAGTAGCGCTTGGGCAACAGCTACTACTATATGTTTTCCTATCCGTAACAACAAATAGTAAAGCAAAGAACCCATTTAAAATCAGAAGAACAACCAGCTTGCTCTCTACCACAAAAAAAGCTTACCCTCTAATAGTTCATATTCTAATTAAACATATTCATAAAATTACATTGCTAACTTCTTTGGATCCATTGCCAATATTTGCATTTTTTGGATTCTTTAACAGACCCTTAGTTAAAATCAAGATTCCTTTACTATAATATATTGTATTTATACGGTATTTTTTTTTTACAATTAGGATTTCCAGAACTTCTCTTTGACCTCACAGTGTCCCTACTCCCACTCAAGGCATTTTGCCACAGCCGAGATACTTAATCAATTTTCAGGATTATTAAATTTGTGCAGCTCCAGCAGGACTGTGTCTGGCTGCATTTCATGATTTAGAGTAAGAGGGCAGCTGGCAGCTTAGAAACTCTGAATCCTTAATGTATAGCTGACACCAGGGGATCCAAATAGAACCAAACTACGTGTTCATTTACCTGCGTGTGAATGTATATTTCCATTGCAGCAGTAAAACTGATGGAGCCCATCATATGTGGAACTAGATATAAGTCCTATGCTTTAAAAGAAGTTGTCCCAATGTAATGATGTCTCCAATAATACACTGTATCTGATATCTGGTGGAGAACCATCTCCAAAATACCCAAATGTAAGAAAGGTTCCACAGGGAATCTGAGTTGTATTTAACGTACAAATCCAGTCAAATCTGAGAACATTCATACTTATTCTGCTCATTTCTCTTGTGCATAAAAGTAGTATTATAGTAGTTGGTGTTGAGGTACTAAAGTTATACTAAGAAATTTTTGGCCATAAAGAGTGGCAACTATGTTTCTGAAACAGTATATATGACTCGATTGGTTGTCACTTTTGTTTCTCTACCATGTTTAGGTAGTCATATAAAGTAGTCATATAAAGTATGTTGCCTAATAGAAGGTGACTATAAAGTCTTTAATGTAGAGAAATAAAGGTCCTGGACACCACTGAAGTGCTTTTCGTGTGTTTATTATATTGCTGAGTACATAGAATGCGGATTGCCGCACTATAGTGTGCCGCACTATAAGTGTAGTGTAAGCCGATATTAGCGCTGATTATAGGCTCTGTGGCCTTGTGGGCAATGCAGTGTGAAGCAGAAGTGCAACAGAGCGGCACTTCTGCCCGACACTGCATCGCCCACAAGGCCACAGAGCCTCTATTCAGCGCCAATATTGGCTTACACTACACTTATAGTGCGGCACATCCAGTTTCCTGAGTTGAGGAAGGCTTTTGCCGAAACTTCATTTTATTGAAACTGGCAATCCGCATTCTATGTACTCAGCAATATAATAAACACTCGAAAAGCACTTCAGTGGTGTCCAGGAACTTTTATTTCTCTACATGAAAATTGGCTTGGGAACCATTCCCTGTGACCCACACCAATCAAGTGGAGCGCCACCCAACCTGTGCAACACAGTCCTTCCCATATAAAGTCTTTAATGTTATAAAGAGTATTGAAGGGGTTTTCTGGGGCTTAAATGTTGATGACCCATCTTTAGTGTCCAATTCCCTTCAACCAGCTACTTGAAAGGCTTTGGCACAGTGACCTCTTCTTTAACTGTCTCATGTGAATGGGATTAAGGTGCACTATCAGGATGGTATACAATGCAGAGACCAAAGTGCTTGACTCAGTACTCCAACCCCTTCAAGTAGCTGATCAGCAAGAGTACCAATAGTTGGACCCCAACCAATCTGATATTGATGACCTATCCTAAGGTAGTCATCTCATGAATATCTTTTTACCATCCTGATCACTAGCAATAGCAAGGTTGTCTGTGCCATAGAGGCAGGCAATGTGGCTCCTGGAGAGAAGGGCCCAGTCCAGGTGAGTGGAGAGAACCTGCCTCATCATATCATAACAACAACAATATAGATAGATAGATAGATAGATAGATAGATATTTAGATAGATAGATAGATAGATAGATAGATAGATAGATATACTTTTATGCAATTACAAAATAATCAATCCAGAAATTTCTGGTGCACTGTTATTTCACAGGACAAGGAGAAACACTAATTGACTTCCATTTGTTCCAGTTCATTTATTTTGACCTTTCAAGAGCTGAGCTGACATAATGGTTTCCCATCATGTCAATGGTTTTAGAGATTGTTACACAAGTCTATTATCTCCTTTCCGTACGGCTACTTGATTTGTTCTCCAAAAGTCTCATGATTTAATAAAGGTCATCTATAGTGAACGGAAATATCAGAGATGCAGCATCACACCATTTCTTGAACTTTGTAACAAGCATACATATTACATAGTAACATAGTTTATAAGGCTGAAAAAAGACATCCATCTATCTGGTTCCACCTATTATCCTGCAAGTTGATCCAGAGGAAGGCAAAAAAAAAACTGTGAGGTAGAAGCCAATATACCTCACTTTAGGGGAAAAAATTCCTTCCCAAGTCCAATCAGGCACTCAGAATAACTCCCTGGATCAACAACCATTCTCTAATAGCTGTAGCCTGTAATATTATTACACTCCAGAAATACATCCAGGCCCCTCTTGAACTCTTTTAGTGAACTCATCATCACCACCTCCTCAGGCAGAGAGTTCCATAGTCTCACTGCTCTTACCATAAAGAATCCTCTTCTATGTTTGTGTACAAACCTTCTTTCCTCCAGACGCAGAGGATGTCCCCTCGTCACAGTCCTGGGGATAAATAGATGATGGGAGAGATCTCTGTACTGACCCCTGATATATTTATACATAGTTATTAGATTTCCCCTCAGTCGTCTTTTTTCTAAAGTGAATAACCCTAGTTTTCATAATCTTTCAGGGTACTGTAGTTGCCCTATTCCAGTTATTACTTTAGTTGCCCTCCTCTGAACCCTCTCCAGCTCTGCTATGTCAGCCTTGTTCACAGGAGCCCAGAACTGTACACAGTACTCCATATGTGGTCTG
The DNA here is from genome assembly GCA_033119425.1 of Bufotes viridis. Taxonomy (NCBI): domain Eukaryota; kingdom Metazoa; phylum Chordata; class Amphibia; order Anura; family Bufonidae; genus Bufotes; species Bufotes viridis. The sequence continues at coordinate 28,375,821 of CM065590.1, forward strand.
ACTAGTGATTTTGTAAAGTGGTAGGACTATCTTCTCATCACGGGCATCTATGCCCATTTTGATGCACCCCATTATCTTATTGGCCTTGACAGCAGCTGTCTGACACTGGTTTCTATAACTTAGTTTGCTGTTCACAAAAATTACTAGGTCCTTTTCCATGTCAGTGTTACCGAGTGTTTTACCATTTAAAATGTGCAGGTGACTTGCATATTCCTTCTCATAACCTTACATTTGTCAGTGTTAAACCTCATCTGCCACTTCTCTGCCCCAGCCTCCAATCTATCCAGATCCCTTTGTAGCAGTATATTGTCCTTTTCCGTATTAATTACTTAACACAGTTTAGTGTCATCTGCAAAAATTTATATTTTACTATACAAGTCTTCTACAAGATCATTAATAAATATATTGAAGAGAATAGGGCCCAATACTGACCCCTGAAGTACCCCACTGGTGACAGTGACCCAATTTGAGTGTGTACCGTTAATAAGCACCGTCTATTTTCTATCACTGAGCCAGTTACTTATCCACATAGAGACATTTTCTCCCAGTCCAAGCATTCTCATTTTATATACTAATTATATTCTCTGTCAATTCTTACAATGGAGTTCTAGTCGTTGTGGGCAGTCTATATTTTGGGTTGATGCGTTTACGCTACCAGCCATGGTATTAGTAATTCTGTGCTAAGAGCATAAATGCTAATTTGAACTTTGTAGATAAGTGAACTAAATTCTTGAAGGCCTATTAATAAGATTGGTCATCTATAATTGATCTGTGGAGATTGAATCTTAGCTAATCTTTTTCAATGCTTTTGGATGTGACTAGCACTGCACTCCCTTATTCTGATGATTGCCTGGTGTCCTGGAGGTCAAACCCCTAATGATCAAACATTGATGGCTTATGATAAGAATAGGCCATCACATTTGTGAAACGTTTTTAGTCTACCTCTTTGCTTGGCCATCCCTTACACCATTGGACCACCAATGCCAGATTTATTCCTTGATGTTGCTGATATTTTCATAAAATCAGTATATTCAAAAAGTATAAATTCTGTGTGTAATATCCAACTCATTCTTATAATATCTAACTCTTAAGTTGAAAGAAAATACAAATAAATGAAATGTAATAGGCCTATTAGCCACTTGATGCTTACATGGTACTATATCAGTCCTCTGACATGTACTTTTTAAATGTGTCTAATGTAACCAACTGATGCACCCTATCAGAGTTATTGATTGCCAAGAAAGCTCAAGAACACTAATTTATATACATTACACACATGTTATGGCCTTCTGACCTTCAATGAAGCAGCACTTGCCTAGGGGATTGCATAAATGCGTCAAGTTACTGTAATGTTGATGTGTGGTGACAGCTACCATTTGGCTTCATTACCTTTTCCTTGCCTGAGTAATGATCATCATAGTCTAATCATCAAGGCTAACTAACAGAATAGTGACCCTATAGTTCCATACATAGACATTGTCTAGTGGCACATAGAGTCCCAAAGATTTTATTTCATGCCATGTTCCACTATATGGAGTCTTAATGAGATGTCATATACTCCGCTACATGCTATAGGGCAGATCTGCTAATAATGTCTAATATTTGAGCAGTGTTGGGAGGATTTATCAAGTGATTTGCACCATTTTTGAGTTATACTTCAGGATATGTTTTGACTCATCCCGACACTTTACAGGAGTGGGTAGACTAACAAGTCTCTGACAAATTTATTACGTTTTAAGTTAGGAATTGGTGCAAAATTTGGCATAAATCTAAACCTACTCATAGCATAGTATAAAATGCCAGCCTTAATACATCATAAACTTAGACCAAGCAGTCTGAAGATATGCCAAATTTACCACAATGGCTTAAGGTAAATTTGGTGCATGTACACATTTTAAAAACATTTAGAAAAAACGAAAAGACACCAACATCCAACTGCAGATTTTTTCCGTTATAAAAGCCGAAATAGTATACAGGTACAAAGAGCAATATTTTAACATACAGTAACTTGACGAAGACCGACTGTTATTTTTGGTTGAAACGTTGCTGCTTGTACCTGTATATTATTTTTACAGATGAGCGAAGTTCTCTAAGATTCGATTAAAGGGAGTCTTTCACCTAATCTGAGCCTTTTAGACCGCTCAGATCAGGTTATAAACTCCTGATCCCTAAATCCAATGGTACCTTTATTTATGCAGTCCCTCGGCGAGATGTCCCAAAAAAGACTTAAAATGTATGCTAATTAGTTTTGGAAGGTGCCCAGGGGCGGCTTTACTGGCGATCTGCCCAGAAATCCACACCTCTTTCACCCCTCTGGCCAGCCCTCCATTCCTATTATTACCTCCTCTTCTGCCTCACAAATCTCGCCCCTGCTGAAGGACAATGCTGCGCTGACCCACCCCTTGTTTGGCTTCACTGCAGTCCTCTGCGCATGCGCTGGACCATAGTTTGAAATCCAGCGGCGTGGAAAGAAGTAACCGATGCATGAGCAGAGAACTGCAGTGAAGCCAAAGAAGGTGTGGGTCAGCGCAAAATCATCTTTCCTCCAGCAGGCGCGATATTTGTGAGGGAGAAGAGGAGGTAATAATAGGAATGGTGGGCGGGCCAGAGGCGTGAAAGAGGTGTGGATTTCTGGGCAGATCGGCAGTAACTAATTAGCATAAATTTTGATAGTGTTTTTGGGAACATCTCACCGAGGGACTACATAAATAAAGGTACCATTGGAATTAGGGCACAGGAGTCTATAACCTGATCTGAACGGTCTAAAAGGCTCAGATTAGGTGAAAGACTCCCTTTAAGCTTCATAGCCGAATTTTACAACAAATTTTTCTTTTCTTTGTAAATAGTGGGTGCAATGACAGGGAACATTAATTGTGCTCTCCCCCCTCTTGCCAATCATTGAGCCCTTCAGATTCTGTTTTCCTCGCTGATCTAGGAAACTAAGATCCATATCAAAGCATTGCAAATTGTACTTACCTCATCCATTAGATCGCAAAGAGGCAGACGTGGCCATCTTGCTTGACGATCCAGTGCAAAATCTCATCATGTCGGCTAGCGTGGTGATGTCATACATTGACGCGCACAAGATTTTGTACAAGATCTTCAAGCAAGATGACCACGGGAGCCTCTTCGTGGTGAAATGGATGAGGTAAGTATGATTTTTTTTATTTTAACACCATTTCAGAGAGAATGGGTTTGTTACCATAAAGAACCAGGAAATTCGGCTTTGCGGCGAATCAAATTTTGTATTTGTATTGTAAGCCACACTTCTTCGGCTAAGCCATGTGTCCTTGTCTAGTGAGATGCAAAAACTGTCTAAAACAGTAAATACTGTAAATGTAATGCAAGGCATGTACACAGTTGTTTTGGTTCAAATTGAGCAAGCATGTATTTTAGTTAATCTCTACGAAAGCTTCATCCTCCATAACAGGCAATTATATGGAACCTGTAAAAGTTGTCTTTTTTTGCAAATTTTGTGCAATGCAAGTGCTAGTTATAATCAATGAAAACAAATTTTTTCATATTTTGATGAAAAGTGTCCAATGACAATCTCAACCATACGTTCATGACTATAAAACTGCAGGGTCAATTAAATCCATTTCTCTTAGAACAGTCCAGGGTAACTATCTAATATTTTAAATATAATTGCTTAACTGAATCCAACTCTATAAAAAGAAAATTAAAGACAAAAGCAATCTATACATGGATGGGTTTTTAATGCCTGGAGATACAGTAACAGCTAAAACAAGGTTAGAGGAGTTAATGGGTCTACTAAGATCGCTACATGTAGCACAGTGGCTCTGTGGTTACTGGTGTTGCCTTGCAGCACTTTACCCAGCCAATGGCCACATCTACATGAATTTGTATGTTCTTTCCATTATTTCCTTTCACACGCCAAAACTATCCTGGAGTTCACTGACTTCCTATGAAATTGACCCTAACGTTTGAATGTCTGTGCATCTGCCACTGGTGCCAATCTCGGGAACATTGCAAAAAATCTCAATGTGATAACCATGATTCTACTTTTCTGTGTGCGAAAGAGCCAAATTAAATCTTCATATATCATGCTGTGGTTGTGGAGAACCCAGTAGAAAAAAGTTGGGATGGCAGTTTTTTTTTTTTTTAGAAGGTTTTATATTTCTAACTCTTAGACCTGGACTACAATGTAAACCATATAAATAATGTGTGTGAAAAAGAGGCAAATGAAATCACGGCATTGATTTTTGACGACTGATGGGGCCTAATGCTTCTCCATGTATCATGCTCTGGTTTTGGAGGGTTTTGTGTGTCTAATTCACTAGATCTGGACTACAATGTAAGCCATTTAAATGATGACAATGCTTTCAATAAATTTTATAAGTGTAGAGCGGTCAATGGCCATGAATGTTTGGTGCAGTGGTGATCAATCCAATTTTGGGTACTTAATGCACTCCATGTTTCAACCGCTTTATACAGACTAATTGCAACAATAAAGCCATTGATTCATGTTTGGTAGGGGAAGTGACACGCTCCAGGTGTGTCTAGACAATAACTGAGATCATAGACTCAATAACATTGCTAAAGTTGTGTAGAACATATCTGAAAATATGCAGCGATAATGAAAAGACTTATTCTTATTGAACTAGCTAAAGTGGTTTTCAGCTCTTGCCGGAGCAGTGAATTCCCATTCGCCAGGTTCCTGTTGCTTATTGATTTTGTCTTTTTTTTAAATTATTTCCCTTATGTTTGCCTTCCGGTTAAAAAGTAATTTTCTAAAAACAAATCTGAGATTTTTTTTTATGTCAAAAAAGGTTAAGGATGGTTAAGAATAAATATGAAAGTCGCCATTCCAAGTCTAGCACAATAAGCCTCCAGGCTAATAGAAGGAACCAACAACAAAAAAAATCTATTTTTGTGGGTTTTATTGAACTGTTCTAGGAATTCATCTAAATCTAAAAAGCAATATGTTTTTATAAAATTTGTTGGTAGATTTTTTTTTTTTTAACAAGATATTGGAAGCTTGTATGCGGTCATCAAATAAGACACTAAGGCCCCATGTATAAAACCTTAACACCTTCAAGACGCAGTGATTTCCCCTGTTTTCATTTTTCACTCCCTGCCTTCCTGGAGCCATAACCTTTTATTTTCTGTTCATAGCTGTATGAGGAATTGTTTTTTGTGGGACTTCCTAATGGCACCATTTAATATTGCACATGTTGTACTAAATACTAAAACTACTGCTAAACATGTTTTTACTAAGGGTCTGAATTTTATTTCCCTTTATAAAACAGTTCTGTCCTTCTATTCAAGTAGATACCTTACCTTGTAAGAATATTGTATAAATGCTAGAGATGAGCATATCATTTCTAAATTAATCAAATGTGTGATACATTTCTCAAAAACTTTGATTTCCAACAAGTTTTTGGGGGATTTGTCCCACATAAATCACACAAAAGCTTTGGCTGCTACTTTACAGTTCAAAAGAAAGAGAAGATGACATCTTCCACCAAAAAGGGACAATTTTTGGACCCTTTAAAAAAAATCCAACAGTGCATTGTTTTTGAAAAGCCAGTTTGTTGCCACCTACTAACATCCATTTGCCCATAGCCACACATGTCACTGTCATTTTGACATTACTAATGCTGTCTAGAGCTTCAGGGATTGGACACAGTCCTAAGAGACCACAGAGTGTCATACACAACTTGATTGAACAAACTTGATTGAACAAACTGTGTGAAATCACTGATTATGTCAACATGCCAGGCCAGAGCGCTGACGAGGGGACGTCATACGTCATCATGCCCAAGATTTAACGCAATTTCCCCTATCAACAGGGCATCTCCGCAAGCAAATGGATGAGGTGAGTATGTTTTTTTTTTTTACTGCCATTTCAGTAAAAATAGATTTGTTACTACAAAACATGAGGAGATTCAGATTTGGGAAATTTCCCAAAAATTCGTATCGAAGTAAATTTGTTTGACTTCGATTCGCTCAACGCTAATGTGGATGTTACCCTGGTATTGAGGTATTCCTTGATATCACTATTATCTTCTCAGTTGTCCTATTTTTTTTTTTTTATCTCTCTACCATTAGAACCAAGGTTTCATATTTTTCATTTCAATAAATAGATCAGGGACTGTAAATATGTATTTGTATTTGGCATCTCTCCTTTCATAGTTATTTTAACCATGCTGACAGTATATTGGTGATATTCACCATCCTAACCCCATCCTAAAGACATTCATGGGTAACTTGAGAAAGTGACAGGAAAAATTATAGGGAATTATTTCTCCAAAATTCTTCTCACATGTGTATTAGGCTCCAGGATGTATATATCTTTTATAGGGAATGGTGGATGGAATATAAGAAATCCAGGAAAGCTGAGTATCTCTAACAAACAATAGTTTACTAAGGGCTTTGCTAAGACCTGTTTTCAGGACTTAGCTCGGCAGCTTGTGCAGATAACCTCGGAGAATTGAGCAGAGGAGTGGATAGGAGTGATAGTTGCAAGAATGCTGATTTTAGTTGTTACTCACTCTGACTCTCCCCTGGTCCATGTAGTAAGGGCAAAGCTGTAATGTTTTTCTCTTCAGGAACCCCCTGGTCTTGAGGTTCTTCTGTCTCTTGGTGGTTTAGGGTGTCATTGAAAGTGATGAATTTTGAGGTGAAAGGCAGACTCCAGTGCAGCAGAGGAGAACAATGATGAGATAATTTTGCAGAAAAAACACTAGTGATGAGCGGCATTGGCAATATTCGTTTTCGTGATATTTCCCAAATTTTTCGCAAAGTATATTCGCAATAAATTCTCCAGCCAATATTTTTGCAGTTGTACAAATCGGCACTAATGATTAGCATTTTTTTTGCGCAATACGTGCAACTTCACATGTTATCAGGTCTGAGTAGATATAACTGATTGGTGCAATAAGTATTGTTGTGACATCACAGCACTGTGTCTAACAGAGACACTTATCCCTATCACAGCACAGTAATCCCTATCACACTACCTAACACCCTGCACTATATCACTATCTAACCAAAACAGACTATCTCCCACTAACTATCTGTATTATATATATATAATCTAGCTAACTATCTAATGTAATTAAATAAGGATCCAGATAAGTCTGCAAAGCACAGAGCACAGCTATGACACTGCTGTCTCTCTCAGAACTGAAAAAAAAACAGCAGAAAATGGCTGCTGGGGAGTTTCTTATATAGTAAAGGGGTAGGCAACTTTCCTATTGGTTGCTAGGGATGTTGCTAAGCTCTGACAAAGATATTGCCGCCTTCTCATTGGCCCACAAGTAAGAAGTAGTAGTAGTGATAAAAAAAAACTGGAATTTTTGCGATTGCGAATATATAGCACTATATTAGAGATTTTCTCAAATTCTCGAAGTGCCGATATTCGCGATAAAAATACACGATTCAATTATTTGCGATCAACACTAAAGAACAGTTCTTTACTGAAGATTCAAGTTCAGGTACATCAGTTACAGTTCTCCGCTTGCATGGACTGGCAGTTATTACACAAAAATACACATTCCACAGTTCTTCCAGGGAAAATGGATGCAGTCAGAGATAACAAGCACTGTTTTCTCTTTAGATCAGTCATCCTTACACTACACTTCAATAGTTGACTTTTCTTTATGGAGACTCAATAGTCTTTATCAGACAGTATTTCTCCAAAGAACTTCTCATTGCACCTTCTCCTTGCCTCTGGTATGCTCCTAGTATATATATCTTTTACTCTTTGTCTTGGTCTTCCCAACACTTTTCTTGTCTCTGGCTTGTTTAATACAGAACTGGGTTCAGTTATCTGCCCCTCTCACTTCACTCTCTACACTAGGACCCACTCTAGACAAGTCTAAGTCCTCCCTACTATGGGAGAGCAAATAGCCCTATCTAGTGGCTGGTCATTGCACCTACCCTGTACTGTTTTTTCACCAGAAAATGCATAAATACAGATTAAATCATGGTTTTGATCCTTTTAGCAGCATATATGTAGGTAATGCACATAAAACCATTCTGCAGTACAAGTTTTTTTTGTAACATAAGTCTAAGTCATTACTAGATCATTTATGTGCAAAGTGTGCATTAGAGAGGGGGAACCATTTCTGAAGGCAGAACCTGTCTGGGGAGATTGTTCCTGTGATTGCTAGCCTCAAGACCAAGTTTTACATTTATCATATACACAATTTACAAGAAACAATGGAAGTGGGCATTTGCTCTTGTTGTGAGGTAAAACACGTAAATGTAATTTGGTTAGAGTGCAGGGTAGAAAGCCACTTGTATGGTCAGGGACATGTATATGTTTAGTTAGCGCTCAGCTGAGCAGTGGTTGATTTGCATTTTAGGCCTGAATGTAAAGGCTACATTTGTTTTGTGCAACAAAATAAAGAGCAGGCAAAGCTCTGTTTGAAATGGACTTATGTGTCACTGACTGCATTTGATCCGATTTTGCTTACCGTTACAGAGATAATTCCCACAGTGGTTTAGAAGCCAAGTGGTTTCTCTCATAGCTTGTAGCCATTTCCCTTGTTCATAGATCCGAGGAGACTATGGATTTTTGAGAACATATTTTTAACACCGCTTTTGTTGTTAAGCCCATAATAAGATTCTGGTGCTCATGACATATTTTTCCCATCGGTGAGATTTTGATAGTCATACTGTACTCTAGAGAAAACTGTACACTATCTAGAGGACTCAGGCTCTAACACAGCTGAAATAAAATAATCTGTAATAAATAGACACAGAAGCCCATGATGGGTGACAAAAGTCCAGTAGAGCATTTTAAATCCAATCTCTTCACACGCTGGAAAGTCATTCGCAATTTACTGGTCTTTTTGTTCCTTTAAAATGGTTTCATTTGCTTTATTTTCATCTTGACAAATACCCCATGACTAAAAAGTAAAAAAAGAAAAAAACTTCTATTTATATTTTCTGTTGCTGCCATTTAAGTATTTGGATTGTGTCTTCTGTACTGTTCTACTTTGAGCTTCAAATTATGTATTTTTATTACTAATATCAGTCTGTAACATCTTTCTTCTTTATAATTTGTATTCCAAATGCAAAGGTATCCTGCCATACAGTGCACTGTATTTACTGAGAAAATGACAGACCTTTAGAGATAAATGAGTCTCAGACAACTCAAGGAGACTTCTTCAGCTTTGCAAAAAAGATCTCATATACTTATCCAGCTCCTTGAAGCCTTCAACTTCATTTTTTGCTGTTTCAGCTCGGTGTCTCAGTCTTTGAAATAGGGACTGTTTTTTTGATCCATGTGACCCCCAAACTCAACACTCATAAGATTCTGTGGGTAAGAATACACAATCAGGCTTTCTGATGATGTTCTTGAAGCCAAAATCAGATGTAGATCATAAAAGAAGAGAAACTATTAAGTACAAATACTACATTATTACTATTTTTTAAAATCTACTTTTGGTTTTGGCTTCAAAAAATGCATCAATGAACCGGAGCTTGTGGCAAGTTGTTATAGGAAATGCTACAACTCTGTTTATGTCTAATTTTCTCACAAAATATACACCAAAAATTTGGCATGCTCCAAAGCTACAACTAGAGTAGAATAAGATGTCTCTTTCAGATACTACATGGAGGTACATGGAATGTCTACAAATTCGAATTAGTGCTGATTTTGAACTACCATATGAATCTTTGGCCACTGATAAAACCTAAATGGGTGATGTGCCTAGGAAGACTAGCAAATTCCCTTTCAAAACTAAATATGAACTGGTTAGCCTATTAGCAAAGGTTGGAATAGTTTAGATCTCGAGTAAATGAACACCATTTCATTAGGTAGTTGACCTATCAACATTCTGAGTCAACTAATTTTACCTAGTTGTTTTCTAGGAGTAAAATATTGATGACCTATTCTGAGGATAGGTCATCAAAATCAGATCAGTGGATGTCTAACTCCCGGCAACCCCACGATCAGCTGTTGGAAGAGGCCACGGCTCTCTGTTGAGTACTGTGACCTCTTTCTAGGCCAATGGTGTCACGTTCATTGGTCACATGGTCTATTTGCAGCTCAGTCTCATTCAAATTAATAGGCCTGGGCTGAAATCCCAAGAATAGCCACTATCCAATGTACAGCGCTCTGCTTGGCAAGCGGCAAGGAGGCTGCAACAGTTGTTTGAGTGCTGCATCCCTTTCAGGATATTGTACTCCTGGAACAACCCTTTAAGACTGAAAATCTTCCTTTATTTGCACCCATATTTTTAAGAATGGTTTCTTTCTGGATTATAATGAACCATTATTTGTCTTAAATAAACTGCATCAATATTGTATTATTAGTGCTTTTCCACTCTGGATCACAGAGGGAGGTTAAACGCAGTGAATTTGATCCTATGAAACCCATATACCTTAATATATATATAAAAAGGGTTGTCTTAGTGAGACAATCTCTTTAATCCCTTCTTGCACCTTAATGCAACAGTACGTAAAGGGCCTTAGTCAGTTGTGGCACCTTAATGTAGTTCGCCAAGGTGATCACACTTGCACCATGTTAGTGTCGGTGTTATGATCACCAGTTGGAGGATGGCTGTAATACATTCCTGCCGCAACTGCTGCAATCAGAAAAACTTTGATCCTAGCAGTATATCAAGGGGAGAAACAGAACTGGATCACACATCCACAATGCTATGCTTTGATCTAATTAAACTCGCTTCTCAGTGCAATATTAAAGTGTACAGCCCCCTATACTGCATGCTGTACAAGAGGCATTGGTGTACATTTTGATCAAAAGTCATAAGCCCACTCACCGTGCCAAGGTTGCCTCTTTGAGTGGGACCTACTCTGAAAAAGGCGCATCACAATGCGGTGACAAAGCAGCGCTTCCCTAGTGGGCAGCAGGACCCAGGAGTCATACAGCAGCCCTGCTGTTTGACAATGCCACCCATGGCACTGGGTCCCACCAACCCTCCAGCACAGCGCCACTGATCCTAGCAGTTATCGGCATTGTAAAAAGGGGAGAGCTAGGACAAGAGAGAGGTTACTCTTTAACAGTGTGCTATAATAAAAAGTAATCATAAATTCCTAAAAACAAATAAAAAAATAAATAAAGAGAATTATAAAAACAAAAAGTGCAAAAAATGACACAAAGTTTGATTTTACTAATCCTGCAAGTTGATCCAGAGGAAGGTAAAAAAAAACTGTGAGGTAGAAGCCAATTTTCCTAATTTTAAGGGCTCATGCACACAACTGTATTTTCTTTCCGTTTCCTTTCCGTTTTTTGTGCGGCCCGTATAAGGAGCCATTCACTTCAACAGGGCTGTGGAAAATACGGAAGTTACTCCGTGTGCATTCCGTTTCCGTTTGTCCGCATGGCCGTTATGCAAAAAAGTAATTTCATGTCATATTATTGTCCGCAAATCATGGTCCGTGACTCCATTCAAGACAATGGGTCTGCAAAAAATGCGGAACGCACACAGAACATATCTGTATGTCATCCGTATTTCATCTGTATTTTGCTGATCCCTACTGTAGAAATGCTATGCCTAGCCCATATTGCTCATGTATTTGGTGAATAATAAGTTACTGTTTCCATTTCCGATCCGAAAAAAACGGATCGCATTCGGACACCATACGGATATGTTTTGTGGAATAACGGAAGAGGACACTAGCTATCTACCCACTTTAGCAAACTGGCTCTGCAAGACCTCTGTCACTACAAGGGCTTTGCCTACAGCAGAATATACACCTTGGATAAGGACCATCCCACTATCTAGTTAAAGAGTTTTCCAGACCCCTGTTATTGATGGCCTATACTCAGGATAGGTCAATAATTTCCCATTGGTGAGGGTCTGACACCTCGCACACCCCACCCCCCACCCCCACGACCAGCTGTTCCCTGGTCGTCGGGGGGGGACACTTTACCCGTGCTGAGTTACTACAGCTCATCTGCCATTGAATAGAATGTAGTACCAAATACAAAAGAGAAGGCAAAGAGTAATTGTGTAAATGAGCGGGGTGAAAAATGCACAAAGGAAAGGAATCAGATTGAAGGTTCAATAATTGGCATTAAGCAATAGCGCAGCAGGATTTAAGTAAAACACTGTTCTAACCAATTCGATCTCAAGCCAAGGTCCCCCTACCTCTTTGCTCTGTGTCAGAAGCCAGAGCAGGTGAGTTTGTCACAGCTCTCAGGCTGTGTCTTCTCCTACCTCTTTGTCTGGCTTATGGAGCACAGATTTTTACCGTTAATTACAAAATTTTATCAGCATAGCAAACATTTATGAAAACTACCATTGTAAATCCTTGATACATTAATTAGGTGAGTGATTTCTGCTTTTTGTATTGATGTCCTTAACAAAATTAAAATGTATTAAAAAAATTTATGAAAACTAGGTTCCTGTTTTGTTTATAGCTCCCATCTTCAATATTAGTCAGACTGAAATAAAATAGCTGGTTCTGCTGCTCTAAGACTTTGCTTTTGAAGCAAGCCATCCATCTCGAAGATATTCGTGTGGCATTTAATGTAATGTAGACCAGAGATAAATTACATAGAAATTCCATTGGTTCCCAAAGTAGAAACAATTAGATACAGTATACTGTATGAAAATGTTTTTTAAAGTTTCACAATTATATTATATATATATATTATCAGTCTCATAGCAACTACATTGCTTTCCAGTATGTGATTTCTAAATCAGTGGCTCCGACCTATGGCTCTCTAGACTTTATAAAACCCAGCTCTCACTCCTAGGTTGAAGACCAGTGGTACATATGACGTTCTAAAAGCAATTGTCCAATGTATTGTAAATAGAGTGAATTGTTCTGAGCACTCTATGTGCTTTTATTTTGTAATGTACTCTCTGAACAGGCCCCAGAAAGGACATCTTGGGAACTACATCTATTGAAGATAGATGTATCTACATCTATTGAAAGATTATCTGTCACCAGGATCAACCCTGTTAAATCAAGTATTATGCCTGGTGACAGGAGTGTAACTACAAAAAGCTGGGCTCCATATCAATTTTTGAATGGGGACCCCGTGAACCAGGGCATTTATGAGTCCCATGTGAAAATGTCCAAGTGATGGTTCTTGTCTAATCAATTCACAAAAATACTTCTAGGATGCCAAGTTTGCCCTTTTACACTGATATGTTAAAGGGAATCAGTCATCAAAAAATAATCTATTGCTTAAATCAAGGGGGACATTTACTAAGGCCGGCGATTTAGACTCTGGTCTTAGTTCTTGTCTGCTGGCGCTTAATGCCGGCCTCTACATAACTTAGGCACTGGCCATGTGACTTGCTTAAATCTACTCCATCTCCCTTGGTGGTTTAGATTTAAGTAATTTTCTATGCCAAAAAGAAGCATAGAAAATGAGAAATTATATGTAAATTAGCCGTTCTTTATGAAAAAGCACAGATTGAACAGTTCGAGGTTACCACCAAGAGAAAATCTTATTATAAAAAATCACAGATTGAACAGTTCGAGGTTACCAACAAAGGAAAATATTTTTATGAAAAATCACAGATTGAACAGTTTGAGGCTACCACTAAGGAAAGCCCTGGTGGCAGCCTTGACTTGTTCAATCATTGCTTTTTCATAATAAGATTTTTCATTTGTGATAGCCTCGGACTGTTTAATCACTGCTAATGAGTATTTCCACTAGTAGTAACCTCGAACTGTTTAATAAGCACTTTTTCATAATATTTTCCCCTGGTAGTAGCTTCGTTCTGGTCTATCAGTGCTATCTCTTTCTGTCATCTTTTTAGAAATATTCAGAGAACAGAGCATGTTATATATCAAATTTCAGAGCAATTGGAGCATATTTCGATTGAGTATAATCAATTTGTACCCTAATTTTTTGGTCGAAGTTGCCTAATCAGCCAAAAAAAAAAATTCATGAAATTCTCCACTTAGACCCTTTCTCTTGTTTCACATTTTGTTATGTTGTGGCCTTGCATTAAAAAAAAAAAAGATTTCCCCCATCAATCTGTACTCAATACCCCTTAATGAGAAAGTAAACAAAGAATATGAGAAATCTTTATTCATTTATTTAACATAAGGCCGAAAAAAATACATTTGTCCATCTAGTTCAGCCTGTCATCCTGCAAGTTGATCCAGAGGAAGGCAAAAAAAAAACCTGTGAGGTAGAAGCCAATTTTCCCCACCTAAAGAGAATAAAAAATTCCTGCCCGACTCAGGCAATCAGAATAACTCCCTGGATCAACAACCCCTCACTAGTTGCTATAACCTGTAATATTATTACACTCCAGAAATACTGTACATCGAGGCCCCTCTTGAGCTCACCCACCTCCTCAAGCAGAGAGTTCCATAATCTCACTACTCTTACCGTAAAGAATCCTCTTCTATGTTTGTGTAGAAACCTTCTTTCCTCCAGACGCAGAGGATGTCCCCTCGTCACAGTCACAGTCCTGGGGATAAATAGATGATGGGAGTGATCTCTGTATGATATATTTATACATAGTTATTAGATCTCCCCTCAGTCATCTTTTTTTTTAAAGTGAATAACCCTAATTTTGATAACCTTTCAGGGTACTGTAGTCCACACATTCCAGTTATACTTTAGTTGCCCTCCTCTGAACCCTCTCCAGCTCTGCTATGTCTGCCTTGTTCACAGGAGCCCAGAACTGTACACAGTACTCCATTTGTGGTCTGACTAGCAAATTGTAAAGTGATAGGACTATGTTCTCATCACGGGCGTCTATGCCCAATTTGATGCAACCCATTATCTTTTTGGCCTTGGCAGCAGTTGTCTGACACTGGTTTTTGCAGCTTAGGGTCCTTTCACACTTGCGTTCTGAGGATCCGGCAGGCACTTCCGTCCCGCCGGATCCGTCAGAACGCAAGTCGCCTGAAGCATTAAAAGACTGATCAGGATCCTGATCAGTCTTCGAATTGCTTTCAAGTTACTATGGCTACTAGCGTCCTGGTTGCCATAGTAGGAGCGGGGAGCGGGGGAGCGGTATACTTACAGTCCGTGCGGCTCCCGGGGCGCTCCAGAATGACGTCAGAGCGCCCCATGCGCATGGATCACGTGATCCATGCGTGTAGGGCGCCCTGACGTCACTCTGGAGCACCCGGAGCCGCACGGATGGTAAGTATACCGCTCTCCCGCTCCCCACTACATTTTACCATGGCAACTAGGACTTTAGCGTCCTGGCTGCCATGGTAACAATTGAGAAAAAGCTAAACGTCGGATCCGGTGATGCGCCGAAACGACGTTTAGCTTAAGGCCGGATCAGGATTAATGCCTTTCAATGGGCATTAATTCCGGATCCGGCCTTGCGGCAAGTGTTCCGGATTTTTGGATGGAACAAAAAGCGCAGCATGCTGCGGTATTTGCTGCGTCCAAAAAACGTTCCGGTCCTGAACTGAAGACATCCTGATGCATCCTGAACGGATTTCTCTCCATTCAGAATGCATGGGGATGATCCTGATCAGGATTCTTCCGGCATAGAGACCCGACGACGGATCTCTATGCCGGAAAACGAAAACACCAGTGTGAAAGGGCCCTTAGTTTGCTGTTTATTAAAATGCCTAGATCCTTTTCCATGTCAGTGCTATGCCTCATTCACACGTCAGTGTCAGTTTTGGATCAGTGGTAACACGAACCATGTTCAATCCGTGTTTCCTCCCGTGACAGATCCGTGTTGGGTCCGTGGGTCAGTTTTTTGCTGTCAGTGTGCCATCCATGTGTAACTGACACTGAGCAGCTGGAAAATTATTTTCAAAGCATCTCTTCTTAATGATCCGTGAAACACGGATGGTATCCGTGCTGCATCCGTGGTTTTCATGGACTCATTGACTATAATGGGCATGAGGGATCCGGGAACACGGACCAAGATAAGACAAGCATCTGTGCTGAAAACACGGACCCACGGACCGTGCTAAAACACTAATGTGTGAATACACACATTCAAATAAACGGTGACATGTGCTGTCCGCGGAGATCACGTACAGCACACGTACGTGAAATACTGACGTGTGAATGAGGCATTACCGAGTGTTTTACCATTTAGTATGTATGGGTGACTTGCATTATTCCTTCCCATGTGCATAACTTTACATTTGTCAGTGTTAAACCTCATCTGCCACTTATCTGCCCAAGCCTCCAATCTATCCAGATCCCTCTGTAGCAGTATATTGTCATCTTCAGTGTTAATTACTTTACACAGTTTACTGTCATCTGCAAAAATTGATATTTTACTATGCAAGCCTTCTACAAGATCATGAATAAATATATTGAAAAGATTAGGGCCCAATACTAGTGACGGTGACCCAATCTGAGTGTATACTGTTAATAACCACCCTCTGTTTTCTGTCACTTAGCCAGTTACTTACCCACATACAGACATTTTCTCCCATTGCGAGCATTCACATTTTATATACTAACCATTTATTGAAAAGAAAAGAAATATAAAATCTTGCATAGACAGTATTCAGACCTTTTACTCGGGACTTTGTTGACGTCTCTTTCTTTCTATGTCTTGAGTATGATGCCACAAGGTTTGCTCGTCTGGATTTGGGCATTTTCTGCCATTCTTCTCTACAGATCCTTTTAAGCTCTGTCAGGCTGGATGGGGACGGTCGGTTGACAAACATTTTAAGGTCTCTCTAGAGATAAATGATTGGGTTCAAGTCAGGGATCTGGCTGGGCCACTCAATGACATTCACAAAGTTGTCACAAAGTAAGCCACTTCTGTGTTGTTATGAGTGTGTGACTAGAGTCATTGTCTTGTTGGAAGGTAAACCTTCATCCCAGTCTGAGTTCCTCCTGAGCACTCTGGATCAGGATTTCATTAAGAATATCTCTGTACTTTGCTCATACTTTGCTGTCACCACCATGCTTCACTGTAGGGACGGTAAAAAATGTGAAACACATTGCTGTGTGAAAAACAAACAATATAGAACATGCTATGATTTTTACTGAACAGAAAGATGGTCAGTGAAAAGCAATGCTTGTGTGCATTATACCTATTGAAATGAATGGGTCAGGATTCAGTCTGGATACTGTCAGTTAATAAAATGGTGCATACAGATCAGTGGTGTAACTTCAGGGGAAGCTACTGCTTAGGGGCCCGGGTTGAGAAGAGGTCCGGGAGCAGTGTTTTTTCTAGTACAATTCAGGGCAGGCTGGGCTCCCTCCAGATACAGTCACATTGGGGGCCCGTGCCTGTCATAGGTGTACATACCACTGTAGGAAGGACTTTTGAGAAATAGTAATGTTAGGCTAAAAGACCTTTGATGATGTCATCATGTCAAATGATGGCAGGTCCTTTAGCCTCCAAAAGACACCTGAGGAGAAGGAGGAGTACTGCAGTCTGTAAGCAAATAAATGCCTGTATGTGTTTGTGTGTTAGTGTCTGAGTATGTACGTATCTGTGTCAACATCTGCTTATTCTCTATAAAGGAGACCTAGGGATATGAGCATTAGTGCATATATATATAAATATATATATTATATCTACTGTATATATATATATATATAAATATATATATATATACAGTATATATAAAGAATAAGCATACTACTACTCCTATCCAGATATTTAGGACACTGATACTAAGACAGATACTTATTATATACTATTATATTTACAAGTATCTCAGTATTAGTGTCCTAAATATCTAGATATGAGTAGTAATGCTCTTATTTTATGGGGGACATTTATAAAGACTGACGTATAAGGCTACTTTCACACTCGCGTTTTGTGCTCGGATAATAGAACCGTCTGCATCTGTTCAGAACGGATCCGTTTGTATTATCTTTAACATAGCCAAACCGAATCCGTCTTGAAGATCATTGAAACTCAATGAAGGACGGATCCGTTTTCTATTGTGCCAGATTGTGTTAGTGAAAACGGATCCGTCCCCATTGACTTACATTGTGTGCCCGGACAGATCCGTTTAGCTCAGAAGCATTTTGGTGTCCGTCTCCAAAGCGGAATGGACACTGAACTGATGCATTCTGAGAAGATTCTTTTCCATTCAGAATGAATTAGACTGCAAACTGATCTGTTTTAGACTGCTTGTGAGAGCCCTGAACGAATCTCACAAATGGAAAGCCAAAACGCGAGTGTGAAAGTAGACTTAAGCAACAGTCTTGATTCCCTCTGTGCTCCCAGGGGATGCTACAAAGTGATGTTGAGGCATAGGCCTCTCATTAATTTTTTGCCTCCTGCATTCTTTGCAACATACTTAAAGGGGCACTTGCTCCTGCTTTCCTCAAAGAACAGATGACAATGTGTACTCCATATAACCCCCCCCCCCCAACCCCTTTCCCGCCCAAGGAATAGACATAGTGAAAAGATAACAAAAATCAAAAAAGTTGTGGTCAAAGTTGGCTGTGATGTGGAATCTGGGAGTTCAAATCCCAGTAGAAATTATATATAAATACACTAGGGTGTCCCCAAGCACTGACTATATATATGGACATTAGAGATGTCCCGAACTATTCGCCGGCGAACAGTTCCTGGCGAACATCGCATGTTCGCGTTCGCCGCGGCGGGCGAACATATGCGATGTTCAATTCACCCCCTATACGTGATCATTGAGCAAACTTTGACCCTGTACCTCACAGTCAGCAGACACATTTCAGCCAATCAGCATACCCTCCCTCCCAGACCCTCCCACTTCCTATCAAAAAGCAAGGACAGCATCCATCTTAGATTCATTCTGAAGCTGCAGTGTTAGTTAGAGCAGGGAGAGTGCTGCTGCTGAATTAATAGGGAAAGCGTTAGCTACTAGTGATCTGTGTCCACTCCAGTCCTCAAAGACTCATCGGCCTCTTTCACACGAGTGTGTCCGGATTAGGCCCCATTCACACGTCCGCAGTGTGTTGTGGATTCACAGATTGCGGATCCGCAACACACCATGCCGGCTCTCCCATCTTTTGCGGAAGTTCGGGGCCGCGGCTCCACAAATGCAGAAGCGGAGAGCACATAGTGTGCTCTCCGTTTCACGTCCGGCCCCATTCACAATGAATGGGTCTGCATCCATTCCACAGAATTGTGGAATGGATGCGGACAAAAATTGCGGATGTGAGAATGGGGCCTTAGGTCCGGATGCGTTGCGGATGCGTTCAGTGAAAACTGTGCGATTTCACAGGCAAAGCCATTCAGTTTTGCCTGCGATTGCGTTCAGTTGTTCAGTTTTTTCCGCGCGGGTGCAATGCTTTTGATGCGTTTTTCACGCGTGTGATAAAAAACTGAAGGTTTACAAACAACATCTCCTAGCAACCATCAGTAAAAAACGCAACACACCTGCACTTGCTTGCGGATGCAATGCGTTTTTCACGCTGCCCCATTCACTTCTATGGGGCTAGGGCTGCGTGAAAAACGCAGAATATAGAACATGCTGCGATTTTCACGCAACGCACAAGTGAAAAAAATGCTCATGTACATAGACCCATTGAAAATTAATGGTTCAGGATTCAGTGCGGATGCTATACGTTCACATCACGCAATGCACCCGCACGGAAAACTCGCTCGTTTAAAAGGGGCCATCTGCTGTACGGGCAGCTTCCTGACAGCACCCCAAAAAGCCCTTTTTAGGGCTGGTACATCAGTCTGCTTTTATTTTTTTTCTATATATATATTGCAGTTGCCTGCCCATGTGTGAGAGGCCGCAGGCCCACAGACTGTACTGTGTGCACACCACTCATATCGGGTGGCACAGTACCTTGCAGATAAAAGAGTCATTTAATTTTTACCCTTTAATATAATTGCAGTTGCCTGCCAGTGTGTGTCAGGTCCACAGATTGTACTTGTGCCCACTGCCCACTACTCATATAGGGTGTCACAGTACATTGCACCGCACACGCGCAGTGACCTAAAATTCAAACAAAGCGGACTGAGCATGGGTCTTTTTCCATCTCCCGGTTCCAAAAATCTATTCACTACACTGGCCCTGGCCCTGCTAAGGGACAAAACAGAGATTAAACTGATAGGAATAGTACTTAGTTAACACTAGTTGTATTGGTGGCAAATTCCATTGCAAGTGCCCAAAATTAGAAGGAAGCGGACAGAGCAAACTTTTTTCTCTATCTCCCCATGCAAGGATTCAATTCTATACAAGTCCACTGATAGGGGACTGAACAAAGATTAAAATGGTAAGAATAGTAGTTCACACTATTTGTATTGGTGACACAGTACATTGCGCGCGCACGCGCAGTGCCCCAAATTGGAAGTAAGAGGGCCGACCAATCATCTTTTTCCATCTCCCGGTTCCTAAAATCTATTCGATACACGTCCCCTGATAGGGCACGTAACAGGTATAAAACTGATAGGAATAGTACTACTTAACACACCACTCATATAGGGTGGCACAGTACATTACATGGCGCACGCGCAGTGCCCCAAATTAGAAGGAAAAGAACCAACCAACCATCTTTTTCCATCTCCCGGTTCCTAAAATCTATTCCATACACCGACCCTGATAGGGAACAAAACAGAGATTAAACTGGCAAGAACAGATTTTTTTAATGAAAAAAAAAAAAAACAGCCTCTGCGGAGCTGGGTATTTTTTGGCCGCGTTACTGAACCCTCATGCACAATGGCTGTAGGCTCATGCGTCCTTTTGCGGCGGTGACAAACCTGGTCATTCAAACCCAAGGCAACATCATCGACCTCATCCCATATGCGTTTTTTCTGGAGCGTGCCTTGCGAAGAGTGCTGGATCAGGTCATAGATGAGCATGAAGAGGAAGAGTTATGGTCACCATCACCACCAGAAGCAGCCTTGTCGTCGTCGATTGCTGGACCTGCGGCAACGCAGAGAGAGGAGTCTCAAGAAGAGGAGTCAGAGGAGGAAGGTGGGTTTGAGGAGGTGGAAGACCAACCACAGCAGGCGTCCCAGGGGGCTTGTTGTCACCTTTCGGGACCCTTGGTGTTGTACGTGGCTGGGTGGAGAAAGAGACCTTCAATGACGTCAGTGAGGACAAGGAACGGGACATGGCTAGCTTGGTATCCAACCTTGTGCAAATGGGGAGTTTGCGGTTGTGCAAATAATCTGTTTGCGGTTGTTTGCAGTGCGTTAAACGGGGAGTTTGGTCTGTCAGAGTTTGGTCTGTCACTGTGAAGCGGGCGTAACCCTTACACTACCTGATCGATACAACATCATACTGTACCTGATCGTATACACACACTGGATATTTTAAAGCACGTTATTCCAAACAATTTAGGAATGTTAGGTGATTTATGCCCTTTATGAATTAAAACACGACTCTGCGTCAACTACGTAATTTTCCATGGGAGTTTTGCCATGGATCCCCCTCCGGCATGCCACAGTCCAGCTGTTAGTCTCCTTGAAACAACTTTTCCATCGCTATTGTGGCCAGAAAGAGTCCCTGTGGGTTTTAAAATTCCCCTGCCTATTGAAGTCTATGGCGGTTCGCTCGGTTTGCCCTATCGCGAACATTTGCAGAAGTTCACGTTCGCCGTTCGCGAAGAGAAGATTTTATGTTCGCGACATCTCTAATGGACATCACTATATATGGAGTCAGAGCAGGAACTACCAAGCCTAACTAGAGTCCAGGCACCCTCCCCTCTTCAGAGCATAGGGTCCCGGGTTTGATTTGCGTGTTCTCCCATTTACTTCTGCTCTGTAAAGCACCCGAGCATCGCAAAGTGTTTGTCCCGAGCACCAGAGCACACAAGTACTTTGGTGCTCAATCAACACTAAGAAAAAACATAAATGCAGACAACAGCATAAATCACTGTGCAAGTTACCCCTTCAAAGTGCACTAAAGTAGTGAGTTGATGGCTTTGCTTAGCAGTAATAGGGGCAAAATGTCCGCAGGTGTCCATAGTCCAAAATACCTTTGCTCAAGGTCAATACACAGCCATGCCCAGACAGATTTTTGAAGATCACATCTACTCTCAAGTTCCTCAAGCTGAAACTCTTAAAGACATCTAAGGTCATCTTATATGAATGCCTACGTACAGTACTTATTGTAGATCTTGGAGATGAATAGACACTATGGTCCTCACAGTCTGCTCTTGGGAATTAAATCATTGCAGAGAATTGCTAGGATCGTCAAGGTCTTCCTTTTGTTTACCCTATTAGCGCACAGAGTAGAATATAGTACGTAGAGTGCTTGTTTCGATAAACTTTATTTACAAAAAAACAGAAAAGGTTTGTAACTAATGGATATATGCTTCATTCTACTTCTGAAAAACAATTTTCAAGATATAGCATCCCTTGGTAAAACCTTTACGATTCCAAATTCTCAAGCCGTTGACTCAGTAACAGAGGAAATTTGGATTTCTCTTGTAATATCCAGAGCAGTGCACATTACGAGATATTAAGTTAATTGTGTCATAAACCATGTCCTTATTGGCATGGCTCTCATTTTGCCCAAGAACAGTCACACATCTTGTGTAAGTAGTTAGTGTGGGATGAAATGCTTTAGGCACACAGTGACTTTATGTTAATAGTAATTAATATTATTATGCATTTCTCTCGCCATCTGCATTAATGCCTCTGCAAATTAGCAACGCGCTATTAAAAGTGGCCTTGTATTTCTAGCGTTACCATAAAACCTTGGGCTGGATTTGCATTTCTCGACATTTCTCGCAGGTCTACTTGTTAAGTTTCATTTATCCTCCACGCTACAGCCAAATATCTGAATGGCTTTTCAACCCAGGTCTTTGCTCAATATCATGAAAATATAGTTGAAAATATTTCATCCACAATGAAACCCATAATTACTTGATTGTAATATGCAGATTAGTAATTAATAATATATAAAGTAATCCTTAGGATAAATGAAGCGTAAAATTAGAAGAGTTGTGCCTCCGTCATGCCAATGGTGCTAGGCCCAGATAAAGTATGTTCTATAAATTCAGAATATAGACTCATATCATATGTAGAGCCACCAAGGAAAGAATTCCTTTAAAATGCAGGACGTTACATTTAAAGGGGTTGTCTCATGAAAAATATTCTACAGTTTTCAAACCGGCACCTGGATCTGAATTCTTTTGTAATTGCATGTAATTAAAAATTTTGTATAGCCACTGGGCTATTCAATAAAATGTAGCTGTATAGCGCCACCTGCTGTTTTTTTTCTTTTCTTATTTCTTTGTCCTGCTCATTGACAGGCTTATTGACATGCTCAGTTTCATCCATCAACTGCCTCCTAAGTTGTGATAGGGAGAGCAGGGACACGCCCCATGAGCTGTGATAGGGAGAGAGGAGACACGCCCCCTGAGCTGTGATAGGGAGAGCTGAGACACGCCTCCTGAGCTGTGATAGGGAGAGATGAGACACGTTGCCTGAGCTGTGATAGGGAGAGATGAGACACTCTTCCTGAGCTGTGATAGGGAGAGATGAGACACGTCCCCTGAGCTGTGATAGGGAGAGATGAGACACGCCCCCTGAGCTGTGATAGGGAGAGCAGAGACACGCCCCCTGAGCTGTGATAGGGAGAGATGAGACACGCCCTCTGAGCTGTGATAGGGAGAGATGAGACACGTCCCCTGAGCTGTGATAGGGAGAGATGAGAAACGCCTCCTGAGCTGTGATAGGGAGAGATGAGACACGTCCCCTGAGCTGTGATAGGGAGAGATGAGACACGTCCCCTGAGCTGTGATAGGGAGAGATGAGACACGCCTCCTGAGCTGTGATAGGGAGAGATGAGACACGTTCCCTGAGCTGTGATAGGGAGAGATGAGACACTCTTCCTGAGCTGTGATAGGGAGAGATGAGACACGTCCCCTGAGCTGTGATAGGGAGAGATGAGACACGCCTCCTGAGCTGTGATAGGGAGAGCTGAGACACGCCTCCTGAGCTGTGATAGGGAGAGCTGAGACACGCCTCCTGAGCTGTGATAGGGAGAGCTGAGACACGCCTCCTGAGCTGTGATAGGGAGAGCATAGACACACCCCCTGAGCTGTGATAGGGAGAGATGAGACACGCCCTCTTAGCTGCAGCAGAAAAGATGCTCACCTTGAGCTGTCAGCTTGATTTAAATCTAGCAGAGCAATGAATGGGGAGATCTCTGGATCCATGTGAGGTACAGGGCTGGTTCTAGCTTTATTAGAAAGTTGTCTTATATTGTATGATGTCTGATTATCATTTTTTACATTAGTCATGGGCTAACCCCTTTAACACTATCCCAGGGGTAGTATTTATAGGTTTGCAGAAATAGCAGTTATACATGGTATCTGGTGCCATAGGGGGCCCAAAGGCTTATCTGCCACATAAAAAGAGAATGCCATTACAAATGGGACCTGATAGGTTGGGCTCCATGATCTATATTTTTAATTGGGGCCCAGGAGGATTGTCTAAGAGTTTTGAAACTTTTGAGGAAGGCAGAGACACTTAAGAAGCAAAAAAATAATAAAAATGGATAGTCATCTATGCAAGCCTTCTACAAGCCTTTTTATTGATAAATATACAGTAGGCGGCCTTATATGGTGAAGACTGCCTACTAAGTAGAACCGCCCACTGGACTCTTAGCCCCAGAATGAGTGCGGATTACAACCAATAAATTACAAGCTGTAATGAATGTTTTTCTATAAAACTATATATCAATAAATTCAACTCTTCATGGTCTACAATATGCTGACCTTAGACATGATAGAAATTCCACTATGAGATTCACTTTAAAATGATTCTTTCTTACCCTGTACTAATAGAAAAATGAACCAAATTTACCAAGGTCCTTCTCTAATTGTTTGCAGTCAGCGCCAAATCCGATCCAGCTGTGTCATATTTGACAGCCTAGTTCCCAGTTTGACTGCCTAACAAAAACAGTCTTTTCAATGATGGTTGTCAGACATGTCCCTCATGACCTGTCTGTTTCACTACATGTTGCTTACTGTATATAGATTCCTGCTGATTCCATCAAGTTCAATTATGAAAAGATAATACAGGAGCTGCTACATCAATACCTGTCTGTCAGGAGTGATTTTACACAAGTTATATTAGCCTGGTGAAATCTTGTTGTGTTCTGATCGTCTAATCTATTGCTATTGTCTTCTTCTCAGGAGCTAAAGGATAAAATGAAGCAGCTCTTACCTCTTATCCCTGTTCTTGACCAATACAAGTCAGACACCAAGATGATTGTCCAGTTAAAGGAGGAAGTGCGAAACCTCTCCAATGTCCTGCTTGTGATACAAGAAGAGATGGGGGCCTATGATTATGAGGAACTGCAGCAGAGGGTCATGATTTTGGAGGCCAGGTTGCACGCTTGTATGCAAAAACTGGGTATGTATGATCGGTTTCTTAGGTTTTTAATGTCTCTTCTAATAATGAAAATAATTACATTTAATTAATTTTCATACATCCTATTTGGAAATCCTGATTTCATAGAAGGAGGTTGTCTGCTCTTGATCTTCATCTCTTAGCCAGAGGAGAAAACTTTAACAAAGAGCATCTGTTGCTTTAGAGAGACAGTTGTGTTCTACATTATACAGACAACCTATTGATTTGCATGCACATTGTGTAATACATCATTTCCAGGGGTCAATTCCTGAAAAAAAAAGGGTGGGAACTTACCCATGATCCACTGACATCACAGCGCGCGGCGTACGCAATGGACAGGGGAGGTCGGGAGAAGGAGCAAGCAAGTACCGTATTTTTGCCATAAAAGACGCACCGGCCCATAAGACGCACCTAGGTTTTAGAGGGGGACAAAACAAAAGAATATTTTTCATTACAACTCAGGTCAGACCACCAATCAGACCCCCAATGTTAATCAGACCTCAGCTAACAGCCCCAATAAGATCCCCAATGTTAATAAGACCCCAATAAGACCTCAGATCACACCTCAGCTCCGACCCCAATATGAATGACCCCCCAATCAGGCCTAAGATATGAGCCCCATGCCTCATAGCAGCCCCCAGTAGCCTCATAGGAGGCCCCAGTAGCATTATAGAAGCCTCCAGTAGCCTTATAGCAGCCCCCAGTAACATAGAAACATAGATTGTGTTCGGCAGATAAGAACTATTTGGCCCATCTAGTCTGCCCAATATACTGAATACTATGAATAGCCCCAGGCCCTATCTTATATGAAGGATGGCCTTATGTCTATCCCATGCATGCTTAAACTCCTTCACTGTATTTGCAGCTACCACTTCTGCAGGAAGGCTATTCCATGCGTCCACTACTCTCTCAGTAAAGTATTACTTCCTGATATTACTTTTAAACCTTTGCCCCTCTAATTTAAAACTATGTCCTCTTGTAGCAGTTTTTCTTCTTTTAAATATTCTCTCCTCTTTTACCGTGATGATTCCCTTTATGTATTTAAAAGTTTCTATCATATCCCCTCTGTCTCTTCTTGCTTCCAAGCTATACATGTTAAGGTCCTTTAACCTTTCCTGGTAAGTTTTGTCCTGCAATCCATGTACTAGTTTAGCAGCTCTTCTCTGAACTCTCTCCAAAGTTTCAATATCCTTCTGCAGATATGGTCTCCAGTACTGCACACAATACTCCCAATGAGGTCTCCCTAGTGCTCTGTAGAGCGGCACGAGCACCTCCCTCTTTCTACTGTTAATGCCTCTCCCTATACACCCAAGCATTCTGCTGGCATTACCTGCTGCTCTATGACACTGTCTGCCCACCTTTAGGTCGTCTGATATAATGACCCCCAAATCCCTTTCCTCAGATACTGAGGTTAGTACTGTATCACTGATTTTATATTCTGCTCTTGGGTTTTTACGCCCCAGGTGCATTATCTTGCACTTATCGACATTAAATTTTAGTTGCCAGATTTTTGACGATTCCTCTAGTTTTCCTAAATCCTTTTCCATTTGGTGTATCCCTCCAGGAACATCAACCCTGTTACAAATCTTTGTGTCACCAGCAAAAAGACACACCTTACCTTTGAGGCCTTCTGCAATTTTGCTGATAAAGATATTAAACAATATGGGTCCCAGAAGTAGTATGAGTAGCCTCATAGTAGCCTCATAGCAGCCCCCGGTAGCCTCATAGCAGCCCCAGTACCTCTCCTTCAGCCCCAGTGCCTCTCCATCAGCCCCCAGTGCCTCTTACCAGCCTCGTGTCTCTCACCAGTCCCCAATGCCTCTCCATCATCCCCAGTGCCTCTCCACCAGCCCCCAGTGCCTCTCACCAGCCCCCAATGCCTCTCCATCATCCCCAGTGCCTCTCCACCAGCCCCCAGTATCTCTCACCAGACCCCAGTGCCTCTCACCAGACCCCAGTGCCTCTCACCAGCCCCCAATGCCTCTCCATTAGCCACAGTGCCTCTCACCAGCCCCCAGTGCCTCTCATCAGCCCCCAGTGCCTCTCACCAGCCCCCAGTGCCTCTCATCAGCCCCCAGTGCCTCTCATCAGCCCACAGTGCCTCTCACCAGCCCCTAGTGCCTGTCACCAGCCCCCAGTGCCTCTCACCAGCCCCCAGTGCCTCTCCATCAGCCCCCAGTGTTATACTATATTTTTATACTACTGTTAACAGGGACACTGAGACACTAGTACTGCCTCTGGGATGCCATCTGCCCATCTCTGCTGTCCATATACCAGACCTACCCTGCCTGGTGGTATATGGATGGACATGGACTGGACAGCAGAGATGGGCAGAAGATGGCATCCCAGAGGCAGTACTAGTGTCTCAGTGTCCCTGGTCATCCTTCACCAGGAGCACTCTGACTGCACCTGCTTGGCGGCCTTGGCCTGGCTCTCATGGTACTTCACTCACTCAGTATTTTTTTTTTTATTCCTTCATTATTATATTAATTAATATATATATACCTCCTTTCCTGCTCTGCTCCTCACTGTCGCTTAGCTGCCTGCAGCCTGAGGTGTGTGTCACTACACTGGGCTCTGGGCAAAACTGGCTGGAGTGGAGTGGAACACTTGTGTGCTGCTGCTAACAAAGTTGAACCCCCTCTCCTTCTTGTTCTGGCTCTGCACTGCCTTTCCCGCCTGGAAGGTGGGCGGAGCCTATCAGTGAGATCGGTGCGCACCCTGCCCTGGTAATCAGCGCTCCTCACTGTGCTCTGCGGCGCTGTGCGGCAGAGTGCACCTCAGAATAGTGAGTAGTGAACATAAAAACATGGTGGGTGAATGGGTGATTGATTTAAAAAAATGTTTTGCCACTGGCCAGTGCCCCCCTGCAGACTGGCTGCCCAGGGCAACGGCCCCTGTCACGGCCCTGAAAGGGAACGGTGTTCCTGCTGTGAAAAAAATGCAGGAACGCCGTTCCCACGCGTTCCTACTGGACTCGAGCCCTGATCATTTCCCCCTGTGGGGGGTAGGGAATATGAACAGTTGTTGTCAAGTTTCCTCACAGGTGACAGCTGATCACTAGGGGTCCGAACAGTTGGACATTTTATCAGTTTATTGTAAAGGCACCTTTCTAACAAGTGGGGATTGTCCAAAGAGGACAATTCCTTTGACCATGAAGTCCTCCCTACAAGGTAAGCTTTGCGTAAAGAAAGGTTCTGTCTGGTATCTTCCTTCTCATTTAGGCATAAACTTCAGAACTTTTGATTCTTCATCTAATGTACAATAGGCTTCCTGTAATTCCACGTTCTTAAGAATTTAGATAAAAATGTTAGTGAAATTTTAATTGGTGTTGCTAGATTGGTATGGATGTCAAAGGCGCAGTGAATGACTTAATGATAGGTTCCTGAAAAATAACCCCGCTCTTCACAGCTTTAACAAGACACTTCAGCCACCGACAAATTGCCTTGTAAACTCCAAGTAGATTTTTCATTTAAGTTAAAATTGACAAGTGGGCAGAACTTACTGAAAACAGTAAATGACTCATTTAATTCATTAACCATTTATGTCCCATTGCTTAGTCAACAGCAAATCTCCCTGACCACCTTCTTGAATGTGTATAAATCTTCATGAACAGTCTGCTCTGCTGCTTTAGGTTTTGTGCCCTTTAATGTATAAGTACCATAAGTTAAGGAGTCTTCATTCCATTAAAAATACAGTACTTTATGCTTAGTGCAGGGCCTTATAAGGCGGTGCATGATTCATGGAACACAAAAAAGCGAATCCCTGTGTCATGCACCGCCCCCCAGGTCTTGCACAAGAAATAATACAGTATGTTCCCACAGGGCCGGTGCAAGGATTTTTGCCAGCACAAGCGAAGCTACATTTTGGCACCCCCCCTCCCCCGCCCCTATGATCACATTATGACCCTCTATTGTGTCACACTTCTCTCCCCCCGCCCCCATGATCACATTATGACCTTCTATTGCAGGCGTCCTCAAACTGCGGCCCTCCAACTGTTGTAAAACTACAACTCCCACAATGCCGTGCTGTAGGATGATACCTGTAGGCTGTTCGGGCATACTGGGAGTTGTAGTTTTAGTTGTAGCTGGAGGGCCGCAGTTTGAGGATGCCTGTTCTATTGTGTCACACTTCTCCCCCATGGCACATTATCCCCCCATGTCATATTTCTCCCCCTCCATGGCACAGACTACAGACATTTGATTTGTCCCCTCTACCATCATGTCACCTGTGCCCCCATTAATGTTGTGTAATAATTATAAACAATATGCGCTCTGCGCTCATCACCTAACCTACCCTACGGCAGTTGACAGTCCGTCTGGACTGGCTTCGTTAGTCACAGTTACCAACAGCTGCTCCAGTCCCTGCTGCTGCCCTCCGCGGAGCCATTCGCCCCCTGAGTGCCCCCGTGACCGTGTTGCTGTGCTGCCGCTCTGTAAGTGAGGACCGGGGCCGCATGGCACATGCAGGCTAGGGTGGGTGGCCGGGGGCGCTGCGGCGCAACTTGCCGCAAGTGATTTAAAAAAAAAAAAAAGTTAATTTTTCCGCCCCCCCCCCTTCTCTGCGCCCTAAGGCAGCCGCTTGGTCTGCCTTATTATAGAACCGGCCCTGTGTTCCCAGAGGGTTCCTTTAAGCAATTAGATTTAAAAGGTTAATGAAATCCATGACACACATGCTGCTGCTTGTAACATTTTTGTTTTAGAATAGGTGATACATTTTGCTGTACATCACCCCCAAAATCTGAGATGGCTATACACATTAAATAACTGCTAGCCAACAGCTATATCTCCCAACAAACCCATAAGCATGCCTACCTGACTCAGCCAAGTATACATGTTTATTTCAAAGGGGAAGAAGGGACAAAAATTATGTTAGCCCATCTGGCAACAGCTTAGTTAGCACCCGTCAGAATGTTGTAATTCACCTAGTTGATACAAAGTAAAAAAAAAAAACGATGTGGTGGTCGCCAATTAAAGGGGTTTTCCAGGCTCCTTTTATTGATGGCCTATCCTCAGGAGCTGCAGTAACCTAACATGACCACTACACTTTGAATGGAGCTGTCTTTTCTGTTTCATTTACAGTGCCAGCTCCTGCAGTAGAGGGTACAGGGAGCAGCTGTCGGATAGGGGTGTGGGGTGTTAGTCCTTTACCATTCGGATATTAAGGACCTATCCTAAAGGCTTAAGATGTGGAAAATATCCAACTGGGCATTTCTTGGACCTTATTATAGAACATTTACATATCCTCTTTTCATATCATTGTAAAATTTGCTATCCTCATTGCACACACAGTGCAAATCAACCTATAATTGTCAGAGCCTGGACCAAGTAGAGTATCGGCTGGAATGTTGGTCAGACTTGCCAGTGGTGGATCTTGTGGACAAATGCAGTCATATCTGAGAGATAGGCCCCTTTCACACAGGCGTGATTTCCGCGCGGGTGCAATGCGTGAGGTGAACGCATTGTACCCGCACTGAATCCGTACCCATTCATTTCTATGGGACTGTGTACATGAGCGGTGATTTTCCCGCATCACGTTTGCGTTGCGTGAAAATCGCAGCATGCTCTATATTCTGCGTTTTTCACGCAACGCAGGCCCCAGTTGGAAGTGAATAGGGCTGCAGGAAAATCGCAAGCATCCGCAAGCAAGTGCGGATGCGGTGCAATTTTCCCGCATGGTTGCTAGGTGACAATCGGGATGGGGTCCCGATCTTTATTTTTTTCCCTTATAACATAGTTATAAAAGAAAATAATAGCATTCTCAATAGAGAATGCAAAGTAAAAAGGGCAATAGAGGGTTAAAAATAATTAAAAAACTAACTCACCCCCTCCATTTGATCGCGTAGCTCCGGGTACCGGTCTCCTGTTCTGTTTTCAGCCGGGAAGCAGGTGATTGGACCATGTGACCCAGTGACGTCACTGAAGGTCCTTCACCCCCTGCCCAGCTTAAGACAGAACAGAACACCGGCAGCTATGTGATCAAAAGGAAGAGGTGAGTTTATTTTTTTATTTTTTTAAACCCTTTATTGCCTTTTTTACTTTGCATTCTCTAGTGAGAATGCTATTATTTTCCTTTATAACTATGTTATAAGGGAAAATAATAAAATATACAGAATACTCAACCCGAAACCAGACTTCAGTGATGAAGTCCGGCTTCGGGTCTGGGTACCAAACATGCCGATTTTTCGCACGCGTGTGCAAAACGCATTAAAACGCTTTGCACTCCTGCGGGAAAAATTGTGCATTTTCCCACAACGCACCTGCCTCTTATGCGGGCGTCAAACGTAAGGCCCGTGTGAAAGAGGCCATAAGGTTTTATGTGTGATTAAGTTTAAAAAAAAAGCCATAAAGCCATTAGATAAACACAGCTGTAATGTTTTCTTCTTTTTCGTGTCACATTAACAAATTCGGATTCAGGGTTAAATGTCACCCATCAGACTTCAATTCACATCCACTTATACTTCTTAACATAAAAAGCCTGGATCAAGCTTCACAAAACCCTTTTTTCACCAGGCAATTCAGAGAAACATCAAATATTAATGTGATAAAAGTAGATTATTTTTTATGTGCTGCCCAGCTGGAAATGTACCCACTAGAGCAAGGTCTATGTTAATTGGAAGGCAGATACTCAAATAATATGATTAGAACCTTGGAACATTTAAAAACCAGCCTAATAATTGGTTTTAAATGTGAGACCTTCCAAGAGTCACAGGTTACTGTTGACTGTGGCAGGCAGAGAGAGAGAGAGAGAGAGAGACCATTAGTCACTTTAAAATCACCACTATTTTTAGGGCTCAGCGTTATAAAATGCATGAAGTAATAACCCCCAATAGGTAGGACTGTAACTGGTTATTACTGAGGTATTGATGCAGAGTGCAGGAAATTACTTTAAACTCTCGAGGGTAATGTATAATTAAACTCCTGTAAACATGTGTTCATAAACCATGAATCCATGTGCTTGGAGTTCCAGTGTCAACCTTTCACCGTTTATTAAGAAGGTGTACAGATCAGGAGTCGACATATAGCCTGTGCAGGATGTTTAGCTTCGGGGCCCAGAATGGAGTTGGGGGGGGGGGGAGGCAGGGGATCTTATCCCTGTATATACAACTGACAATATAAATCATCAATTACTTTATCTTATCTGTTGGTGGCAGAGGCTCTGTGTTGTAGTCTACTTGCTTCGACCCGAAAAATGGGAAAAAAGGGAGGGGGAGGGGAGAAAGGAAGAGCAGAAAAAAGTGTGTTTGTGTGTGTAGGGAGGTCCAGTTGACCAACTAAGCAAATAGGGTCTCATACTCCACTGTACCCTGGAACAGAATCCATGGGGTCCAGAAATAGACAAATGCCTCATTGGTACATCTAAGGGAAGCAGTGATCTCTCCAATTCTCTGGATATCATCCACCTTGTGAACGCAATGAGATATAGGAAGGGGACTTCCATATAGCTGGTATACAGGAATGAGCAGCATTCACTAAGTGTCTTATGATTGATTTGTGAAAGAGTAGAAGCGGAAGATCTAATAAACGAAGCAAAAAGAACCCTGGAGTCAAATGTATTTTTGCACAAAAGTGTTTATGCTTACTACATTGCCAAAAACAATAGGGCTCCTTCTGCAAAATCCTCAATGAAGGGTGAAAGTAGTTCTATTTTTATAAATAGTGAGATGAAAAGAGTGGCCCCATCAGTATGTGGCTCCAGCGTCGGGGACAGTCTGTAGAAGGGGTTTAAAAAGATGTCTCATTGCCAGAGTGTGTCTAGAGACGTCTCACTGTAAGTGAATCACAGCACTTACAAATGAGGTGGGTCGCTGTCTTTAGGCCTGTTCCAAATCTCCTCTTTTTCTATAAAGTATACTCTGCAGAAGACATCTCTGGGTGCAGGATTATCAGGGCGTCTGGGGCCCATAACACGATGAACTCTGTCTAAGTCAATTCCCTGCTCTGCTGGTTTAGATAGGAGGGTATTAAAAATGTGGTCACTACAGAGCATAAAAGTGGTGGTGACAGGGTCCAGGATCCCAAGCAGTTTGATATTGTTACAACAACCCCTATTTTCCCGGTCGTCCAAGTGAAGTAATAAATGTCTATTTAGGGTTTCATCAACCTTAGAGATTTGAGTGTCCAAGTTGGAGTTGGCTTGCGCCTGTGAGTTCAATTGAGTGGAGACCCTTTAAGATCTGCCTTTATCGATGCAATGGTCTGTTCCTGTTTGTATTCAACCCATAGTATTGTGGTTTCTAAGTCCTTTTTTGTGGGTAAGTCACTGAGAAGAGACCAAATATCTTTAAGCTTTGGGCGTTTACAACGACTGCTGTGAGAGGATGAGTCAGATAAGGTACTGAGGCATCAAAGAGGCCAGGGGAGTGAAAGATGGCCAGTGTGGGCGCAAAGTCTTGGCCGGAGTCCAACATAGAAATGGGTTGGTACTTAGACCTGGGTAAAAACTCAAGTGCATTAGGAGAGAGAAATAATGGCATGACCATGGCCATGGATCTCAATCACCATTTTGAGTAGCCATCTGCGTGAGTCCCATTTTATGTTTAGGCAGGGGTGCACCTAGCCTTTCTGCTGCCTGAGGTGAAAACTAAAATGGCTCCCCTTCCTCCCCAATGCCAATTTCTTAACCTAATTCCTTCCCTTCAGCCCATGGCCCTTCGGCTGCCCCTCTCTAGCCCCTACCTGGTGCTGTCTGAGGTGATCACCTCACTTGGCCTCATTGGTGGTGCACCCCTGTGTTTAGGTGGGGCAGTAGGCCTCTGCAATAGAGGAGTAGCTGGTGTTGCTAGTTCGAATGCACTTACCAAGCCTAGGACAGGTAAAGAGGTCTGAGCTGCCATCAGTCCTTCCTGGTCCGCTACAGGCAAATGCTCTGGTGCAGGATCTTCTGAAGCAGGAGAGGCTGGGCGTGTCATGGTCTGCAGACACTGTATCTAATGTTAGGCTGAGGCCAGGCCTGGGCTGAGGGAGCCGCGAGCACTCCTGTCGGTGCCATTTTGGATTCTGCACCGAAAAAGAGCTTAAATATCAAGCAATTCTTGGTTCTGTAGCTAGAAAATTAAAGCACTGTTTTCCACTATCCTTACTAAAGCAGGTAATAGATAAAGTCCACTGTAAATAGGCAAAGTGAGGGCTAAGGGAACGGGAGCTCTAAAAGGTGCATGTTCACAGCAGCATGCTCACGCCCCCAACTTGTTTCTTCTTGAGATAATCTAGGGCTTCAAGCTGCTGTTTTAAAATTACACTCATTTTCTGAAATGTGAAGCCTGTCTAGTGTCAAAAAGACTAGACTAAAGGTCATATTTTCTCTTTTTATCTAAAACTGTAAAAGTTAACCTTAGAAATATCGAAGCATGTTCTATAAATATAACCATTCCAACCACCTTCATATCCCTTTTCAATTTCAGGTTGTGGCAAACTCACAGGCGTCAGTAACCCAATCACGATACGTGCCTCAGGGTCTCGGTTTGGGTCGTGGATGACAGATACTATGGCTCCCAGTGCAGATAATAGGGTGAGTCATCAGATACACTGTTTAAAGTTCAATGTGTTTTATTTTAACTGCATTTTTTAAATCTGTTGGCTATAGAAAGCCACAGGCTACAATACTTACTTCAAAATAAGGATAAAGTAACAAGGAGTTATTGTTGTACATGGTGGAGTTGGCCAGGAACAGAAGGCAGTAAACTGAGTAAAAACTATTTAACCACTATGTTGTAGGCCTCGTGACTTATAGCATATTGTCCTCTCTTCACCGGTGCAAGGTTTTAAGATGAGATAGGTTGTAATGTGCTTGTTTCCTCCTATTTTTTACTGTAATTGTGTAAAAACAGTAGTAGTACTTCATGTCATGTAAGAATAAGCTAATGTGCTATATTGTATGACTTTTCGTTATTGTGGTCGTGGTGGAAATTTTGTTTGCATAAGAGGTAGATGGCTTAGGAAGATTGAGAAACACTGTTTCTAAGACATACATGAAAGAATATCCAGCCAACTACATCTTATTGTAGTGAGCGGCACTCACCAGTTATATTCCATCACTTTTTCTTTTCTTTATTGATCCATAAACGTATTCTTGGACCAACGTCACTGTGGCATTGGGGGGGGGACACACAAAGGATTGCGGTAAGGAAGCGGCGATGGCCGTTTCGCGCTGACACTTGCGCGTCTTCAGACCACTAAGGCGTCGCTTCCTTACCGCAATCCTTTGTGTGTCCCCCCAAAATCGTAACGCGATTTTTTATTGTAATGCGAATATCGGCACTTCACTAATCCCTCCCTTCTTAGTTTGAAAACTGTACCACGCCCCGTTCTCGCATGCGACTTTTACATTGCGATTATCGCAATGAATCTTAGTAAATAGTAATCAAATTTAGTGAATTCGCGAATATTTGACGAATATTCGCCCATATACTGTATTTGTCAAATATCACGAAATCGAATATAGCTGATGCCGCTCATCACTATTGTTTACAGGGATATGATAATTCGTATGTACAGTGCCTTGCAAAAGTATTCACCCCCTTGATTTTTTTAATTTTTTTGGTGCCTCACAACCTGTAATTAACATGGAATGTTTGAGGATTTGCATAAGTTAATTTACAGATCATGCCCACAACTTGGAAATTTATTTTTATTTTATTGTGAAGCAAACAACAAGTAGGACAAAATAACAGGAAAAGTCAATGTGCATAACTATTCACCCCCCTAAAGTCAATACTTTGTAGAGTCACCTTTTGCACCAATCACAGCTCCAAGTCGCTTTGGATAAGTTTCTATGAGCTTGCC
This sequence comes from Bufotes viridis, assembly GCA_033119425.1. Taxonomy (NCBI): domain Eukaryota; kingdom Metazoa; phylum Chordata; class Amphibia; order Anura; family Bufonidae; genus Bufotes; species Bufotes viridis. The sequence continues at coordinate 28,411,780 of CM065590.1, forward strand.
TCATCTTACCACTGGGTCTGACCACATATTTTCTATTGGATTGAGATCTGGGCTGTGACTCAGCCATTTCAACACATTTACATGTTTCCCCTTAAACCACTCATGTGTTGCTTTAGCCGTGTGTTTGGGGTCAGTGTCCTGCTGGAAGGTGAACCTCAGTCCTAGCTTCAAATCGTGCACAGAGTGGTACAGGTTTTGCTCAAGAATATCCCTGCATTTAGCACCATCCATCTTTCCCTCAACTCTGACCAGTTTCCCAGTCCCGGCCACTGAAAAAACATCCCCACAGCATGATGTTGCCACCATTATGTTTTCACAAACTCACAATGTGCCTTTTTGTTTTTTTCTGAAAGTAATGGCTTTCTTCTGGCCACACTACCATAAAGCCCAACTCTATGGAGCGTGGGGCTTATTGTCGTCCTATGTACAGATCCTCCAGTCTCTGCTGTGGACTCTGCAGCTCCTCCAGGGTTACCTTAGGTCTCTGTGCTGCCTCTCTGATTAATGCCCTCCTTGCCCTGTCCGTGAGTTTTGGTGGGCAGCCGTCTCTTGGCAGTTTGCTGTTGTTCCATGTTCTTTCCATTTGGTTATGATAGATTTGATGGTGCTCCTGGGGATCATCCAAAATTTGGATATTTTTTTAATAACCTAACCCTGACTTGTACTTCTCAACAACATTGTCCCTTACTTGTTTGGAGAGTTCCTTGGTCTTCACAGCAGTGTTTGGTAAGTGATGCCTCTTGCTTAGGTGTTGAAGCCTCTGGGGCCTTTCAAAAAAAGGTGTGTATATGTAATGACAGATCATGTGACACTTAGATTGCACACAGGTGGACATCATTTCACTAATTATGTGACTTCTGAAGGTAATTGGTTGCACCATGGCTTTTTATGGGCTTCCTAACAAAGGGGGTGAATACATACGCACATGCCAATTTTCTGTTTTATATTTCTAAACAATAGTTTTGTTTATATATTTTTCTCATTTCACTTCACCATCTTAGACTATTGTGTTCTGCTTCTGATCCATCACAAAAAAATTCAGATTAACAAAACATTGAACTTAAGGCTGTAATGTAACAAAACACGAAAAAGTCAAGGGGGGTGGGTGAATACTTTTGCAAGGCACTGTAGATATTTGGAAACCACAGAGCCTGAAAATAGCTTTACTATTTATAATCATAAATCCTCTGGAAGATTCTGACATTCCCATCGATTTAATCATCTCTGTGGATTAACACAAATTAACAAAGATTCACTGCTAAGTGCTAACTGCCCAATTTTCGAAATCTTTCAAAGATGCTATGCAGACCATATTTTGGGAAAATGTAATAGATTTTCATTAATCACTTTACATCAACGCTCTATGAATTGAGTTTGTTTGTTTTCAGTTTCATATTTATTCTTTACGGGAATTTCAAATGAAAACTCACTGAAATATAATTTATATCACAGCTGGGTAAATGTGTAAAAAAGTGTCACTGAATAAATGATTTACCCTTAAAACGTCACTTTTATTGATTATAACTAAAAAATACCCACATCAAAAATAAGTATATATATATACACTGAACAAAAATATAAACGCAACACTTTTGGTTTTGCTCCCATTTTGCATGAACTGAACTCAAAGATCTGAAAACTATTTCTACATACACAAAGACCCATTACTCTAAAATATTGTTCTCAAATCTGTCTAAATTTGTGTTAGTCAGCACTTCTCCTTTGCCAAGATAATCCATCCCACCTCACAAATCTATTATATCTATTGCACATGTGCCCTCCAAATGTATAATCATCAGGCAAAATCAATTGCACATGTGCCCGCGAATGAATGCGAGCAATATTGCGTGTGCTCCGGCTCAAAGATTGAAGAATACATACTCCTGGTGGCAAGCTTCAGATCACCATACTACAAGGTAGTATCGTTCCATTTTATGAGATTAAGCACTTAAACCGATTACACAGGTTTACAAATAATTTGACATATTGAGTGCTATGGAAATAAATAAATAGATAAACAGGGGCGAAGGAAACACAAAAAAATGTTTTTGCACAACTCAAAGAAGCTAAGATTAACTCAAACCAATACCTGTGTATGGTTTTAATTATTTAAATCTCATAATAAACCTAGTTCCATAATAAAATAAAGAAAAAGGGATGTGAAGGATGTGTTACATAAATATCTATATATATATATATATATATATATATATATATATATATAGAGGACAGGATAGGCAAACTGTCCATCTTTCTAACCAAATTCAAACACTGGCTGCATGTGGATCAAATATAGAAATGGGTAATAAGAGACTACTGCTAAAAAAGTCAAGGGTCTCCAAACCGTTAAAACCATCCTAGTTGTTACAAAATTTAATGGTGTTTGCTCCTTTCTTGATCAGATAAACCGCCTATAAATCGGTCAGTACTCTATTGTTATCATAGTGGCCATAAAGTGAAACCTACTTAAAGTCTAATTGAGGAGAATTTTAGATCACAGGAAACTAATAAATGACAATGTTTCATTAAGGCCCTGTAGATTGACAGACCTCAATCTGAACATCCACTCGGTCTCTTTCTGAAGGATCATTTTCTCTAGGTCTCCACCCCTCGGGGATGACCTTTTCTATTGCACAGAACTTAAGGGATCTAGGATTACCCTTACCAGCATGTGTTTCATGTCACCTAAGTGACACCCCTATTCTTCTCCGTAGTTCTCTTGCGGTTTTACCTATGTACTGAAGAGGGCATGTGCAAGTACATAAATACATCACTCCCGTACTTTTGCAGTTAACAAAATCACAGATCTCATACACCTTTTGGGTGATGATACTTGAAAATTTTTTGTGGTATGCACAAACGGGCACGATATACACCCACCACACCCATACATGCCACAAGGTCTTCTCTGCAACCAAGTGCCCTGTTTTTTAGGGGGTAGGTAGTGACTACGGACTAATCGATCTCTCAGTGATCTCGCTCTTCTAAAAGTAATAGCTGGGTAATCTTTTATTACATCCCTTATGTCTGGGTCCATTTTGAGGAGATCCCAGTATTTTTGCAAAATGCCCCGCATTTTTCTACTCCGGTCGTCATAGGTCCCTATGATAGGCAAGACCTGCTTACTGTCCACATTCGTGTTCTTACTCATCTTAAGCTATGGATCCAGTAATTCAGTCCTGTCCTTGTTGAGGGCATGTTTAAAGGCACTATTAAGCACTTTTTGTGAGTATTCCCTTCTGATAAATCTGTCCTGTAAGTCCCTGGCCTGGTGGTAAAAGTCCTCCTTGTTGAAACAGTTTCTGCGTATACTCCAAAAAATAAAAAAAGATGATCCAGAGTGTCTTGAGGGTTCTGAGGAGTCCAGATTTCTTGATATATCTCTGTTTTGGGACCCCCATATTCTATATCTACCTCTAGTACGACCGCACCTACCTCCTCTGGGCTTAAAGTTACTCGTGGATGAATTTTCAGTATCAGAAGTTTCTACTTCTGAAGAAGAGATTTCTGTATCTGACAGAGTCTTCTTTTTCTCTGTAAGATTAAGATATGCTCTATTGCTCTCCTTTCCCTAAACTCCAACAAATCCCTCCTAAATTGTTTACGTTTTCGATCCTTTATGGAGGCATGGAACCTCTTCACTGATTTAATTCAGTTGATGTTCGTAACAATGTTTGTTTTTCTTCATTCAGAAGCAATTTCAATAAATTAATTGAGCCCTCAGTTGATGTTTGTTCCCATTTCTCAATTAGTTCAGGTGTCTGAGAACGTGCTGCTGGTACCACTGGAATCCTCAACCCTTTTGGAACTATTTTAACTTTTATGTAGTTATCTAAGGACTGTGTTTCCCATCAGGATTTTATATTGTTCTTACAGTATATCCAACATATAAATCCTTAAACAATATTTTAAGGTTATTCGTGGGGAGTGTCCCCTGATCCAAGTCTCTATCAGAAAAAACTTGAGAGGCTTCAACTAGCCACTTAACTGTATTGATGGGCCCAGTCATGTTTTAAGGGTAAATAATTTATTTAGTGACACGACACCCGAATTCTTAATGAGAAATAAATAAAAATTACTTCATGCTTTAACTTCTTCATGACACAGCAATTTTCTATTTTTGCGTTTTTGTTTTTTACTCCATACCTTTCCAAAGACGTAACATTTTTATTTTTCTATTCACATAGCTGTATGAGGGCTTGTTTTTTGTGGGATAGGTTGAACTTAATGGAACCATTTAGTATTTCATACAATGTAGTGGGAAGCAGGGAAAAAATTCCAAATGGGGTTTAATTGGAAGAAAATGCAATTGCACCATAGTTTTATGGATTTTGGGGGTCATTTATTAAGACCGGCGCTGGCCTCTAAATAAGTTCGGCACATCCAGCGCCAGTCTGCATGTAAGACTAATTCCTTGCTGGCTTACATATAGACCATTTTCTACGCCTGCCAGCCGTTACTTTTTATTCATATTTTTATACTTTTATACAAAAATGCAAAGCAGCCATTTTGATTTTTCTTCTGTTACAGAGTTTACTGAGGACGATGCAAAGTGAATGGGGAAGATTGATCACACCTCAGTCATTCCTCCCTCATTCACTTCTATTGATTATTGGCAGCACAGTCCTAACTACACAGAGTGATGTGCTGACGATTATCTTATATCTTTCATCTTGATAAAATATGCAAATCAGCCAACAAATGGGTGATTCCTTGTTTATCGGCTGAGCAGTGGCACGATTATACAGGCCAGATAACAGGAGTATGCACTTGTTCCCAGTTAGGCTACTTTTATATTCTAAACCAAATATAAATAGGACGTTAAGACAATAAACCAAAACCAAAAAAGTTTATTGATAATGTATATTACCATAGAGGGGTATATACCCGATAAAATAGTGTAACGTGTATATAATGTGTTTCTGGTCCACTTGTACGGTATCAATGTAGTAACGAGTATTTATTCGGCATGGGAACACATAACCTAACTGACCCTGGAGTCCGAGGAATAAATACCCCCCTACTGGAATAATGGGTAACAGCTAGGTGTGTATGTTGCTGCACCCTAAATGGACCATAGTGGAGGGAACACTACTGGAAAGTGTCTAGTGGAGTATGCAATGTGTGCGGGAATTTATTCCGCAAAAACCGCCTTATGGCAGTAGATTGGCTGGCCACCTACAAGTGCCGTAGCACATACTAAGCCACTCGTATGCATGCCGACTCTCTCACTAGAGAGTGCGGCTTAGGCAGGGTTATGTGAGTTAATTGTGAGCTCCTGAGGAAGTACGCATATGTGGCACACAGAAACGCGTCGAGCCCCCTTGTGTTAAGCACACCCGGACTGAGTCAAGCTGACAGTTGGCTGTGTATGAGCTATGTCAGTAAAATCTATCTACCAAGTCTGAGGTGTACTACGTATTAGCAGTGGTGATGAGCGGGAGGTGCCATATTCATTTTCGCGAATATTCGTCAGATATTAGTAAAAATCGAATATTCGTCATTATTCTATTTATCGCGAATAATATGCGATTTACTTATTCTTATTGCTTGCTAGAATTAATGAATATAGAGAATATAGCACTATGTTCGTTATCTTCGCTAATTCTAACAAGCCAATAGGAAACTTGCCTATAGACAGCTTTAAGTTTAATGCGCAATGCGAAAATATTACTTTTATCTATTTTTTTTCAATAAATAGAATACTGACTCATTATTCTATTTATTGCCAAAAATCGGCAAAGTAATATTTTTGCATTGCGCATCTAAGTTAGAGCTGGGTACAGTCAACTTTGGTATTGGTTTGGCTTGCTAGAATTAGAGAATATAGAGAATATAGCACTATATGCGTATTCGTCATATTTGCTAATTCTACCCAGCCAAACAATAGCCCAGCCAAACAATAGTAAAGTAAGTTGCATATACCCCTCTCTAAGTTAGATGCGCAATGCGACTAATATTACTTAATGTTCTCACATTGCGCATCCAACTTAGAGCTGTGTATAAGCAAGTTTACTTGTATTGCTAGAATTAGCGAAGATAACGAATACGAATATAGCGTTATGTTCTCTAGCTTTATTAATTCTAGCAAGCCAACCAATAGAAAAGTTATACCCCGTTCAAAGTTTCATTCGCAGTACGCAAATATTACATAATGCGAATGACACTTTGAACAGGCTATGACTTTCCTATTAGTTGACTTGCTAGAATTAACAAAGATAGAGAACATAGCGCTATATTCTCTATCTTTGTTAACGGTATCTTATTCTTGGGTTCTGATAAAAAAAAAAAAGGAAAAATAAACAAAAAAATCAATATTCGTTTTTACGAATATATAGCAGTATATTCTAAGTATTCGCGAATCAGCTCTGTCAATATTCGTAAAAAATATTCGTTATTCGAATATTCGCACTCAATACTAATTATCAGCCCACAAGGGTGTACAGTGATCTCACCTGCAGCACCGATAGTTGGCTGTGCATGAGCTGGAGTTAAGGTGGAATCTGTGGGACACAGTTTGTTCTGCCCCTATATGATGGCTAAGTGCAGGGCCATCTTTAGTGGGACAGCTGCCTTATAGTGGTGTTTCTCTACACCCGTAGACTGAGACTGCCAATTTTTCAGCTATTGGGGTCCAGAGGATTTATGTGGTGTAGCACCCCTTGGTATATGTGTCTTATGCACAATCTACTGCCATGAGGGTGTTTTTGCAGAATAAATTCCCGTACACATGAAATACTCCACTAGACACTTTCCAATAGTGTTCCCTCCACCATTGTCCATTTAGGGTGCAGCAACATACACACCTAGCTGTTGCCCTTTGTTCCAGAAGGGGGGGATTTATTCCTCAGACTCCAGGGTCAGTTAAGTTATGTGTTCCCATGCCTTAGTTAGCTTGAATAAATGCTCGTTACTACATTGATACTGTACAAGTGGACCACACACACATTATATTCCTGTTCTGATCCAGGTTACACTATTTTATTAGGTACATACCCCTATTTTGTAATATATATTATCAATAAACTTTTTTTGTTTTGGTTTATTGTGTTAACATCCTATTTATATTTGGTTTACTTTGATTCAGTGGACGTGCATCTTACCCCCTTACTTTTAGTGTTTTTGCTACTTTCATATCTGCATTTTTAATTCAGGTTTTGAGATCCAGCAGAGGATCTCAAAATCTGAAATAAAAGGATCCTTTCCAATCCTGATGGCTCTGTTTTGGCTTGATCCGGTAGTATTAAATCAAAATTGAACAAACCTGAGCAGGCATGAAAATTACTGAAAGTTAATGGGCACTGGATCCGTTGTAAGTCAATGGCACCATTTTTTATACCTGTGATAAACCTGGTTGCCTCACACATGCTTGCTCGATTTCAGCGCGACTGACCATGGCATCTGAGGGTTAAATGTCTGTGAACCACCAGAAGGCCATCCACCTGGAGTAAAAACTATTCCAACCCCTGACTGGAGTTGTTTTTTCTCCTGTTTTACACCTGTTTTCAGAGTCAATTTTTCTAGGCTGATGTCCCACTCTGGCCCATGCCACACCCTTGCCCTGCAAAAATTGCCCGTGTGATAAAATTTTTGCATAAACCTTGCTGTATGAGATCTTCTTTAATTAAGTATTTTTGGACCCCATTTTGCCATACACTTAAGTAATATGTGAAAAAAATATATATTATGCCATTTTTGTTTATGACATTTACTGACCACACATTTTTAACAGTATTTTACAAGTTTCTGCAGTTACAAAGATATCAAAAGTACTCCAACTTCTACATTTTAGCTTTTTTACCCACCTATAATGTACTGGCATAAAGACATATATCTATATATAGCCATTCATTATGCCTGCAATGAAGAATACAATTAAGGTTTTTAGGCAGAGAAAATTCTTTCAAAGACAACATTGCAGCCTGTGGCTCCCTGTTAGTGTTTCTACCTCCCGCACACCAGGTTTTGATTTTGATATCTGGCCAAGGAAAATTATGAGAGCCTGTAAAATAATTACATATAAGGAGACACTGTTGGAGGACTCTCAATGTCCTTTGTTGTAGAAGGAAGAAAATCTATATGGAATGTAAGAGAAAGTACACAGGACACAAGAATGAGGAGCACAGAACAGCAGTGGAACCCCCTGTAGTGAGTCCTAACATTTGTTTGACCTTGACAGATACTAACACAACCAAATTTCACTTGCCAAATTTAAAAAGTAATAAGAAAAGTGGGTCTAGACTCCAAAAGGATGTCGTTTCAGGGTTGGCCACTCTCTGGTTACTGTTGACCAATGTGTTTGGGAAATGATTATCTGGCACTTACTAATATACGTGTAGTCCTTGTTGAAATTCTGCACCATTTTCTATAATTCATAAGGTATACACCCTTGTTTACAGAGTCTTTCTTGTTGTCCATACAGAGGTCCTGTCCATAAGATGTCTCCTCCATTCAAACACAATGCACCTGCACTAAACTCCCAACAAAAAAAGTAGAGATGGCAGGTGTGGTGTATATGAATTGAAGAGAGGAGGTGAACTGCCTGGTCAGATGACCCTCCATCAGTGGCCATCTTATGGAAAGGACCTCTGTGTAGACAACACAAAAGACTTTGTAAACATGGAAAAATACCTTATGAAATATAGTAAATGGTGCAGAACAAAGACTATATTATTAGAAAGTGACACATAGTCATCTTACACAACACAGGTCAACAGTAGCCAGAAAGTGGCCAACCCCTTTAAGTAAACTATGTCAAAATGGCACCATGGTAGTCAGTGATTTGATAATTATCTACCTTATCACTAGAGATGAGAGAATTTTCTGAAAATTCGATTCGGCTGATTCGCCGAATTTCACAAAAAATCGATTTGTAACAAATTATTTCGCCACGAATCATATTTTTTTGTAATTAGCGGGTGCAATGACAGGGAGCTGCGATAGTGCCGCCCCCGTCATTGTACCCCTCAGATGCCGCATTCATCCATGATTACGGCATCTGAGTGTACAGTGTGAAATTAACATTAAAAAAAAAAACATTACATCAAACTTACCTCATCCATTTGCTTGCGACGGGCTGGCCTCCGCCATCTTGCTAGAAAATCTCAGCCAAAATCACTTGCGGCGCTAGATTACGTCATCCCGCCAGCTGGCGAGATGATGTGATCTCGCTCCGCACCGGATTTCGGCCGAGATCTTCAAGCAAGATGGAGGCTGGCGGCCCTTTGCGCGCAAATGGAGGCGGTAAGTATGAATTTCAGGATTAATCGATTCATTGACACGAAGCACGAGGAAATTCGGCGTCAAGGCAAATTGAATAATTCCTGAAATTCGGATCAAATTCCCACTTCGTGGGATTCGATTCGCTCAACTTTACTTATCACCATTTATTAGAGGTAACTTTTAATAAAGCTTGTGTAAATTACGGGACTGATGTAAGACATGCCAATTAGTGTTGAGCAAGCATGCTTGGACAAACACCGGTTCGGCTCGAGCATCGTGTTGCTCGGTGCTCGGCAGAACACCCCGTGTGCTCGAGCCCGATGCTAGAGTCTCCGCCCCTACTAGATATCTCAGGTAGTCAACTGTCCGTCCAAACAGCAAAGCATGAGGGGAAACTCATTCTTTGTATCTGAATAACATTCTGAAGAAAAGGTACATCTCCGCCTTTTCACATAATATCTATTTTTATGGACCATGCTGGTATAACCTGGCTATCTCCTGTAAATAATTATATATTTACGGCTGGTATAAGTTAGACATCTTCTTGTATATAGTGATATGGACCATGCTGGTATAACCTGACTATCTCCTGCATAGAATTATATTTACTTCTGGTATAAGTAATACATCTCCTTGTATACGACCTGGGAGTCCAAAATGTATCCAGACATCGTCCCCATGCTGTCCCCGAAGTATTTCTGTGGTGTTTCCATCAATTTCTGTCCTTTTCCTGTGAACCAGACACCCTCCCCTCTTCAGAGCAGGGGGTGCCTGGTTTACTGCTCTGGTTCTCCCATTGACTTCCCTTGTACTCGGGTGCTCTGTAGAGAACCCGAACATCCGAATGTGTTCGGCCCGAACACTTGGGTGCTTGATCGACACTAATGCCAATGTTAAAAGGGTTTTCCAATATTTTGATATTGATGATCTTTCCTCAGGATAGGTCATCAATATCAGAACTGTGGGGGTCTAAATCCCAGCACCCTTGCTAATTAGCTATTTCAGGAAGCAACCTCTGCCTAGGCCAGTAATGTCACGTCCATCGGTTGCGTGGCCTAGGCGCAGCTTAAGTAAATGGGGTTGTGTTGTAATTCCAAATACAGCTACTACCCAATGCGCTGTGAGGAGGCTGTGAGCGGCCTCCTCAAACTGCTGATCAGCGGGAGGACCTCCACCGATCTGATATCGACGATAGGTCATTAATATCAGAATATAACTAGTGTTGAGCGAACAGTTCGAGAATAGTTCGGGTTCGTACCGAATTTTGGGGTGTCCGGGACCCGGACCCGAACCCGGACATTTTCAAAAAGTTCGGGTTCGGTGTTCGTCGATTACTTCCCGCTTTCTGAAGGGCTGCACAGCAGCCAATCAGCTAGCGTTTTACTTCTTGCCCTAAGAGCCCATCACAGCCATGCCTACTAATGGCATGGCTGTGATTGGCCAAGTGCAGCATGTGACCCAGCCTCTATTTAAGCTGGAGTCACGTAGCGCCGCACGTCACACTGCTCTGATTAGTGTAGGGAGAGGACGCAGCTTCTGTCAGGGCGAGATTAGGCAGGTTAGAGTCAGCAACAGCACCTAATGAACGGATCGATCTACAGCTGAGAATCATTGAACTTCTGCTAGTTACTTGCTCGCTGGTTTTTAGGCTGCACAGAGCGTTTTTCTGTCACTTATTTTCTGGGTTGATCGGCGGCCATTTTGTGACTTGTGGTGCGCCAGAAGAAGCTGCCACCAAGTCTATCAATCCATCAATACTAGTTTTTTTTTTTTGCTATATCCTACATCAGGGGCTTGGCTGTGCTAATTGTCACCCCTAGAAACTCAGGAAATAAATTTCTATATTTTATTAAGGGGTTAAATACAATTGCCCAAATACCAATCCCCTAAATCTGGTGTTCCAGCTTTGGTTAGACAAGTATAATACTGTCTGCTGTCTGGCAAAGGATAGATTATTTTCTGGGGTTAAATTCAATTGCCAAAATAGCAATGCCATAAATCAGTGGTTTCAGCTGTGGCTGGCAAAATAGAATAGTGTCCGAGGTAACGCACACACGTACAGACGCACGTACACGATTCTTGAATAGTTGTATTATCGCGATAATAAAACTAACAGTGTAAAGTTGACTGTATTGCTCTAAGTTATATTCGCGTACGAATGTAACTTCTATTACAGCACACCAATACTAAAACTGACTAAGAGACAGCTTTAAGTTCTATTCGAACGCGATTGCAACTTTGGAACTTAAAGTGGTGTACGATTTTAAAAGTTGAGTACTTTTTGTGAGAATTAAGTTGAAATCGCAATGCGATTATTATATATCTGCTTAATCGCATTGCCTTTTCAACTTAGCATTGCTAAATAATTCCATCCATATTCGTTAACTTACTGACTCAGTAAGTTAACGATATGGATGGAATTATTTAGCAATGCTAAGTTGAAATCGCAATGCGATTAAGCAAATATATAAGAATCGCATTGCGATTTCAACTTAATTCTCAGATCCGACAGTACATTCTACTGGAGGAGGCGTTCCCATGGTGATCGTTAGCTCAAAGTTGTAATCGCAATGCGTTTATTGCGGTATATTATCCCTCTGGGTGTCTTTTACAGGCTTTTTAGTGCCCAAAAGTTCGGGTCCCCATTGACTTCTATGGGGTTCGGGTTCGGGATGAAGTTCGGGTTGAGTTCGGATCACGAACCCGGACATTTTCCGGAAGTTCGGCCGAACCTCTCGAACCCGAACATCCAGGTGTTCGCTCATCTCTAAATATAACCCCTTTAATAAATGTCGGACAGTCTGTCTGCAACTAAGAAGAAAAAAATTCTGTTGTAATTAAATTCATCAAATCTCCTTCACGTTCCTGATACTTTGCTTTTCTGGCTGTAAGGATTCTTAATTTTATCAGTTAACACAAAGGTTGTCAAGCGATGTCTTATTAAATTAATCAGAACATAATTATGGATTATGAAAAAATAAACCATAGGCACATTTTTAAAGGAGCTTTCAGTTGAGTTTTTAGATTTCTCGGGAAATACTATAAACGCAGACAAAAAGGTACTGCAAATTATCTAAATCTTTCAAGTGCAACATATACATTGATGTGTTTGTGTAGCAAAAAACTATTAATTCATTGCATGTAATGTTCAGTATCATGAGCCCACAATTACCAGGGAAACCAAGGGTTTTTTATTCCAACCACAATTTAAACCGTGCTTCATTTAGCAGTGAAAAGACGGCCGAGGCAGAACATCCAAGCTGCTTTTACCTAAGCTGTTTTATCCCCCATGGTACAAGCCAAGCGCAGCTAATGAAATTAAAGGATTTAGAAGGAGTGTAAATACCATGACAGATGAAATGTCTCCATGAATATACCAACCGCTGTACCATGGATGAAAAACATTTACAAAAAAGTGACCTATGGGAGCTTGATAATTCTCCTTATACGTGAAGCTGAGATCTAAAAGATAATCACATACAGTGGACCAGAGACTTTGGCGTTTTCAAAGTTCATTTCTACAAAGATGGAAAGTTGAAAAAGTCTTGTGAACTTTCAGTTGGTAGAAGTGTAAAGATTTGAGTAGGCTAAACCATAGAAAGGTTCGCTCAGTGGTTGACATGATAAATGCAGATCGACAATGCGGTAAGAGTCAAGCTTCACAAGAACCACTCATGCTGTTCGAAAACATTATCTTCCTTTATGTCTGTCTTCAATGCGCTGAAAATTTTTCGAGAGGGAATAATCAAAGCATTGTCCTATACTCTGTATGGTAGCAAAGTTTATATTGTGTCTGAACTGAGTCCAAAAAAGTCCTGGTGGACTTCACGTTGGCATCAGAAGCGTAGGCAGGCACATCTTTTATGAAATTATGGACAGCACCTGGGAAGAGTTGCTCATGGAGGTTCCATGAAACTAGAAATGACCCCAGTTGCTTGGGAGTATTTAAATTCTCTATATGAAGAAAGATTTTCTTAAAGAAGACAGAAAGGGACCAAGATGTTTGATGGAAATTTCTCCTCTGGAAAAACTGAGATAATTTTTTTATGTGATTTTTATACAACATACTTAAAAAGGGTTATACCATGATTGATGTAGAAAATGAACATTAGACATCATATAGTACATGACAATATCTTTCTAACAAAGCTAGAACCAGCCCTGAACCTCACATGGATCCAGTGATCTCCACTCTCATTGCTCCAATTGTTCTGCTAGATTTATTTCAGGCTGGCAGCTCAGCAGGCATGTCCTTTCTCAGGGGATAATCCTTTCTTCTGTAGCTCATTCCCTGTAACTGTCTAAGCTTGTTACAGAAGATATGGCTGGTGGCAGTTGAAGATTTAAACTTAGCATGTGTGACCACCTCAATGAGTTGGACAAGAAATAAAGGAAAGAACAAGCAGCAGGTGGCACTATACTGATACATTTCATGGTATAGATCACTGGCTATACACTGGCTATTTTTTGATTACATGCAATTACAAAAGTGTTCAGATCCAGAAGCTGGCCTGAAAAATTTAGGTATATACAGGTATTTGCCAATGTTATTGCACCGTATTTTAATCTTTCAAGATTGTATCTATTACTGGTTAAAGGGGTTATTCAGGAAATTATCATGATGACCTATCCTCAGGATAGATCATCCTTATCACATCAGCGGGGTCCGAGTCCCATCACCCCTACCGATCACCAAGCACAGTACCATACATAGTATAGAGGCTGTGCTTGGTATTGCAGCTCAGACCCTTTCACTTCAATATGGCTGAGCTGCAAATAGGACATGTGACCAATATACAATGATTTCACATGGCATAGGAAAATGGTGTGGCACTTTTAGAGAGCCCGGCCTCTCCTAAAAGCTGATCGGTGAGGGTTCTCGGTGTTGGACCTCCACCGATCTTATATTGATGACCTATCCATAGAAGAGCAAACAAAAACGAAATGACGGCAGTATCTCCAGAAGTAAAATGTATTCACTTGAAAACATGAAACAATGTACAAATAGCGCCAAAAAGTGCAACGTTTCGATAAAGACTACTTGTTAGTTGAAAAGTTGCACTTTTTGACGCTATTTGGACATTGTTTCATGGACCCACTGTGAATAAATTTCACTTCTGGAGATAATGCCATCCTTTTATTTTTGTTTGCTCCTCTCTGGATAGGTCATCAATATAATATCCACTCTAAATAAATTTCACATCTGGAGATGCTGCTGTCATTTCGTTTTTGTTCTGCGTCTATAACCGGTATCGTGTGCTGCTCTTAAACGCTTTATTTAGTATCCAGAGAAGAGGTCATAAATATTATTTTCTGGATAACACCATTAAAGGCTATGTACACCTTCGGAGGCGTTTTTTTTTATTATTGCATTGTACTCATTTTGAGCTAAAAAAATTTTTTTTTATAGCATCCTTTTTTTCTGTACAGAGCTGAGATGCTCTAGTAGCACCCTTTTGATTTTCTGTCTTTTCTGTCAGACTAGGAGCAGAAGCACTCCTTATTAGAGTTGGATGAACACCTGGAAGTTCGGATTCGCCGGGCTCGACCGAACTTCACCGCACAGTTCGAGTTCGGGACCCAAACTTGACCCCGAACCCCATTGAAGTCAATGGGGACCCGAACTTTGGGGCACTAAAATGGCTCTAAAATTGTCATGGAAAGGGCTGCAAAAGGCAGCAAAATGTGCTTAAGAGCATGGCAAGTGCTCTGCAAACAAATGTGGATATGGAAATAAGTTAAAATAAATAGGGGGTGGTGACCGTGGCAGTGTAGGTTAAAGTGGGGGTGGAGGTGGAGGAGGTAGCCAACACTGTTTTTTTGTTGTTGTTTTTTTTTTTGGGGGTAGACCCCAAAATATTGGGACATATAAAAATATAAAACAAAGAATAAGTGCACTTAAGTGTACAAGAATGGATGGTTGAGGCCGGTATAAATGTCTGTTCTGCACAAAGTACAGACAAGTCTTGTAGGATCAATGCTTGGATCATTTTAATGAAGTGAGCTTGTCCATATTAGCTGTAGACAGGCAGCTGCGCTTGTCTGTGATAACGCCCCCTGTCGTGCTAAATACACGTTCAGATAATACACTTGCTGCAGGGCAGGCCAGCACATCCAAGGCGTAAAGGGCAAGCTCAGGCCATGTGCCCAATTTGGAGACCCAGAAGTTGAATGGGGTAGACCCATCAGTCAGTATGTGTAGGCGTGTGCACACATACTGCTCCACCATGTTGCTGAAATGATGCTTCCTGTTAAGACGTTGCACATAAGCTGGTCGTTCTGGTTGTTATGGCGTGGTAACAAAGCTTTTCCACATTTCGGCCATGCTAACCCTACCTTCCGAGGTGCTGGCGGTGCCCCGGCTGTGTTATTCGACCTCTTCCTCCTCCTCTTCCTTCGCCTTGTGCTTCCACTGAGGCTCCGGTGTCAAGTGGGAAATCCATCAGCAGCGCGTCTACCAGTGTGCGCTTGTAGTCGTGCATCTACCGATCATGCTCCAGTGAGGGAATTAAGGACAGCAAGTTGTCCTTGTAATGGGGATCCAGCAGGGTGGCCACCCAGTAGTCAGCACAAGTTAGAATATAGGCAACTCAACGGTCATTGACGCAGGCACTGCAGCATGTAGTCGCTCATGTGTGCCAGGCTGCCCAGAGACAACGACAAGCTGTCCTCTATAGGAGGTGTATCATCTGTGTCCTCGGGATCCCCCCAGCCACGCTGCAGTGATGGCCCTGAGCTGCTTTGGGTGCCACCCTGCTGTGAACATTGTTCCTCCTCAGCCTCCCCTTCCTCCTCATTATCCAGAACTGTGCCCTGGCTGGACAATTGTGTACCTGGCCTATGTTGGTGCAGGAACCCACGCTCTGAGCCACCTGTGAATTACTGATAACCGTGGAAATTATCCTCCTCCTCTTCCTCCTGTGCCTCATCCTCTTCCATCATCGCCAGAAGAGTTTTTTCAAGGAGACATAGAAGTGGGATAGTAATGCTGAGAACGGCTTAATTGGCACTGGCCATGTTGGTGGAGTAGTTGAAACAGCGCAACAAAGCACACAGGTCTCGCATGGAGGCCCACTCAGTGGCTGTGAAGTGGTGCGTTTCCACAGAGCGACTTACCCGTGCATGCTGCAGCTGAAACTCCACTATCACCTGCTGCTGAATGCACAGTCTCTCCAGCATGTGCAAGGTGAAGTTTCACCTTGTGGGCACATCGCATATGAGGTGTTGAGCGGGAAGGCCGAAGTTACGCTGCAGCGCAGACAAGCGAGCAGCAGCAGGGTGAGAACGCCGAAAGTGCGCACAGATGGCCCGCACTTTCTGCAGCAGCTCTGACATATCGGGGTAGTTTCTCAGGAATTTCTGCACCACCAAATTCAGCACATGCGCCAGGCAAGGGCCAAAACCGGATAGGCCCAGAGCTGCAACGATATTTTGCCCATTATCGCAACACCACTAGTCCGTGATTGAGGCCCAGTGGCACCAACCACTCATCAGTATGTTGTTCTATACCCTTCCACAGCTCCTGTGTGGGGTTTGTCCCCCAAACAGATGAGTTTCAAAACTGCCTGCTGTCATTTTCCCCTGGCTGTGCTGAAGTTGGTGGTGAAGGAGTTACACTGACCGGATGAGAAGGTATTAGAGGAGGAAGCGGAGTAAGAGGAGGAGGCAACAGGAGGCAAAGAGAAATGCCCTGCAATCCTCGTGGCAGAAGGACATGCACCAAACAGCTATCCGCCTCAGGCCCAGCCGCCACTGCATTTACCCGTTGTGCTTACTAGTCCATGTATCGTTAGTTATGTGGACCTTGCCACAGATGGCGTTGCGCAGTGCACACCTGATTTTTCCCCCACTTGTTTCCCCCACTTGTTTGTGCACGTCTCCACCAGACGGAATGACAGCATTTCAAAGGCCAGGAATTTTTAAATGCTGGCATTCAGGGCCAGGGATCGCGGGTGGGTAAGGGGGTACTTCCTCTTTCGCTCCATTGTTTGGAAGATGGACGGCTGAACGCTGCCATGGGACATTGTGTTGCTGCTTGTTGAAGGTGACAGACGTGGTGGCATTGCTGCCACATCCTCTGTTTGCGGGGTGGCCAGTGCCACTGTCACTCCAGAGGTGGAGGAAGCGGTCGAGACTGCAGCAGAAGAGGGAGCAGGAGGAGCTTGAGACCTTTCTTGGTTTTAGAGGTATTTACTCCACTGCAGATCATGCTTTGCACTTAATTGTCTGGTCATGCAGGTTGGGCTAAGGTTCAGATGGTTTATGCCTCGCTTCAGGCTCTCATTGCACAGTGTGCAAACCACTCGTGTCTTGTCGTCTGCACATTGTCTGAAGAACTGCCATGCCAGGGAACTCCTTGGAGCTGGTTTTGTTGTGCTCGGTCCCTGGGTGCGGTGGGCAGTAGCAGGCGTACTGTCTAGGGGATGGCCACTCTGCTTATGCACCCTGCTCCCTCTTTTGCTGTGCTGGTGGCTTTGTGCGACCACTGCCTGTTCCTCCGAACTGCACAGGTCACTCACATGACATTGATTCCATGTGAGGTCTAGGACCTCATCGTCCTCCACATCATCTTCCACCCAGTCTTTACCCCTGCCCTCCTTGTCGGTTTGCACACTGCAGAAAGCCGCAGCAGTCGGCACCTGTGTTTTGTCATCATCAGAGACGTGCTGCGGTGGTCCTCCCATGTCCACATCCTGAAAAATAAGTGGTTGCGCATCAGTACACTCAATCTTGTCCACTACTGGGGCAGCGCTAGTTGGATGGCCCTGGGAAACCTTGCCAGCAGAGTCATCAAAAAGAATAAGAAACTGCTGCGTGACTTGGGGCTCAGACTGCTTGTTTGATTTGCAAGGGGGTAAGGTGCTAGGTGAGGTGCCATGGCCTGCAGGTGCCAATTCTGAGCTTTCAGCAGTGGACCGGGTGGGAGACAGTGTGAAGGTACTGGAGGCACTGTTAGCCACCCAATCTACTATCAACTCTACTTGTTCTGGCCTCACCATTCGTACAGCGGCATTCGGGCCTACTAAATAACGCTGAAGGCTCTGTCGTCTACGCGCACCTGAGGAAGGTGTTTCATTTGGACGTGTAGCTGCACAGATCGACCACGTCCTATCCCTGCAACAGGAGCCCCACCAACATCAGCAGCACCACGACCAAGGCCATGTCCCATATTTGATGCTATCCTAATTTTTTGTGGTCACCCACAGAAGTAACAGACCTTTTTACCAAATTTGGTTCCCTGTCAGCAATGCAGAGCAGGATTTTTTCATCAGCAAAACTGGGTTAATATCACCCAAGAATGTAATAGACGATTTTTACAAATTTACCTCCCTCTCACCTATGCAGAGCAGGGTATTGTATGCGGCAAAAATGGTAAAATGTCACCCACCAATGGAACAGACGATTTTAACAAATTGACCTCCCAGTCACCTATGCAGAGCAGGGTTTGTATATGGCAAAACTGGGTTAATGTCACCCAAGAATGTAACAGACGATTTTTACAAATTTACCTCCCTGTCACCTATGCAGAGCAGGGGTTTGTATACAGCAAAACTGGGTTAATGTCACCCAAGAATGTAGCAGACGATTTTTACAAATTTACCTCCGTGTCAGCAATGCAGAGCAGGGTTTTTTCACCGGCAAAACTGGGTTATTGTCACCCAAGAATGTAATAGGCGATTTTTACAAATTTTCCTCCCTGTCACCTATGCAGAGCAGGGTATTGTATATAGCAAAAATGGTAAAACGTCACCCAACAATGGAACAGACAATTTTTACAAATTTACCTCCCTGTCACCTATGCAGAGCAGGGATTTGTATACAGCAAAACTGGGCTAATGTCATCCAAGAATGTAACAGACGATTTTTACAAATTTACCTCCCTGTCAGCAATGCAGAGCAGGGTTTTTTCCCCGGCAAAACTGGGTTAATGTCACCCAAGAATGTAATAGACGATTTTTACAAATTTACCTCCCTGTCACCTATGAAGGGCAGGGTATTGTATGCGGCAAAAATGGTAAAATGTCACCCACCTATGGAACAGACGATTTTAACAAATTGACCTCCCAGTCACCTATGCAGAGCAGGGTTTGTATATGGCAAAACTGTGTTAATGTCACCCAAGAATGTAACAGACGATTTTTACAAATTTTCCTCCCTGTCACCTATGCAGAGCAGGGGTTTGTATACAGCAAAACTGCGTTAATGTCACCCAAGAATGTAACAGACGATTTTTACTAATTTACCTCCCTGTCAGCAATGCAGAGCAGGGTTTTTTCACCGGCAAAACTGGGTTAATGTCACCCAAGAATGTAATAGACGATTTTTACAAATTTACCTCCCTGTCACCTATACAGAGCAGAATATTGTATACGGTAAAAATGGTAAAACGTCACCCACCAATGGAACAGACGATTTTTACAAATTTACCTCCCTGTCACCTATGCAGAGCAGGGGTTTGTATACAGCAAAACTGGGTTAATGTCACCCAAGAATGTAACAGACGATTTTACAAATTTACAAATTTACCTCCCACCAATGTAAATGCAGTATTTTACGGTTTTATTGGACTATCAGAAATGCAGCGTAGCATGCAAATTTGCTATCTAGCACAAAACAATTTGCTTTTTTTATAGCAGCAATGTAACTGCAGTATGTAACGGTTTAATTGGACTGTCAGAAATGCAGCATAGCCCATAAATTTACTATCTAGCAAAAAAAGTTTTCTTTTTTTATATCAGCAAGGTAAATGCAGTATTTAACGGTTCTATTGGACTGTCAGATATGCAGTGTCTGTTGCAGACAGATAACAAATCGCATTAGGTCAAAAAAATATGTGACAGATTAATGTATCAGAACAGAATTAAAGTAATGTCCCTGGCACACATGCAGTTCACATGCAGTTGCAAGTGCACTGCACTGTCAAAAATGTCCGCCGACGCCCACCGAACTAGCAGATGGATTAAAAGTTATTTTTCAGTGTCACTGGGCTCAGGACTGGGTACAAAAATGTAGCAAAGCACCCTCAATAATCGCTGTAGTTTGAAGATTGAACCACCAAGTTCAACAGAATTCTTCCCTAATTTCTCCCACACAGCAGCAGCAGCATCCTATCCCTACACTGAGAAGAGCAGAGTGACGTGTGGCGCTACGTGACTCCAGCTTATATAGAGGCTGGGTCACATGCTGCTCTTAGCCAATCACAGCCATGCCATTAGTAGGCATGGCGTTGATGGCTTCTAAGGGCAGACTAGTGAAACACTTGTTAATTGGCTGCCCTGCAGCCTTTCAAAAAGCGCCAAGAAATCGCCGAACACCGAACTCGAACCCAAACTGTTACTGAAATGTACGGGTTCGGGTCCGGGTACCAAAAACCCTAAAGTTCGTACAAACCCGAACTTTACAGTTCGGGTTCGGTCAACCCTACTTCTTATCTCTGCTTTCTGACCCTATAAACACTCATTATAGCTCAGTTAGAGATAAGGTTTAATAGATGAGGAGTAATAAGTGAAAGTACCAGTCACACAGCTAGAAAATCTACTTACTGTAGATTTTCTTTTTTTCTTGGAGTTTAAAAAAAACCCCAGTAAATAATTAAAGCACAAAATTGAAACCAAACTTAAAATCTTTCGTCCCTGTATCGGTTGGGGCAGTGAATACAACTTTTTTTTGTTGCAAACACATTTCTGCGACTGAAAATCTGTTCCATTCATCTGAATTGGGCTGTTTTGGAGGGAAGTGTATGGATTTCTGTAAGCCTCATTCAGATGAATGGAATTGATTTTTAGCTGCAGAATTTTTTTTTAGCAAAGTCTGCCGCATGTAAAGGTACCCTGATAGGCCATTTTAGGTAGATCAGAGGATGACTTTGATGTTCTGTATGGGGATTCACTATTAAGTCTGGTCAATGGTACTCCTGTTTTTGAAGGGTATGAGGAAACTATATCTAGGCTTTTTGTTCAGAAGGACTATTACATGTGGTCCTTTGTACGTATTCCAGAAATCTAAGCATTTATATATTACTATACAGCTCCGTATGTCTGCTCTTGACGCCCAGAAAAAATGTATGTTTTTTTTTCATACCGTTGTATTTCACCATAAATTATGCAAAAAGGACATTTTGTTAGCATATATCTGGCTAATGAAAGTCTATGGGCACAACAGAAGTAGACAATGAAAAATTTTCATATACAGTACACACAGGTGGGAATTTATCACCCTCCCCTCCCCCCATGACAGTTTTCTGGTGTAAAAAAGTCACAATGTCTGCAGCTACATTTTGTTGCACATGGCATTTTTATGCCGCTCTTACCAGTTTTCATAAAGATGGAATGGTCAGGTTGGTGTAGGAGCGGAGCAAGCAGGACTGGCACATTTATCTTCATCCATGCCACTTTTCTGGCAAGAATGAAGAAAGAAATCTTCTTCAACTAGAAGGCTGCCATACATTTCAATCTGGTGCACGTCCTGCTGGAGGATGCGCCAAATCTATGATGAGGCCTGTGCCTCTGCATAAATTAGGCACATCGTCTGGCTGCACAGGGGAGATCAAGACTACTGAAGAAACCACCAATCTTGATAAATGTTCCCCAAATGTTTATCCCAAAATCAGGAAATGGACAGAAATTAGGAATGGGTCTAAAAAGCGATGACCTAATAAGCTGAACTTTGTCCAGGTGCAGATCAGAAAGTAAGTGTATTTGGTTCCAAAAACTCCATGTGCGATTCCTCCCAAAATAGCTCTACACTATTCGACATTCGAACAGATTTCTCGGTAATGAGCATGTGTACAAATGCTAGTTAGAAATAATCTGCCACTGTAAAGATGCTGCCGATTAAAAAACGCTGGTTCGTCGGGTAATAGAATTGTGCAGTCACCTGAATCATAGATTGTCAGTAGCAGATCATGGTGTATAAGCAGCACTCTGCTGCCAGCAAACAACGGTTCTGTATGGGGACAAATGATGGCAGTAGTGATCGCCCCTCCCCATACTGTGGAAGAGATCACTGCATGTAAATACAGAGGTCTCCTTTACTGACAAGCAGGCAATTGTCATTAAGGAAAGCTTCCTTCCCGACAATTGGTTGATACGTTGGGCCATGTAAAGGGACCTTAAAGGCTACTGTATGTACACTTTTGGGGAAATTTTTTAATTACATTGTACTCATTTTGAGCAAAAAAAATTTTTTTTTTAATTGGTCTTTATTACAAATCTGGAGCCCTTTTTTCGGTACAGGGCTGGTATGGTCTAATAGAGGGATCTGAATTTTCTCTCTGTTCCGTCAGCCAGCTAATCTGACGGCTCCTTATCTCTGCTCTCTGACATTATAAACACTCATTATAAGGGTCCTTTCACACTTGCGTTCTGAGGATCCGGCAGGCACTTCCGTCCCGCCGGATCCGTCAGAACGCAAGTCGCCTGAAGCATTAGAAGACTGATCAGGATCCTGATCAGTCTTCGAAATGCTTTCAGGTTACTATGGCAGCCAGGACGCTATTAAAGTCCTGGTTGCCATAGTAGGAGCGGGGAGCGGGGGAGCGGTATACTTACAGTCCGTGCAGCTCCCGGGGCGCTCCTGAATGACGTCAGAGCGCCCCATGCCCATGGATCACGTGATCCATGCGATCACGTGATCCATGCGTGTGGGGCGCCTTGACGTCACTCTGGAGCGCCCTGGGAGCCGCACGGATGGTAAGTATACTGCTCCCCCGCTCCCCACTACATTTTACCATGGCAACCAGGACTTTAGCGTCCTGGCTGCCATGGTAACAATTGAGAAAAAGCTAAACTTCGGATCCGGCGATGCGCCGAAACGACGTTTAGCTTAAGGCTGGATCCGGATTAATGCCTTTCAATGGGCATTAATTCCGGATCCGGCCTTGCGGCAAGTGTTCCGGATTTTTGGACGGAACAAAAAGCGCAGCATGCTGCGGTATTTGCTGCGTCCAAAAAACGTTCCAGTCCTGAACTGAAGACATCCTGATGCATCCTGAACGGATTTCTCTCCATTCAGAATGCATGGGGATGATCCTGATCAGGATTCTTCTGGCATAGAGACCCGACGGATCTCTATGCCAGAAAACCAAAACGCCAGTGTGAAAGGACCCTAACTCAGTTCATATCTTAATGATAAGAATGTTGCTTAAATGTGTTTATGAGCTCTAAGTAGTTTAGAGATAAGGTTTGTTAGATGACTGCACAAAGTGAAAGTAAAAAGTACAATTCACACAGCTTGACAAACAGTTAAGCCTTTGTTACAGAACGTTTTTTTAACATGGATGAGAAAACTGAAGAAATTATAAAAAAATTAAAATAATGAAAAACACTTCATGCTAATGTCACTGCTCTCATGCTTGCATATGCCTCCAAGATCCCTTGCCTTGTGTTATCAGGCCAGTCATGCAAAGAAGTGTAGATGATTAATGAGCCATGTCATAAAAACAGTGTTGTATCTAGGGATGAGCAAAATTGTAAAAAAAATATTTGCCGAGGCATGGATTAGTGTCATAGATATTTTTGGGCTTGAAGTTGTGGCGTATTGCCCTATCCTCCTATAATTGAGTGTATAATATTGATTGCAGCTCATATGTTTATTTGCAACTGATAGCACTAAGGCCTCTTTCACAGGTCAGTGAATCTTGGATGTCATCACCAACAGAGAGAAAGAGACCCAATTGTGGAGCAAGCCCTTTTAGTACTCAAACCTGGTAAAATCCTCTCCTCAGAACACTGTCCATAATGTCAACCATAGTTACCCAATAATAATACCTGACAGAGTGTTTCCATGGCTATTTGCCCCAGTTCTCCTGTATGGATGCTCTCTATACTACCTCTATAACAGTGCCAATTACAACAGCTCCATAACAGTGCAAACCACAGAGCTTCAATAACAAAAGAACTTCAACCTTAAAGGGGTTGGCCCATCTCACGCATTGGTGGCATATCAGTAGGATATGTCACCATTAGCAGATAGCTGCAGATGGATCTCACCTCTGGGACCTGCACCTATCTCTAGAACGGAGCCACCAAAGTGAACAAGGATGCACCACACAAATGCATCCTTCATTTACATCTATGGGGAGTGCCGAATTTCAATTCACTTTATGGGAATTTTAGAAATAGCCAAGAATACCTAGGCCAACTTTACACTTCAGTTATTTGATTATTTATTTCCATCAGTTATTACATCAGGCTTACTCATCTCTCTTCAGAACTCCTATATGTGTCTCCTTCACTTTGGCGGACTGTTCTAAAGATAAGTACTAGTCCCAGAGGAGGGACCCGTACCTATCTGTTGTTGATGGCATATCCTGGTGATATGCCACCAATGTGTGATATGAACCAACCCCTTTTTTTCAGTTCTACTTACAGTGGTCTCATACGTTAAGATGTGTCCATCATTGGCTTTGCTTGAATTTGGTTAAGGACTCCTAACGAAGCAAATCAATATAATATTATAACATACAAGAAAAACCCTTGACGGGCAGTAATGCACATCAGGACAACTGGGTGTCCCTCATAGTCACATCCAGCATAAAAATCTCCTGACAGAGTATCCTAAAATCACATTTGTTTTTAATCTTGTGCTATACACCTCAGGATATGTTGACCCAAAAGCACTGTCAGCTACAGTAACCATACATAGTTGATCCAAAGTGCATGCAAGCAGCTAGGTGAAAAAGGGGTGCCACCAAGTGATAGCACTCTGTTCTCATAATTAGTGTTCGGCGCAAATTTTCGAATCGTTAATATTTATCGGGAATATCGGCACTTCGATAATTTGCAAATATTTAGAATATAGTGCTATATATTCGTATTCGAGAATATTTGTCACTTTTTTTTGCATCTGAACACATGATTCCTCCCTGCTTCTTGCTTGTGGGCCAATCTCAAATTCGCAAATACATGACGAATATTCGCCCAAATATTCGCGAAATACCACAAATTCGAATAATGCCCCTGTCGCTCATCACTACTCATAATCAGAAGAGTGTGGCTGTTTTTTACTTACTTATTTTTTTCGTATGTTTGGATGTAGCAGCGAGAGAGCATAATGTTAAAGATGGAGGCACTACACCTTTTCCTCTTGGCAGGGGAGGCAGATGTGCCCTAGGTGACTGCCTTTCTCACCTTTCCCGATACTTTACAGAGCTGGTGCTTTATTAAACTATTTCAAAGTTTTCCAAAACTCACTAAAAATCAAATTTTTCTGGTTCGAGCAATTTTCCATTTGAAGGAGGTTCACATTTACCATTTTGTTTATCGTTCTTCTGATCCGTCAGAAGAACAGAAACCATTTTAGACATTTCCATCTGAGATCCGTTATTTCAGATGGAAGAAAATGCTCTTCTTGGAGGACTTTTTCTTCTGTTTAAAAAAAGGATCTCAGACAAAAATGGCTAAAATTGATGCATAAGGAGCACAACAACGGCTCAAAATAAAGGTTAAATTACAATTTTTTTTGTTTCTGTTCTTCTGATGGATCAGAACTAGGATTATCGGACCCATGGATGTTCGGGTTCACCGGGTTCGGAGGAACTCCGAGTCAAAGTTCGGGTTCGGGTAGCAAAATTGGAGTAAGAGCAGGACAGTTGCCCTGCAAACAAATGTGGATAGGAAAATGCCTTAAAATAACATAGAATAGAAAAAAAATAAAAAATTATAATCTTGAACTAGGAGGCGAAGCTCAAAGTGGAGTAGGAGGTTGAGGAGGCGATAGACGTGGCGGTGTAGGTGAAAGCAGCGGTTAAGGAGGAGGAGGTAGCCAACACTGTTTTAGTTGTTTTTTTTTGTTTTTTTTCCATTATTAATTTTTTTCTTTAAAAAAAAAAAAAATTGGGGAAGACCCCAAAACATTTGGAAATAGAAAAGAGAATGCAAAGAGAAAGTGTGCTGGAGTATAACAATGGCGAATACTTTTCTACTCAGCACAAGGTACGGACAAGTCCTGTGGGATCCATGCCTGGTTCATTTTAATAAACGTGAGCTTGTCCATGCTGGCTGTCGACAGGCAGCTGCGCTTGTCTGTGATTCCCCCCCCTGCTGTGCTAAACGCACGTTCGGACAATACACTTGCTGCAGGACAGACAAGCAACTCCAAGGCGTAAACGGCAAGCTCAGGCCATGTGCCCAATTTGGAGACCCAACAGCTTAATGGAGCAGACCCATTAGTCAGTATGTGTAGGAATGTGCACACGTACTGTTCCACCATGTTGCTGAAATGCTGCATCCTGCTAAGACATTGCGTATCAGCCGGTGGTCCTGGTTGTTGTTTTGTGTGCTGAGAAAGCTTTTCCATATTTCGGCCATGCTAACCCTCTCTTCTAAGGTGCTGGCGGTGCCCCAGCTGCGTTGGCGACTTCTTCTTCCTCCTTCTCTGCTTTGCCTTGTGCTTCCACTGAGCACCCACTGTGAATGCCATCAGCAGCGCGTCACTAGTGATGAGCGGGAGGTGCCATATTCGATTTTGCGATATTTTGCGAATATTCGATTGAATAATTGTCATATATTTGTCGAAATTGAATATTTGTCATTATTCTATATATTGCGAATGTTATGCGAATTTATATTCACATTGCAAATTAAACTTATAGCTGAGTTCCGAATGGGGTAACTTGTATTTGTAGAATTGACGAAGATAACGAATATCACAAATATAGCACTATATTCTCAATCTTCGTTATATTCTAGCAACAACCATTAGGAACTCAGCTCTAAGTTTCATTCGCGAAGCGAACGTATAATTGCATTGCGAATTGATCTTAGAGCTAAGTTCCTAATGATTGTATTGCTAGAATATAACGAAGATCACGAATATAATGAATTCACGAATATAGCACTATATTCTGTATCTTCGTTATATTCTAGCAATACAGCCATTAGGAACTCAGCTCTAAGTTTCATTCGCGTATCGAACATATATTCGCATTGCGAATTGATCTTAGAGCTAAATTCCTAATGGTTGTATTGCTAGAATATACCGAAGATGACGAATTTCAAGAATTCATGAATATAGCACTATATTCTCTATCTTCATTATATTCTAGCAACAACCATTAGAAACTCAGCTCTAAGTTGATTTCGCAATGCGAACATATACTCGCATTGCGAATTCAACTTAGAACTGGGTTCCTAATGGTTGGCTTGCTAGAATATAATGAAGATTGAGAATATAGTGCGTGAATTCGTGATATTCGTTATATTCTAGCAATACAACCATTCGGAACCCAGCTCTAAGTTGAATTCGCAATGCAAGTAATGCAGGTTATATTAATCTCATTGCGATTACAACTTAGTCGAATTTGTGAGATCGTGATTCTCACATCCGACAGTACTCTTTAGCATGGAGGCGTTCCCATGCACACGGGAAGTCGGCAGAAGCAGCAACGGGCATTCACTGGAGCCGGCAGGGAGCCAAGATTCCTCTGGACAGGTAAGAACAGCTTTTGAAAAGTGGGAAGACAACCAGAGAGCAACAAGGATTAACAACTTAAAAAAAGACGAATATTCGAAATAGCGAATATATAGCACCATATTCACATTATTTGCTAATTAGCGAAGTGCCAATATTCGCAAAAATAATTCGCTATTTGAATATTTGCGCTCAACACTAGCATCTACCAGCGTGCGTTAGTACTCACGCATCTTACGATCACGGTCCAGTGACGGAATTAAGGACGGCACATTGTCCTTGTAGCAGGGATCAAGCAGGGTGGCCACCCAGTAATCAGCACTGGTTAGAATGTGGGCCACTCGGCGGTCATTTTGTAGGCACTGCAGCATGTAGTCACTTATGTGAGCCAGGCTGTCCAGAGGCAACGACAAGCTGTCCTCTGTGGGAGGTGTATTATCTGTGTCCTCTGTATCCCCCCAACCATGCTCCATTGATGCCCATAAGCTGCTTTGGGTGCCACCCTGCTGTGAAAACGGTTCCTCCTCATCATCGTCCTCCTCCTCCTCATCCTGCAGAATTGTGCCCTGGCTGGACAGTTGTGTACCTTGCCTCTGTTGGTGCAGGAACCCAACCTCGTAGCCACTTGTGAATGACTGGCCTGATAACTGTGCAAATGATCCCTCTTCCTACTCCTCATCCTCCTGTGCCACATACTCTTCTATCATCGCCCAAAGTGTTTTTTCAAGGAGACATAGAAGGGGAATAGTACCGCTGAGGACTGCGTCATCGGCACTGGCCATGTTGGTGGAGTAGTCGAAACAGTGCAACACATCACACACGTCCCGCATGGAGGCCCACTCATTGGTGGTGAAGTGGTGCTGTTCCGCAGAGCGATTCACCCATGTGTGCTTCAGCTGAAACTCCACTATCGCCTGCTGCTGATCGCACAGCATGTGCAAGGTGTAGTTCCACCTTGTGAGTAAGTCGCATAAGAGGCGGTGAGCGGGAAGTCCGAAGTTACGCTGCAGCGCAGACAGGTGCACAGCAGCAGGGTGAGAACTCCGAAAGCACGCACAGACAGCCTGCACTTTTTGCAGCAGCTCTGACATATTGGGGTAATTCTTCAGGAATTTCTGCACCACCATATTCAGCAAATGCACCAGGCAAGGGATGTGTGTCAAACTGGCTAGCCCCAGAGCTGCTACGAGATTTCACCCATTATCGCACACCACCAGGCCAAGCTTGAGGCTCAGCGGCACCATCTACTCATCGGTCTGTTGTTCCATGCGTGGGTTTCCCCCAAACAGATGAGTTTCGAAATAGCCTGCTGTCGTTTCCCCCTGGCTGGGCTGAAGTTGGTGGTGAAGGTGTTACGCTGAGCGGATGAGGAGGCAGTAGAGGAGGAAGCTGAGTAGGAGGAGGAGGCAGCAGGAGGCAAACAGAAATGTCCTGCAATCCTCGGTGGCGGTAAGACATGCGCCAAACTGCTATCTGCAACAGACCCAGCTGCCACTGCATTTACCCAATGTGCGGTTAGGGAGATATAACGTCCCGCCCGTGCTTACTGGTCCATGTATTGGTAGTTATGAGGACCTTGCCACATATGGCATTGCGCAGTGCGCACCTGATCTTGTCCGCCACTTGGTTGTGCAGGGCAGGGATGGTTCGCCTGGAAAAGTAATGGCAGCTGGGAACCACGTACTGTGGGACAGCACCGCCATAAGATTTTTAAAAGTCTCTGTCTCCACCAGATGGAATTAAAGCATTTCAAAGGCCAGGAATTTTGAAATGCTGGCATTCAGGGTCAGGGATCGCTTTCTCTCCAGTGTTTGGGGGATGAACAGCTGAACGCTTCCATGGGAAAGTGTGGACATGCGGGGTGACGGTGGTGGCTACCACATCCTCTGTTTAAGGGGGTGGCAGGTGCAACTGTCACTCCAGTAGGGGAGGAAGAGGCCGAGACTGCAGCAGAAGAGGGAGCAAGAGGAGCCTGAAATCTTTTGTGGTTTTTCAGGTGTGTACTACACTGCAGCTCGTACTTTGCATTTGGATGCCTGGTCATGCAGGTGTTCAGGTTTAGAACATTTATGCCTCGCTTCAGGCTCTGATTGCACAGCATGCAGACCACTCTCATCTTGTCATCAGCACATTGTCTGAAGAACTGCCTTGCCAGGGAACTCCTTGGAGCTGGCTTTGGCATGCTGAGTCCCTGGGTGCGGTGGGCAGTAGCTGGTGTACTGTCTAGAGGATGGCCACTCTGCTTTTGCACCCTGCTCCCTCTTTTGCTGTGCCCCTAGCGCTGTGTGACCACCACCTCTTCCTCCGAACTGCACAAGTCACTCGCATGACCATGATTCTATGTGGGGTCTAGGACCTCACCATCCTCCACATCATCTTCCATCCACTCTTCACCCTTGCCCTCCTTGCTGGTCTGTACCCGGCAGAAAGCCGCAGCACTTGGCACCTGTGTTTTGTCATCATCATCAGAGATGTGCTGCGGTGGTCCTCCCATGTCCACATCCTGAAACATAAGTGGTTGGGCATCAGTGCACTCAATCTCTTCCACTTCTGGGGCAGGGTTAGGTTGATGGCCCACTGAAACCCTGCCGGCAGAGTCATCAAAAAGCATAAGAGACTGCTGCATGATTTGGGGCTCAGACTGCTTGGCTGATTTGCAAGGGGGTGAGGTCAAAGAGAGATGCCCATGGGCTGCAGGTGGTTTCAGCAGGGGAGCGGGTGGGAGACAATGTGAAGGAACTGGAGGCACTGTCAGCCACCTAATCTACTACCGCCTCTACTTGTTCTGGCCTCACCATTCGTACACTGGTATTCGGGCCTACAAAATGACGATGTACGTCCTGTTGCCTACGTCAACCTGAGGAAGGTGTTTCATTTGGACGTGTAGCTGGCACAGATCGACCACTTCCTCTCCCTGCAACAGGAGCTCCACCAGCAGCACCACGACCAGGGCCAAGTCCCATATTTGATGCTCTCCTTATTCTTTGAGGTCACCCACCGAACTAACAGACAGATTAATTGTATTAATTTCTCTGTCACATATGCAGTGCAGTGTCACCTCACACCAAAAATGGGAATATGTCACCCACCGAACTAACAGACGGATTAACTATATTAATTTCCCTGTCACATATGCAGTGCACTTATATCTCTCAACAAAAATGGGTATATGTCATGTCATGTGTCATGTATGCAGTGCAGGTGTACCTCACACAAAAAATGGGTATATGTCACCAGCCGAACTAATAGTCTAATAGTCAGATTAACTATATTCATTTCCCTGTCACATATAAAGTGCACGTGTATCTCACACCAAAAATGGGTATATGTCACCCATCGAACTAACAGACGGATAAACTATTATATTTTTGTGTCAGGGGTACAAAAATGGTGCATTGCACCCACAAAAATCACTATAGGTCACCCACAGAATTAACAGCCAGATGAATTATTATATTTCTGTGTCAGGGGTACAAAGATGGTGCATTGCACTTTCTAAAAATCGCTATAGGTCACCCACAGAATTAACAGCCAGATTTATTATTATATTTCTGTGTCAAGGATGCAAAGCTGGTGTATTGCACCCACAAAAAATCATTATAGGTCACCCACAAAACAAATAGCCATATCCCTAACACTCTCCCTCGCTTCATTGGCCTGCTTTCTGTCCTTGCACTACTCAGAGCTGATGGGCGGTGCTACACATGATCCATCTTGTATAGAGGCTGGGTCACATGATGCACTGGCCAATCACAGCCATGCCATTACTAGGCATGGCTGTGATGGCTTCTAAGTACCCACAGCTTACAAGCTTGTTAATTGGCTGCCCTGCAGCCTTTCAAAAGCTTTATTAAATGCTCGAACACTGAACTCGAACCCAAACTGTTCCGGTAAAGTTCGGTTTGGGTCCGGGTACCCAAACTTGCAGTTCGGTACGGTAAGGGTTCACTCAACACTAATCAAAACTTAAAACAAAACGGTGATGTGAACCTAGCATAAAATGATAGGAAACTGTGCACCATATTTTAGTCTGCTACCAATAGACGGTGAACTTGTCCTAAAAATGTTATATAGACCGAGGACTACGTTATTTTCATTGAAAGTGTCTTCTCTTTTATTTATATAGCTATAAGAGCTTTTCCAGGACCATACATCGCTGGCTGCCCACTGAAGCTTACAATACATTTTCCATTCCACATTCATGCATTCTCACACAATACAGACAATATCACTAGACTCCAACATCGCTATTGGGTATGGTATCTAATCATCCTGTCCATGATCTCGAAGTTCAGCAGCGGCATAATGGAATTGGACACTGCAAGTATTATTTAATGAATGAGATTACAAATGGATATTTAGCTAATGAGAGCTGTTTTATGTGGCTGGGGGGGATTTGCATGGAAATAATATATTATAAAGGATGAAAGTAATGTCGGCTTAAGAAGGAAAGCAGGGGCTCTCAGTCGTAGGAATTTTGGAAGCTAATAGATCAAGAGTGAAGGACAGCGTGGAATTTCAAATAGCCTTCATTCGCCTTGAGACCCATTATCGGAATACAGGCTATTTTATGACAGTATGGAAGTCACTGACGGATCGGTCTGTAGGGCGGTTATGAGAAATGTAAAATTCTTCAGGCCCTCTCACAGAGGAAGGGAACAATTTAGAAGATTTATATTATGGAGCTGCTATTTAAGCAAATCCCAACATATTTATCTACATTTATCTACATTTATCTTCAGTTCGTTCGCAGCGTTGTGCTGCAAAAATAATTTTTTTTTAAAAATCGAACTACAATTTCTGCTTGATTTTCAGAATTTATTTTGTTATATATCTAGAATATACTGTAGCTTGTGCGACCCTACTGCCTATAACCTCTTCCTGACCAAGCACTTTTCCATTTTTCCGTTTTCATTTTTTACTTCCTGTCTTCCCGAAGTCGTAAGATTTTTATTTTTCTGTTCACCATTTGACATTGTGTAATGTAGTGGGTTTCGCTTTTACAGCATTCCCCATGCTGCAAAACTGACCTATTCCCTTTGTTTTCCAGGTCAGTACGTTTACAACGATGCCAAATTTTGGGCATTTTTCTTGGGTTTTAATTAGTGATGAGCGTATTGTGATGAAGTATTGTGAAATTCGATTCGGCGGCTTCGCCAAATTTTAAAAAACAATTTGCTTCGTGACAAATTACTTTGTCACGAAATGCATTTCTTTATAAGTAGCGTGTGCAATGACAGGGAGCTGCGATAGTGCCGTTCCCCGTCTTTGTAACCATCAGATGCCAAGGTCATACATGATCGCAGCATCTGAGAGTAAAAACAGTGTGAAATTTGCAGAAAAATAAAATCATATTTACCTCCTCCATTTGCTCGCGATGGGCTGATCGCTGCCATCTTGCTTAAAGATCTGGAGCTAAATCTTGTGCGGCCCGAGATTACGCTGTCACGCCGGCCGGCGTGTTGACGTCATATGTCCCCACGCATGGGATTTAGGATGAGATCTTCAATCAAGATGACAGCGGCCGGCCCATCGCCAGCAAATGTAGGAGGTAAGTATAATTTTTTCTTTTTGTACACTATTTCAGGTTAAATCGATTTGCTTTCACGAAGCTCAAGTAAAATGGGCTTCGCAGCTAATTGAACTTATCCTGAAATTCAGATCAAAATCCACTTCGCTCATCTCTAGTTTAATACTTAAAACCATAAAAATGTTTACTTTGCATCATCATATTTTGAGCCTTAACCTCTTAAGGACGCAGGGCGTACATGTACGCCCTAGCGTCCTGGTACTTAAGGACTCAGGGCGTACATGTACGCCCTGAGAAGATCCGATCACCGCTGCGCACGTGGCGGTGATCGGAACAGGATGCCTGCTGAAATCATTCAGCAGGCATCCTGTGACAATGCCGAGGGGGGTCCTGTGATCGCAACAAACCGCAGGTCAATTCAGACCTGCGGTTTGTTGCGCATATGATCGTAGTCTCTGATTAGAGACTAAAATCTGCCCCTTATTGTAAATTTTAACCCCCCTGCACCCCGCCATCTTAGTGTCCCCGGGCGGTGCAGGGGGATTTGCGGGCGGTGCTGCGGGTGGGCGCGCGGGAGGCGATCCCCGCCCGCCTCCTTTCAATGCATTTCCCTGGTGTCTAGTGGGTATAGCAGGGGTCAGCACATTGCTGACCCCCTGCTATAAACTGCTGACATCTGTGCTGCAGATGTCAGCAGTTTAGCCCATTCTATACCGCGGTCCGTACGGACCGCGGTATGAAGGTGTTAACATGGAGGAGCTCCCTCCCTCTCCCATCGAGGGCTGCCGTACCTTTGCAGCCCCCGATGGGATAGGATGGTGGAGGAGGGAGCTCACCTCTCTTCCCATCACCCGCTGTCCTGTAATGGCAGCGGGTGATGGTACCATGGCAGCAGGGCGCTTTCAGAAGCGTCCTGCTTGCCATGTATAGTAACTCTGGTCAGACTTCTGCTAAAGGCAGAAGTCTGACCAGACTGTGCAAAGTAAAAAAATACAGTGCAGTACACTATATAGTGTACTGTTCTGTATTATATAGACACCAGATCCACTGGATCTACAAGAACCAAGTGGGTCTGGGTCAAAAAAATGTCAAAAAAGTGAAAAAAAAAGTAAAAATCAGAAAAATAAATATCACTGAATAAAAATAAAAAAAAAACAAATAAACTACACATATTAGGTATTGCCGCGTCCGTAAAAATCTCCTCTATAAAAATATCATGTGACCTAACCCCTCACGCAAATACCGTAAACAAAATCACAAAAAAATGGTGTAAAAAAGCCATTTTTTCTAAAATGCTATTATTGTGTTAAAGTAAAATAAATAAATAAAAAGTATACATATTATGTATCGCCGCGTCCGTAAAAACCTGCTCTATAAAAATATCACATTATCTAACCCCTCAGGTAAAAACTGGTAAAAAAATAAAATAAAAACAATGTAAAAAAAAAACATTTGTCACCTCACATCTCAAAAACTGTAATAGCAAGCGATCAAAAAGTTATATGCACCCAAAAATAGTGCCAATCAAACCGTCATCTCATCCCGCAAAAAATGATACCCCACATAGGACAATCACCCCCCAAAAAAAATAAAATAGGGCTCTCAGACTATGGAGACACTAAAACATGATTTGTTTTGTTTTAAAAAATGATAATATTGTGTAAAACATAAATAAATAAAAAGTATACATATTTTGTATCGGCGCATCCGTCGCAATCTGCTCTATAAAAATAACACATCACCGAACCCCTCAGGTGAACACAAAAAAAAATAAAAAATACGGTGTCAAGAGCCATTTTTGTCACCTTACATCACAAAAGGTGTAATAGCAGGCGACCAAAATGTCAAATTCACCCCAAGATAGTTCCAATCAAACCACCATCTTATCCCGCAAAAAATGAGCCCCTACATAAGACAGTCGCCCAAAAAATAAAAAATATATATGGCTTTCAGAATGTGAAGACACTAAAAAAATCATTTTTTTCAAAAATGCTGTATTATGTAAAACTGAAAAAAAAAAAAAAAAGTAGCCATATTTGGTATTGCCGCGTCCGTAGCAACCTGCTCTATAGAAATAGCACACAATCTAACCTGTCAGTTCAACGATGTAAATAACAAAAAATAAAAACGGTCCGAAAATAGCTATTTTTTTGCAAATTTTCCATTTTAATCAATTTTTCCAGTAAAAAAAGCAAGGGTTAACAGCCAAACAAAACTCAATATATATTGCCCCGATCCTCTAGTTTGCAGAAACACCCCATATGTGGTCGTAAACTGCTGTATGGCCAAACGGCAGGGCGTAGAAGGAAGGGAACGCCATATGGTTTTTGGAAGGCAGATTTTGCTGGACTGGTTATTTGACACCATGTCCCATTTGAAGCCCCCTGATGCACCCCTACAGTAGAAACTCCAAAAAAGTGACCCCATTTTGGAAAGTACGGGATAAGTTGGCAGTTTTGTTTGTATTATTTTAGGGTAAATATGATTTTTGGTTGCTCTATATTACACTTTTTTTGAGGCAAGGTAACAGAAAATAGAAATTCCGAAATCTCATCTCCATTTGCCAATAACTCTTGTGGAACACCTAAAGGGTTAACAAAGTTTGTAAAATCAGTTTTGAATACCTTGAGGGGTGTACTTTCTTAGATGGAGTCACTTTTTTGGAGATTCTACTCTAGGGGTGCATCTGGGGGCTTCAAATGGGACATGGTGTCAAAAATCCAGTCCAGCAAAATCCGCATTCCAAAA
Organism: Bufotes viridis; assembly: GCA_033119425.1. NCBI lineage: Eukaryota > Metazoa > Chordata > Amphibia > Anura > Bufonidae > Bufotes > Bufotes viridis. The sequence continues at coordinate 28,447,691 of CM065590.1, forward strand.
ATTATATGGCGTTCCCTTACTTCTGTGCCCTGCTGTTTGGCCATACAGCAGTTTACGCCCACATATGGGGTGTTTCTGAAAACTACAGAATCAGGGCAATAAAAATTGAGTTTTGTTTGGCTGTTAACCCTTGCTTTGTTACTGGAAAAAATGGATTCAAACGGAAAATTTTCCAAAAAATCTAAATTCTGAAATTTTATCTCCATTTGCCATTAACTCTTGTGGAAAACCTAAAGGGTTAATGACGTTTGTAAAATCAGTTTTGAATACCTTGAGGGGTGTAGTTTCTAGAATGGGGTCATTTTTGGATGGTTTCTATTATGTAAGCCTCACAAAGTGACTTCAGACCTGAACTGGTCCCTAAAAAGTGGGTTTTTGAAAATTTCTGAAAAATGTCAAGATTTGCTTCTAAACTTCTAAGCCTTGTAACGTCCCCAAAAAATAAAATGGCATTCCCAAAATGATCGATACATGAAGTAGACATATGGGGAATGTAAATCAATAACTTTTTTGGGCGGTATTACTATGTATTATAGAAGTAGAGAAATTGAAACTTGGAAAATTGCTAATTTCCAAATTTTTGGTAAATTTGATATTTTTTTTATAAATAAAAATAAAAATTTTCGACTTAATTTTACCAGTGTCATGAAGTACAATATGTGACGAAAAAACAATATCAAAATGGCCTGGATAAGTAAAAGCGTTTTAAAGTTATCACCACATAAAGTGACACTGGTCAGATTTGCAAAAAATGGCCAAGTCCTTTAGGTGAAATAGGGCTGAGTCCTTAAGGGGTTAAACCTTTTTGATGTTTATGTCTATGGAGCTGTGAGGGCTCATTCTTTTGTGGGGCGATCTGTAGTTTTTATTGATACCATTTTGGGGTGTATAAGACTTTTTAATCAGTTTTATTTAGTTTTCTTTGGCCAGTGAAGTGACGAAAAAAAGTAAAAATTTTTTTTTTTTTCCTGGCTTGGCATGGCTCCAAAGAAACTTTGCTATGACAGGCCTTGCAGCCTTCAGAAGGCTGAAAACTCCCATAGAAACTGACCCAAGAAAAGTCGCTTAGATGCTATGGTCACAAATGATCACGGCATCTCAGGAATTAAAAGAAACTTGATTTGCGTTATCACAGCTGTCAGCAAGTGTCTGCTGCAGGAGTCAGCTGTGTAAAACTAGTGGAAGCTGTATACATTTATGTGCTGTACGTTTGCCCAAAGCCATATACGTCACTACCACCTTAATGATTTGGCATTATTTGGTCATTAAAGAGTGGCATACATTTCAGGACAATTGGGGCACTTTTGATTCTGGTTGAATTCCTTTAGAGCCAAATAGAATCTGATGGCCGATTCTTACAAAATGGCCCCAAAACAAATTTCAAGGAATTCACTCATCTCTAGTCAAACATTATTTTTTTACATGTATCCTATAGTAATAGATAGAGAGCATCAGTAAGATGTACACATTTCTTTCATTATCTCGTGTAAAAAATGTGAACCCCTAAAAGTGTTCATTGCCCCTCAGTTGTCTTGCTGAGAAGACCCCAAAGAATCAGTTGCAATCCGCAATCAAATTAAATGAGTCCCTTTTATTAAATTTCAGGATTAGAAAAACATGGCTGCTTTCTTCCAATAACAGCACCACCCCTTTCCACAGGTTGTGTGCAGTATTGCAACCGTGCTTTATTGATTCCTGTGAAACTGAGCTGCAATACCAGACACAACATATAGATGTTATGTTGCTGTTTTTGGAAGTAATTAGCTGTGATTTTCTAATCCTGGACAACCTCTTTTTTTCTCAGCAGATCGCTACTGTCTGGCTATCAAGATATTCAGCAAACAGCTGATTTTGCCTCCCTGATTTGGCTTATAGAGGGGGGGGGGTCCAAAGTCTAGGATCCTCCTTTATGAAATTTAAATATGGGTAGTTGTATAACTAAGAGCACTCTAATATGGTATTATAACATGGATTTCATAAACCAAACCACCCTTTTAACTGGAAAAGAAAGTTACTGTACATTCCAATTTGCCAAATGGCGGCCTTCTTGTGGGAGGTTAGAATATTTGCATGCTTAGACTACTACTAGACTTTTTGGAAAATGAAATATAATTCCAAATGTTCCAATGTGTTTATCCAAATTTTGTGATCTTTTCATCTTTTCAATATGTCAAACCCCGGTTGAATTTCAATTTCCTGTTGATTCTCGAGCTCATTATTTGTCAAAACTGATTTCCGTCATCTTCATTGATATTTTGTATTTCGGCTGACAATAGCCCATATGTCTCCTACCTTCAGGCCATCATTTTTCTGTAGCACCTGCCTCTTTTTTTTCTTTTATTTGGAAATCAATCTCCTTATCTTTCTATAATTATTAGTCATTGTGGATTTATGTGGTTCAGTGCGCCTACTGCTCACCATCTACAATGCCTATGTTTTTCACCTTCACATCTTAATGGCAAGCTTGACAAAAAGCCCATAGGTGGCCTGCAGCCAGAATGAATTTCAGATACAGTGAGCTTCAACTAGGAGCATAAATTGAAGGTGATTAAAGGAAGATTTCGCTATAAATCAGAAGGACCATTTTTCACATAGGACTGCAAGGTAAATAGAGAATTATGTTAGATTTTTCATGCTGGAAAGAGAAAAAAAAACTTAGACTTAGAATTACATTGTAGAAATTATAATTAGACTGGCTCAACTATAATAAGAATTTGTGGCTGTTATTTGGCCAAAAATATGTCAACGCACAGCACCAGGGGTTTGTGTAGTTACTTTATAGAATGATGGTAGATGAACTGACTTCTTATGAAAATAGCTGTAATGTTTCTATATGTTGGGGTATATGAGTTGTTCATACATGTCTAACTTGTCACTGGATCATCTGAGCTTTTGAATGTGGCCATAAATGGACATCCATGATTTGATCCCGTGCTGAGCCACGCCCCCTGCACTGATCACATGACAGTGACGTCACGCCAGGTCCTTCAGCTGTTCTACAGTTCGGGTTGGTGGCAGCCGCCCCTTATGGATTCCATATGCGCTATTGTGGAATCCATAACGGGATGCGCAATTAACCACCACCCGAACCCCGAACAACGGACTTTTTTTAAATGTTCGCTCATCTCTACAGGGAACCTAAAGCTCAGGTACCCTCCAGCTGGAGAGGCTGCATTACATACCCAGGGTCTCCCAGCCATTGGCTGTAGATTGATTTGAAAGCAGGCGCATAGGAGGCTGGAGGTAGGCATGCACACACAGGAGATAGAGTCTGGAGAGCCAACAAAGCATTCAGGCAACAGAATGGTAAGTAGTGAGGTTATAGACTTTTCAAACAGCTGATTGGCCAGGTTGCAGGGAGTGGGACCTCGCCGATCTGAAGTTGATGACCTATCCAAAGGAAAGGTCATCAATATCAAAATTTCGGATAATTCCTTTAAGACACCTTATGTCAATGAATTGCCCAGAATAGGCAACCTCTTTAAGTAAAGCAAAAATCAGTCCACAACAAAGTCCCTTGCTTATTATCTTTGGAGCACCTTTTTGCAATGTCCCTCTACGGCCAAATTTAAGGGATAAGAACGGAAGCTTTTTATCAGCTATATTTATATGTCATGGTATCCTATCATACCCAAACCAAATTTATAGTACTCTAGTTGACTAAATGGGATCAAAGCCCTTTTGTCAACTAGAGTGCTCCTCAAAGAGAAACTTTCTCGTTCTATGTGCAAGCCTATCTGAGGACACCATGGTACAAAGCAGGAAGAGGTCACTGGATCAATACTCTAAGTCAGCAGAGCTTGTATTTTATTTATTTAAATCCATGTTCTTTCTATGTTTAGTGGTCATGTGGGTGTTTCTTCTTAGTGACTGACAGATATCTCTATATGTACAGTAAATTCAGGGAACACTGTCAGTCTCTGAATAGGACAAGCTTGTTGAATGTTTCCAATAACAACTAATAGCATTTTTATTTCAGTTCTGGAGCATAATGCAGGCTGTAATTTAGGATCAAACACAGAACCAGAGATAGGTGCACACTGCCGTGACACTAAACCCTCACACTGATGTTAAAAATTGAGAGTTAGTTCGACATATCCTACTAGGAGGACGTGTCTTAAGCCTCGGGCACCAGCGTCAAGGTCTTTCAAGTAGCCCGTGGGCCCTAACACTCACCTACCTGCGCCATATGGGCGATATCAGGGGCCAGTGGGCAATTACAGGAGCATTAGGACGACTCACAAACATCTCCTCTGTTACCTCCAGCATGTGGCCATGCTTGCAATGGGAGGTGGGAGGTGTCTATGAGCCCTACCCAAGACTGACTGATATAGCCCAAGACCAAGCAGGTGCACCCAAATGTGACCTGAAGATGAAAAGCAGGCACATTTAAATTGGAGTTTTATACACCTCCATACATATATATATAAACCATCAAAAAGTGTGGTGATAAGAAAGCAGGATGTGCTCATACCCATATGCAGTTGTGCATTTCTGTAGGGAGCACATCCTGAACCTGTGAGTCCGTTGCTAATGGCAATCACCAGCAAAAAATGCATACAATGGATGATGCCAGCAACGGACTACAAGTACCACAATGGACATCCTACATAAGATGAAATTTATGTGGATGTGGCAAGAATTCAAAACAAACACAGAACCAGAGATAGGTGCACACTGCCGTGACACTAAACCCTCACACTGATGTTAAAAATTGAGAGTTAGTTCGACATATCCTACTAGGAGGACGTGTCTTAAGCCTCGGGCACCAGCGTCAAGGTCTCTCAAGTAGCCCGTGGGCCCTAACACTCACCTACCTGCGCCATATGGGCGATATCAGGGGCCAGTGGGCAATTACAGGAGCATTAGGACGACTCACAAACATCTCCTCTGTTACCTCCAGCATGTGGCCATGCTTGCAATGGGAGGTGGGAGGTGTCTATGAGCCCTACCCAAGACTGACTGATATAGCCCAAGGATCCACACATATCCACAAGAGTTTTTACAATTATACTTTTTATGTAAAAAAACCCTATTAGGTGAACTCCCAGTTGACCTATATTAGAGGAAAATATCTTAAATAGGACAATCACAATAAATCGGTACATCAGTGTCCCATTTCCAGAAATCTAGTAGTACCTATACCATGTGATCTTATTACTTTCAAGAAAGGCAACCAAGCCTTTGAATATAATTTTATAATTTCATAGTAATGTATTACAAACGAGGCTGTTATGGGTAAACAAGTCCAAAAATGAATTAGAAGACTATTAGAACATTCACAATTGCCTGGAAAGGAAACTAGCTCTGGGCATTTTGCACTATCCTATTAGTTAATAGTCTTGTTTAGGTAATATAAAATTACTGTAGGCAGCGGTTCAAACAGATTGTATTTCTGAAAATATGGGATTTTTTTTATTGTCGATATAAAAAGCATAAACAGCAATATACTGCATATTCTGCAGTTCTCTCCATTAAGCAAATCGTACTAGATATGACTGCATTCACAGACAAGGTGATGAAGCATGAGCTAATTGAATTTGATGACCTCAAGGCATAGTTTACCAAGTCTACAGAAGCAAAGAAGAAATTCATTTTTATCCAGAGTTTTTTTCTTTTAATCCAAAAACAGCATTTGCTCTTGTTTATGAGCTGAGTCTAGAGTTCACTTAGTGAAGTTGAACTACAACACTAGACACTTCCTAGGGATGAGCTGCCACAATCTCTTTAAATTCCGAATGTGTTGGTGCACATGGAGTTTACATAGATGCATTATGCAGATTAGAAAGCAACACAATTTGTTTGGATAACCACTTTTACCTTTGCTATGTGGACCTTATCTGAAACACCCATGTCACGTCAACATCTTCAGCTACTGCTTATTACTGTTCTGATAACTTCCCCTCCTCCACTCCATCGTCAATAATTTATAATGGAATGGAGGGGCAAGAAACAACAATACACACCCAGTAATCTGTTTTTGTGCCAAGTGAACTCCTACCTGGCCAAGTTGCTGGCAGTGCAGCCGCTGCCGTACCACTAAGTGGATTTTACTGTCTTTAGGCAACTGATGATGTGCACTAAGTGTTGATGAAGGATATAATACCTAACCACCATTGTTTCTAAAAAAAAAAAAAAAGCCACCTCTGCCTTGTACTCTCACATGGCTGAGAACATGGGCCATTCCTTGTCACTGTGCTGGAAGGTGCATGCCACCATTGACAAATGAAGAAGCAATAATGGCTGAGGGCAGAACATGATTTTCACAGCCCACTGGGTCAATGTTTTGCACTGCAGTGGCAATAATGTACCACTACAACAAGGCCAGGTGCTACTGACAACTTCATGGTTATGCATGTCTGGTGCCCACATCAGATGCCTATCTACCTCCTCCATGTCATCTTCAATGGACATCTGTCTTGAACATAAACAAGGCACAGCATTGATTCCACTCCTCCTCTCTCGTTTTTTATGTATAAGCTAACATATTTCCATGCTACCAGCACACAGTATGGAATTCTACCTTGCATATGCAGTGGCATCTATACAAGCTGCATGCAGTGGTCTGTTTTAATAAATAATTGTATCCTACTGTACATGAAGTAAGAATTGTGGAGGATTTTTAAGTTGTGTTGTTTCTGTGTTATTCCTGAATATTTAGGAATAAATTGACAACTGAATGTTACTATTCCTGTTGTTAGATGGGCGTTTCCCTACACAGTAGTGACTTAACAATGTCGGACTGTGTAAGGACTCACTCTGGACTGGTATAACCGAGCAGTTAATTCATGTTAAAGGAATTTTCAGGGAGTATAATATTGATGGCTTATCCTCAGGACCAGGTCTGGGAGCGACTCCTGGCACCCCTTCTGCCTAGTTGTTTGAATAAATTACTAAGCACAGTGCTATACACCATGCTTGTTATTACCGCCAAGGCCCATTCACTTGAATGGGACTAAGCTGCACCTAGGCCACATGACCGATGAATGTTACGTCACTGGCCTAGTAAGAGACTTTTTCAAACAGCTAGTCTAGTATAAATCATGGATCAACAGCATGTCCTGTGTCCACCTCCGAGGATCCCTCCATTCATTCCATATGGTGCTCTAGGGCCTCAGCTGATAGGTTCCAGGTGCCAACAGTAGATAAAGAAAAACTGCAGCACTCCTGCAGCGATGAGCCACATCCTCTTCAAACAGCTGATCAGTGGAGATGCTGTTAGTTGGACCCCCACTGATCAGATATTGATGACTGATCCTGCGGACGGACCATCGGTATTAAACTCTCGGAAAACCCCTTTAATTTCTAGGATTAATAAAGCAGAAACGGTAAACAGAATTCTAAGGACAGATGCCTTAGGGCTCATGCACAGTGCCCGTATTGCGGCCCAAAAACAGCAGGTCCGCTGTATACGGGCACTGGCCATTTGTTTACCGCATCACAGATGTGGATCCATTCACTTGAATGGATCCGCCATCTGGAAGGTCAGTGCTTCTGTGGGGTTTCTCTCCGTGCCTTTGCACCGCAAAACATAGAACATGTTCTAATTTTTTGCGGTACGGATGGATCGCGGACCCATTCAAGTTGAATGGGTCTGGATTTGTCTACGGAATCGGCACGGATGTTGATAGCGCATTGGGGACCACAAATTTTGGTCCCCAATGTACGGAATGGCAGAGCAACTGCCGTGAGAATGAGCCGTTAGAGCTATTATATTATGAAGAAAGCAAGTGTTTCTAAACAGATAAGTTAGGTACGGTATGATAACAGGTTCTCTTTATATCTACAGGTTACAGATGTAGATATGTTCTCCTGAATTATTTTACTGTCTCTACATAACCTACCTCTGTTATATCATATAACCTCTCTTATATCTTCTCATACTATTCCATAAAATCTGATACAATCTTTCATGCATTGAAATTGTCTTCTGAAAGCATTTAGCTTTCTTCTGTGGTGCTAGTGTGTTAACTGTCACTGAATCATATGTGAACATTATTGATCTCTGCAGGGGCACCATGCATTTGTTATACTGCTAGTTTTACCACATTTGTACTATCGACATCTTTTAAAGTGTAAATGTCATTTCACTTGTTGTCTACTGCTACATTGTTCTCCATCCTCTCTGCACTGTCCCTAGTTATTTAGTAAGCATTGCAGGGAACAGTAAGTGCTAACATAGGTATACTATTCACTAATTTCAGGGCTGACAGCAGATGATATAGGCAGTGGCTCTTAGTACCGGGAAGGTGCTCTTCGTACAACTCCTTATACAGTAGGTTAGTTACACATAGGGAGACAGCGGATGGGGCAGAGAGAGCATAGGCAGGCTGAGAAGCCTTCCTCTGCACCTTAAAATAAGCCACATTCAGTAGAGTGCTGAAGACAGATTTTGCTTAGAAATGCAGTGTTGCTAAGAGGACACTTTTAATAAAAGTATACATCTGCTCCTAATAAAGTATATCACAAAAGTTATTAATATGACTGTCCTACGCATTTTTTTTTTAAAGTTCAAACAACAGTTACACTACCAAAGATTTTTTACATCCAGCAGGAAAAATTGGTTTCAGCAGGCTCAGAGTGGGTTAGTAGAGTAAAAAAAAAAAAAAATTGCACCTTAAAAATATCCTGCTGCTTCTTTTCTGATGCTGCAATGGTCCCTGCTGGTTTCTAACTTTCTAGTCCTGTTATGACACAGCAGAACCCTGGAGATAACTGCTAAGCCAAACACTGACTAACTCTATTCCAAGAACCCCAAATTCCGTCCGAAGAATAGATCTTCTACATTTAAACTGCAAGGAGAACTCCAGAAGGAACAAGTTGCATTCTCAGTGCAGGTTGCCACAGATAACAACACTTCACTGGAGTGGAATTTCTTGTCTTTTAAACCTCCCAAACAGAGAACAGCAGAGGGAAAAGACCTCCAATGGTGAAAGTACCTCTCCACCACAATATCCTGCAGATACTGGCTTTATTATACGCACAAAAATTCTGTATTAGACAGCCTAAAAATAGAAAGTCAAGGCACCAAGTTCTTTCCCGTGGTCTGTCTTGGTATGAGTTTTGCCTTGGCCGGCTTCTTCCAGAGTATAAGGCCACATCAGGAAGTGTCTGTGTTTAAATCAGATGAATAGCTTCACAGCACATAAAGTATTCATGTAAAATGTACAATATTGCATCATCTCTAATGTTCCATCAAAGTAAGCACTCAATAAAAAGATGTATGCATAGTTTTAATTCACACAGGGTGACAAACAAAAACAACCATTCTTCTCTAGAGGAAAGAAAGAGATTACTACATATAGCTAACCATTACATGGTCTTTATAAGACAATGGTGTTCCAACTAGTATCATTTACATGGAGAAATGTTTGGGCTTTCATTTTTTTAACCCACTCTCAGCTCACAGTCACCAATTTTTACCCACTGCCATTAAAAGTGGCAGTTTTATATGTAAATGCACAGCGATTAGCTGGGTGCATCTTTGTGACGTGAAAATCACGGGGGAGAACCAATGGTACTGGCCCGTTAGTAGTTGGAACACCATAGTGACCACGTAAGTATGAGCTGTTAAAATCTTTTTTTTTTTTTCCCAAAGAGATGAATAATCTTCATTGAAATCTCATTAAGCAATAAGTAAAGGTAACACATCCTAGCAATATGCCACCACAAACTGTAGTTTGAAAATGCATTTTAAAGGGTTCTTCCCTATAGACAGCCACCTTTGATCACCAAGAGACTGAGGACCATGGCTGGAAACCCTGAAATCAGCTATAGTAAGTAGTACTGCATGCCAGCAATTAAAGTGAATGCTTGACCATGCAAACTACCATATAAAAGGTCTGTTAAAAAAACAGACGTGGTTTTAAAGCAGGGGAGCAGTGGGACAATATTTTTTAAAAGGTGGACAGTCGCTTAAAATATAGAAGAATCTATACTCATCCTCATCAATTCCCCCATCGCTTTTATTCTAATTTTTACTGGGTCCTTGCTGTTCTCTTCTTCTTCGTGTGATCTCGACATGCCTGGAATACTAGGGGAGGTCTGCTCATCCAATCACTGATTGAGCTGGGTCACCTCTGAACCTCTGAAGGGATTGGCTGAGTGCCGTTTCCAGTGTGTCCAGCAAGTATCGGGGCAACAGCAGTGAGCGTATGGATTCTTTTATATTTTGAAGCATGCTAAGCACTTTATTCAAAAGTTTGATCTGCTGGGCAACCCCTTTAACTTCAAAACTGACTAACTTTAGATTGTTTTTAATGTTGGAAAATGGAAATGGAAAATAGAACAATCTGCACTCATCCTCATCAACATTTTTTTTAAAATAGTGGACAATGGTCTAAATGGGTGCATGCTAATATGAAAACTGGAAAGCCTGATACACAGGAACCAGTGTTCTATGTAAATATACAGTTACTGTAAGCCTCTTTGAGATGGCCCCCCATATTTACATAAAAAATAGACTTCCACATTGGTGGTCTTCAAATATAGGATAGCCAGTATGTATAATATAGGATGGAAACCTGTTACATGAAATGGAGAAGATTTCTCATAAAGGAGAAGGATTTTCATTTTTATTGATCACCTTTGAGTTAGGGTCCTTTTACATAGACCGATGAACTGACAGGAACAAAGGAAATGCTCATCGCCATGGTCATAAATATATGTAAAAGGACTGTTACTTTTGACTCTCAGTGTAAAGCATTTCTACAGAATGATGTCTTCCATTTTAGTCAAGATTCACAATAGTATGTTAAGGATTTTTGAAATTGCCTCAAACCATGTTGTTACTGGTTATTTTCCTTTTCTCTCTTCAACTCTCATATCTTCCAATGCCATGGATTTTATAATAATCTAAGATGTACCTTAACTTTGGACATTTGGTAGAAGAGTTGACTTGTTCTTTTCAAGGATCTACCTGTTTCATTACTTTGTGAACCGTAGTATATTGTAATGCTTTCACCAACTACAAAGTTCAAAGCGGTCCAGTTTGACATTATTGTGTAGACTTTATACCTGTAAAGAGCTTCATAAACGACCATAACCAGGTGAAGTAGAAGATACTATGGAGGTGAAAAGATCTTCATATTATATATACAAACTAGAAAGCCTTGGACACACAATTATTTGGTCAGTGGTGCAACTGAAAGTAGAACACTGGAGCTAGATCATATTTTCTCATTAGCTTTCTTGCTGGTCTACCAAATTCTACAATTAAAGGGGTCCTCTCACTTCAGCAAATGGCATTTATCATGTAGAGAAAGCTTATACAAACCACTTACTAGTGTATTGTGATTGTCCATATTGCCTCCTTTGCCGGCTGGATTCATTTTTCCATCACATTATACACTGCTCATTTCCAGGGGTTACGGCCACCACTGCAGCACAGATACGAGGTGGCCGAAACAGGATCTACTGCATATGTGTGCCTGATGCATTCTCCCACGGTCCTGGCCACCTATAGTGTGCATGCTCGACCACCGCCGCTAGATTGCAGGGTTGTTGGTCGTAACCCCTAGATATAAGGAGTGTATAATGTGATGGAAACACGAATCAAGCCAGCAAATGAGACAATATGGTCAATCCCAATACATTAGTAAGTACCTTGTATTAACTTTCTCTACATGATAAATGCCAGTGAGACAACCCTTTAAGCATCTTTGAAATGTTCAGACTTTATACCTGTGACATTTTCTATGGAAACCTAGACTTGATGTTTAATCTTTGCTCTCCCGAGTTCCAGTTTGCATCATATTCCACTGATATATACTGATCCATTTGGACAAATGTCATCTACTAGCTCAATGTAGCTTCCATTGACTTTAAAGTTAAAGTAGTACAATTCTTATTCTTTCTGCTTTACAGGTGTCTTTGTAAACTCAGCTATCCCTGGTGCTAGGTTGATCTCTTCACTTTCATGCCATATTGCTTTGGCTGAAAGTAGTTCTCTGTTGCCCAATAGTGATGAACAGCATAGGCAATATTCGTTTTTGCGATATTTCACACATTTTTGGCCTAATATTCGCCATAAATTTGCAAATTCTAGAATTCGTGATCTTCAGTCATTATTTTCTTGATTTCGAAAATCGGCAATGTAATATGCACGTATTGCACTTTTGCTACCTTTTTCAAGCTGCTATAAGTTTCATGAGACTGGAGAAAATGGTTGGCAGCAACTTTCGTGATTGTGAGGAAGAACCCCTCGATCACTGTATTTTAAAAAACTAAGACACTAAGGCTTGGTCTACACGACAACATGTGTAGCGCAACAAGTCGCACTACACATAGGTCACAACTCCACTGCAACATTTGTCGCACAACAATTTTTATAATGATAGTCTATGGTGTCGCAGTGCGACATGCTATGACTGCGACGCGACAGTCGCAGAAAAATCGATTTCGAATAGACTTTTTGCAACTGTTGTGTCCCAGTCGCAGCATGTCGCAATGCGATACCATAGACTACAATGATAAAAATTGTGACATTAATGCGACAAAATGTCGCGATGTAGACCTAGCCTAATCCCTAATTTAGTGATGAGCGGCAGGGGCAATATTCAAATTCGCGATATTTCGCAAATATTTGGGCGAATATTTGTCATAAATTTGCAAATTCAAAACATTATTTTCTTGATTGCAAAGATCGGCAATGTAATATTCGCGTAATGCGCGACCAATACAGGCCTGGGTCACTATTGCTACATTTTTGAAGCTGCTAGAAGTTTCCTGAGACTGGAGAAAATGGTTGGCACAGCAGAACATTGCAATAGCTTTATATGCAGATAGAATCAGCAATTAATAATGCACACATTTTTTGCGCAATACATGCAACTTCACATTTTAGCAGGTCTGACTACATATTAGTGATTGGTGCATTAAGTATTGTTGTGAACTTGCCTGTAGCATGTATGTATGGACAGCAAAACCTATCACACTACCTAACACCCTGCACTGGAACCTATTAGCTACACTATATCACGATCTAACCTACACTGATTATCTCCCACTAACTATCTGTATTTTATATATATATAAGCTAACTAGCTAACTACCTAATGTAATGTGACACAGGAAAGCACAGAGCACAGCAATGACACTGCTCTCTCAGAACTGCAAAAAACAACAGAAAATGGCTGCTGGGGAGTTTCCTATATAGTAAGGGGTAGGCAACTTTCCTGTTGGTTGCTAGGGATGTTGCTAAGCTCATACAAAGATATTGCAGCCTTCTCATTGGCCGCAAGCAAAAAGCAGTGAGGGTACTGATAAAAAAAAATCTATAATATTGGCGATTATGAAGATATAGCACTAAATTATAGATCTTCGTGAATTCTCAAAGTGCAGATACTCGCACAAAAAATTGCGATTAAAATATTCACGATCAACACTATTGCCCAATTACTAGTTACAGTTCAGTGACAGAGAACTCTAACCCTCAGGAATGGTAGAATATAGCATGGAGGCACCAGCAATGAAATATTGAAAGGGATAGTAGTAAATAAATGGGAGAGAAAAAATGGCTGCATTTTACTCTGACAGCTTTCCCTTGATTTTCCATTTTTTTTAAATTAACTTTTTCATTTTTCCATTCACATAGCCATATAAGTGCTTGTTTTTGCAGGACAAGTCATACTTTCTAATGGCACCCTTTGCAGTTGCATACAAGGTAGTGGAAATCAGGAACAAAATGGTGTGGAATAAAAAAAAAAAAAAACACAATTCCGCCACAATGTTATGCTATTTGTTTTTACAGTGTTTCCTATGTGGTAAAACTGATCTGTTAATTTCATTCTCTGGGTCAGAATCATTTCAGTGATACCACATATGTATAGTTTTTCTTATGTTTTAATACTGAAAAAAAATATGAACTTTGGAAAACAATATTTTTTATTTTTTTCTATGCATCACTATGTTCTTACCCCATAACTGTTTTAATTTTATGTGTACCATGTGAGGGTTTATTTTTCACTTTTATTGAATTATTTTTCAATTTATTTATCACTTTTTATTCAATTTTTTTGTGGGAGGTGAAGCAACCAAAAAATAGCAAACCAGCCATTTTTACTTTTTTTATTTCACCGTTTGCCATACAGGATGAATATTTTTATATTTTATTAGTATGGGTGTTTTTTCGCACATGGCCATACCCATGATGTTTAGAATTGTTTATGCGCTGTAATTTTAATTTTGGGGAAAAGAAGGGGTAATTAGAATTTTTCAAAAATATATTTTTAAAAACTTTGTTGAATAACTTCGGTAATTGATGTTTAAAGTGGAAAACCACTTTAACCCCTTCCCGATATGTGACCTACTATTACGGATGTAAGTGACTGCCCGCATTTTGACATAATAGTAAGTCATAGTGATCGGGTGGGCACCGGAGCGGTGCATGCCCGATCACTGCAGAGATCCGGCAGTCCCTGATAGCCGGGCCCCTGCAGTATCCACCAGCATCACTATTTACAGCGGCTTCGGGTTGGGTACCAAACATGCCGATTTTTCCCACGCGCGTGCAAAACTCATGAAAATGCTTTGCACTTGCGCGGAAAAATCGCGAATTTTCCTGCAACGCACCCGCCTCTTATACGAGCGTCAAACGTGACGCCCGTGTGAAAGAGTTCTAATTGTAATGCATTGCAGAAGGTATCAGACCCCCAAAAGTTGTAGTCCCAGAGTGGGACCAAAATAAATTTTAAAACATTTAAAAAAAAGTTTAAAAAAGTGTTCTTAATAAAAAAAAAGTTTCAAGTGAAAAAATGAAAAAAACGCCCCTTTCCCAGATTTTATAATAAAAAATAGAAAAAAAAGGAAAAACACACATTATGTATCACCGCATTCGTAACGACCGACTCTATAAATATATCACATGATCCACCCCGTCCGATAAACACCATAAAAAAAATAAAGCCATTTTTGTCAACTTACATCACAAAACGTGCAACACCAAGCGATCAAAAAGGTATATGTCCTACAAAATGGTGCCAATAAAACCTTCACCTCATCCCACAAAAAATGAGACCCTATATGAGACTATAAGAGATTAGTAAAAAAAAAAAAAAAAAAAACTATGACTCTCAGACAATGGAGACACTAAAATATTATTTTTTTTGCTTCAAAACTACTATTATTTTGCTAAAGTGAAATACATTGAAAAATGTAGACATATTATGTATTTCAGCGTCCGTAACAACCTGCTCTAGAAAAATATCACATGACCTAACCCCTCAGGTGAACACCGTAAAAAAATTCAAATAAAAAAAATGAGACCTACCTAAGACGATTGGTCAAAAAATAAAAAAGCTATGGCTCTCAGACTATGGAGACACTAAAACCACATTTTTCTGGTTTCAAAAATGCAATTATTGTGTAAAACTTAAATAAATAAGAAAATGTATACATATTAGGTATTGCCGCGTCCGTAACGATCTGCTCTATAAACATATCACATGACCTAACCCCTCAGGTGAATGCTGTAAAAATAAAAACTGTTCCAAAACAACCAATTTTTTGGTCACCTTGCCCAATGATGTGTAATAATGAATGATCAAAAAATCATACATACCCAAATATGGTACCAATAAAAATATCAACTCTTCCTGCAAAAAATGAGCCCCTGCACAAGACAATCGGCAGAAAAATAAAAAAAATATGGCATTTAGAAAAAGGAGACACAATAACATATTTTTTTTTTCCAAAATGCTTTATTATGTAAAACTGACAAACAAACAAACAAAGAAAGTAGACATATTTGATATCATTGCGTCCGTAACAACCTGCTCTATAAAAATAGCACATGATCTACCATTCAAACGAATGTAAAAAAATAAAAACTGTGCCAAAACAGCCATTTTTCGGTTACCTTGCCTCACAAAAAACATAATATAGAGCAATTAAAAATAATATGTACCCCAAAATAGTACCAATAAAACTGGCACCTTATCCCCTAGTTTCCAAAATGGTGTCAATTTTTGGGAGTTTCTACTGCAAGGGTGCATCAGGGGTGCTTCAAATGGGACATAAGTTATTTAATAGCGATATTTCGCAGTTTAGTGACACTTATCAGTAAGGGACCCACAAAGTGGAAAATCACAAGGTAGTTGCAGGCTTTGCAAGTGAGTACATAACTTGTAGGCAACTGTACATATTATAACAGTGGTGAAGTCACAGACCAGACTAACCACTGAAATTTCAAGTTGAACGTTTGTTCAGTAAGTGGCACCTTTAACCAACTGGCAACCACTCGTAACACAATAGTGGTAACTGCATGGTTTAGATTGTACCACGGAGATTCGTGGCTAACTACTTCGCAAATAACTTTCGCAAATAACTAACTTCGGCTCATCGGAGCCCATACATTTTAATACTGTACAGACGGATCTCCGTACAGTATTAATCCGAAGTTTTGAACGAAGCAATTTTGGACATAAAATCCGAAGCTCGTCTCGCTCATCTCTAATGAAAATATTCACAGCCACATCAGGGGAGGTGACAAGTCTTGTTTAAGAAGTTGTGTATTTCTTTAATTCAGAATCTGGACAAAAAGTTGTCCAAAAGTTAGTGGAATCCTCCTAGAATTTGGTCTAATTTGGTCATGGTGCTCACTAACCTATGTAGGAAATCTCTTTTACATACCCTTCCTTTCGCCCCCCATTCATGCCATCTCCGCGCTGCAGGCAAGTCCTATATAAAAGAACTTCCTCCACAGGTTAGCACCATGCCCTAATTAGATCAAATGCCTGGAGAACCCCTTTAATCTTAATTTTAACCCATTCCATCCTCCACTGTCTTTACACGACCTTGTTTAAGATGACTCAGTTGACCTTCCATCCCTGAATTTAGACCACCCCGATCATATATAACACCTTTTTAATCTCTTTCAAAGAGATAATACTCTAAATGCTAAGTACCGGTGTAACTCTATTGATCTGCAGCAGTAACCCAATCCATTCTATGTGATGGCACCATCAATTGTACTCGGTAACACTATCGATCGCAACTTGTAATACAATTCATTCTGAGCTCTAATGTCGTCAATCCTGAGTGGAAGTGAAACGCCATTGATCCCCAGCGCCATGCCCTATGCATTCTATGTGATAGCTGTATCGAATATTTGTGGGAAATTCCATTAGTGCAAAGAGCCATTGCAATATCATCCACGGCATTGCTCATTCGTCCTGACAAAGCAATAGTTCTTAAGCGGTATTAATACTGATACTAACCCAGGTACTTATAAAATGATACTCACCCTCATTGATTGCTGGCATTCTCTCGGACGTGTCTGGATTTGGCAATATATGAGTTTAAATTGATATTGAAGCAGAAAGCCTTCCTGGATGATTCAACGTCTTCCTTACCATTGTTCAAAATAACTAATTTCTATCAGTTGTCAACAACTCGTGTTGTTTAATGCCAAGAGCTATTTATGTACCTCTCTCGATGTCACAAGCTCAGATATTAAATGCCCTTACTGATGCCATGAAATAGTTTTTGTCTGCTGCGCAATGAAATTAAAAAATTGTAACAGTCCAAGCAACCGTCTAGACAGTGAAAACAAATGACAGAAAACAGGTTATTTACTAACTGTAAAAGCAGTAGTCAGTAGTTTTGGGGATGTTTAATGAAATTTCATGATGAGATGGCAATAACTCTCCACAACCCCCACTCCTGTGGCTAGTCAAGATCGTTCTCTCAGACCAGGCCCAGTAGCTGCTACAGTTTTGTTGTATATATCATCACTGTCCCTGACACTAAAATCTTTTTGTCCTCATCCTGGGTGGGCCCCTTCTGAGTTTGAGCCCCAAAGCGGGCGCTTCCCTTATAGCTATGCCTGTGGGTGGTCCCAATGCTACGTTGGGTCCCCTGGACACCATCAAGTGTTGCTGCTCTCTGGAGGGGATGGTAAGATGTGGTGCACCCCAGTAAGAAATTAGACCAGCGAGTCAGGGTTTGCAGTAAACCAGTGTGCTTCTTTATTGGACGAACTGAAGTGCAAAACTATACAGGCAAGGTGCTGATCTGGCTTCTACAGCCTCCTTCCTGGCAGAAGAAGGTTTGGTGCTGAAGAAAATACTAAGCTAGCTGTCCCACTCTATCAGAAGGCTGGTACCCTGGCCAAAGTGCTAGTGGTCCAGGGTCTGTGGCTCATCTGGCTGGCCCTCAGGTGAAAGGGCTGCTGAACCAGGATATGTAGCAGAGTATCTCCATTTAAACATCTTCTTCGGTCACTTATGCAATCTGACAGAATCTCTTCTACTAAACACTGGTCCCTACCTGCAGACAACTGGGGGCTCTGACTTTACTCCTTATATAGTATCTTACAAAAGTGAGTACATTTTTATAAATATTTTATTATATCTTTTCATTGGACAACACTGAAGATATGACACTTTGAGACAATATAAAGTAGTCAGTGTATGGCTTGTATAACAGTGTACATTTGCTGTGCCCTTAAAATAACGCAACACATAGGCATTCGTGTCTAAACCGCTGGCAACAAAAGTGAGTACACCCCTAAGTGAAAATTGCCAGATCGTGCCCAAAGTGTCCATATTTTGTGTGGCCACCTCTATTTTCTAGCATTGCCTTAACTCTCTTGGACATGGAGTTCCCTAGAGCTTCACAGGTTGCCACTGGAATCCTCTTTCACTCCTCCATGACAACATCACATAGCTGGTGGATGTTAGAGACCTTACACTGTTATACAAGCTGTATACTGACTATTTTACATTGTATCAAAGTGTTATATCTTCAGTGTTGTCACATGAAAAGATATGGGGGGAGTGGAGAAGCACAGCCTAAACAAAAACATTTTTGCAATTTCATTCTGCCATAGACTTGTTTTTTCAGACATAAACAATTTTTCATACCTAAACAACAGAGTTAAACCACATAGTCAGAAGGTCAGCATGTCTGTGTTTTCCCTACAAAACTTTGCATAGTGCCTTATAGTAACTATGGAAGATTTCTTACTTCTCAGTGCATAGATAGAAAGTCCCAAAGTCTCTCAGGATTAGCTGGCTGTGCATTAACCCTTTCCACAATGTAGTGCTTATATAGTGTAAATGAACAGGACATATTACAAAAAACGTATGAAATGCTGTTCAACAATATAAAACGTGCAGTATACCAGGCTGAACTGGATGGGCAGATGTATTTTTTCAGTCTTATAAATCATGTTCCTAAAACAATATAAGTGCAAACAACGGCAGTGTCGGAGTGGGCTGTCTAGGACCCACCAGTAAAATTTATTTTGGGGGCCCACCATATAGATACATCCAAATATTACCTGCGCACACAGCAGCAGACAGAGACTACAAGTTGATTGATTATGGGGTCCCTGCAGTGACTTTGAGAAGGCAGGTCCCTGGGAAAGCACCACCCTGAGTGTGTCTATAATAATAAACTGGGTACTTTCTTAAATATTCTACCCAGTTTTTATATAATCATTGGCTGGTTGAGGTGCTGTACACTGCCTATCTATATGTAGTGCAGTAAGTCTACTGCGTTATGTGCCACTTGTGCAGAGGGTGGAAGTCAAGGGGTCCACCTTGCTCAGGGGCCCACCTGGGGGATTCACCTGTACCCCTGTGGGCCAGTCCGAATCACGGCATGAAATCACAATGCAAGTTAACCATTCCAAGTGCACTAAAGTAGTGAGTTGATGGCTTTGCGTAGTAGCAGTAGGGGCAAATGTCCACAAACGTCTATAGTCTTAATTTCCCTTGTTCCTGGGCACTATAAGAAGAAAAAAGGAATGGCACAACATAGAGGGATAAGAATAGAGGTTCCCAAATTATATTACATGGAGAATGCAACTAGTTGCTACCAGTGGCATAACTAGAAATGACTGGGCCCCACAGCAAATTTTTGAACGGGGCCCCCTCCCCCAGTAATTTTTTCACAACCCCTTCCTTTCATGCCGCCCCCTTTCCTGTGACCAGTAAAGATCGTTCTCTCAGACCAGGCCCGGCAGCTGTTCCATCCGTTTTCTTGGATGGGCCCCTTCTGGATCAGGGCCCCAAAGCAGCCGCTTCCCCTGCTTCCACTATAGTAACGCCCCTGGTTGCTACAACAGATGCATTAGGAGAGGTTACAGATCCTCTTTCAGATAACATCCTGAACTCGAAGATGCACTTATTGATTACAGATTCACAGTGGATGATGTAAGAAAAGGGAATATTGATTAGACCGTGTCAGATTCTGTAGGGAGCACCCAGTTGTCAATGTATTCATAAAATTCTAGCAAAGCATGTAATTCTAATAAAATAGGATCCATCATTTTTATGTCATGTGAATTATAGCAGTTTAAGAAAATAGACTTGATCAATAATTTAGTTTTATGGGCAGCTTGAATTTTGCTTTATTTGTTTTATTTTATAGCAAATAATTCATTTAAATTTGAGATGATGTTATTTGTTATTTCATAGGAGTTGTCCTAGACTGGAGAAAAGAGCTTGTTTTCCAGAACAGCTCGTGTTAATGGGCTGTCTAGTTTTGCACTTCATGACATGGTGTTGTATCTAGAAGAAAATGCACAGCATTTTTCTCTAATCCTTGGCAATCCCTTAAAAAATGAAGGTACCCAAGCATCAACAACCTTCCAAATATAAATTCCAAAGTGTGCAACCACAGGATGACACCTTATTGGTTGAGTAGGTTGTCAGCACATTCTATTCTAACAGGGTATTCTTAGAGCTCAAAAACCTTGCCCTGCAAATTAGTTTGGTTCTGTAATTCACATCCTCAGCTCTTCTCACATGCTGGCTAACTTTGTTTCTGGTGGAACATCCTTGTTTCTTCTTCTACAGTAGATTACTTTTCTGTCATTGGCAACGTTCTCCTGTGACTTCTGTAAAAGGACAATTGATGAGACACAGCAAGACAGTATAATAATACACTACACTAGTCCAGTCACCTCAGAATCCACCCACCACAATGCCCTCTTTATCTATGGCATACCTAATTAATTCTTATTGCTCATGAGACAAGGTATCAGCCATGGATATGAAGCGCCTACTCAGTAGGATGAGTTTTACATTGTTGTTTTTGTGACTTGAACACATCTCGGAGAAGTAATACTCAAATATACAGTATATTTCCTATAGGAAAATGTTTTGGATCATTAACATTAAAGAGTTTGGCTCATCTGGGACATTGACAACATATCGTTGGGGACCCATTCCTGTCTACAGAACAGGGCTTCCAAAATGAAGGAGAGCCCACCGGACATTCATCAACATAGGAGTTAAGAAAATAGCCAAGAAAGCTCACTTGGCAATTTCCGGAAGTTCCATAGGGGGAATGGAAAGAGCACCACACAAACGCGGCCATTTCTCCAATTGCTACCATGGGACTACCGGAATATCAGAACCAGAGCAAGGCCCTTTTCAGAACTCCCATAGCAGTGAATGGAGGGGGTGGGTGTCTTGTTCTGGAGATAGGAGCAGGTCGCATGGATGGGACCTGCTCCTATCTAAAATTGATGGCATATTCCAGCAAAATGCCATCAATGTCTCAGATAGGAATACCCCTTTAAGCATAAAGAGATTGTTTCATAGATGGGAGAACAGTACTTTAAAGGCTATGGATAGAACCCTTTTTATGAATTTTGCATTACAAATGTTCAGAAAGCTTTTGTCATACATACAAAATGAAGACTGTCCCTCCTGAGTTTCATCATCTAATAGCTCCTGAAAAGCCTTATCTTTGACCTCTCGATCTCATAAACCCTCATTATCGCTAAACTCATCAAACTTATAAGAATATGGCTTAAAACAGTGTTTATGAGGTCAGGAGACTGAAGATAATGCTTCATATGAGTTGTCAGCTGAGGAAGGATAGTTTTTGAATAGACTGATTTTCTGCATGTATCACAAAAATTGCTGACATTTTTTTTTATAAAGTTTGATTGAAAAAAATGATTTTTAGCCCATAATGAGTGAAATACAATCATCAAAAAAAAATGCACTAAAGGTGTCCATAGCCTTTAAATGTCTATATCTAACATAGGAGATCCTAAAGGCTTATACAGTGTTTGAATGCATTCAGTAAATGATAAATACAACAATGCAAAAATAGTTGCAAATGACAATATGCAACAGGTAATGCAGGCCTTTCCTTATCACTGTATTATCTGCTTCATTTTGGTTTGCCATTTTACCGCCTAACCCCTGCTTTGACTAGCCAAATACTACAACAGCTGTTGTGTGAACCATTCGGTCTCTCTATATGCACTCTCTATGAAAGACATATCAAGGATTTGCCTAGACAGGGTGGGAGTCACATTGTATAACATCAGACCAGAAGGTAGCAGATAATTCTGCAATAAAAAGCTAGGAAAGAGAGAACCTTTTGCACTACCTCTTACTATATGTACCGTATTTTTCGACCCTCCCATTCAGACCTCAGATCAGCCTCCCCATGCCTCAGTCATATATCAGCCCCCAGCCATCAGCCATATATCAGACCCCAGCCATCAGCCATATATCAGCCATCAGTCATCCCCCAGCCATCAGCCATATGTCAGCCCTCAGAAAGCGCCCTCACAATGTGCAGCCATAGCACAGCCGGCAGCCGAGGACCAGGAAGCGCTGAGTACAGAGCCTTCACTGCTTCCGCTTCCATAATGGAAGAGCATATAGTATTCGCATAAGATGCAGGGACATTTTTCCCCCATTTTGGGAGAAAAAGTGTGTCTTATGGGGCGAACAATAATGCACTTTACACATAGACGGTGTCTTGATATGCATAAACAAACACAATGCAACAGCACTCTGCAAACACAAAAAACTAAATATGTAAAATAGTAAAATAAAGTAAAAAAAAATTACTATAGAAAAGATACTAGTTCTAATGCTAAACTCATTATATAAATGTGAGATTCTTGGCAAATATATTTAATACAAAATCATTGAGTCTGTGCACCCTGACAAGGTGATCTCTTGGACAAGAACCTACGCTAAACGCTACCTCTTTTGGTGCCAACTAGCTGCCAATAAATGTGGTTCTCATTCTAGAGGAAAAGTATTGTTGAGCAGGTAGAAAACTATGAGAATCTGTAGGCAAGGAAGTGGTGGTGCTCTAGTGTTTGGATGTGGAGAGAAACTTTCACATCCTACTAGAAAGTGCATGTAATTAGAGGATCTAGTTTTATGTCCATATGTTGCCAGATTTAACTATATCTGAGTTGTACCTTAAGTGCTGACATTATTCTACTTGAAAATTCTCAGTCTACCCCAGAAAACAACCGTCCCAAAATCTGGTAAACATGGATATTTAATTTATGATTATCTAGTATAACTCAACCATGTAGACATTTTGTACCAAGATGACGTCCAAAGTTTGTAAACAATGCATTTTTACTGTTATTGCTGCTAAGTGGAATTGCTGTTCTAAGTGCACCAGAGAAATACAAATAAAACATTTTCTAAGTTCCCTATTAACAAAAGTTTTTTTTTGTAGGTCTGGTATATGGATGGTTACCTAAAAGGTCGAAGAGTCCTAGAATATCGAAGCCTCAACGACTTTATCAAGGGTCAGAACTTTGTTCAGCACCTCCTTCCACATCCTTGGGCAGGCACTGGCCATGTGGTTTACAATGGCTCCCTCTATTACAACAAGTATCAAAGCAACATAGTAGTAAAATATCACTTCCGGTCCCGTAGTGTCTCCGTCCAGAGGAACCTCAACAACGCTGGCTACAACAACACCTTTCCCTACTCATGGGGAGGCTTCTCAGACATAGATTTCATGGTAGATGAAAATGGGCTTTGGGCTGTTTACACAACCAACCAGAATGCAGGAAATATTGTTGTCAGCAAGTTGGATCCCCAGACACTTGAGATCCTCCAGACCTGGGACACCGGATACCCAAAGCGAAGTGCTGGAGAATCCTTCATGATATGTGGTACCCTCTATGTAACCAATTCTCATCTAGCTGGAGCCAAGATCTACTTTGCGTATTATACAAATTCATCTACTTACGAGTACACAGATATTCCATTCCATAACCAGTATTCACATATCTCTATGTTGGACTACAACCCACGAGAAAGAGTCCTCTACACCTGGAATAATGGTCATCAAGTTCTCTACAATGTCACTCTGTTCCATGTTATAAAGACTTCTGGAGAGTGATTCAGACTGTATCAGACATTCATCTCACCTATTTTTGTTCTTTCTTGGTTTAATTATTTTTACAGTCTGATAATTCCAGTTATTTCTATGAAACGCACAGAACACAAAAAGACTTTCACGTGGTTGAGTGAGCATGGTATCAAGTAATTTTTTTTTTCTCTCCGGTGGCAAATAAAGACAGTATTTGACATTGGTACTGTTTGATGAGTATTATTTTTTCTTTTTTTCATGTAAAAACAAGTTTAAAAATCTATGACAGACACAAAAATGAAAAGAAATGATATAGTCCACCACATGAAGTCAATGTTCTAAGGCAACCATTAGAGAGAATTACAAATTTGACTCTACTTTACATTATAAGAGTATTGGAAGTCACAGGAGTTCAGAGATCATATAGATGTAGTGTACATGACTGAATGAGAGATGCTTTACACAAGTCACAGAATTCTAAGGTTACTTCAAAAGATCTTTAAACATTTAGAGCAGGCAACATATTATACTTTGCATATCAACGAGGGGAGTGTCTATGGTTCCACTCCATGAGCTGCCATATTGTGCTTTATGGGAGGGTCCCAATATACAGTATTGTTGAGCGTGAATATTAAAATAGCAAATTTTTATCGCGAATATTGGCACGTGGAGAATTCGCGAATATTTCGAATATAGTGATATATATTCGTTAAAACGGATATTCGTCTATTTTTTTTCATCTGAACCCATTACCTGGCTGCTTCTTGCTTGTGGGCTAATGTGAGAAGGCTGCAATATCGTAGTCTGTAGTGAATTAGAATATTCTATCTTCATTATTTAATTTATTTCATCTTATGCGAAAAATCGGCAATGTAATATGAGTGTTAATCGAGTAAAGGTGGGTTATATGCAACTTACCTATTGTGTTGGCTTGCTAGAAATCGCGAATATGTAGAAAATAGTGATATATTCGTAAAAATTAATATTATTATTTTTTTTTTATCTGAACCCATAAGCAAATATAATGGGTTCAGAAAAAAAAAAAAACGAATTTTCATTTTTACGAATATATCACTATATTCTAGATATTCACGATTTCTAGCAAGCCAACCCAAAAGGAAAGTTGCCTATAACCCGCTCTTACTCGATTAATGCGCATATTACATTGCCGATTTTTCGCATACAAGAGAATAATCTCGAATACGAATATTCGTGAATATTCTACCACATATTCGTGAAATATCGCGAATTTGAATATTGCCCCTGCCGCTCATCACTGATTTAACCCCACATGTTCAAGACAGAGCCTGTATCAATCAGGGCCCAGAAGACACAACAGCAGTTAGGTATCCAAAAATCTTTAGAATCAGAAAAACACAGATGAATTATGAGCCCATAACATGGATGATGTGTGCATGAGGGCTGATGCCTAATTGATATAATCAAACTAACCTTTTGATGAGTTCTTCCGCTAGTGCTGGGACAGATATATTACATTTGCAGTACAGCTTTGTGGGAAGGGTTGTCACCTTCATGTTATACCTGATACACTGGTTGATAATCAACCAAATGAGTGTCAACAAAACTGACTGTTCCCAAAAATTGTCCCTTCTAATGGTGCTACCACATATTCAAGCTTTTAGATGCAGTTTTTTTAAGCCAATGTCAGATGTGGATCATAACAAGAGAGAAAGTGTTTAGGGAATATAAAATTTCTCCTCTTTCTTCAACCCACACTTGGTTTTGACTTAAAAAAATGCATTAAAAAAATCTGAACGTGTGGCAGTAACCTAAGCATTCCACCAATCAGCAGACAAAATGCTAGATTTTTGGATGATGAGATATTTTATGCTGCTGCAAAAATAATAATACTAATTGAAATAACTTCTTTCATTGTCAACCAGGGTTTCTTTAGGTCCACCAGATGAAATGATTCTGAGGTTCACCCTTTATCTATATGGAACATGTTCACATCCACTTGTAGTGGAATCTTAAACTTTGCAGGTATCATTGTACCTACAGGACATACATGAAGTATGCGCCAAATCGGGTTGTATTCTGGGACTTTTGGGTTTTAGAATTATGTCAGTGTCCAGATCCACTGGAAGATCTTCTGGTAATGCGGAGGCCAGTTTTCCCCACCTTTATTTATATATTCAAAGGAAGTTGGTGTAGAAAAATGTTTAGATCAATGACAGCAGTAGGCAAAAGGAGCTTAGAGGGTTAAAGGAGTCTCACAGGAAGAATTGTTATTTTAAAGAACCAGGCAGAACATGTCTATAACAAAGAAATTTTACTTGCCTCCACTGATTCCTCATTGCTGCTGTTCCGATACTGCTGTGGTCTCCACTGCTCTGCACCAGACACACGAGTAGAGCTGGAAAAGGATCATTCAGCCAATCACTGGCTGAGGTGGGTCACTGCTAAGGGGAGTGATTAGCTGAGCAGGCTTTTCCTAGTGTCTCTGGCATCTCGAGTCCGGACAGGAAGTTCAGAGACGCAGAGACCTGAGCTGGGTCGGATTGGCAGCAGAGGAGGAGTACAGCTCCTTTGATATTTTTAACATGCGCTGCCATTTTTTCTTTCCAATAAACATTCTTCCTAGAAAAACATTTTAGTTCTCTAAATGTACCGTCACATCAAAGGAAGATTCTAGCATAACAATTGAAAAGTTAGCCAACTAGACATTGCACTTTTTGCATATTGCTGTCCAAGAAATATAAAACCTGTTGTATATGTACAAGAGGTATCCAGCAGCCAAACATGCACAAAGATGGTACCAAACATTACCCTGGGTTCACACCTGAGCGTCTCCGATGCACGTTTTACGCGTGTTTTTCTCGCGTGTATTACATCGAGTTTTTGCAAATAGGAAACGCGCGTCATACGCGCATTCGTGACTCTGGAAACCAATTGAAAAAGGCATATCTACACTTTAACGCTTGTTAAACGCGCGTTTTACGCGTGTTCCCATTGAAGTCTATGGGTGCAAACGCGCGACAAAACGCCCCAAAGAAGCTCAAGAACTTCTTTGAGCGTAGGGCGTTTTACAGCGCGTTCAAACGCGCTATAAAACACTCAGGTGAGAACCATGCCCATAGGGAAACATGAGTTTTCTCCTGTTGAGCGTTTTACAGCGCGTAGGAACGCGCTGTAAAACGCGCAAGTGTGAACTGAGGGTAATACAAATGGGTGTCACATTGTCAAATGAAACAAACCTATTTAAATGACATCTCATGTTGTGATAAAACACAGTACTCGGTTAACCTCTATGAGTTCTGCCATAGAAATATGCTCTGTGACTTTTCTGCATTTCTAAAGATCATTAACCCTTTCAACCCCCAGCAATTTTTTTTTACATTTATGTTTTTCACTCCCTGCCTTTCTGGAACCATAACTTTGTTATTTTTCCATTCACGTATATGAGAGCTTATTTTTTTGCAGGACAAATTGTACACTCTAACTGCACAATTTAATATTGCATATAATGTAGTGAGAAGTTGGGAAAAAAATCCAAATGGGGTGGAATTGGAAAAAAAATGCGGTAGAACTGACCTGTTAGGCCTCATGCACACGACCGTTTTTTGATTCCGTGTCCGTTGAGCCATTTTTCGTGCTTTTCTGCGGACCCATTGGTTTTCAATGGGTCCATGGAAAATTCGTCAAATGCACCGTTTGTCCTCCGCGTCCGTGGTCTGTGATTACTGTCCGTCAAAAAAATATAACCTGTCCTATTCTTGTCTGTGAAAAACGGTTCGCGGACCCATTCAAGTCAATGGGACTGTGAAAAAATGCGGATGGCCATCCGTGTCTTCTGCGTTCCGCGTCCGCTTTTTTTTTTTGTGGATCCCTTGGCAGTCATTTGGCAAATTGTCAGCCTGTCTTTTGTTAATAACTTTTGGGTCATGTCCGCAAAAAAAAATGGAAGACACACGGAAACACAACGGAAGCAAAAATGGACACCGATCACGGAACAACGGAACCCCGTTTTGCGGGCCGCAAAAAAATACTGTCGTGTGCATGAGGCCTTAACTTCATTTTTTGTGCAGTATATCGTTTTTCTAGTGTTTTAATACTTAACCACAACAAGCTCCTGCTGATATGGCCAGGAGAAAACAATTGCATATATAGTAGATCACACTGAAATCACGCAATTCCACCGAGCTTCCAAAGATATACAACTCAGTGGGCTTAGTGCAGGGATGGGCAAACTGCGGCTCTCCAGCTGTTGCAAAACTACAACTCCCAGCATGCAAAGACTGCTTACAGCTATCAGCCTACAGCAGGGCATGGTGGGAATTGTAGTTTTACAACAGCTGGAGAGCCGCAGTTTGCCCATCCCTGGCATAGTGGTACACTGCTGTACTGGCACATGAGAGAGGAGTCAGCAACCAGCAGGAGCTTGTTGTGGTTACACATTGCATTTATCTAGAAAATTGAGTAATAAGTAATAAAGGTTAAGTTTTATAATTTGTCATTTCCGGATCACTAACATTATACAGTGACTCAAGCGAGTGATCAACAATATTATTGTTTTCCCTACAGAACATTTTTCTTTGATTTAGTACTTTAAAAAAAAACTTTGGGAAAAAAATATAATATGGACACTTTCAATTTAAATATTTATATAGCTTGCTTAGGCATTGGGACCAAGAACTACCTCACAATCCAAATAAATCCTTCCTCTTAAAGGGTTTATCCCATGATTCATGTAGAAATTAAAATCAGTATATTACAGAACATGACAGTCTTTTTCTAACAAAGCTAGAACCAGCCCTGTACCTCACATGGATCCAGATCTTCTCCTATCCATTGCTGCAATTACTCTGCAACATTTATTTCAAGCTGGCAGATCCAGGGACTTGTCCTTTCTCAGGGGGGTGTCCTTTCTGTTGCAGCTAGTGAAAGTTGAAGGACGGAAATGGGCATTTGCGTCCACCTCAGGATGTGGACATGGAAACTACAAAAAAAAAAGCAAACATCAGGTGTCGCTATACGGGTACTTTTTTGAATAACTCACTGGCTGTACTACATTTTTAATTACATACAATTACAAAAGTATTTAGATCCAGGTGCTGGTTTAAAAACCATAGAATATTTTTGTGGGACAACTCTTTTAAAGATTTATAAAAACCAAACCTATAGCCCCACCTATAATCAACCCATATACACCATAGAATAGACCACCAATAGAAGTATATGTGGTTCAATAATAAATAACAAGCTGATCACACATCCATCATGGTTATAGTATGACATTTTTATTAAACACATATTGCAGACATGATTGGCATACACAAATAAATTAAAACGGTTAAAAACACCAACACAGTGGTGGTGACCACACGGCAGGATAAATGTAATAAAGTGCAAGTGCAAAAAGTATTTTTAGGGAGGTGCAGATTCAAGATACATAAATAAGTATTATACACACAGCCTAATGGTATGGCTACAAATAGTACGGATCAAATAACCTGTAAAAAATAAGTGATGCAGTATAATACAAAGAATATAAGCAGATATCTATACGGTACCAACCAAACAATGGTGTCCAGCCTCAGGTCAGACCACCACCCTACCCTGACGCGCGTTTCGCCGTCAGCTTTATAAAGGGGTAGTGGTTGGTGGGAACATAGTGGTAGTGGATTTATATAGTGCTAACAATAATGCATTCACATGTGAGTACAAACCACTAATGCCAATGCCCTGCATGACTCAATCAAACAAGACCTCCCAGAATCAGATATCCAATCAAAGAGGAAGCCCAAATTACCTGTGGAATTTAACTATTAAATGAGACTCTGCCCACTATATGGCGCGCCGTTGTTCCCGACACGACGCCGGCCTCGAGACGCCACTGCGGCACGCGGAATAGACGGAGTGCACAAGGAATTGAGCGGTCCGCCACATCACGGGTCCGGGGGAGTGTCTTGGGCCGGCCCAAACGTAGAAACAGGCGAGCATCACTAACATCACTGAAGATGACTAGCGAGAAGACCGATAGCAACAATTGTTATACAGCATGTATATGTGGTCATAAATATATGTAATAAATATGCATAATAGATAGTGGAAAAAAAGTATATAAAATAAACATATATAAGTAGACAATTCATGATGCAAGTAAGTATGAGAAAAATGTTGAGAAGTATAAGAAAGATTTATTCCCATCTCAACATTTATGGCATATCCACAGGTTCTGACATAAATACCCAATAGGTGAAGGTCCCATCTCAAGTATGTACAATTGGCTAGTTTCCAAACTCCAGTAGTAGTGAATGGAGCAAACCATGCATTTACGACCACCTGCCCATTCACTGAAACCACAAGATGAAGGTTGATGGATCCTCGTTCTCAAGAAAGTATCCGCACCTATAGGGCATTTGTGGCCAGGCTCAGACTGGCCCACCAGGGAGGTGAGGGATTCCTCAGTGGGCCCCCAGTCTCCTGCGCCCGAGATAAGATGGAGGAGTAATTATTTCTCCTTTCTCAGGAGAGATAATTATTGTAGCCACTAGGTGGCAGTATCGCACAGTGATGCAGCCTCCTACTGGAGTACATTGTACAGGAGGCCCAGCAGTATCTTCTAGACTTCTGGGGCTGCTGGCAGTGAAGGAGGAGAGAACATATCTGGCCATCTTTCTGCGCTCCCTGCTGTCAGGAACCTGTGGCTGCTGGAGAGAAGGACTCCTCTGCGGTGCTGGGCTGATTTCTCAGGTGTGTGACAGTAGTGAGCTGTAGGAGACTGTAAGGGGAAAATAGGGGATTTGTTTATAGCAGACTTAGATCTGTGTATGTGTACTGCTCTTTGCAGAGTTAAGAGTGGCATTGGGGGGACTCTGCCCTAGGTCCCCCCAATGCATCTGCTTTATGTGCACCCCCCATAAATGCCCCAGCTCTAGATGCCCCCACTCTAAAAGCATCCCTAATATTGAATCTTCTACAGTTGCCTCCTAATACCTCAGCTCCAGGAACACCATTATTACCCTGCCTCAGGCAACGTTTATGCCTCTGCTTTAGGTGCACCCCCATTAATGCCCCAGCTCCAAA
The DNA here is from genome assembly GCA_033119425.1 of Bufotes viridis. Taxonomy (NCBI): domain Eukaryota; kingdom Metazoa; phylum Chordata; class Amphibia; order Anura; family Bufonidae; genus Bufotes; species Bufotes viridis. The sequence goes on from CM065590.1 coordinate 28,478,843, forward strand.
TACCCCCACTCTAAATGCACAGCTAATATTGCCTCTTCTCCAGTTACCGCTGCTCCAGGATCCCCACTATTACACTGCCTCAGGTGACCCTAATGCCTCTGCTCTAGATGCACCCCCATAAATGCCCCAGCTCTAGATGCCCCCGCTCTAAATGCACCGCTAATATTGCCTCTTCTCCAGTTACCCTGCTCCAGGATCCCCACTATTACCTTGCCTCAGGTGACCCTAATGCCTCTACTTCAGTTATGACCCTCCATTTGTGCCCTTTCCTCACGTTGCTCCTGTAGCCCCTTTGCTTGGGCTTTGTTAAAGGTTGTGAACTGCAAAGGGGGTTGGACTTATGCCCGAAAAATTTTGCACAGTGCGTCATATTCTACAGTATTGACACATATGGTTTACATGGCGGTAGCGATGATATTCTGTATTTACAGGCATCACTGCTGCCATGTAAAGAGATACTGGTGGTGGAGTGGTGGAGGATTTGAAGGGGTTGTCCAGGTTTTCAAGTTGTCCTCTCCACACTATAGGGCAGTAATGGGCAAAGTGCGGCTCTCCAGCTGTTGTAAAACTACAACTCCCACCATGCCCTGCAGTAGGCTGATAGCTGTAGTCAGTCAGTTTGCATGCTGGGAGTTGTAGTTCTGCAACAGCTGGAGAGCCGCACTTTGCCCATCACTGCCATAGGGCATAACTATATGATTAGTGGGGTCCGATTCTGCGACCCCCCACTGATTCCAGGAACAGGTCCTCTTCCCCCTTTTTGATGGTGTGACAGGCCATACATACGCCCTGCCGCTCCAATTATTCTCTTTGGGACCACTGGAAATAGCCAGCGCTGTACTCCGCCATCTCCAGTGACCCCATAGAGAATGGATGGAGAGGCAGGGCATATGCTCCACCTGATACTCAGTCACGAAGGGGGATCAGTGGGGGCTCCATCATTCGGACCCCCACAAATCACTTAGTTATCCTCGATCTTGTGGATAGAGGATAACTAGAAAAGTGGACACAGGCCCTTTAACAGGCGAGCATTTCTATTTTAGTTTGACACATTTTTTGGGCCAGATTTTACATTTTTATTTTTATCTATTTTTTTTACACACAAAGAAAACCTTTAAGGATAGGGAATGTGAAAAAGAACCAACAGCTATGACACGACAGGTGATAAGTGTCTGATTGGTGGGGGTCTGACTGCTCGGACCCCCATGATTAAGGGAATGTGGTCTTATAGGGGTTGTCTTATTTTAGTAAGTCGGATTTATCATGTAGAGAAAGTTACTACAAGCCACTTACTAATATATGGTTATTGTCCATATTGCTTCCTTTTCTGGCTGGATTCATTTTTCCATCACATTATACACTGTTCATTTCCATGTTTACGACCACCCTGCAATCCATCAGTGGTGGTCGTGCTTGCAGACTATAGAATAAAGCATTAGCCTATGTGTGCTCCCGGCCACCAGAGAGGCTGACATTTTTGCCTATAGAGTGCAATCACGACAACCACTGATGGATTGCAGGGTGGTCCTAACCATGGAAACGAGCAGTGTATAATGTGATGGAAAAATGAATCCGCCAGCAAAGGAGACAATATGGATAATACCAGTACATTAGTAAGTGGCTTGTAGTAACTTTCTCTACATGATTGTAGCATCCCCAAGTCAGAGCAATGTGTGGGACTAACCTGGGGAATGCCAGTGATGGAGAGGCCGGCACGCTGTTCCTCTGGGGCACTCTCTGGGTTCTGAAGGGACACAGCCAGGTGCAATGTGAGGTGCCCTTGGTGTTGTAGATTACCGTGCCTATGGCTAAGTCCCTGATGTTTCGTGACGCAAGTGCCAGTAAACGGTGGCACACCGTATTTATAGTGGGAATAATGGAGGAGTCTCTGTATCTTTAAATAACGGGATAACTTTACTTAACGTAGTTGCAGACAGATGTACAGTCATCAGGTACAGCTCCAGAAGGTTCCACACGTAATAGTACAGTCACAGAAGTGGTTCAAGTTAGCAATCACAGTCCCAAAGGGCTATTCTCAAAACAGGCCTCTTAAGATCGGGTTTTAACCTTACTAGTAATGCAGCAACACACTTCAGGCAAACTGTCCTCGCTCTCCAGGGATACTTGTCCTGCTTGCAGCTTGACTAAGGAGGCAACTCTTCTCCACTAGTACTAAGGTCTGGACTGCTCCTCCTAGGGCACAATCTTCCTAGGGTGGACCCCCACAGGCGATAGGGCCTGGGCTGACTTCAGCGGGTACAAGGCCTGGGCCTTGCCTTCACAGGCTCAAGGCCTGAGCTGGACTTCACAGACTCATGGCCTGCACTTGTCTTAGGCACAGTCTAATCTGCCTTTCCCTTCCCTGACTGGGCCTTATATAAACTAGGGCTCCCTAGCTCCCTCTAGTGTCTAGAGCTGGAATGACACCCCTAGCAGGCCTGCACATGGCACCTTTCACAGTAACAGGGAAATACACAGTATTGCATTACATGAAGATCTATTACACCAATCTCCTCAAAACTGAGGGGAACAACAACACACAAGTGACCCTTCTGTAGTGACGGGCATTACAGCTCCCGTACACTACATACCCCACTGCTTTAAGCTGAGTACGACCTCGTACTCCAACAGGGCCCCGCCCGTCTGGAATTTTCACCTGAAAGAGAAAAAGGGACATGCAGGCATACATACACATCGGTATCAATTTCATCTGCATTGACAATTATTATCAGGTCCAGCTGGCAAAGGAGAAGTGCAGTGACAAGGGGCGTCGTTCTCTTCCTTCAGGATAATGAGTGGAACTCGGGCGCTGACCTGGCACAGCGGATGTTAGGGAATACCAGGATAGTCCATGACAATGTAACGGTAGGTCCATAATAAGAGCAATATCTCAGAGGCTCACACATAGGAAGTCCATCTCTGGGCACAGAGACTTAGATAAAATTTTTGAGCAATAAATACGATCAGCAGCACATACATAAAATGACAATACAGGACTCTGACAATACCAGGGAAACACCTTCCTAGCAAGTCCTGCGTATTTTTAAAGTGCTGACATAAAAGCCCTTTCAACCTGAAATGGGGGTTAAAAGGGGATAAAGTGCAAATAAAAGCACAACTTGGATTTGGCTGAAAAATGTACTTTTTTTTTTTCAAAGCAGGCAGGATGTCCCGGAAACAGAAAAGAGGCAGGCTGGGAGCAGTGGTTCCACAGTGGCAACTTATTTGTCAAACATGCCACCGGCCGTGGGGAACTGGCAGCAAGCTCCACCAGCCTGACAAACTTAAAGGGACAGTTCCTGCAACAAGTATGATGTCCCTGTGAGGATGAGCAAAAATGGCCTAGCAGGCCTGCTCACAGGTAGGTATCAAATGAACCCTGTTCATCAGAGGTGGTGCAGCCCTGTGCTGCCGGTAGTCTGGGCCATGCACCAGGGCCACTTGGAGGGGGGGGCCCACCAAACAGAATGGGCTGGAAACATCACAGGTATTGGGCCTACCCACCTCACTGGCCCGCTGGGTTGCGGACATACAGGAGCTGCTGGCCTCGGGACACGGGCCGGCGCTGGGGTAGGCGCTTCCTCTGGCCGGGACATGATGCTCCCGTCAAGGCGGACTCGGCTCCTGGCATATGTCAATTTATCCGCTTTTACACGGACCTTGGGTGGCTCAGCGCTAATGGTAGGACTTTGTACTACGGGTTCGGGTGGTACAGGGGGCACAGGTAACTCACCACTGCTGGACTGCTGCGCTGTCTTCTTGGAATCTGCCACTTGCCGCAGGCCATCCAGGTAAACTTGTATTGAAGCGATCCGCTCCTCCAGGGCGGAGATCTCGCTGCTGGATTCCGGTACACTTGCAGCAGGCTCAGAATAGATTCTCTCATTACGGCTTCTCCGCAGGTCATCCATAGCCTCACTAAACTGAGCCATCCGCGCCCAGTCAGCGGCTGTCTTCTCCCGTCGCGGCAGCTCTGGAGAGGGGTAAGGACTGGGAGGCTTGTCCAGAATAGTCGGCTGCCAGAAGATGTTCGGGCCGAGAAAGGAACTCTTCTCCTGGTACGTATTTCGGATGGGTCCCGGCGGGTCCTCTGCCTCCACCAGATCTTCTGTTCCTTCCCAGTCTTCCGGTACCGGTCCTGGACGGGTCACCGCGGTGGCATATGGGCCTCGCAGGCCCTCCGCGGGAGTAAACTCCACTCTCTCTCCGACCGCTAGATTATGCAGTCGCTCTGGGAGGTAGCTGCGCTTGACGGACCGGCGATTCACATAATAGTCCCGGTTGGTGCCGGTTTCCTGGATGAATCCGAATCCCCGGACTTTATCAAATTCCAGGACGACTCCGGTGCGGCGCTCCAGTTGGGGCTTGCTTTCCTTGGAGTCTTCGTAGATTCTTTTAGTCACTTCTTCAAAGTATTTCTTCTGGGTGGTGGTTTTTAAAGTTGCCGCCACCCGGATCTCGGCCATCAGGGCCGACCACGTGGGGTTCCGCGGGAGGAAGCCTTCTCGCGGCTGGTGGAAACGGCAGGGCTCGGCTTGTGGCCATGGACAGGTCTGAGCCACCTCGCTGGGGGTATACGCTGGGGGCGCTTGGCGCTCCTTAGTCGCTCCTGAGGTCACCTCCATTGCTCTTGCTACGGCTCCGGATCCCTCTGACTCAGGTAGGAAGTCCCGTAGCAGGGTGAGCCACTGTTCCTGCAGGCTCCACCCCGTCGTTTCTTGCACGCCCCCTAGGTATCCTAGTATAGGGTAGGCAATGTCCATATTATAATCCTCAAAGGAAGGCGTTACCTCCAGGCCGTCTTCTCCTCCCTCTTGGAGGGTTTTGGCGCCAAATTTTCGCGCCACTGCAGACAGTGATGGCGCAAGAAGAAATCCAATGGCGCCGGCGGCCATGTTTAGGCATTATAAGTCAATTCACTGACAGCAAGCGGTGGTATTGACACGTAAAACAGTCCATAATTCTACACTTTCACACCGCGCTTTTTCCTCCAGACCAGCGCAATATCCGGGAACGCTGCTGGGGTGATTTTTGCACAAATCTTGACCACAAAAAGTTCAATAAACAAACAGGCGTTTTGTCACTTGGCAAACTGGTTAAGGCACAAAGTTCACGTTTTGCTCACAGTCCGTAAAACGTGCGTATCCTGTTCGTGACGCCAAAATGTAGCATCCCCAAGTCAGAGCAATGTGTGGGACTAACCTGGGGAATGCCAGTGATGGAGAGGCCGGCACGCTGTTCCTCTGGGGCACTCTCTGGGTTCTGGAGGGACACAGCCAGGTGCAATGTGAGGTGCCCTTGGTGTTGTAGATTACCGTGCCTATGGCTAAGTCCCTGATGTTTCGTGACGCAAGTGCCAGTAAACGGTGGCACACCGTATTTATAGTGGGAATAATGGAGGAGTCTCTGTATCTTTAAATAACGGGATAACTTTACTTAACGTAGTTGCAGACAGATGTACAGTCATCAGGTACAGCTCCAGAAGGTTCCACACGTAATAGTACAGTCACAGAAGTGGTTCAAGTTAGCAATCACAGTCCCAAAGGGCCATTCTCAAAACAGGCCTCTTAAGATCGGGTTTTAACCTTACTAGTAATGCAGCAACACACTTCAGGCAAACTGTCCTCGCTCTCCAGGGATACTTGTCCTGCTTGCAGCTTGACTAAGGAGGCAACTCTTCTCCACTAGTACTAGGGTCTGGACTGCTCCTCCTAGGGCACAATCTTCCTAGGGTGGACCCCCACAGGCGATAGGGCCTGGGCTGACTTCAGCGGGTACAAGGCCTGGGCCTTGCCTTCACAGGCTCAAGGCCTGAGCTGGACTTCACAGACTCATGGCCTGCACTTGTCTTAGGCACAGTCTAATCTGCCTTTCCCTTCCCTGACTGGGCCTTATATAAACTAGGGCTCCCTAGCTCCCTCTAGTGTCTAGAGCTGGAATGACACCCCTAGCAGGCCTGCACATGGCACCTTTCACAGTAACAGGGAAATACACAGTATTGCATTACATGAAGATCTATTACACCAATCTCCTCAACTCCTGAGGGGAACAACAACACACAAGTGACCCTTCTGTAGTGACGGGCATTACAGCTCCCGTACACTACATGATAAATTCCACTTACTGAAGTGAGACGACCCCTGTAAGACCCTTGTGTACATCGATTGGCGGTAATGTAATCGAATGTCTCAGGACCCCTATTTTTATGATTAGTGGGTGTTCCAGCAGTCAGACCCCAGCAATCTGATATTTATCACCTATCCTGTAGATAGGAGGAGGTAAGAGATTTGATTTGATGATTTTAATGCCAGACATTTATGATTAAAGGGGTTAAAGGTTAAAGGGGTTCTCTCACTTCAGTAAATGGCATTTATCATGCAGTTAATACAAGGCACTTACTAATGTATTGTGATTCTCCATATTGCCTCCTTTCCATCACATTACACACAGCACGTATCCATGGTTACCTCCGTGTAATCCAGCAGCGGTGGCCGTGCTTACACACTATAGGGAAAGGCTGGAAGTGCGCATAGGCCGACATCTTTACCTATAGTGTGCAAGCATAGCCACCGCTGCTGGATTACACGGTGGTGATAACCACGGATACGTGCTGTGTGTAATGTGATGGAAAGAAGGCAATATGGAGAATCCCAATACATTAGTCAGTGCCTTGTATTAACTTTCTCTACATGATCAATGCCATTTGTTGAAGTGAGACGACCAATTTACAGTAAGTGTGCTACAATTAATAGGGTTAGGCAAAAATGTCTTGGTGTGTACAGTGTGTGTTTCCTATGTGTGATAGGAACTGCATGCGTCTTGTTTCTGACTGACCCTAGAGCAGGATATCCATATATGTGTAAGGCTACTTTCACACTTGCGGTAGCAGGGTCCAGCAGGCTATTGCAATGGGGGAACGGCCTGCCAGATCCGTGCTTACGCTAGCCCACCGTGCCACCAGAGGTCCGCTCATTCACTATACTTCACTATAATGGGGGCGGGCCGGAGGTCCAACCGCAGCACGGCAAACATGCCGAGAGGAGGCCAGACAAAAACTACAGTGGACTTCTGGCGGGACGGTGGGCTAGTGTTAGCACTAGCCTGCCGGACCCTGCTACTGCAAGTGTGAAAGTAGCCTACATTCTGCCACATGTATGTTTGCTGTGAGCCTCTGCCATCATACTTCATCTTTAGTATTTCCGTTATCACTGTAAGTGCTCATGAACACGACCGTTGGATGTTTTGCAGTCTGCAAATTGCGGATCTCCAAAACATGGATACCGGGTGTGTGCATTCCACATTATGTGGAACAGAACAGCCAGCCTCTAATAGAACCGTCCTATCCTTGTCTGTAATACCGACAATAAAAGGGCATGTTCAATCATTTTGCGTAACGGCCATGTGAACATACCGACACGAAATGCACATGGAGTCATTTCCGTTTTTTGCGGCCCACTGAAGTGAAAGGTTTCGCATACAGGCCACACAAAAAAAATGGTACGGACACGGAAAAAAAATACGTTTGTGTACAGGAGCCCTAAGGTAGGACCCCAGAATCAGTTACACTGGTGGGCCCTAGGTACCCAAGTCTGACACTGTCTGTGGCACATCCTTTGGCATCTAGACAGAGAATCAAGAATGGTGATATATGAGTTCATTGGCTGTTAGACACAAGGCCCAGATATAGCTTTTCCAACAGTGCTCAGAGCTTTGAGGTAAGAGATTGATGGACTTTTACAGACTTTTGCATACAAAAATAAATGTGGATATAAAATAACCCCAACACAAACTTCTAAAAATTACCAGTAAGGACATACAGTCATGTGAAAAAATTAGGACACCCTTTGAAAGCATGTGGTTTTTTGTAACATTTTTAATAAATGGTTATTTCATCTCCGTTTCAACAATACAGAGAGATTAAAGTAATCCAACTAAACAAAGAAAACTGAAGAAAAGTCTTTTCAAGATCTTCTGTAAATGTCATTCTACAAAAATGCCTAATCTAACTGAGGAAAAAGATAGGACACCCTCACATGTATTCCCTCTTAAATTGGCTCAGATCTCACACAGGTATATCACACCAGGTGCACATAATTAGTAGATCGTTACTCTGCATGTTGAATGAGGCTTGCCCTATTTAAACCTCAGACATTTAGTTTGGTGTGCTCCTGACTGTTGAAGTGAGAGTGAGCACCATGGTGAGAGCAAAAGAGCTGTCAGAGGACTTCAGAAAAAGATTGTAGCAGCCTATGAGTCTGGGAAGGGATTTAAAAGATCTCAAAAGATTTTGAAATCAGCCATTCCACTGTCCGGAAGATAGTCTACAAGTGGAGGGCTTTCAAAACAACTGCCAACATGCCCAGGACTGGTCGCCCCAGCAAGTTCACCCCAAGAGCAGACCGCAAGATGCTAAAAAGAGGTCTCCAAAAACCCTAAAGTGTCATCTCGAGAACTACAGCAGGCTCTGGCTACTGTTGATGTAGAAGTACATGCCTCTACAATCAGAAAGAGACTGTACAAGTTTAACTTGCATGGGAGGTGTGCAAGGAGGAAACCTTTGCTTTCCAAGAGAAACATCGAGGCCAGACTGACATTTGCCAGAGATAAAGTTGACAAAGACCAGGACTTCTGGAATAATGTTCTTTGGACAGATGAGTCCAAAATTGAATTATTTGGACACAACAGCAGAGGACATGTTTGGCGTAAACCAAACACAGCATTCCAAGAAAAGAACCTCATACCAACTGTGAAGCATGGAGGTGGAAGTGTCATGGTTTGGGGCTGCTTTGCTGCAGCAGGACCTGGTCAGCTCACCATCATAGAATCCACGATGAATTCTACTGTGTATCAGAAGGTGCTTGAAGAACATGTGAGACCATCAGTTAGAAAATTAAAGCTGAAGCGGAACTGGACCATGCAACATGACAATGACCCAAAACATACTAGTAAATCAACCAAAGATTGGCTGAAAAAGAAGAAATGGAGAGTCCTGGAATGGCCAAGTCAAAGTCCAGATTTGAATCCCATTGAGATGCTGTGGGGTGACTTGAAAAGGGCTGTACGTGCAAGAAACCCCTCAAACATCTCACAGCTGAAAAAGTTCTGCATTGAGGAGTGGGGTAAAATTTCCTCAGACCGATGTCGAAGACTGGTAGATGGCTACAAGAACCGTCTCACTGCAGTTATTTCAGCCAAAGGAGGTAACACTCGCTATTAGGGGCAAGGGTGTCCTATCTTTTTCCTCAGTTAGAATAGGCATTTTTGTAGAATGACATTTACAGAAGATCTTGAAAAGACTTTTCTTCAGTTTTCTTTGTTTAGTCGGATTACTTTAATCTCTCTGTATTGTTGAAACGGAGATGAAATAACCATTTATTAAAAATGTTACAAAAAACCTCATGCTTTCAAAGGGTGTCCTAATTTTTTCACATGACTGTATATTCTGTGTACTGTATTTGGATTTTTCAATGGGGCCGGAGCGGTAGTCCGGGGGCACACAATCACTAGCGGCAGGACGGATCCGACAGGCTGTTCACCCGTCGGAACAGCCTGCCGGAGGTCCATGCCGCTAGTGTAAAACTAGCCTAAAAAACCATGGGAAAAGTAAATCAGCCAAGGTTACTTCTTAATGATGCAAAATGGAATAGTAAATTACAGTAGTACATATAAGAGAAACCAAAATAACTAAGAAACTATTGTATTGTAGAATTATAAACTGGGCTAGATAGACAGATGTCTTTTTTTAGCCTTATCAACCATGAAAATGTGCCGAAGTATGGGCTTTGTGGCAGCAAAGGGTATGTACCAGAGAGGCGAGCCAACTAGTGATTTGGGATCCCATGCAGAGGGGGGTAATACTCTGTTGGTTTCAACTCTTTTGTTCTACAGAGGCATTGCATTATTAACATGTAAATCAGTAAGACAGTGGTCCAAGAGTCATGAAGAGCATATTAAATGGAATGGATTCCAGGTCCTCCAGTCCTATGAATCATTTAGACACCCATCATGTGGGCACATTTTAGCGTTGTCAATTACAAGACTGAAAGTAGATTTAGTGGTCCATACTCAAAGAAGTGTTTACCCTTACCTTAGCTCTAATCTGGTTAAAGGGGTTGTCTCATTTTAGACATTGGTGGATATTGCTAGGGACCTCTACCTATCTCCAGAACAAGAACCCGAAGTGAGCATAGAGCAGCAGCGCCATTGCTTGCTCGGCTATCTCTAGCAGTCCCATAGAAGTGATTAAAGCTGTGGCCACACTTGCATAGTGTGCATTGCTTCCATTTCTATAGGACTTCCGAAAATAGCCAAGCGCACTCACTCAGCTATTTTCCAAACTTCAATAGAAATCAATGGAGAGCATGGCGCACGCTCCTTCACTTCCAGAGGCCCTTTCTGGACAGAGGTGTGGGTCTCAGAGATGTGGCCTGCACCTATCTGACTTCGATGACATATCCTACTGATATACCAGCAAAGTCTGAGATAACACAGCCCCTTTATCTCCTGAAACTAAATCAATATAATTTTGCAAAACTTTTGACAAACTGCAACTCAGGACATAATCACTGAATAGAGATCTTGTGACACAATATCATGAAATCATGTTGTTTTGAGAAAAAGGCCATCTCGTGACACATATCAGGACATATCCATCCAAGAGGAAAGCTAAGGAAGAACACATTTGTGCAGCATCACATTGTAGGTCCCTACAATGAAGTTAGTTTGGCTAATTAGACCTATGGCAAGGCTTGGATTTGCAGGTGTAGTAGTAAAATGTACATACATTAAGGTTGCCTGAATGGCACCTTAGATGGCAATTCTCGGACAAATGCAAACCTTTTTGATGACATATGGACTTCGTTCTCCTATGTATGCCACTGTTTGGCAGTTTTCTCTTTGGTAGCCACATTAGCTACTCCTCTAATAAAAATTCAACATCACTTTCAAAGATAACATTCTGATGGTGGCAAAAGAGACAGAAACGTGCTCATACACTTAATATAGTGTTAGAATAATGAGCTAAATAAGGCACAAGACTAATGTAGCTAGTAGAATGTGTTGGTTGCTGCAGTGTCAGCACCACCATGGATCTTGATGCCGGTCACATCCAGGCTGGTAGGAAGAATCCAAAAAAAACAGGAAGCTGCAGTCACAGTTGGATTGCAGGACACGGGATATGGAACAAACCAATGATGGATCCAATCCAATGATGAAGGGTGCTGGAAGTTTATTGCAGTCTAATAAAAACAACATGTTTGGGGCTCCAGGGCCCCCTCAAAATGTTGTGTTAACAGGTTTGTCTCTGAACCTACACCAGTATTTGAACCCCATTAATGACTGCATCCCTTTCCTGGCCTGGGTGTCTTTCTAGGATCCCATGTAAAATGGAAAGTAAAATAAGATTAAAAAGGCAGGTGGTATGGGCACTACCACACGGAGATCAGAACTAGGTAGGGAATAGTTATAAAAAATGGCAATTTTGAGTATATTGCGATATGTTTCGAAAGGGGCCCCCTTCTTTTTCAGGGACAGTTTTTCAAACACACTTCACCATTGGATTGGATCCATCATTAGTTTGCGCCATGCTGCCATACAGTGTCCTGAAATCCAGGGTCACTCTCTTGCCCGATAACACCTAGGACAGTACCAAATAAAAACATGTCTATAAATACAGCACTTTTATAGCTAATTTGTTCCATGAGTACAGTCCTTTACCCTAAGTTCACACCTGAGCGTTTTACAGGGCGTTCAAACGCGCTGTAAAACGCTCAACACATGAAAACCAATGCTTTCCTATGGCCCTGGTTCTCACTTGAGCGTTTTACAGCGTGTTTGAACGCGCTGTAAAACGCCCGACGCATAAACAAGTACTTGAGCTTTTTTTGGGGCGTTTGTCGCGCGTTTTGTGATTGACACCACAGTAGTCAATCACAAGAACGCGCGTACGAACGCGCGTTTCCTATTTGCAAAAACGCGCTGAAATACGCGTGACAAAAACGCGTGTAAAACGCGCGTTTTAAGAACGCTCAGGTCTGAACCCAGGGTTAAATTAAAATCCAAATTTTCCAAAACCCCGGACAGCTTAAAAGGGTTTTCCAGGCTCCTGATATTGACCTGTCCTAGGAAATGTCATCAAATTCTGATTAGTGGGGGTCCATCACCTAGAACCTCCACCGGTCAGCTCTTTCCTGCAGCGGGGTTACTGCAGCTCAGCTCCCTTTGAAGTGAATGGGACCTGAGGTGCTTAAAACTAATAAGGTGACTACGCTTTGAACAGGGCTATGTTTCCAGTTCCATTCAGAGTGCTAGTTCTGGGGGTGCAGGGAACATCTAATCAGTGGGGGTGCTAAGTTTTGGACCCCAGCAATGTGATTACTAATGACCTATCCTGATGATAGACCGTCAATATCAGGAGCCTGGAAAACATCAGTAACATTGAACCCAATTAATTCCAGTTGCCTGGATATTTGCAGATGGGATGTCCATCATGCACTCATGTCAAGACTTCACTCAACACAGTGAAATCAGCGTGCAATGGTGGGTAAGATGACATGTCTGCTTACTACCCGCTAGTAGTGACTCATCTTACCGTCTTCCGGAAACTTGTACAATGGCAATCCATAACAGGAAAGTAGAGCTTGAAAGCTAAAATGAAAGAATTTCATTGTCTTCTGCTCCAGCAGCTGAGGTCCAATGCCCTCCACAGTAACCATGGTCCTAAATGTTTCATGTTCGGACAGCCTGATGGTCCCAAATGTGGCAGATTATTAGACTTTTACTGTGATCTGAACAGTAAGATCACACTCCTACGCAATCTTCTTTCTCTATCTGTTAATAAATATTAAGTGGGCCGAAGCGTAATAGAATAGTGAATCAGTTCCAGGTGGAATAGAACAAATATCGCTTCTCCATAGTCACTGAATAATTCAAGATAATAACTTTTAAGCCCCTGACAGCGTAGGTAAAGCTTACTTCAAAGTCCTCTGCATACACAGTAAAGCCGTAACTATATTCACAGGTCTCATGGTTTGTGGCATAACTGAGGCATGGTCCACCACCAACCTGCACAGAAAATTATATATTACACTAGAGGGTTAGTCATTTGAAAAAATACACGGTGATATCATAATGCGTTGGCTACAGTTTTCGACAGGTTATATTACTGTGTCATCATGCGCGCAGAGGTATCATGATACGAAAATGAGTGGATGAAATTCAGTATAACTCATATGAATTTTCAACAGAACCATACATAATACGTAGCACAAACTGCACAGCACAATTCATAATGCTAGAGGTGCATATTTTTGAAAACTGAAAATGTTCTATTAGGTATGTATTAATATTTGGTCAAATTTAAACATGGTGCTTCCCATGTCTCCCCATGCCCTCTTCACCAGTGACTGATGGCTGTCTATAGAGAGCGAGGTAGGGGGAGGCAGAGTAGTGCTCACCTCGTAACAAAATATACTATTACGTCATGTTAATAGTGCTCTCACCGGTGGATGTTGTCTGTAACTAATAGCGGCAACATTAGAGATAACTATCAACTCTGGCATCTAAATTTAACCCTTTATTACCCAATGTGATTGCAGGGTGCTGATGGGTGTTCATGGTAATTAGGGCCTAACAAAAGCCTCAGCCTATACTTATAGGCAATAATACACTGCAATACAGGAGTATAATAATCTCAATGTTTTTGAGCTGTCAGGAGTTCAGATTTCATAGAATATGCCGTAAGAGAGGCTCTCTGACGGATTCAATGTGAATCAGAGAGTAACTAATGCATTGAAAGTAAAATCTGTAAAGGAAAAACTGTAAATTAATAGAAAATGATTTTAAAAGATTATTTTAGCCCAAAATGAGTAATGCCCCCAAAAGGTGTCCATAGCCTTTAGGAACCATATTTGATTCGACTGATGTTAGCATGATTGGAGTAGATATTGAATATCATTGCCATGTTCATCTACTTACTTGCTACGTGCACCTAACTACATAGGACTTCTCAAACAACAGAAGACAGTGAGCTGATTTCGAACACCTATCTACTTACCAAGTGTATAGTTTTTCTTGGCATCCTTTCCTGAAGGATGCTGCACTCACTTCGTCAACCTCATGTCTCTCTGCAGCTGTCTGTCCTGGGTCTCCCCCTTTGTCATATCCTTTCTTTGCAAACAGTACCATGCCTGCAGTCTAGTGCTATGTTCTTTCAGCCCAGGGAACTTTTGTCTCTCAGTTTTCAGCCACACACTGACTCACTTCCTGCTTGCTGCATTTGTTTTTAATCTGTGGTGTTACAGAGCCATCTAGTGGCAGCCATTAGCATTACGGGCACATATTAGGGGGATTAGATTACATACATACAGAACCAATAGGGGACACATTTACATCGGCATTCATAGTTACATAATTGGCCAGGATATGAAACACACACAGTGCAGCCTCTTATTATTATCATCATCATCATCATCATCATCATTCATACTAGGTCTGGATTAATAGAGGGGGATCCTAGTTCAGCACCCTGATCTATTAGCCAGAGTGTAACCTGGCTAATTACTTTGGATGGCACAATATGTCAGCAATATATAAAAAGCCAATTGATTTCCATAAGAAGTATTGTGCAGTGCTTCATTCCTCCTGTGGTGGTGCTGCAGGGGAATTGAATGCTTGCTGTCCGATCCTCGCATGGATTATGGAGGATTTCTGGAGGTCAGAATTGTGAGACCTCGGGATCAGCTTATCTAACAAAAAATAAAATATGTGATGTATAAAGATGCAGGCACATTTATCTAGTAGAAAGTAGGAACAAGTACTTTCGAAGCTGTAAAATAGAGCCAAGCGGCATCAAATAGCAGTCTCTGCTTCCCGCGGAGTTAGTGAAGGAGCAAATAGTGGCAGTAACAGTCGTCTTTTCACTCTTAAGAGAAAATAGTCTCTGAAAACTAAAGCGCTTACAATATTCTTCTTCTCTTTGAAGAAATAATACTGCTATGATCAAATAACTCAAAACCATCACAGTTTCATTGTGTTAAATGAAACCAGTAGCTGCAGCACAAGCTATAACTATATGAAAGAAATATTATTTTGAGGCACTTCAATAGGGGGTAGAATATGAATTCAATTTACAAAGATATGGTGTTGCTAAATGCAATAAACTTTAGAGAAAAACAGAAAAAAACAGTAATGATTGAATTACTCAGAACGTCTGTAGAGAACATTATAATTTCCAAAATATCCTGAAATGACCTGAGAGGATCATGATGTAATTCTGTTATACTCTATATCATGAACACTACTCTTTCCAACATGACAGACCACTGGATAGGAACATAGTACAATACTACTTAATTATTCTTTATACATAGAAAACTACACCACAAACATGGCCTGGTTTACCTCAGCAGTGGTAAATGCAAAATCGCAAAAGAAAGCCTTAACTTGACATTTATGACCACGTAAGACTCACCTGACATGAAGATATAAGTATATTATTCATTATAAAAGAGGTCCTTCTGAGAACTGTGCAGTGACCTCATGTGAGTGTGGCTAATATACTGGAAGTGGACAGACGAATAGTCTCTACTCACGGTTTAGCAGAACTCCCTGGGCCGGCATGCAATGGTGGGAAGGAAGTCACCATGTTCCTTTGGGGCACACGCTGGTGTTGAGGGATCTCCTGCCAGATGTTGGTTGAGGTGCCCTTGATGTTATACGGTTTAAAGTGCAGGGAAGGCAGGTCGTGATGTTGTGATGCCAGCATCCTTGGATGCAAAAGAGGTGGGAAAATAAAGAGGAGTCCGTTTGAATAAAGGAATGGAACATTCACTGAGAATCACTTGCAGTAGATGTACAGATTATTGCAATGCAAAGCGGTAGTTGTAATCCATTCAAAGGACATCACAAGTTAGCTGTATCTTTAATCCTGATAACAGGCTATTGGGGAGATATTGACTCTGGTTACATTCAGGCTATTGTAACTTCTGGCTAACTAGCTATCTGAAAACCATTTGAAAACGTGGTGTGGTGTTTAACAAGCAGGATATGCTCAACCCATATGCAGTTGTGCATGTATATAGGGGAGCACATTCTGCACTTGTAGTCCATTGCTAGGAGCAATCATCAGCAAAAAATGCATACAATGGAAGATGCCAGCAACGGACTACAAGTACCACAATAACTATCCTACATACGATAATGATAATGTGGATGTGGAGAACAATCAAAAACATAACCATAGCAAAGGCAGGTGCACTCTGCGGCAATACTAAACCCTCACACTGATGTTAAAATTGAGAGGTTAGTTCGACACATCCTACTAGGAGGACATGTCTTAAGCTCGGACACCACGCCAAGTTCTCTCAAATAGCCCGAGACCCTTCCACTCAACCTACCTGTGCCGTATTGGCGATACCAGGGGCTGTTGGGTATTACGGGAGCGTAAGGCCTGACTCACAAACAGCTCACCAGTGACCTCCAGCATGTAACCATGTTTGCAATGGGAGGTGGGAGGTGCCTGTGAGCCCCACCGAGACTGGCTGATATGGCCCAGAGCCTCCCAGGTGCACCTGAATGTAGCCTGTAGATGAAAAGCAGGCACATTTAAATTGGAGTTTATACACCTCCAAACATATTAATCAAACCATTGTTTGTATCTTCCAGGTGTGGAGTGTGCATCAATAAACTTCTCACACAGCTGGTACATATATCTTACCTTCCTGGATTACTCACAGTTTCCAATAATACGTCCACACTGTCCATAGAGGAATGTGGCTCCAAATACAGCTTGTACTTCACTGTGACTGTAAACAGGTACCATAGGCTAACTCCTGTCTCACATTGGGTGTTTACGGAGTCCATAGGCTTAGGTAACACTCTCACCTCCACTAGTTTCTCCTTATACGCTCTGAACACACTGGGTCGCTTGTATTCTTCTCTTGAGGCCTACCCTAGGTCTGTGCATAACCCAGAGTGGTAGCTACTTGTCAGCTCACTTGTCTTCTGAGTTCAGCAGGTCCAGCCCTAGCTTTGATTTGTCTGCTTTTTTTGTCTAACTCTGCAGTCTGGCAGAGGAGTCTGACTTTTGTGTCTGACTCTGGAGTTCCTTGGCTGCAGACTAAACTTATGCTGACCTGACTTTACTTCAGTGTTCTAGTCTAGTCTGACTTTGCTCTCAAACTGCACTTTTCTTCACTGCACTACTTGACTCACTTTGCCTGCCTTACTATATATATATATATATATATATATATATACACACAGGCCCCCACTACGATTATGGAGTGGGACACTGCAAATGTATAATGTATTTGGTGGCACTAAACAATCTTTCCGACGTTTGCTGAGAGAAGGGTAAGTTATTGATTTTCCTGGTGAAAAGACTATTGGCTTCTTTTCAGAGACTGCATTAAAGAGGTTGTCCACTGAAAAATATTCTACAGTTCTCACACTATCTCCTGCATCTGAATACTTTTGTATTTGCATGTAATTAAAAATTTTGCATAACCACTGAGTTATTCAATAAAATGTATGTGTATAGCGCCACCTGTTGTTTGTTTTTTTTCTTATTTCTTTGTCCTGCTCACTGAAAGGCCGCACATGCTCGGTTTCATCCTTCAATTGCCTCCTGAGCTGTGATAGGGAGAGAACTGCAGCAGAAAAGACACTCCACGAACTGTCAGCTTGATATAAATCTAGCAGAGCTATAGTTTTGTTAGAAAGAGAATGTCATGTACTATATGATTAGTGATGAGCGGCAGGCGAACTATTCTAATTCGCGATATTTCGCAAATATTTGGTAGAATATTAGTCCTATATTCGCAAATTCGCTATTATTTTCTAGATTGTGAAAATTGGCAATGTAATATTCACGTAATGCGCACGCAATACAAGCGTGGGTCAATATAGCTACATTTTTCAAACTGCTCGAAGTTTAATAAGACTGGAGAAAATGGTTGGCATGGCAGAACATTACAATAGCTTTATATGCAGATAGAGTGCTCTAATATATTCGAGATTGCGCAAATCAGTAATAATGAGGCAAATATTTTGGCGCAATACATGCAACTTCACATTTTACCAGGTCTGACTACATATTAGTGATTGGTGCACTAAGTATTGTTGTGAACTTGTGATATCACAGCCCTATGTCTGTAGCATGTATGAATCAGCTACACTACAGTATATCTCTATCTAACCTACACTGACTATCTCACACTAACTATCTGTATTATATATATAAACTAACTAACTAACTAACTAACTAACTATATAATGTAATGTGAAAAATGGAAACTAGAGAGCACAGCAATAACACTGCTGTCTATCTCAGAACTGTAATAAACTGTAGAAAATGGCTGCTGGGGAGGTTCTTATATAGTAAGGGGAAGGCAACTTTCCTATTAGTTGCTAGGGATGTTGCTAAGCTTAGACAAAGACATTGCAGCCTTCTCATTGGGCCACAAGCAAAAAGGAAGGTTACTGATGAAAAAAAAGTAGAATATTCGAAAATACAAATATATAATCCCTATATTTCAAATATTCGCGAATTCTCAAAGTTGCGATATTCTCAAATAAAATTCGCAATTCGAATATTCACGCCCAACACTATATCTGATGTCTGAGCTTCATTTTTTACATTAGTCGTGGGAAAACCCCTTTAAGGGGGCTGTCTGGGCAATAATATGTATGGGTCATTAATTTTAACTGAATAGACCTTTGAGGTTGTAATATAATTGGCGATGAGTGAAGTTATTTAAAATTTGACTTGGCTGCTTCGCCGTCTTTTCCCAAAGAAATTCGTTTTTTGACTAATTACTTTGTCACGAAGCTCATTCCTTTGTATGTAGCGGGCACAATAATGGGGAAGGGTGATTGCGCTGCTCCCGTCATTGAACCCCTCAGATGCCACACTCATCACTGATCGCAGCATCTGAGATTAAAATTAAGGCCTTTCAGGGGCTAATCCAATTTAAAAAAAAAACTTACTTGCCCTATTTGATCGGCATAGAGGCTGTCGCAGCCATCTTCATTGAAGACACCTTGGAATCTTGCTTGATGATGTGATGACATCATCATGCTGGCTGCATGCGGAGGCATACATGTCACCCAGCGTGATATTTCCATGGCTTTTACAATCAAGATGACCGCTATGGCCTCTTTGTGGGCAAATGGATAAGATGAGTATGGTTTTTTTTGGTTGTCTTTTTTAGCGCCATTTCGGGAAAAATAGATTCGTTACCATGAAGCACAAGGAAATTCGGCTTCGCAGCGAACCAAATTTTTCCTGAAATTTGGATCTAAGTCTACTTCGGATACTTCAATTCGCTCAACACTACATATAATTTATTTACCTTTGTGGTCCATATCTCTACTCTAGATCAGAACTCTGGCCACATGACCCAATCACAAAACAACAGTCCTTCTGCCACATCACGTCCACTGGCCTCCTTTTCTGTCTTCATGTCTGGAGAGTTAGGGTCTTCACACGCGGCAGAAAATCAGTTCCAAATAAAAAAAGGCCCCATCAAAATGTGCTGCATAGTAGCATTAGACAATTGTAATTAGAGGTTATTGGAAGATACCGTACCTACATATTAGTAATTGACGACCGAGGTGCAATATCATCAAGATTTACTCTATAGGGCATGTCATTAAGTGAAACGTAGCATGTCAGAAAATATGTTTACATTTCGTCTTCCTACTATTGCCATAAGGAAAGATGGAAGAACCTTTCCTCCCGGCGAGGTCAATGGTTAATCCTGAGTGACAGCTACCATCGAATGCCTATGGGATCAGTACTTACCATATAAACAGCTTTTATTAACTGGAAATGGAGGATTTCTGCCCAGAATTCCCATAGGGATTTCTGTCCTCGCTACCACGGCTCCAGGCAACATCTAATTGTCTAATTTTATAACATATCCATTGACTAAACAGAACAAAAATGATTCCAGACACAACATCCAATTAAAAATAACAAGGTATTCAACATTTTTTTTTCAAAAAGAGCAACAATTATAACTGCAATTTTGTATCTTCTGTGGAAATGATGTCTCATTCCTCCAAGGATCCTGCCATCTACGCCTTGTACATAACAATCAGCCAACGGCTTCCTAATAGCCATGTTTGGAAGCGCGACAGAATACTTTGGCGCAATTTCAATTGTAATAATTTTGATCCTTTCATCAGACCCCAGCTCGTTAGATAATGACTATTACATGTAAGGTGATAAAGACCAAGTGACACAATATAGTCATATTATGGAACCCATGGAACGCATGTCCTATATCCTAATGGTATGCTTGGGTTTCTCGATATTTCAAATATGTTTTCCTCCCACCTGCTGCACGGCTGCATAAATGTATTCTCGGCACGTAAATGCAGCTTTTGCTCTGTAAATGACAGCCTCAATTATATTGTAATCTACAACACTGCCCTGGGAAATTATACATGACTTGGAATGCATTGCCGTACGCCATAAGGGGAACAAATTAACTCTTGCTTTGTTGGAAAAAATTCAACAAGTGAACGGACATATTATATAACTATAATAATATCGGAAATGATTAGTAACAGCAAAATGATAATAATACAGTCGAGTCAAATTATTATGACTAATATTGAGCAAAGATGAATTTCCTTGCGCTTCGTGGTAACGAATTAATTTTCCCTGAAATGGCGGTAAAAAACAAAAAAATACATACTCCCCTTATTCGTTTGTGCGCAGTGACGTATGACGTCACCACGCCGGCTGGCCTGATAACATCACGTCACCCCACAAGAATTCTCGTGGTGTCTTCAATCAAGATGGCCACAGCGGCCTCTACGCGATCAAATGGATAAGGTGAGGTTTTGTTTGTTTTTTACTGGAAAATCCCCTGAAAGCTCTCAATGCTAATCATCAGCGATGAATACGGCATCTGAGGGGTTCATTGAGGGTGGGCCTCATCACTTTTCCCGGTCATTGCGCCCGCTACATACAAAGAAATGCGCTTCGTGACAAAGTAATTTGTCACAAAACAAATTTCTTTGTGAAATTCAGCGAAGCAGCCAAATCTAATTTTCTATAACTTCGCTCTTCTCTAATTAGGACTACAAGCTAGTATTCTGAATAACCGCTGTGTGCAGCACAGACAGGAGCTAGATGTTCTGGGGTGACTCAGTAAGGTCCCGGTAGGTTGTCTCAGGTATCTGGAGCAATGGTGATTGCAGTGCATCCTACAGCTGCTGGAGGATATGTGAGGGAACCTGGCAGTTGAGGTGGTTCCATAGATGCTCAATTAGGTCAAAGTATGGGGAATTAGGGTGCCAGGATAGTCCTTGGAAGTCTTGGTCATGGTCATCCAACCAGTGTTGGATATTTCTAGCCGTGTGACATGTCGCATTGTCTTGCTGGAAGATTCCATGTTCCCCAGAGGAAAAAATCAGCATTATGGGTGTACAGTCGTGGCCAAAAGTTTTGAGAATGACACAAATATTAGTTTTCACAAAGTATGCTGCTAAACTGCTTTTAGGTCTTTGTTTCAGTTGTTTCTGTGATGTAGTGAAATATAATTACACGCACTTCAGACATTTCAAAGGCTTTTATCGACAATTACATGACATTTATGCAAAGAGTCAGTATTTGCAGTGTTGGCCCTTCTTTTTCAGGACCTCTGCAATTCGACTTGGCATGCTCTCAATCAATGTCTGGGCCAATTTCTGACTGATAGCAACCCATTCTTTCATGATCACTTCTTGGAGTTTGTCAGAATTAGTGGGTTTTTGCTTGTCCACCCGCCTCTTGAGGATTGACCACGAGTTCTCAATGGGATTAAGATCCGGGGAGTTTCCAGGCCATGGACCCGAGCCAATTAGTTATCACTTTTGCCTTATGGCACAGTGCTCCATTGTGCTGGAAAATGCATTGTTCTTCACCAAACTGTTGTTGGATTGTTGGAAGAAGTTGCTGTTGGAGGGTGTTTTGGTACCATTCTTTATTCATGGCTGTGTTTTGGGGCAAAATTGTGAGTGAGCCCACTCCCTTGGATGAGAAGCAACCCCACACATGAATGGTCTCAGGATGCTTTACTGTTGGCATGACACAGGACTGATGGTAGCGCTCACCTTTTCTTCTCCAGACAAGCCTTTTTCCAGATGCCCCAAACAATCGGAAAGAGGCTTCATCGGAGAACATGACTTTGCCCCAGTCCTCAGCAGTCCATTCTCCATACTTTCTGCAGAAGATCAATCTGTCCCTGATGTTTTTTTTTTTGGAGAGAAGTGGCTTCTTTGCTGCACTTCTTGACACCAGGCCATCTTCCAAAAGTCTTCGCCTCACTGTGCGTGCAGATGCGCTCACACCTGCTTGCTGCCATTCCTGAGCAAGCTCTGCACTGGTGGCAGTCCAATCCCGCAGCTCAATCCTCTTTAGGAGACGATCCTGGCACTTGCTGGACTTTCTTGGACACCCTGAAGCCTTCTTAACAAGAATTAAACTTCTTTCCTTGAAGTTCTTCATGACCCTATAAATTGTTGATTGAGGTGCAATCTTAGTAGCCACAATATCCTTGCCTGTGAAGCCATTTATATGCATCGCAATGATGGCTGCACGCGTTTCTTTGCAGGTCACCATGGTTAACAATGGAAGAACAATGATTTCAAGCATCACCCTCCTTTTAGCATGTCAAGTCTGCCATTTTAACCCAATCAGCCTGACATAATGATCTCCAGCCTTGTGCTGGTCAACATTCTCACCTGAGTTACCAAGACGATTACTGAAATGATCTCAGCAGGTCCTTTAATGACAGCAATGAAATGCAGTGGAAAGGTTTTTTTGGGATTCAGTTAATTTTCATGGCAAAGAAGGACTATGCAATTCATCTGATCACTGCAAATTGCTATTATAAAAACTTAAGTAGCAACTTTTCCAATTTCCAATATTTATGTAATTCTCAAAACGTTTTGCCACGACTGTACATGATCTGGAAGGATGGATTCATACCCAAATCAGTTGAGAGTACCATCTCCATGGTTGAGTGGGCCCAGAGAATTTATGTGACCTGATAAATTAAACCAAGCTTCGTCCTTCATGAAGTACAGCAATGGATCCAAATGTCTGTCAGCAATCATAGTCATCAACCAAGTACGGAAATTTACGGTTTTGGCTTTGTTAGCCTCTTGCATTTCCTGCACGCATTATTCGGCATTGTTTCAGGTTCAGAGATTTCAGCCCCGCTGATCAATGGAGGCCTCAGTTTCTTCATGTTTGCAACAGAGCCAATTTGATGCCATTTCCGAACCAGAGTCTGAATACAAAGTTTACCTGATGGTTTTGTTCCTGGGTAGTTGTCCACAAAGGTCTCTTGTGCTTTCTCAATCACTATTTGCTGTTCCAGGGAGAACGCCATCTTTTGGACACAATAGGCCACTTTTATCGAACAAAATAATAAATCAGTCTTAGTTGCCCATAGCAACCAATCATAGCTCAGCTTTCAGTTCCTACAGAGTTCTGAAAAAATGAAAGCTGAACTCTGATTGGTTGTTATGGACAACTGAGACAAATTTACTATTAGGCAGTTTTATTTAGAGATAATGGATGCGGGCTAATTTTTGGTGGGCCACCCTGTATATTGCGTGAGAGAAAGCACCAGGAACAATGTATCATTTGTAGAACAGGTGCTTTACTAATAGAGCACTTGTTCCACTTTTTGTAACACAAAAATTGGGCAAAATGAATGACAGGAAATGCAACATTTTCTTCAATAAAAATGTCTTCCCTTGTAATTTGGCAGAAAAGTCAATGGGCAGTATAAAGTTTTGTTATTGGGTATTATGAGATATGTGTACACCTCTGTGCAACATTGCACATCAATCTGCTCAGCTCCTTCGTTCTATAACATGCTGCCACAGAGTGGACTACATATGCAGTTTGATAATTTCCTTTTAAACAGTACAATTTCATTAATCTGGCACCTACTGTCGATAAATCACAATAATCTATCCTTGGTATGGGCCAAAAATTGTTCCATGTTGAATTATCATAAACTAACCTGATGGTGTGGAAAGGTCAACACTGGAATATCAGTGTTGACTTTATGAGAACATCACTAATTAGCAGCAGACAATGTTAATCAGCTGCTTCTAAGACAGTGCCCCGGAGCTGGGAATAGTACAAAGAACAGCAACTAAACTGATAAGGGGCATTGAGGATTTTAGTTAAGGAAAGATTTAACAAAATAGATTTAGTCTTGAGAAAATGCATCTAACCAAGGGATGGCTAAGCGATCCCTTGGTTGAACTTGATCGAATTTTTTTCAACCATACTATGTAAGCCAATTTTCACACTCGCTTTTTGGCTTTCCGTTTGTGAGATCCGTTCAGGGCTCTCACAAGCGGTCCAAAACGGATTAGTTTGCAGTCTAATGCATTCTGAATGGAAAAGGATCCGCTCAGAATGCATCAGTTCAGTCTCCATTCTGCTTTGGAGACGGACACCAAAACGCTGCTTGCAGCATTTTGGTGTCCATCTGATAAAACTGAGCCATACGGATCTGTCCTGGCACAGAATGTAAGTGAATGGGTATGGATCGGTTTTCTCTGACACAATCTGGCACAATAGAAAACGGATCCGTTCTCTATTCACTTTCAATGGTGATCAAGACGGATCTGTCTTGGCTATGTTCAAGATAATACAAACAGATCCATTCTTAACGGATGCAGATGCTTGAATTATCTGAACGGATCCGTCCATGACGGATCCGCACAAAACGCGAGTGTGAAAGTAGCCTAACTATAACACCGATGTTCTTGTAGCCCATAGGAGACTGGTAGTAGTTAATATAGACATTTGCAAGAAAAATACACATACACATTCAACCAGCTTACCTCTATAGGTAACTGGCATTTCGGCCACTGCTCTCCTCCTGCTTTGTGGCACTCTGGCCGTGGATTGGACACACTTGCCAAATTCATTAGTGGCCTAGAGGGTCTGTGTCATGAGAGGTTCATTTGCAGAGTGAGTGATGAGGGAACAGACCCAGCAAGAGTTATTCTACTTTAAATAATATGCCCAAACAGAATTTTTCCCAACAGGAAATTAAACTGTCCATGGAGATTGCGATAATCGAGAAGAGTGAGTATATGGTCCACAGAAATACACTTACTGGTAACAAGGGACAGCAAAGCTCCAGACCTTCTCCTGTTAAGTGTCCCTCAGGAATGTTGGTCTCAGCATCAACTCCCTTCTTCAATGGGATCCACAAGCAAATCTCTCCAAGCAACTAAGCTTCTTCAAGGAGTCCATCAGTTAAACATAGCATTAACTCCACTAAAGTCTGCTTCCAGGTCTTGCAGAAAATCATAAACTCAAGTCCTTAACCTCTTATGGACGCAGGACGTACGGGTATGTCCTGGCATCCTGGTACTTAAGGACTGACGGCATACCTGTACGCCCTGACTACTTCCGATCACCGCTGCTCAGTCGGCGGTGATCGGAACAAGGTACCTGCTGAAATCACTCAGCAGGTACCTCTGCCCAATGCTGTGACCCCCCCCCCCCCATATCTGCGATCGCTGCAAACTGCAGGTCAATTCAGACCTGCAGTTTGCAGCACTTTCTTCTTAAAAATGCGGGCGGAGTGGGAGGCAATTGCGATCCACAGCCCGCCTACTCTGCAACATTGTTGGTGGCATAGTGGTTATAGCAGATTGCTGACAGTACAGATGTTTAACCCCTTGCCAGCTGTTTAACCCCTTCCATACCGCGGTCTGTACGGACCTCTGTATGGAAGGGGTTAACAGGGAAGGATCTCCCTTCCTCTCTCATCGGTGGCTGCTATGCCCTTGCAGCCCGGGATTCTTGATGGGAGCACAGAGGGAGGGGGCTCCCCTCCCTCCCCATCACCCGCTGCTCTGTTCTGGTGATGGTTACCATGGCAGTAGGACGCCTTCAGAGGCGTCCTGCTTGCCATGGTAATGGCAAGTCTGATCTGACTTCTGCTACAGTCAAAAATACAGTACAGTACAGTAGTGTACTGTACTGTATTATACTGACATCAGACCCACTGGATCTTCAAGAACCAAGTGGGTCTGGGTCAAAAAAATGTAAAGAAAGTGAAAAAATAGTAAAAAAAACTAACAAAAAACACATCACTGAACAAAAATTTAAAAATAAAATACACTACACATATTAGGTATTGCTGCGTACGTGAAAACCTGCTCTATAAAAATATTACATGACCTAACCCCCAGATGAGCACCGAAAAAAATAAATAAAAAAAATACATTTTTTGTCACCTTACATCACAATAAGTGTAATACCAAGCGATCAAAAAAGCATATGCCTCCCAAAATAGTACCAATCAAACCGCCATCTCATCCCACAAGAAATTAGGCCCTACATAGCACAATCGCCCAGAAAAATAAAAAAATATGTCTCTCAGACTATGGAGAAACTTAAACATAATTTTTTTTTCTAAAATGCTGTTATTGTAGTAGTAAAACAAACAAAAAAAGGATACGTATTAGGTATAGCTGCATCCCTAAAATTCTGCTCTATAAAAATATCACATGATCTAACCCCTCAGGTAAATACCGTAAAAAAGATTAAATAAAAACAATGTTAAAAAAAACATTTTTGTCACCTCACATAACAAAAAGTGTAATAGCAAGCGATCAAAAATTTATATGCACCCCATAATAGTGCCAATCAAATCATCATCTCATCCTGCAAAAAATAATACCCTACATAGGACAATAGCCCGAAACAATTAATAATTTGGCTCTCAGACTATGGAGACATTGAAACATGATTTTTTTTTGTTTCAAAAATGATATTATTGTGTAAAACTTAAATAACTAAAAAAAAAGTATACATATTAAGCATCGCCGCGTCTGTAACAACCTGCTCTACACACACACAGCAAAAAAAAAAACTAATAGAAATACGGCATCAAAAGCCATTTTTGTCACCTTACATCACAAAAAGTGTAATAGCAAGCGACCAAAATGTCATATGCACCCTATTATAGTGCCAATCAAACCTCCATCTCATCCGGCAAAAAATGAGCCCCTGCATAAGACTGTCGCCCAAAAAATAAAAAAATAATATAAATATGGCTTTCAAACTGTGGACACACTAAAAAAATCATTTATTTCAAAAATATTTTATTATGAAAAACTGAAACAAAAATTCCCCAAAAGTAGTCATATTTGGTATTGTCGCCTCCGTAACAACCTGCTCTATAGAAATAGCACACGATCCAACCTGTCAGATCAACTATGTAAATAACAAAAAATAAAAACGGTCCCAAAAAAGCATTTTTTAAGTTTTCCATTTTAATCAAAATCCCTTGCGTCATCGCTTCGCCTGGCTGGGGCATGTGCACTGTGATGCCCATTGTGGGCACGGCATCGATTCACCTAGTGCGCATGCCCTTGGCCGGACCTAGCGATGACAAAAGGGACTTGGAGGGCGGGCAAAGGCAGTGGCTGGGGAGGAGTAAAGTGAAAAGAAGGCAGAGCAGCCTGGGCTCCTACACAGGGAACGCCGCCCTTGAGCACTCACTTGCGAGTGCTTATTTGCTTATGAATAAAACTCAGTTTTTCCTGCTTGTGCAAGTCTAAAGAAAAGAACAAAGGTACCATTACAATCCTGTATAGGTGTGCTACAAAGCCATGTAAGTGCTCTATATGGCCATATAGAGGTGACAGTCAGACTCCCTTTAACCCCTTAGTGACGACACATATGCCTTTTTACAGCAGTCACTAAGCGGCCTTAGGCTGGGCAGCAGGGAGTGGGGAGGTCCTGCTTTAACAGCTGTTTAATGCTTTACATGCTGCAGGCAATGGCGCCCGCCGCATGTAAAGCGCTGACAGAGGGAGAGGACTCCCTCTGTCTCCTAACAGCACTCTTCAAATGCCGATGTGTGTGAAAGCTGGCTGGGGTCTCATGTAGGCCCCAAACCAGCCTTTAATAGTTTCCAGCAGGCTGCTTCTCTCTGGCGCAGCCTGCTGGTCAATGTTAGTAAAGCACTATAGGGATAGTGCTTTGCATTTTGACATCAATCAGAATGTTGTCTTTTATAGTCCCCTTGTGGGACTATTAAGTGGTAAAAAAAACACACTTATTAAATAAAAAGAATCCAGTAAAAATAAAAATACGCGTTTTTCATTGAAAATACGCTTTTCAATTAAAAAAACTGAAGACAAAAAATCTCCACTATGTGTTTGTAGTGTGGGTCGTTACAGGAGCGGCTATACCATAAATATCATGTAAATTATTCCCTATGGTGAAAGCCATAAAAATAAAAGAAAAAAAATCCAAAATTGCTAATTTATACTTAGTTGCCACTGAAAAAACGTAATAACAAGCGATCAAAAAGCATAATGATACCGATGAAAACCACAAGTCGTCCCGCTAAAATCAAGCCCTTGCACAACTCCATAGAAAGAAAAATAAAAAAGTTATGGGTCTTGGGAAGAGACGATGCAAAAATATTTTCTTTCTTTTAAAAAAATTGGTTTTATTGAACAAAAATAGAAGAAAGAAGAAAAACTATATGTATTTGGTATCACTGTAATTGTACTGACCCAGAAATAAAAGATATTATGTTATTTATACCGAAGACTGAACATCGTAAAATTTATAACATAAAAACTCAGTGGCAGTATTGCTGTTTTTCCCATCTCCCTCTCAGAAAGAGTTAATAAAAGTTAGTCAGAAAGTTATGTGTACCCCAAAATGGCGCCATTAAAAACTACAACTTGTCCCAAAAAAAAAAAAAAACAAGCCCTCATAAAGCTATATAAACGGAAAAATAAAAAAGTTATAGCTCTTGGAAAAAAGGAAGAAAAACTCTTGGTCAGTAAGGCCCAAAACAGGTCGGTCACTAAGGGTTTAACCTCAATATGACAGTATACAGTAAGCTCCCCCTAGTGGTGGCTGCAGGAAATAATAATCCAATCATGTAATTCTATGTCTAGGCAGGAGACTTGTTATAAAGTGTTATAAAGTTATATCAAGAATTTATTCAGCACAGAAAATCAATCCAAAAAGGTGGAGATTCACTTGACGTAGGGGAGGGTGAGAGGTTCTATAATTAGATCAGCATACCTTCCATGGTCCACTAATTTGGAAATCTATGTGCCTAGCACAGTAGCAGCCTCTGCTATTGTAATTACATGGCCTGAATTGTATGAGGAGCAGGGGAAGTCATTTCCATTTGCACCATATGCCTCCCGTTGGTTCTTTCATCTTCTGCACAGATGATGTCATTATTTTCTCCGAGCCATTTCTCAGCTGCTAATCTTATGGTAGGATTGTTAGAAGAGCGCATTGACCTTTAAAATTCAAAAACATCTATTTTTATTATTTCCATTTGCTTCTGTAATTTATTTTGCAGAAAGTCGTTGATGGAGTTATTTCTTGTTATCACTGCCATTATAGAGCGGCTTCCTGATATTGTAAGTCAATGTAATAGGGCCTTGCTATTTATCAGACTGTCAGAACGGAATATGAATGATAGGAAAGCTGTACATTTTAGCGTATTGCCCCATTCCATCAGTTAGTTGAACCCTGGGGCTATTTATGCCACAGCCAGGGCTGGAATTACATTTAGAACAATAGGACTTTAGCCTATAGGTAGCAGTGGAGGAAGCAACTGGTGTTTTGCAAATCTGATATTGATGGCTAGAGATGAGCTAATTTCTCAAAAATTTGATTTGGACGGTTCGCCGAATTTACCGGAACAAATTTGGTTCAATCCGAATTTATTTGTGGTGAATCACATTAAGAAAACGTCTATTTCCTGGCTGCAGAGAGCCTTTATAGTGATGTAGAACACTGTGCCTTGCAGTAACACGCATAGGGAGTCTGCTGTGGGAGTGAAACAATACTGTGAGTCAGTATGACATGCAGATGACAGGGGTCGCTCTTAGAATCACTGCACACTTTACTTATTTGGCAGTCACAGGGCCAAAACTGACCAAATAACTCAAGTATGAACTCAGTCCTTAGGCCTCTTTAACACAAGCGTGACGGATTGGCTCCGGATGCGTTCAGGATGCGTTCAGGGAAAATCGTGCGATTTTGCTTGTAAGTGCTGTCAGTTTTGTATGTGATTGTGTCGCGTTCTTGCATTTTTCCCACGCGTGTGACATCCGGATTGCATGCGTTTTTCACGCGCGTGAAAAAAAAACTGATCCATCCTCTACATTCACCTATGACTGCAAACACATATAAATACCCCCAGCATGCATTGGTTTTTTGGACAGCTCCCTTTGTTTGGGGAGTTTTTGTCATGTGGTTGGTGTGTGTGTTTGTTATTGGATTTCCCTTTGCAGGATGCCCGCTTTCACCGTGTCATCCACTGACCATGTCTATTTGCACTGGCTGGTCTACCGCTGTTTTGAAGAGCAGCCAGTAATAATTAAGGAGGAACCGCAGAGGAAGCGTATGTGGGTGCATCCGATCATTTCACAGTGGGCCAGCAAAGGTCTCTTTGTTGGCTTGTACTCTCACCTCCATGCGCACCCTCTGAAGTTCTTCAATTATTGCCGCATTATTGCCGACTACGTTTGATCCGCTGTTGGGGGAGTTGAGGTCTGCCTCAACTTTCCAGGACACAAACATGCGGCGGAGTGTGTCACCTGAAGAACGTCTTATTATTACTTTAAGGTAAGACTATATATTATCAGACTCATACATGAATGACCCACTGTTTGCCATATGGCCCGTGTCTTCCGAACTTTAACTCTGTCTTCTATGTATAAGTACCTAATAGTAGTAGACATGTATTCAATATAGTTCATTTTTATTAATAAACTGTGTGTGCTTTTTGGCCATCCACTTTGTATTAATTCACTAGGTGCACTAACAAGTAATTGATTAGTCACACCAGATTTCAGTCTTTCAGATTTTATCTTTTCTTTCATTTCAGATATCTGGTGACAGGAAATTCTTTTTTGTCGTTACATTTTGATTTTAGAATGGGGACCTCCACAATTGCTGCGGGCTACATGTGCCGCCATTTGGTTGAGACTGAAGAGTTCAGTGCTGCCAAGTCCAACCAGGTAGCAGTGGCTTGATATAGCCCAGAGCTTCCTGGGGAGGGCTCAATTCCCAAATTGTATTGGTGCCCTTGATGGAAACCACATACAGGTTAAGAAGCCACCAAACTCTGGGTCCCAATACCATAATTATAGGCCGTTTTTCTCTGTGGTTTTGTTGGCCTTGGCTGACACAAACTACAGGGTTATAATTGTAGATATTGGGTCCTATGGAAGTACTGCAGATGCTCGCATCTTCAGAGTTTCAAGAATGGGTCGCTGGCTTCAGTCCAACCAACTGGACGTACCACAGCCAGCAAACCTTCCTGGCTTAACTGGCCCACCAGCGCCTTATGTGGTTGTAGGGGACGAGGGTTTTGCCCTTTCTAGCCACCTCATGCAGCCCTTTCCTAGATGAGGTTTGGATGCAAAGAGGTGCAATTTTAATTATCTCCTAAGTAGGGCCAGAAGGTTTGTGGAGTGGCCTTTGGTATTTTTTCAAATAAATGGCGGGTTTTCCTGTCGCCCATACAGCTGGCCCCACAAAATGTCAATGTGGTCATCAAGGCGTGTGTAGTGCTGCACAACTACATACGCACCTATAAGTCCACACCTGATGAAGACACCCAAGTCTACAGTCCACCATCAGAAAGAGACACTTTACCACTTGGACGATCTGGATCTGCTGGACTGAGAGTGAGGGAGTTATTTTCTGATTATTTTATGTCCCCTATCGGTTCATTCCCTTTTCAGCAGTAGTCCTTATCTCATGGAAGTTTGTGTTTGTGTTGATTTTTTAGTTGTTTTTTGAATTTTTTAGTTAGGGACTTGCAAGATAATGAGGACCCTTGACGTGGGTTGCGAGCTTACATATTTTGCTTACATATATTGTTTATTGTTTATGAAATATGTACTAATACCTCATTCATAGAATGTGTACAATTTTGCCTCAAATGTATGCATGTTTTCCCATCATGATTAATCAAGTTTTAGTGGTGCTGATTCTCATGTTTTTCAAAATATCTGTACATGTGTCATGGCGATTAAACTCCATCAGTAATGTTTTGACTATTGTGTGCTTAAATGACATTATATTACTTCTAACATGTTATGTATATATGTCTAATAAAGCAATTTTGCTATAACACAGTTTCTACACAATAACCGCAAGAATATGATTGTGTGTGTAATTGATGATTGATTTTTTTTTTAAATTACAATAGTTAAGTGTATTCTGGTGATATTCCTGTTTAATAAAAGTGTCAAATGATTATTGTGTTGTCTGTGTTTCTGCGACATAAAAATATAATTATGCACTGTATATAATAAACAAACAATAAAAATGTTGAAACAGAAACTCTGTTTATTAACACCGAAAATCGTCAACTAGACTATATTTTTGTAGTAATGTAATAAAAAAATAAAAATTTCGGGAAAGAAAAACATTATAAATTTTCTAAACGCACAGATGGCGAGGGGGAAACCTGATGCTGAGAGCCAGGGTAGGCAGTTTGGGAAGGGGGCCCAGAGTACTGGGATGGCCCTGCTTGAGATGGGGGGGGCACATATTGGGCATAGCTGGATTCCACCTGATAGTGGGGCCCATATTTTGGAATAGGTGGGCCATAATTAGCCCTAGGAGGAGGGAAATGTTGTGGACCCTGGGTGGGCTGAAACATTTGCATTGGCGGGGGGTCAAACATGTGCCCATGGAGGTGCCAATTTTTTAAGGCGCTAAACATCTCTGTAGGGTCGTGGGGGTGTGGCTGCCTCCAGAATGATTTCAATTGCCGATATTGTTTGCATTATTCACTCTGGAGGCAGCTGGTGCAAAAAATGGGCCAGACTCTGGCCAAACAGATCGTGATAATTATTATTTATTATTATAGCGCCATTCATTCCATAGTGCTGTACATATGATAAGGGTGCACATACATAATACAGACAATTGCATTAAGCATAAACAAGATGAGTTACAAACTGGTACAGAAGGAGAGAGGGCCCTGCCCGTGAGGGCTTACAATCTACATGGGATGATCCTCCTGCCGGGCTCTAGATAAATAATCTAGAACTAGCATATTAATATTAGTCTCGGCAGGAGGATTAGGCCGTCGTCTGGCACGGGCTCGGAAAAGCGAAAGGGGGGAGGGGGGAGGCGGACCGGCTGCAGGCCTGGATGTTGCAGGGGCGGGTCCTGGCACACTCTCAATCTGCCCAGCCCTTTCCCTTCCTCTTGGTTGTCCTCTGTTCTTCAAAGAAAAGAATACAAAAATTCATTACTATATGAACACTATTTATGATTCTAATTATTCATTGCACATATTCCTATCATGAGCATAATACATTTGTCACATAGCACTACATGACCTAAAATACATATGACATATGGCGTGAATTAGCTACATTGTGTAAATTATACGTGTCATAGGTGGCAATTACCACAATTCCAATTCCACTTGTCATGTTGTTCACCTACTTTTGATAAATAAAGAAGGAATGGGAATGATTGCTAACACCAACTATAACATTAGACATTTTAAAATTGTTAACAATCACAGTACCTACATAGTCTACCTACAGTGTTCATTGATTTCGGCTAGGTATAACTGACAACATGTGTCAGCCGACAATAAGTCGCACGTAGTGCTACAGTAAATGATTATTTAAGTAATTGAGTATTCTATCACGTATTTTCATAATCAAGTAATGTAATAAGAACAAAAATAATTAATAGACTTTTTTGCCTTTAAAACATATCATCAGACCCCCTGCCATCAGTCCCCAACACCCTTTGTTCCACCCCTGTGATTAGCCCAAGTGCATCAGTTCCCCCCAGGGCCATCATCTCCATTTCCCCAGTGGCTTCAGCTCTTCCCCCTCTGTGCCATCAGCTGTCCCCCCTTGTGCCATAGTCTCTGCTGCCCTGCTCCTCTTCACACCCGGAGTGCACAGTGTCATTGGTTGCTATGGCGCTGTGCAATCCAGACGCCCGGCTTTAGTTGCTCCCCCTCCTTTCACCAACTTACCTTTCCAGCAGGGCCACCCGCGACACTCCATAGTATGGAAAAGGTGAGTATTGTGGGCCAGCGGCAGACTACGGAGCAGAAGTAATAGCAAACACTTCACTCCCGCTCCGTGGTCAAGTGACACAAAAGAATATTTGATGCAAAAAATTTGGTTTCAGCCCTAGTCAAGCGACACATAGGGCACAACTACACGACTACATGTGTTGCATGACATTGATGTCGCGCCAATGTGGCACAACGCATTTTTATAATGACAGTCTATGGTGCTGCACTGCGACATGCTGAAAGTGTGATGCGACAGTCGCAGAAAATTCCATCTTGGATGGATTTTTTACTACTGTCGTGTTGCAGCAGGTCACATGTTGCAGTGCAACATCATTGACTCTCGTTATAAAATTTGGAGCACCACGTTGGTGGGACAAAATGTCACGCAACAAATGTCATTGTGTACACCTAGCCTAACATGTAGTAGTCAGTGAGTAGAATGTACTTATGCACGCAGCTCCACAACATCAGAGAGAAACATCAGCTGCTCCTTGAATATATAGTGCCTTTTCTTGGGTGGAGCTGAAACACTACGTCCATAGTGTTTAATTTTTTTTCTAAATTGGTCTAAACAGCTCCGCCAATGATTCTTGACCTCTTCAACTTGTAATAAAAAGAGAAGAAAGGAAAATGTAGGCAAATATAAAATTCTACAGAGGATAACATATTACATGGCCTCTATACTAGGGAGTATAACATGGATTATATATACTAGGGAGGATAACGTACAACATGGACTATATACTATGGAGGATAACATATGACATGGCTTCTATACTAGGGAGTATAACGTATGACATGGACAGGATAACATATGACATGGACTATATACTAGGGAGGATAACGTATAACATGGACTATATACTAGGGAGAATAACGTATGACATGGACTATATACTAGGGAGGATAACGTATGACATGGACTATATACTGAAGGAGGACAGCAAGGATCAAACATGTATACATTGTCTACTTACTCAAATTTTTCCTACTTTGCCCTTGGGTTTTCTCCCAGATGGTGGCAAATAGATGTTGTGTTACCTCCAACCAGGCCGCATCCTTCTTATACCTGTCCTTGTACTCTTCAGAACGCAGATCCCAGAGGCAGGGCCTGTCCTGCACAAGGATTATCAGCTTCTCTACGTCCATAGCCTGTGATGTCTTTGGCATTTTTGCTCCGCAAGGGCGGAAAAAAGTTGCTGCTAACGTCTGACTCCTGGGCTGCCTCAAGCCAGAGAAACTCCTACTTCCTGTCTGATATCCCTTGAGTGTTGATAAGTTACTTGCGTGAAAAATGCAACACAGTACATCCGGATGCAATGCGTTTTTCACGCAGCCCAATTCACTTCTATGGGGCCTGCATTGAGTGAAAAACGCTGAATATAGAACCTGCTGTAATTTTCACGCAACGCACAAGTGATGCGTGTAAATCACCGCTCATCTGCCCAGCCCCACTGAAGTGAATGGGTCCAGATTCAGTGTGGGTGCAATGCGTTCATGTCATGCTTTGCACCCGCAGAATACTTGCCCGTGTGAAAGGGGCCTTAGAGGTCGATGTTAGTGTCAAGAAGAAGCGCACTCCTTTTACACTGTCGTCAGCTGATTTCACATACATGTCTACAGAACCTGTTCTATTTAACGCTTATACAAGTAGAACCCCCCTACCCCCCCGACAAAGTGGAGTGGGTGGCAGCAGTAATTTTGTGTTGACGTCACTGATTATTTTGCCTTTCCTCTGATCCGTCAGAACAATAACCCCCAAAAATCAGATCCTGTGGTCAGTAATCCATCAGTATTGCTAAAGCCAAAAAAAAGGAAAAGATCCAAAACAAAGATGACACGTGAATTAAATATTTGCATGTCTTCTGTGTTTTGTACCCACTCCTGCTTTTGGCTACCAAATCAAGCCAATTCAGCAGCGTCAGGAGTAGTCATGAGCGTCAGGGGCAATATTCAAATTCGCAATATTTCACGAATATTTGGCCGAATATTCGCCATATATTCCCGAAGTCCTGATTTTCAGGCATTATTTTCTGGATTGTGAAAATTCGCATTAAAAGATTCGCATTAAATTCACGTGAGATATTCAAAATATTGCGAATTCTCGAAGTGCCGATATTCGCGATTAAAATTTGCAATTCGAATATTCATGATCAACACTAATCAGGAGGAGGCCACAAGGTGGCATAATGACAGTGTGGAGGTGGCAGCAGCAGCATCAGGAGGCCACAGAGTGGCACAATGACAGAGTGTGAGGTGGTGGCCGCAGCAGCATCGGGAGGAGGCCACAGGGTGGCACAATGACAGTGTGGAGGTGGCAGCAGTCGCATCAGGAGACCACAGAGTGACACTGTGACTGAGTGGGGAGGTGGGTGGCAATGTCAGTACCAGCTGAAGATGGTGGGTGAAAGAAGGAGCACTTGGCATCAGAGGTGTGGCATCAGGCGGGTGGCAGCATCAGAATAGTACCTGAGGCAGGTAGCCAAAATAAATCGGTCTCTTTTGTCAAAGTGTTGGTGTGGCACCATGGATGATCTATAATCAATCCGTGTGCTCCCGTATGTTTTCAACACCAGGCTGACTTAGAGTCTCACTTTGACTCAGTGTTGACAATCTTCACGTATACTTCAGCCATATATCATTTAAAGCATATTTTGTTAGATGAGAAGAATACTTAGTACTCACATTTTTTGAAGAACCTTCGGCACTTTCATTGCTTTATTCTTCAAAATTAAAAGTGTTGCATGGCTCATAGGCCCATATATTCAGAGAACGGCAAGTTGTAGCACATACATTCAAGCGCGACGTTTTGGGGGTCACGCATGAGTAAGGGGGCATGACCCCCAAAACGTCATGCTTGAATTTATGTGCTACAACTTTGTTCTCTGAACATATGGGCCTGCAAGCCATGCAACACTTTGAATTTTGAAGAATAAAGCAATGAAAGTATGCCGACTCATTATCTCTTGATGGGTAAATTTGGTAATTGTTTTCATAAATAAAAATGAAATTATTTGACTCAATTTTACCAGTGTCATGAAGAACAATATGTGACGAGAAAACAATCTCAGAATGGCCTGGATAAGTAAAAGCGTTTTAAAGTTATTACCACATAAAGTGACAAATGTCAGATTTGCAAAAAACGGCCTAGTCCTTAAGGTGAAAAATGGCAGGGTCCTGAAGAGGTTAAATGATATATGGCTGAAGTATACGTGAAGGCCATGGATGATCTAGTTTAATGCATCAGACATTGGTGGGTGGAATTACTGGCTCATCCACGCCTGATTCATCTTGACAAAGATCAGTTTCTCCATATTTTGGGTGGACAGGCGAGTTCTTGGGGTAACTATAGCCCCCAACGCACTAAACACCTGCTCTGATGCTACACTACTGGCCGGGCAGGCCATCTTTTCAAGGGCAAACTCTGCCAGTTGCGGCCACAAATCCAGTTTGGCTGCCCAGTAGTCCAGCGGATCTTTAATGTGGGGTGGCAAAGTGCTGTCCAAGTATTCCACCACCTGCTGGTTCAGTATTTTCTTCACTAGGCGGGTAAAGAAAGCTGCTCATCATTGACTCTAGACTAAAGTTGCTGCTGATGGAGCTGGTACTGCTCCTACCCCCCGACCCTGCCAAAGCAGCCATGGCAGAGGAACGTGAGTGCAGAGGGCCCTGCTCTGGTGTGGCTGTGAAAGAACCACATTCACCCAGTGGGCCGTAAAGTACATGTATTTTCCCTGACCGTAGTTACAGCTCCACACATCGACGCTGCATGTGCACTTTGGCAGACACCGACAGGCTCAAGGACTGGCCCACTTTCTGTTCTACATATTTGTGCAGGGCTGGTACTGCCTTTTTCACGAAGAAATGGCAGCTTGGGACTCTCCACCTCGGCTCAGCACAAGCCATCAGTTCCCTGAAAGGTGCAGAGTCCACCACTTGGAAAGGGAGGAACTGCAGCACCAGCAACTTGGACAGGAGCACCTTCAGCGTCGGATGAGTGCACTGCAGGCATACTGTTTTCTCTTGGCAATCGCTTCAGTGATCGATTGCTGACGGAATGACTAACGAGGAGTAGGAGGGCGAGGAGCAGGAGCATCAGGACCAGCAGATGATGGGAAGGACAGACAGCTCCCTTCGGCTGATGTGGTGAAGCCTTGACTGCCTGAAATCGGCTGCGTGCCAGTGGGTGATCCAGTGGGTGATGCAGCAGTTGCTGCGGCAGGCTGCACTACCACATCAGAGCCACGGTTCTCCCAAGCCACTTCATGGTGATGCTGCATATGTTGATGCAGGGCCATGGTGCCAACATTGGCACCCTGGCCATGCTTTACCTTCTGCCCACAGATTCTACATATGTCCATGTTTATCTCCTCCGGCGGCTTAACAAAAAACTGCCACACTGCTGAGTAGGTGATTTTACCCCCAACACTATGCACTGACTGACTGCTACCGCCGCTGCCTCTATGAACCCATGTACCGCTACTTCCTGGGCAGGTAGGCTCCTACGAAGCGGGTGGTCTACCCCGGGCACGCTTGGCTCCCGACCTCCCACTTCTGCCAGCCTACTGACCCACGGCCACACTAGCGACTTGCTGGCTCCGTCACTTCCTCACGGGTAAGCTGCCACCCTCTTCTCCCAATAATGATGAAGCCCCTTCGTCACCCGGTTCCCAAGTGCGATCAGCTGCAGTACATCATCATCATCAAGTACTGTCTGCACGTCACTGATGTCTAGAGATGGCCCGAACTATTCGCCGGCGAACAGTTCCCGGCGAACATAGCTTGTTCGCGTTCGCCCCTATACTTTATCATTGAGCAAACTTTGACCCTGTACCTCACAGTCAGAAGAAACATTCCAGCCAATCAGCATACCCTCCCTCCCAGACCCTCCCACCTCCTATCTAAACGCAAGGATAGGATCCATCTTACATTCATTCTGAAGCTGCAGTGTTAGTAATTGTAAATCGCAATGCGATTAATATAACCTGTATTATTCGCATTGCGATTACAACTTAGATCTGAGTTCCAAATGGTTGTATTGCTAGAATATATTAACGAAGATAACAAATATAGCGCTATATTCTCAATCTTCATTATATTCTAGCAATAAAACCATTAGGAACTCAGATCTAAATTGAATTTGCAATGCGATTAATATAACCTGCATGAATCGCATTGCGAATTCAACTTAGAGCTGAGTTCCTAATGGTTGTTGTATTGCTAGAATATACGTTATATTCCTAGCAATACAACCATTAGAACTCAGCTCTAAGTTGTAATCGCAATACGAATAATACTTACAATTATTAATCGCTTTGCGAATCCATTTGATGCCTCTGTTTGATTGTATATGACGGTTGACTATGACTACCACCAACGTTCTGCTGCCTCCAAAGCAAGATATCTGAACCCCAGGGGCCATTTGGGCATTTTAAATAAAGCATAAACGCATCAAAACGCATCTGCGTTTTATAATTTTTCATTTTTTGTTTAATTTTTGTGTATTTTGCCACATTTGGTTGCATATTTACATTTGGTATAGGCAAATATGGTAGTCTAGATCATGTGTCTATACCAAAACCTAGGATCATTGTTTGACAGCATATTTTCTAAGCCATGTAGCTGAATATAGATTTGGGCAGAGTAATGATCTAGACTACCATATTTGCCTATACCAAATGTAAATATGCAACCAAATGTGGCAAAATACACAAAAATTTAACTAAAAAATGAAAAAATTATAAACGCAGATGCGTTTTTGATGCGTTTTCTATCAAAACGCCCAAATGGCCCCTGGGGGTTCAGATATCTTGCCTCGGAGGCAGCAGAACATTGGTGGTAGTCATAGTCAACCGTCATATACAATCAAATAGAGGCATTAAATGGATTCGCAGAGCGATTAATAATTGTAAGTATTATTCGCATTGCGATTACAACGTAGAGCTGAGTTCTAATGGTTGTATTGCTAGAATATAACGTATATTCTAGCAATAGAACAACCATTAGGAACTCAGCTCTAAGTTGAATTCGCAATGCGATTAATGCAGGTTATATTAATCGCATTGCAAATTCAACTTAGATCTGTGTTTCCTAATGGTTGTATTGCTAGAATTATATAACGAAGATTGAGAATATAGAGCTAAATTCCCAATCTTCGTTATATTCTAGCAATACAACCATTAGGAACCCATCTCTAAGTTAAATTCGCAAATAAGATGTCCCAACTCCCAAACTATTCACCGGCGAGTAGTTCCCGGCGAACATAGCTTGTGCGCGTTCGTCGCGGGCGGGCGAACATATGCGATGTTAGGTCCACCCCCTATCATTGAGTAAACTTTGACCCTGTACCTCACAGTCAGCAGACACATTCCAGCCAATTAGCATACCCTCCCTCCCAGACCCTCCCATCTCCTGGACACAGCATCCATTTTAGATTCATTCGGAAGCTGCAGTCTTAGTGAGAGGAGGGACAGTGTAACTGCTGCTGAGATTTAATAGGAAATCGATAGCTAGGCTAGTGTATTCAGTGTCCACTCCAGTCCTGAAAGACTCATCAGATCTCTGCTGTAAGGACTGCGTCCTGACAGCACCCCAAAAAGCCCTTTTTAGGGCTAGTACATCAGTCTCCCTCCCAGACCCTCCCACCTTCCATCAAAAAGCAAGGATGGCATCCATCTTAGTAGTTGTAATCGCAATGCGATTAATGCAGGTTATATTAATCGCATTGCGAATTCAACTGAGAGCTGGGTTCCTATTCTCAATCTTCGTTATATTCTAGCAATACAACCATTAGGAACTCAGATCTAAGTTGTAATCACAATGCGATTAATACAGGTTATATTAATCGCATTGCGAATTCAACTTAGAGCTGGGTTCCTATTATCAATCTTCCTCATATTCTAGCAATACAACCATT
Source organism: Bufotes viridis (assembly GCA_033119425.1). Lineage (NCBI taxonomy): Eukaryota > Metazoa > Chordata > Amphibia > Anura > Bufonidae > Bufotes > Bufotes viridis. The sequence continues at coordinate 28,519,859 of CM065590.1, forward strand.
AGAAACTCAGCTTTAAGTTGAATTCGCAATGCGATTAATATAACCTGTATTAATCGCATTGCGATTACAACTACCACACTCTGCGTCAACTAGATATTTTTCCATGGGAGTTTTGCCATGGATCCCCCTCCGGCATGCCACAGTCCAGGTGTTAGTCCCCTTGAAACAACTTTTCCATCACTATTGTGGCCAGAAGGAGTCCCTTTGTTTTTTAAAATTCGCCTCTCTATTGAAGTCTATGGCGGTTCGCACTGTTCGCATGTTCGCGAACATTTGCGGAAGTTCGCGTTCGCGAACGGAAAATTTTATGTTCGTGACATCACTACTGATGTCCCCTCAACTGTCTCTCGGTCAGGAGCCTGACCGCTTGCAACACCAGCTCACATGCCACTCTCCTCATCACTACTTGCCCGCCTACCAGAGGAAGCGGGGGATGTCTCCTCCACATCTTGGCTGGCCAGTAGCTGCTAAGTGTCCTCTAGTAGCTCGTCTTCGCAGGTGAGGGCACAGGGCCTGCTCCCGGTCCATGCCAACTAAGGGTTGTGTCTGACAAACCCACCGACTCCTGCCTGGGGGTGTCTGATGTCACTTGGGACAAAGTGGATGACCGAGTCAAACATTCAAAAACCGCTGGGTTGCTGGTCAAAAAAAGACCGCTAGATGACACCGGGAGCTCAGTCCTCTCGCTGCGACTCCTGCTGCCATGCCCCCTTAATCTGCTGTGACCTGTGCCTGCACCAGTAACATTTAGGCCTCTGCCACTCCCCTGTGCAGAGACCTGACACTTCTCTGTCTGACATACTGTTAGATCAAATAAATAATAAATAAAAAGGAAATTAAAACACCCCAAAAAAGTCTATAATTTTCTCACTTCACCACACAACGGCTAATAAGCCCTTTTTATTTGACACTAATACAAGCCACAAAAGGGCTTTAGAACATATAACTACATCACTGATTGGCAAATATATATATTTTTTGCCAATAATACACCCCAAAAAGGGCTGTAATTTTCTCACTTCACTACACAATGGCTAATAAGCCCTTTTTCCCCCCACTAATAGAAGCCAAAAAATGCTTTAGGACATATAACTGCACCCAATGTCAGACTAGGGTACTTAGGGCCCACCAGTGTAACTGATTCTGGGGGCCCACCTTAGGGCTCCAGCACACGAACGTACTTTTTTTCTGTGTCCGTACAATTTTTTTTTTTGTGGCCTGTATGTGAAATCATTCACTTCAATGGGGCCGCAAGAAAACAGAAATGACTACATTTGCATTCCGTGTCTGTATGTCCACATGTCCACTCTGCAAAATTATAGAACATATCCTATTATTGTCTGCATTACAGAAAAGCAGGGGCATATATAGAATTAATTGTGCCCCATAGCAGGGATCAGAATTTGGGCCCCCATGGTCCTTTCCAAGCCCTGCTGGCTACCAATCCCTGGTCCCTCCAACCTTCTACCCCAGCCTCTCCCCTCCCTTACCCCTGAACTGTAGGTACATTGGTGCCATATTACACATCACTACTGTTTTTGATAACCTGGGGGGTGAAACAACATGTACACAAGGGGTGACATTAGTAGGTATAATGTACTATATAGCACTACCGTCTAAGCCCGCGTTCACATTACTGTTAGTTTTCCATTCTTATGATCCGTCAGAAGAAAAAAAAAAAAGCAATAAAACAGATCCTGTATTTTAAGCATCCGTTATGCTCCTTTATACGGTTCTATTAGGGGTCAGTCGTTCTGGTCCACATAATGTGGAATGCACACACCCGGTATCCATGTTTTGCGGATCCGCAATTTGCTGACTGCACTTACAGTGATAAAATGCACAAACAGACATGTGGCAGAATTTAGGCTAATTTCACACTTGCCGTAACAGGGTCCGGCAGGTTGTTCCGGCGGGGGAACAGCCTGCTGGATCCATGCTAACGCTAGCCCACTGTGCTGCCGGAAGTCCACTGTAATTTTTGTCCGGCCGCCTTTTGGCATGTTTGCCTTGGTGTGGCCAAACCTCCGGCCTGCCCCCATTATAGTTAATGGGACTGTAGCAGACTTCTGGCGGCACAATGGGCTGGCGTAACAACAGATCCGGCAGGCTGTTCCTCCACCAGAGCAGCCTGTCGGACAATGCTACTGCAAGTGTGAAAGTAGCCTTACACATATATGGATATCTCTGCACTTAAGTCAGTCAGAAACAAGATGCAGCGCACACCAATCACTGATTGGACACATGTGGCACACAAGACACTTATATATGGGTCACATGCCACTGATGCATATGTCACATGCTGCACATACACCACTGATACATAGATCATATATAGCACACACCAATCACACATAGGAAACATGCACTGCACACACCAAGACCTTTATGCCTAACCCTATTATGTGTAGCACACTTACTGTAAAGGGGCCGTCTCACTTCAGCAATTGGCATTTATCATGTCAATTAGACAGAGAAAGTTAATACAAGGAACTTACTAATGTATTGTGATTGTCCATATTGCCTCCTTTCCATCACATTATACACAGCTCGTATCCGTGGTTATTACCTCCGTGTAATCCAGTGGGAGGTTTAGAAGATACTGTGGGGCCTCCTGTACAATTTACACCAGTAGGAGGTGCCTCACTGTGCGATACTGCCACCTAGTGGGTACAATAATTATTTCTCCTGAGAAAGGAGAAATAATTACTCCTCCATCTTATCTCTGGGCGACTCAGGAGACTGGGGACCACCGAGGAATCCCCTCCTCCCCGATGGGCCAGTCCGAGCCTGACTGCACCACACAAGGGCAAATAAGACATAGAAATATTTTCTTGTAATAAACCCTGTTAATGCCTCTTTAAAACAGCACTTGCACCCCAATAACAAGAACGATTCGCTGGAATTACAGAGCTGTATAATGGCAATTTGGACCTGCAGTCAGTGCAGCAAGGTGTAATAGGATTGTTCCTATTACCCAGTCTGTAACCTCCCCGACTGAACCCGGTTCTGCTTCAATACTGTGGAATGATTCTTCCCTATCCTTTCCCTGACCTTCTATACAGCAAAATAAAAGTTTTGAAGTCTTTCCTAGCACTGTCCCTAATGCCTGCTGACGTCTCTCCCTGCACTAAGTACACTGGAAAATGGCTGAATCCAAGATGGCTGAGGCTATTTATAGGGCTGTGACATCACAGGGCTGGCTGGCTGCTGATTGGCTGCATGCATGGCATTGTGTGTGATCCCTCGTTCCCAAAGTTCCTTGCTCCATTTCCTAACACATGCAGCAGCCATTTTAGTAAAAAATGCAATTCGCTACCACGAATCGTGAGGAAATTCACATTCTGTGTAAATCTAATTTTTCCAGAAATTCGGATCGAATTTCACTTCATCAACTTCGATTCTGTCATCTCTATTGATGACCAGTTGCTGATCAACTGTTCTCATTTTTGGCACTGGCACTACACAGTTTCCTGCATTATGTAGGGGATGGAGCTGGATACTGCCGTGCTGCTCCCGTTCACTTTAATGGGAGGAGCACTGCAGGAACCAGCTCAGAACTGCCGTGCTGCTCCTGTTCACTTTAATGGGAGGAGCACTGCAGGAACCAGCTCAGAACTGCCGCGCTGCTCCCGTTCACTTCAATGGGAGGAGCACTGCAGGAACCAGCTCAGTCCATTACATAGTGGATGAACATAGGTAATTCCGGTGCCTATTTCTGGCACCAAAGCTACTCTGGAACAGTTGATTGATAGAGTGCTGGTAGTCGGCCCCCCACCTATCAACTAGTTATGGCCTATCCTTAGGATGGGTCATCAATATAAGAATCCTGGAAAACCCCTTTAATCACTCTCTGTCAAAAAAGTGTTTGCGATTTCCAGATTTCTGGTTCATGGGTGTCAGTGAACACAGACATTTTTGTTTGCGTCCCAAAACTGGAAACCTGATCGATTCCAACGGAGAAAGATGGAAGGTTTGTTATTGTTACAGTGTGTCAGAGCTCTCTAATGAGAGCAGGATATAATCAGTCTTGGTGTTTTAATATTTTCATTCACTGAAAGCAAGCATAGAACTTTATTATAGAAACAAATTAAAAGTAAAAATTAAGCTTGGTGACTATTCATTATTTAGTACCCTTTCGTTTGCCTTTTCAGTGTTTGGCTTCCAAGAGTCATTTATTTGTTTTGAAAGATATGTTATCCCCAGATACTGCATTTAGCATGTCTGGGCATTGAAAATGTAATTTACTTAGCAAGTTTAATTAACAACAAGTGCATGGAGTAATGATATTTTTTTTTTTATGGAACTCACTGTAATTCAGGTTTTCAGTCGCACATAGAGGATCAAATAAATCTTTACTTATATAATACAAGTATTAATCTAACCTAATGAGAAGTATACATTGAGGCACAAACCTCATTACTACACACTTACTAGGAGTCAGAAGTTGGGAGTCTAACAACCCTCCCATGAGAGGTGAGCGATGCTTTACATTTAGCCAATGAGAACTGGCATATCCATTACATTTCACTCTTCTACTGTGTATTTGCTATATATTGATTTTAGAGATGGGCGAATCAATTCTATCAATTTGGAACTCGTCTCAGATTTCTTGTCATTTGTTTTGGGTGAATCAGAGACAGGCAGAAAGACCCACTCTACTAGAAAAGAGTCATACAAATAAGTTCTTCTACAAGCAAAATAATGTTGACTGAGTGTCCCTGTATTATTCTGTTCTTTTAAAAAAGAAAAGACAACCGAGTATCTCAAGAGAAACTTGCCCTTCTTAGCTGAGTGCAATTTGTCAAGGTCTTGGGGGGTACTCTTTTACATTATGAAGACCACCTAATATGCATGACGCGTATTGTAGTCCAGTCAATGCTGCTCTACGTTTCTGGGAAAAATATATGCAAACTGCTGGCATCAGAGGCTTAGTGTTCTTTTCTTTTTATAAGAAAGGATAATTTGGATATCTTTTCCAGAAACCCAAATGTATGCAGATGGTATGGAGATGAGCGAACCACTCGAGATCCATTTTGGTTCAGACTGAACTTTTGATTTTCTCCAATTGCCCTGAAAGTTGGTATATAACAACCTCAACCCTTCTAGGACTCATCACTGTTAGGAAAACTTGTTATCTCTTTTCATTTATTTTTTATGAATTTTTTCTTTTTCTCTCCCCCTCCACAAGCTCTGGAACGCAATGACAGCAATAGTAAATGATGTCTGTGTGACAGTGACATACATCTCTATGGGTAGCGTTAACATACAGATTGTTTAAAAACACACCACGCCTGCTCAAGTGTTATGCTTTTTCATATTCCTAAGCTTCAAAAATTGTTCCTTATCGGGGGCAGATAATGTTTAAAAACACACAGGGCCAGATTTATCATTAGCCTAAGTCACTTTTCTGGGGTTGAAAAGTCGCAAAAAATTGCGCAAAAAGCCAAATTGCGCAATTTTTTGCGACTTTTTGGAGACTTACGCCACTCACTCCAAAACCAAGTTTATGGGCGTTTTGTCGTATGTAAATCACTTGCAAGACAGATTTATTATTGCGACTTTTTAAATAGTCACAAAAAAGTCGCAAAAAATTGCGCAAACTCACTCCACTCATGACCATGCTTATGTTTGACAAAATCACTTTTTTAAAATTGCGACTTTTCCAAAGACAAAGCCAAAATACAACTAGGAACCAGAAATACACCAGATTTATCAACCTCTGAAAGAGCCCATGATAAATTTGACTTGACTCAAATACACATACGCCTTCTTTGAAAGTGGAGTGAACTGCAAGAGTAATGATAAATCTGGCCCACAGTGTTTCGGGATAAAAAAAAAAACATAATCAGAATGCCTGCTCAAATGAGATACAGAAGTGTTGATTGTCAGAAGAAAAAGTTGCTCATTGTGAACAAGCCTAAAAAAATTCTCCATTTTAAGTGGGAGCAGCAGCAGTGCAGTGTGGATGTGGAATGGGTAAGTACGGATATAGTGGCATATGACCGCAATAATAGTGACAGAAGAAGCAGCATAGCATGGAACATCCAAGGCAGTAGAATGGCTGTCTATGGGTAATAGTAGAAATAGCAGTAGTGGTAATAATGGCAGATCCTTCACGTTAATGGTGGTGGCAGTAGAGGATTACTAGAGAGGAGCAGCAGCAGCTTAGGCAGCAGTGACTGCAGCAGCAGCCATATGATACATGTTGGCAGGCAGGCAGCATGATGGAGGAAGTAGCAGCATTACGGAAGATAATAGTTGTCACTCTGCAGGCTGCAGCAATGACAATTCTATATCAACATGGTTGACAGTTACAGAATTAATGTTAAACGGGCAAATTCACATTAATACTCACGGGTAAATTGCTGCACTACTTTTTTCCTGTAGTAATCAGTTTACATATATATACTGGTTTGATTAAATTGAACAATCTCCCCAAAAATGTAATTCCAACTGTTTGGATATAGAATAAATGGATATGGACAATTGAGGCCTGATCCTCAATTTCACATTAACACTCATAGGTAAATTGCTGCACTATCCTGTGTTTTGCTGCAGTAATCACATATATATGTTGGTTTTATTAAATTGAACAATCCCCCCAAAAATGTAATTCCAACCGTGTGGATATAGAATGAATAGAGCCGAACAACGCCCCCTCACAGCGCAGCTGCATGTCAGAGCCGATAGAGTCACCTTTCCCGCCAGTGTGGCACAATCCCCTTACTCTGCCCATCCTCTCCACCCCCTCCCGGTTCTGCGCTGCCACACACATCTCAGCCTCACATTGGAGCAGCTGTAGGAGCTAGTAGGATTGCACACCCTAAAGGTCCCACGCACTTTCTCTGCCTGCTCTGCCAGCAGCTGAAGGCAGCAAAGAAATGGCATCAGCTGTACGCACCAAGGGACATCAGAACATGTCCTCCACATGGAAAAAAGTGCTACCCAACATGAGAGCCACCATAAAATCATAGTAACGCGTACTGTACGCTCTACATAGAATGAACCACAAGTAAACTAATGTATGCCGACTTTCCCCTGCTAACCCCGCCCCCTATTCCCAAATACAGTGCGCCCAAACAGGGTTTTTAAATGTGAGATCACACTGTAACATGTTTGATTCATATGCTTTTATTGTCCTGATGTGAACGCCCAGAAACGCGTTGACTTGAAATAAAGCTCTTCTTTGTCCAATACTACCCTTTTCCTGAGTCAGTTTGCTTCAGCGCCGACAAAAGGTCCAGTCTTCTACTCCACTGACGTATCTACTCATCCCAACAACCGCAATCCACGGTGAAGGACAAGGACCTGGCCGCAGCAGCAGTTTTCTGAGCGGGATTGTTCCAGCGAGGCAAAATATAGGTGTTGTGACTCATCACAACCCTAAAGGGTAAGCACAGTTTATGTAAAATTGGTCTAACCACAAAAACGGCATTACACACCTGTCTCTCTTTCTCCTTATAGATTGATAGTTTTAGCTTTTTGATTTGATCATATTTTGAGTTTTGCGACATTTTTTGAAAATAAAACACATTTTTAAAATGTCATTTTAATATAAAATACTGTACTTGCCTTATGTGTTATTACCAGTGTAAGGAGTCAGGTATGAACAGAAGGACAGTGAAAGATGTACACTTTACTCATATCTGTGTTTTTGGTGCAACTAATCTGACACTGTTATCTGGATGGTAAATGTCTTGGTCGTGGTGTCAATAACTCGGCCTAATGTTGGGCAGAGGAGAGTACATGTGTGAGAGATTATCTTCTCACTCTGTTTTTGAAAAAAAAAAGACCCCCATATGGGACAATCAGAAAGCAAGTAGGATCTGACTAATGGGTGGATGATAACAGGCACAAAGGTCCGTGCTAGTTTTTGCCCACATCCGTATTGGATGTGGAGTCTCCATTGCAGTTTCCATCATAAAAACAGGCCAAAAATAGTGCAGCATACTGCTCTTTCTTGTTAGATAAAATGGGAGTTATTCTAATTAAAACCAGATCCCATTATAGTCAATGCGGTCCATCACGTGAGTAATTTTTCTCCTATAAGTTTTGTGATTATTGTCATTTATTTTGTGACATTTAATTATAAAATAAAATCATAAAATTATACTTGTGCTTTTATTATCAATACAATGTAAAGGTATAATGTATATAGATATACATTATACACGGGAAAAGAAACTCCTCCTATTAATAACAGTGTCCTCTGTGGCTCACTGCTTAAAGTTTCTGTCTCCCATACAGAAAGTCCTTGGTCAAGACTTGGCAGTAACAACTTATAAGTAGAGGCAGGATAAAAGTTAAAGAAGTTGTCCAGGCTTTTTCATGTTAGGATAGATCATCAATATCAGTTTGGGGGGGTTTGATACCCAGCACCCCAGCCGATCAGCTGTTTGAGCCGTGCGCATGTGCCATCTCCCTTATCTCTTCCTGCTCTATGCTCTATGTCTATGGGACAGCAGCAGCAGACAGGAAGAGAGAAGGAAGACGGCACGTGTGCATAGCGCGCACCGTCGCGCACCGTCTCCTCAAATAGCTGATCGGCTGGGATGCTGGGTGTCGAACCCCCAGCGATCTGATATTGATGACCTATCCTGAGGAAAGGTCATCAATATGAAAAAGCCTGGACAACCCCTTTAAATATTCTAGGGTATCACTAAGCACAGTTAGAATGGTGTTAACTCCATGAATGGAGTTGAGCAGGGACTCCTAAACCATATATGAAGTCAGAGCAGGGACTCCTAACCAGTGCAGGGAAATTACTTGTGCTTCACTTGTGCCAGTGAAAATAAAATACTTATCTCCTGCCATTAATACTGGTTTGGCTTGTGGTTTACTGGTCAGGTGGCTACCCTAAGAGGTGGCAACCCTAGGCCAGGCCCACATTTCTTCAGCATGATCCCACCTCCTTCTTCCAGGCCCCATAGCATTAATGTATTCTACCTCTTTGCATCACTACGGAACCACTTCAAAACCATCTATATGCATCCTTTTACAATTTCCATATTATTCATATACACCAAATGTTTTTTCTCTCCTCTGCTTGCATTTTTTGACAACTAAATTAATTATTCGGAAACTATCCTCAGTTATATGGCTCGGCTGGAACAGTAATATGATTGCAATGATCAGATAGTGAACAATAAATTAGTAAGAGAATAGAACTCCATCTTGCCGTATAGACTTAATTACAGCAAACCTAAGGATTTTATACCTTACACAAAATAACCCCAAATTCTCTTCTCCTACATGAGGTAGAAGGCAAAAGAGCCGCTGGCCTGTAATGATGCTTAGGCCTTGTTACCAAGGCAACACGGGCTCCCCGAGCCCATTCAAGCCCATCTGTTCTTGCGAAATGAAGGGATGGCAGTAAAAACAAATAAGCAAGAGATCCTGTTTAATTTTATTTTTCACCAATCTGAGCTGCCTAGCTGTCAATGCTTTAATTGGATATTGCCGAGAAAGACCCTTTTTCATTATTTAAAAAATAAAAAAGTCAAAATGGTGGACACTTCATTTTCAAGCAGTTTAATCGTATTTAATTTCTCTAATGAACGTCTTAGTACATTACCTCAAATCCCACAGATCTTATTCCTATTAATATAAATTGCTTCTTGTGTACAAAAATATTCTCAAAATGCAGCACACGCAGAGAGGCACCAGCTAGTTTATTTATAAAGTCCTATGATAAAATTCAGACAAGCGACTGCTGTTAGAATAGCTTTATGGTGAAGATTTATGGTGGGAGAACGCCTAGGCTCAGCATGGTGTCCATCGCTATTTCTTGAAGAACTAAACGAGAATTTTGCCTTAGATCTTAGTTTAATTATGTTACAAACATATTATATATTTATATATATATATATATTATAATAACTCCGGCAGCACTTTTCATGGATATATATATATATATATATATATATATATATATATATATATATATATATTAGCAATGAGTAAATTAATTCTAAATTAAAGAAATTTGTTACGCATTTCACCAAAATTTTGGCGATTTATTTCTGACGAATTGTGCACGTCCAGCTCTAGTTTACTGTGAAAATCGGCTGAGAAACCAAGAAGGGTGGAAGAATATGGAGGCTAGCACAACAAAGGAGGCAGTGGGGAAGTGGGTTTGCCTTGATTGGCTCAGAGTCTAATAGACAGCTCAATCAGCCAATCAGGGGCAATATTCAGGAAGGATCAACTGTGGCAGTGTCTGACAAAAAACGATTACGATTCCGACATGTAAAGACGAGGGAGAGAGAAGCTCCCTCTCCACATGAATCACTTTTCTTTTCACGCAATTTGCTGTACCGTCATATAGAGACTACGGAAGAACATCTATTTTGCCGTGGGGACCACCTCATCTCTCACACACCTCCACCACCCGGTGTGACAAGATGGCGCCCGCCTGGGCCCTCTCCAACAGGAAAGATGTATCGGAGGAGATTCAACTCCCAACATCTCTGAGCCAATTATAAGAAACTATCAATTGAGGTTGCCAAAAAGATCACTCCCGACATTCAAACTAAACTATGCTGTCAGCAACAATATTGGCTGCGCTGTAGAAAGAAGTCGCCTCCCATAATGAACACCTAAACAAAACAGAACGTCTCTTGGTGGAGAATGAGATGGCATAACATTAGACTCACTGACAAACTCAATGATCTTGAGAGCGACTTGCGTAGGAACAATTTGCGACAAGTAGGCCTACCGGAGAGCATCCCTGCTAGCACCCTGGGCATATTTTTTCAGTGCAAATACCATACTAGTGTTGCTGAAGAGCCCGTATAGAATGGAAAGAGCCAACTGGATCGGCAATCATGCCCTCGTTCCTCACAATATGGCTCTAGCATTGACAGGCCAAGGCAAGTTATAGACAAATATTTATATTACTCAGAGAAGGAAGCTATATCGAGCGATTACAGAAGGCTGGAACAGCCCCTGTATATTGATGGAGCAACTGTGATGATATTTGTGGATTATTCCACGGAAGTTACAAAAAGAGAAGGGCCTTTAGCAAGGTATGCTTCACCTTGTACAGGAGGAAAATATGCTTCCATCCTTTAGTTCTTTACTGTATGGATCCTTCAGGGAGCTCCTTTACATATACTGACCTGCAGGAGGCTGAATCATAGTTGACTACATTACTAGCAACTGTAGCTTCTGATGTCTCTCCATGCTGAAACTAGCTGTCTCCAGCCAAGGCTCTGATGATGCCAGACAGGAAAGCTCTAAAAGACCGCCGACCACTGAAGACTCCTGGGACATCATAAGCCGAGGACTAATCTAAGTATTACTTTATTGGTTTAAGTCCCATGTTCACTCGTAGACACGTTAGCCACTTTTGCAGGGCCATACCTTGTGATACACCAAGCACTTTGCGTATCCATGGGGACCCTGATTCGTATCCTGCAGCCACTAATTCCTGGATTAGTGGACTATGAAAAGTGTGGAGCCATTGAGATCACTTTGGAGTAAAGTGTCTGTGTTTAATCATTTTGTGTGTTACATTATACAGGGCAAGGGAGTTGGGTGGCGAGTCCTCTACATGTTAGAAAAAAGAAACGCCAACAAATGATATCTCCCATACATTAAATCGACTGTTATTAATTTTTTCTGGTTATTTGTTTAGTCATTCATGTTGCTCCACCTGAGATTTAGAATGACGTTAGGATGTATCTGTTCATGCTCCTCTTCCTCACCTCATTACAAGGGCACAGTGTTACATAGCTTTCAGATTATACATAACATGAAAATCGTATCTTGGAACTTAAAGGGATTATTATGTCCCTATAAATGATCTCTGGTGCTGCATCACCTGAAGAGACTTGGGGCAGATATAGCAATGTTGCAAGAAATGCATATGAATAGCACTGACTTCTTTTGCATGAAAAGGCTTTGGGTCGGAGAGGTACTGGGCTGCTCAGCACATGGCCAGAAAGGGAGGGTTTTCACTTTGCTAAACAAACGCATAGCCTTCCAGATATAGGCACACTCATTTGGTTTGTTGGGGAGAATGGCTAATGTCTTGCTAGATACCCCTGCTGGTGAGCTTAGTCCCTATAATATATATGGCCTGTGCAGGGGCATAGCTAAAGGCTCTTGGGCCCTTATGGAAGAGTTCAGCTTGGGTCCCTTTTCCTTCAGTGCTTTGTGGCCAGGGTTATGGAAGCACATTGCCCTTGTGCTGCCTGAGTCAAAAATGTATGCCAAACTCTTGACCTAACCCCTTCCCTCCAGCCAGAGGTGTAACTTGACCAGCATGCACTTTCTATAATACACAGTAGTTTTCCCTCTCTATCGGGATCTGGGTCTACCACCCAGCTCCCTAAAAAACAACTCAGTGCTAACCCCGCACAGGGTTAGAGGGTCCCGGCTCCCACAGGCCTTGGCGCAGCCTGCTCCTTCCCCAGACTGGGAGCCCTGATTGAGGAGCCCAGCCCACATTTACCTGAGCTACTCAGCTGGCTGCTAATTACATCTCATTAACAGCCTGGCTGGTGGTCTAGGTCGTGCAAATTTTGAGTATGTACCCGTCGTACCAGCAGCATCACCAATTTTCAAGCTGACCACAATAGAAGCAGTTCTGGCCCTGCTAGTTCTTTCGGGAGTGCTTCCTCTCTTTATTGTCACTTTGGTCATCACCCTCCTCCAATGTCTCCTCCTCAACATCTTAATCTGACTCACAGTCCTGTCCAAGACACAATCAGAATTACAGTCATCAGAATTGCCAGTTCATACATGCCTTCACCTGCCCTCATTATGAAACACACAAAGTAATCTGGGAGACCACCCTATACTTTCCCTGAGAGAACCCTGGCCTTTCTACCTATTTATTCAATCTACCTAACCAAATATGTCCATATACTGACCTTACAACATTATACTTATTATACTTATTATTATACTTATAATACTATATTATACTTATTATACTTGTGTCTGTAAATGCTCTTTGCCAGACACACCCAAGACACATGCTCTCAGATTGCAAGCTGCACTCAGAATGGCGACTCTCTAGCCCAGATGTTGAAAGGCCTGTGAAAATCCTTCCGCCTTATTGGCTCACAGGCTCTTTTTCAGCCTCTGAGCCAATGTGATCCTCCATCTTTATCCTCCCTGCCATTTTACTCACCAATCTTCACAGTAAAATCGTACTGGCACCATTTTGCACAATTTGTCTGAAGTAAATTGTGAAAACTTCAGATTCAGCAGAAATTTTGTGGAATTTGTAACAAATCTTATTAATTCAGAATCGATTTGCTCATCTCCACTCACAATGTTATGACACAGAGTAGCTGATAGATTTCATAAAAATACAGACAGCACCCAGTAGTCACCTACAGCAGTCAACAACTAGGGTGCCGTATGACGCTGGGATACCATCAGAAAATGCCAGGGATTCTAACACACTCTGGACTGGGAATCAATTCATGGTCCTTTCCACGTGTATTAGACATCCTGATACTGGCACCACTAGGACTTTGTATACAGCTAGAAGCTATTCATCCAGGACCATGCAAAAAGCGGGGTGATGGAGAGAAGTGCACAGCAGTTGAAGTCAGAATATAAGACAGGGGACCACACCTTCTTTTACCCTGTGAATCTCAGATGAGTGGTGGCAGCTGGGGCAGAGCCATCCAGAGCTGCTTGGATTTTCATGGGAGCCTCTTGGTGTGACTTGACTGGGCACCTAGAGTCTTTTGGGCAGAATGGTAAATGAGTCCACCCTGCCCCATCCTTTCTGGCTGCCAACCCTGTGAGATTGAGCATCAAACGGCTTATCTTTATCTGTACAAGATATCAGAGTTATCTGCTGAGAGAGGAGGGTGTAAGCTGGGAAAAAGGTAATGCTTAGTGGGGTCCATGGATCAGGCAGGGCAAAAAAAACATATCATTAGGCCAGATCCAGAATTTCCAAATCAAAATCCACAACAAATTCCAAATGTAATATGTATAACAAGATTAAAATGTGTTGGTAGCACTCTGCAGTATGTTACAGGACTTTTAATATATGCCTTAATAAAGATGGAATAGATTATACTGAATTTGCATTATGTCTTTTCTGAATACATATTTGGCCATGATTATTTTCCTGCTGACTCATTACAGATTTGCCATGGATTTGTGGCAAATCCACAATGTGAGGTTTGGACACAGCCTAAACTGGTAGGGGTTCCCCAAGAACTTTTTTTCAGGGGGTTCCCCAACACTAAAAATGTTTAGCCGTTTCCATAACGGAGAGAACAATGTACATACGGAAGAATAAGTCTCCACATCATCTCCTCCTATATGTGACCACTCTCTGCCACATCATGTTGCTGAACGGAAGTCAGAGTATGTCAGCTTTCCTAATAAATAAAAGTCTCAAATGTGGAACCTCCCTATCGGACATTTATGGTACAGTAGTGAACAGTGCTTTGGTTTAATGTTTTCCTCAAAAATGTAGAATGTCTGGGTTAAGGATTCCGGCAATGCTAAAGTTTTCAGTTGCTCCCCTGAATCAAAATATTTCTTAGCTTCAAATAGGTCTTCAATAAATCATGAGCATGATGAGGACATCTGGAATGTCTTTTATCTATATTGAACTTACATGTGAGGAGCTGTGTGCTTCTCTGTTAAATGTCAACAAAATATTCAATGAGCAAAAAACAAATGGGTCATGTCAAATGTCAGAACCGCGGAAAAAGATTGTATTCTACCCAGTGGCAAGCTGCAGCTTCAGAATAGGTCATGTCATATGAAGATATGCCAGATGTTGGAATAGGTCATGGGAATGGATGCTTGCTATGGTACATTCTTAAATCCAAATATAAGGATATTGTGACTTTGGGAGACTAGTTGTTCAAGTGATAGTTTATGTCAAACAAAGACACCAATTCCATTGACTTTTTAGCTATTATTGTGTGAGATCCTGACCCATCTCGACAATGCTCTGGTATTTTCATGGTCCATTCAAACCTAGGATAGTAATAAAATCTTGTGTTTCCAATCGTATAAGGTAAGGAAAAGGCCAAAGAACTCTGAAGAAAACGGTGTGCAGAATGGGTGCAATGGGCCTCTTACCGAATTGAGCTGATCTTCAATGTTAAAAAGGTTTAGCTAACTAAATTAGAATATCATCAAAAAGTTAATTTGTTTCAGTAATTCAATTCAAGAAGTGAAATTCATATATCATATGGATTCATCACACACAGAGTGATCTATTTCAAGTGTTTATTTATTCTAATGTTCATGATTATGGCTTATAGCTAGAGAAAACCCAAAAGTCAGTATCTCAGAAAATTGTGAAAAAGTTCAATATTGTAAACTCATGGTATCACACTCTAATCAGCTAATCATAATCAACACAAAACACCTGCAAACATTTCCTAAGCCTTTAAATGGTCCCTCAGTTTGGTTCAGTAGGCTACATAATCATGGGGAAGACTGCTGACCTGACAGTTGTCCAGAAGACAGCCACTGATACTCTGCACATGGAGGGGAAGCCACAAGAGGTCATTTCTAAAGAAGTTGGCTATTTACAGAGTGCTGTATCCAAGCATATTAATGGAAAGCTCAGTTGGATTGTTAAGAAATAACCTTTCAATATTTTGGTGGAGATTCAGAAGAAGTGGACTGCAGCTGCATTCAGTGCTTCAAGAGAAACCACACACAGACATATCCAGCACATGGGCTACAACTGTCCAATTCCTTGTTTGAAGCCATTCATGACCCAGAGACAACGTCAGAAGAGTCTTATCTGGGCTAAGGACAAAAAAGGCCTGGACTCTTGCTCAGTCGTCATAAGTCCGTTTTTCAGATGAAAGTAAATTTTACATTTAATTTGTAAATCAAGGTCCCAGAGTATGGAGGAACAGAATCCAAATTGCTTGAGGTCCAGTGTGAAGTTTCCACAGTTAGTGATGGTTTATGGAGCCTTGTCATCTGCATGTGTTGGTTCACTGTGTTATATCAAGTTCAAAGTCAGAACAGCCGTCTACCAGGAAATTTTACAGCCCTTCATGCTTCCCTCTGCTGACAAGCTTTATAGAGATGTTGATTTGATTCTCCAGCGGGACTTGACACCTACCCACACTACCAAAAGTACCGATACCTGCTTGATTGGTCAGCAAAATCTTCTTACCTAAACACCATAGAGAATCTATGCGGTATTGTCAAGAGGAAGATGAGAGACAATCAGACCCAACAATGAAGATAAGCTGAAGGCCGCTATCAAAGCAACCTGAGCTTCCATAACACCTCAGCAGTGCCACAGGCTTATCGCCTCCGTGCCACGTCGCATTAATGCAGTAATTCATGCAAAAGTAGCCCCCAACCAGGTAGTAAGTACTGGACAGACTTTTCAGCAGGCCAACATTTCTGTATTCAAAATATATATTTTTAATTGGTCTTATATAATATTCTAATTTTCTGATATACTGACTGTTGGGTCTTCATTAGTTGTAAGCCATAATCATCAACATTCAAAGAAATGCTTGAAATAGATCACTCTGTGTGTAATGAAGCTATAGAATATATGAGCATCTCTGCTAGGCGGAGGCTTCTGCCTAGTAGTGAGCCCGGTGACGTTACCGGCACTAATGGGCAGGCTTTACTGCTGCCCTAGCCTGTAAGAATGTAAACAAAAAAGCCTTTTTCCTGCGTGATACAGCACAGGGCAAGGCAGAGTACTGACACGTGACATGTTCCAATGCTCATCTCAGAGGGGCTACCTGGGTGGAGAAGGGGATATGTCCGGGTTCAGCTCTGATACATCTCACACATCTGCCCTTTCTTCAATGTGGAAATAGTCAAAACTACAATTGTTGCTCATATGTATTCTCACCTTCAAGCTCATTTAATAATGGGTCTTCTTCTACATTATCTTTGTACAAAAAAATAGTTGTACCATTGTACAATCCAGCACTTTTGTCTTTTGTGCCACCTCTTAGATTGTAAGCTCTTGGAGACAGAACTCTTGTTGCCCATGTTTGTCACTTTGTAATGCTCGATTTTGTTTGCACACGGATCTTCTGAATTGTACAGCAGAGGAGAATATGGTGTCACTACATAAAGAAAGATTATTATCACTACTCAGGGAAAGTTCTGGTTGCTTTAGTGGAGGCACCAAGACAGTTTTTTTCACAGCATAATGTAAAATATTTACCAACATCAAATTTCAAATACAGATACTAAAACTTCTTCTGACTCCTTTATTATCCACCAACATGACCACAGCTTAAGAAAAAAATCATTTAAGCTTTTATAACATTGTCATTAAATGGAAATTAAGATAGCTAGTTTGGTGGAATATGAGTGAGTCAACCCATGTACCCAGGTGCCTACACATAAAGTAACTTTTATAGACCAAACTACCATAACTCTATAGCACATGGGAGTTATAATTTTTTTTGTTCAGTCCAGACATCTGCAGGTCTCAAATGAGAGGTACTGAAATATCTGTATTCTTAATGGCCCCTTCTCAAGCCTATGCTATACCACGCACGCCAACAAAGTGTGAAACAGATGGGGCAGTTCATTAAAACATCATACACTCCGTAGGAAAATGGGTTTGATTTATTGTATTTTTAGAGCTTTGAGTCTGGCGTATAAATTATTTGAATCAGGGAGTAAAACCAGCATGTGTTGTGACTGTGGAGTTTTTTAACGCCTTCTCTGCAGGAATCCAATCCACTGCAAGAGGAATCTTCTTTTTTTCACATAAGGTGGTAGGAACAGACAGAATATTCTAGAAGAAGGCTTAGGTAAGTTGATAGTGTGGTACAGATGTGTTCTCCTCTAAGTTTCTTGTTGGCTTGGCAAATCCCCAGAGGAGTGAGAAGAGATGACAAGCTTTGAAAAAAATAAAAAATACATAGTTTTAAGTACTCTGTTAAGAGATGATAATGCTATATGTGTGTGGACAACTGGTGGTGATGCAAATGCTGCCTGTGGAGGGTTTTGCTAGCAAGTCACAACAACATGTTGAATTTGAATAGTCAGAAGTTGGAATTCTTAATTAAATTAATGGAAAGGTAAGGGTGGACACATGTTGATTTTAGTTTTTTAATCTACACAGTTAACCACATCAGCCCCCCTAGCTTAAACACCCTTAATGACCAGGCCACTTTTTACTATTCTGCACTACACTACTTTCACCGTTTATTGCTCCGTCATACAACTTACCACCCAAATGAATTTTTACCTCCTTTTCTTCTCACTAATAGAGCTTTCATTTGGTGGTATTTCATTGCTGCTGACATTTTTACTTTTTTTGCTATTAATCAAAAATGACCGAAATTTTAGCAAAAAAATGACATTTTTCACTTTCGGTCGGAATTTTTTTTTTTACATACATTTCTATATAAATTTTTCTCTAAATATATTTTTCTACATGTCTTTGATAAAAAAAAATCCAATAAGTGTATATTTATTGGTTTGGGTAAAAGTTATAGCGTTTACAAACTATGGTGCAAAAAAGTGAATTTCTGCATTTTGAAGCAACTCTGACTTTCTGAGCGCCTGTCATGTTTCTTCAGGTGCTAGAATGCCAGGATAGTATAAATACCCCCCAAATGACACCATTTTAGAAAGAAGACACCCCAAAGTATTTGCGGAGGGGCATCGTGAGTTTATGTATCATTTTTTTTTCACAAGTTAGAAGAATATGACACTTTCTGAGGAAAAATAATAATAAAGTTTCAATTTCTGCTAACTTCTGGCAAAAAAAAATAAAAATTTCCCACGGACTCACTATGCCCTTCAGTGAATACCTTGGGGCAGTGATGGGCAACATGCGGCTCTCCAGCTGTTGCTAAACTACAACTCCCACCATGCCCTGCAGTAGGTTGATAGCTATAGACAGGCTTTGCATGCTGGGAGTTGTAGTTCTGCAACAGCTGGAGAGCCGCACGTTGCCCATCACTGCCTTGGGGTGTCTACTTTCCAAAATGGGGTCATTTGTGGGGTGTGTTTACTGTTATGGCATTTTGGGTGGGACTAAATTGTGAGCAGCCCTGTAAAGCCTAAAGGTACTCGTTGGACTTCACGCCCCTTTACGCACCTAGGCTGCAAAAAAGTGGCACACATGTGGTATCTCTGTACTCAGAAGAAGTAGGGCAATGTGTTTTGGGGTGTATTTTTACATATACCCATACTGTGTGTGAGAAATATCTCTGTAAACTGACAACTTTGTATAAAAAAATTTAAAAAGTTGTCATTTACAGAGATATTTCTCACACCCAGCATATGTAAAAATACACCCCAAAACACTTTACCCTACTTCTCCTGAGTACGGTGATACCACATGAGTGACATTTCTTTGCAGCCAAGATGCGCAAAGGGGCCCAAATTCCTATGAGTACCTTTAGGATTTCACTGGCATTTTTACACATTTGGATTTCAGACTTCTCACGCTTTAGAGACCCCTAAAATGCCAGGGCAGTATAAATACCCCACAAGTTACCCCATTTTAGAAAGTAGACACCCCAAGGTATTCCGTGAGGGGTATGGTGAGTTCATGTAAAATTTTATTTTTTGTCAGGAACATCCCGGCCGCCCACAGGACGCATCCCTGCATTCGGCGGTCAGGATGAGGTTAAACAAGGTTGTATAGAGAGTCATAGCTAAGCTTTCCTTCATCTGAGTCAGATTTAGTCCCCTTCAATAGTCATGGAATGGATTTATATACCTTGCCCAAAGCAGTGGCTTGACGGTGTCCATTTTAGCCTTTCCCCTCATCTGGCCAATGCCTGAGATGATTTCATTCTAAAAGAAGCTAATAGAATTTACCATAGATATATGACTAGTATATCCAGCAACATACACACACAAAAGTGTTTGCATGGTAGCCATAGACCTTGTGAAGGACCCTTGCGAAATGTTGGGTTGCTGCAAAACTCGGCTTGTAGTTGTACCTCAGGTAGATACGTATGTAAATGATTAAACACTGGGGATCACATTTATTAAGACGACTAAGACGCCGGTCTTAATTGTTCCTGTGCTGCTGAAGGAAGCTCCAAAGTTATGTGGAGGTGTAGGCCTCTACATTACTAGCATTATTAGGTTGCTCCGGCAGGACATGCAACAATCTAAAATCTACGCCAGTTCCCTTACTGGCAAAGATTTAAGTGATTTTGTATGCCGACAACTGGCATACAGAAATACAGAATGATAAATCAGACCGTGCTCCCGTCCCGCCCTCTTCCCTGCCTTTGCCATGCCCAATTTTTTAGGCCCTGAATGAAAGGAGACTGGTAAGTCCATGAAAGGCAGTATCTGTAATGTTAGGGACCCTTGTGCGGAAGCCGCCGTGACGTGGTACTTGGGCCCGACATACTTTTGATCAAAAATGTGCGCTAAGAGCTTCCTTCATTCAATGTTTTTGGAATGAGCCCCTTTTCTTATTTTTTGCTATCAGTTTATGATGTATTGTGCAGCCATCTTTTAACCAACCTTGTTTGCCTCATGGCTATGCACTTGTGAGTGTAGATCTATATTTTCTAAGTCTGAACTCTGTCTTATAGCCTTTTTTTAGGCCTGTCGGGAAAGTGGTGTTAATGGGGAAAAAATTTGCGACTGATATACTCCACAAAAGTGGCATTTATCAGTACATAAATAGGCCCCTGGGTCTTGCCACAAGAGGGTGTAAGTGCTTCCCCTGCTTACTTCAGAGGCTACATTTGGGTAGTGTACTTCTAGGTGAGAGATTGTAGACTGCTAGACAAGCCTCAATGATGCATTTAAAGACATTTTGTCCTATTCACATGAGAAGGGCACATCATTGAACTGAGGTAGAGATGATAGCAATTGATGAGTGTCATTTGACAAATTTTCAAAGAAATGCAGTTCTACCTGAATTAAAAGTATTGATTTTCCAGGAAAGTCTTTGCCATATTGCAACACTTCTTTTGCCTTCCCGGTGTCCAGAATTATTGCTAATCGAGCATTTATGGAACCAACTAGGACGCCAAGTTTGGGAACCTATGGATCTACAGGCCCAGCTACCACATCTCTGGCAAATGTTCTGCAGGATACCATAGAGAACTTTTATGCCTCTATGCCCAACCGTATCTCGTACAGGCTAGTAGTGGCATACAGAGTACTAGAGCTTTCTATTGTGCAGTTTTCGCCAATAATATAATGTGTAAGAAAGAAGGCCATCACTAGCAGATTAGAGGGGATCTGATTCCCGGAAGCCCTGTGAACAGCTGAAGGGGTAATACACTCAATAAATCAAACAAAGCCAATATCAGCCACAGGCGTTACCAAAGGTATACAGCTGTGTCTGGCAAATGGAGAGAAGGTTGATTTTGCTGAAGCAGCACAACCCCATTTAGTCTTTTGAATTGGTTCTCGAGGTCAGATCTAGTGATTAGTGTTGAGCGCGAATATTCGAATCGCGATTTTTTAATCGTGAATAACGCAACTTCGAGATTTCGCGAATATTTAGCATATAGTGCTATATATTCCTAATTTCAATATTTTTGATTTTTTTCCATCTGAAAACATGATTCCTTCCTGCTTCTTGCTTGTGGGCCAATGAGAAGGCAGCAATGTCAAGTTCGCAACAATACTTAGTGCACCAATCAGTAATATGTAGCCAGACCTGCTAAAATGTGAAGTTGCACGCAGTGCGAAAATCACGATTGTGAAAATCCGAAATATTTTGTGTAGGTGTCTTTTGTTTTATGGAGATCGGAAGGAAGAAGCGTTTGTTATTTTTGAGATTTATTGCGGTGTTCAGTCCAGGGTTGCCAACCAGGGTTTTTTTTTTTGCTGGACAACTTATCCAAAAATCATGGACAGCCAACACTGTTTTTTACAGACAAATTGGAAAACCATAATGAATAACAAAGAGTACTCCATGTCTATAGCTCAATATACTGGGGAGAACTCATTACCAGCATTTACTGTGAGCTGATAATTACCACCAAAATAATCTAGTCAAGTTCCACCAGCCTCAAAAAAAATTATTTTATTTCACGGGCACAGAAAAAAAGTCAGCTATGAGCTTATGAGCTTATTTGATTTTTGCCTCCTTAATTCTTTTAGACCCTTAGATACAATATATTTTTGCCTTTTTTTTTATTAGGCTAAAGCAGCAATGAAATTAGAGAACCTTAGTCCCCTTTCACACGAGAGAGTTTTCCGCGCAGGTCGCGGATGCAACACGGACAGCAAAAAACGGACACAGGGACCCAACACGGATCCTTCACGGACAGCTTCGGGGATGCATCACTGACCACCTGCTCACGGATTTGAGCACTGACGTGTGAATGAGGCTTAAGGCAACCAAATAGCATTCACTTGAGTGGAGTTGCATTGCGTTTCACTTCACAGTAGACAGATAGTGAAAAAATGCAGACGGTGCCCAGCCCCTTTTCACATTTTTGGCAGGGGTTCCTGTGGTTGGATTCCTACCAATTAACAGGTGATAGTGTAACCTAGTAAGAAAGATTGGTACATAAACTGAAGCAATTCTTCTTGTAGAAAAAAATCAAGCGTACTGTTATTTACCAGACACTGCAACATTTCGACTAGAAATGAGAAAATGTTTCCAATATTTGTTTCAGGTCCGATTCCTTCAAATCGGCTGTCCGATTTGATTTAGTCCAAATAACTGTAGTTTAACTTGAAAGTGCCCCAATTGCCCTAAAAAAGCTGTGTATGTTCTCTTAGTACTGTATCAAACCCTTTCCAAGTTCCTCAAAGAGCAACTGTCAGCATTATCAATCCTAATAAAGTGTTTATCTCTGTATGGCACACCATTCCAGAGAAAACTACATTTTTTCATAATATGCTAATTAGTTACTTGAAGCATTGAGGGGCCATACGGAGCTATTGGAGCACCAGTTTGTGGACACCCTGCAGTTTTAACAACCCCTTCATCCCCTGGATTGACAAGACTGGATAAGACTGGAAAAGAGGGTGCGGGAGTAGCTACGGTGTAGGGTCATTCACAAATGGGTGCTTCAAGGGCTTTGGCCGAACCCACATTGCTCCAACTAGCTAATAATAAATGCAGTTCTCTCTGGAATGGAGCACCATACAGACATAATGAAGGTGATGTTTTAATCAGCATGATCAACCCTTCCAGACAATGTGCCTGGGTTAATCTTGCTAACAGAGTCTCTTTAACCTAAGACAGCATTAATAATGGCAAAGTGAAAACCACTTATATGGCTAAGCAGGCTCGGACTGGCCCACCGGGGAGGCGGGGGATTCCTCTGTGGGCCCCCAGTCTTCTGTGCCCGGAGATAAGATGGAGGAGTAATTATTTCTCCTTTCTCAGGAGAGATAATTATGGTAGCCACTAGATGGCAGTATAGCACAGTGATAAAGCCTCCTGCTGATGTAAATTGTACAGGAGGCCCCACAGTATCTTCTAAAACTCCCGGGCTGCTGGCAGTGAAGGAGGCGAGAAGGTGTCTTCCTCCTCGTGTCCTCCCTGCTGTCAGGAAACTGTGGCTGCTGGAGAGAAGGACTCCTCTGCCGGATACAGTCACCTGATATATGAAGGAAGCCTTAGGCCAGGTTCACATCACTGTTCCATTTTCCGTTCCATCAGAAGAAGAGACAAATAAACAAAACTCAGATCCTGCATTTTAAGCATCCGTTATGCTCAGTTACGCACATTTTGCATCCTTTTTAGCCATATCTGTCTGATATCTGTTTTTTTTTTTATGTAGAAAAGGTTCTGCACAAAGTTTTTTTTTGTTACTGTCTAAATTTTGTTACTGTCTAAAATAACGTATCTCAGACAGAAATGGCTAAAATGGATGCAAAATTTGCATAAATGAGCATAACAGATGCTTAAAATACAGGATCTGTTTTATTGCTTTTTTTTTCTTCTTATGACGGATCAGTAGAACAGAAACTTAATAGTAATGTCAACGCGGGCTTAGATGGTAGTGCTATATAGTAAATTATACCTACTAATGTCACCCCTTGTGTACATGTTGTTTCATAAGCACACCCCAGGTTATCAAAAACACTAGTAATGTGTAATGTACCTACAGTTCAGGGGTGAGGGAGGGGAGAGGCTGGGGTAGAAGGTTGGAGGGACCAGGGATTGTTAGTCAGCAGGGCTTGGAAAGGACCATGGGGGCCCAATTCAGATTCCTGCTATGGGGCCCAATAAATTCTATATATGCCTCTGCTTGTCTGTAATGCCGACAATAATAGGACATGTTCTATAATTTTGTGGAATGGACATGTGGACATACAGACACGGAATGCACATGGAGCAATTTCCGTTTTTTTGCGGCCCCATTGAAGTGAATGGTTTCACATATAGGCCACAAAAAAAAAAAAAATGGTACGGACACGGAAAAAAAAAAGTTTTTATGCAGGAGCCCTAAGGTGGGCCACCAGAATCAGTTACACTAGTGGGCCCTAGGTACCCCAGTCCGACACTGTGGCTAAGATCCAATGCATGGTAGCCAGTGGTAACAGAAAGCCTGTTTAATAACACACTGTACTGTTGTGTTTTTTGTTTTTTTAAACTGTCCAAAAATTATCCCTTTTTTTGTGGCAGATTCCTTCTTCTTTGTCTTTTAATCTGTAATATGCTAGTGGTGATTCATGCAAGATAAGTCACAAAAGTTTCAGGTACACAAAATTTGATTTGTGTAGAATGTGTAACAGTCATAGAGGAAAGAGATCCAGCCCACCCAGTGATTTGCCGTGCACGGAGATGGCCCAAGTATGCCAACAGAAACAGGATAAATGTTCAAATTTATTCTGTAGAATGTGTAGTCCTTCTCAAACCCTAGTAAGATGCTACGAGTTACCAAAAATGGAAATCCCTTGTCCATAGATGTAAAGATTAGTCTACAATCTGGTAACTATTGCTGTGCAAAATTTATACAAAAGCGATTAAAAAATATCTCTATGCCAAATTAACTGTAAATCTTCTGATGCTTTGTTTTGACTGTGGATATGGTATTTGATGCATGTATGACATCAGATTGACCCTTATGTATCTCCACATGCACCAGATTTTATATGTTGCTTTTTCTGTCACAACCTGTGGGGCCTTCATGTAGAAAGCTTGGGCTTATGGATGAGCCCTAAGTGTAATGTTTTATACATCAGAGCCAACTTAAAGGAGATGTCCAGCTCTTTGAACAGTGAGTGGCGGCAGTGGTCATACATTATGTAGGCATGTCATTAATAGAACCATGTGAGTATAGACTGTCGGGACTAGAAAGGTAAATATAACTTTTGGTAAAAAATTTAAGAAACTGGCAAACCATTGATCAGTTATGTGGATGTAATCCTTCTGAACTCAAGGTACACACATGACTAAGCAACATTACGTGATGCTGTGAAGTCACCATTGTGTTTAGGAACAACAAAGCCATTTCTTATTGTGTCTCCATCATTGTATACATATAACAGTTATGAGGGTGTCAACCCCTATTTATTGCTGCATTTTATTCTATTGCTTCTCATTGGTTACTAAAGTTCAAATGTTCAGAAAATACAACAATGTTCCAAACCTCCAACCAGATGCTGCCATAAGCTCTAGAGTTTCAAAAGCATTATAGTTTGTATACAAGGTCGGGGAATGTATGAAATATTGTTTTTAATATTATTTTTGTCAAGGTGATAGATGATGTACAGCAGACTGAGCCATTCATCACCACTAGCAGTCTCTCTACAGTACCAGAACAGTTTGAAGATCCACCAATGTCTCTGCTTTTACTTCTGAAAATCTGTTGCAGAACCTTCAATGAGATATGTACCTTTTCATAATCGAAGATAATTGGTTATTTTATAATATAAATCTATCTATCTATCTATCTATCTATCTATCTATCTATCTATCTATCTACCTATGGTATACTGTATCTATCCATTTTTTTAAATTTAACTAGCAGTAGATTTATTTATTATTGCTGCTGTATTTATTATTGCTGCATTAAAATAGTAAAAAACTGTAAAGAAAGCACAATAGAAATGTATATACAAATGTATATAAAATATATGCAAAGGGTTTTACAAAAGATGCAAATCGATCTATGTCTCTCTCTAGGATGCAATTTTCCTAAATGACCACAGACATGCTGATCTTTTTCCCATATATCTGCATTGCCCAATTAGCAGGGTGCAGTCCTAGATCTAATAGCCAGTCGGTCTTATAAATGTGGTGGGTATCAGAAGCAGTTAACCCTAACAACATGAAGCAAAGTCCGAAGCCAAAATCATGTGTTACTATTACTGTTTCATTCCAAACATGGCCTTTATGGCCATCAACCTTCTGCAGCAATGTAATGCAATGGAAAAGAGTTGTTTCTAGTCCTACTTGGAAGCAGCACATAAAAAACAGTCATAATCACTCTAGCTTGCTTACTTGCAGACTCAATGACTGGGATCAGGTAGGAGGGCCAATCTGAATTTGGAAATTTTCCAAAAATTCAGGCCAAACAGAAATCTGCATTTTTGGCAATTTTCAGATCTGAAGACAGGAAAGATAAAAAAGGATGATCACATGACCCTAAGTGTTGTTTGTGTATACAGTCAACAACCGTCTGATGATCGAGTGGCTCTAAGATCAACCGTTCAATCCCTCAGATGCTGAGATAAATGGCAACAGCGACATCTGAACTGTTTGACAGAGGAGGGGAGAACCCTGTGATCGAACACCCCTTCTGAAGGACCCCTGGCCGGTGATGCTACTAATTCCAGTGAAATAGCTACACACAGCAGTACCGAATACATAGAAAAATCAATTGCAATGATCTTTTTTAAACTGTTAAAATATTCCAAAACTGTTAAAAGTAGAAATAATCTTAAAATAAAAAACAAAAACTAAACATAATTGCTATAATGTCCAGTCTACTGAAATTGATTAACATGATTTATCCCACACAATGAAATTGCTAATGTCAGAATTGCTGTTGTTTGGTGACCCTGTCTCTCCAAAAAAACGGATTTAAAATAATCAAAACATTTCAGTTCCAAAATAGAAGCAAATGAGCTCTTAACAAGCTCTCCTCCTAATGAAACCAGATGTAAGGCAACTATCCTATCCTAGTCAATTTTCGACCCTTTAAATAGGTCTTGAGACATGACTCGGATATTAAATAAGCCAGCATCTCATCTGTAGACAGCTGTTTTGCCCCTCATTAGTGCAGAGCAGAGTACTGGCTGGGTTAGAGGCCTAAGTCAGGATTTCGGGGGTAATATCTCCCTTAATTGGCGTGAGGGGACTCATAGGCCATACATGCTCCTCTTGAATTCTGAAAAAGTTCAGTTCGGGCCTAATCAAAGTTGCTCCAATTGCCCTGAAAGATGGTAGCCTCTTAGGACTCATAATGTTTAGGAAAGCTTGTTATCTCTTTATGTTTTTTTTTTTTCCTTACCCAAGCTTTGGAACACAATGGCAGCAATAGTAAATGAAGTCTAAGTGACACTGACATACATAGGTATGGGTAAATGCACGTTTGACGCCGTTAACATACAGTATATTTAAAAATGCACTGCACCAGCACATGTGTTATGCTTTTTCATATTCTAAAGCTTACAAACATTGTTCCTTATAAGGAGAAGATGATGTTTAAACACACATACTGTTCTCGATAGAAAAAACATAATAATAAAAAAAGGGACTTGTTGAGGGACCAAGCATCCAAAAATCATGCCTTGACAGGGTTGGAATACCTGCCAATACGACACACACAAGTGTTAATTGTCAGAAGAAAAGGTTGCTCATTGAATGAACCTAAAAAAATTCTCCATTTTAATTGGGAGAAGAAGCAGTACAGTGTTGATGTAGAAAGGGTACGGTATGGATATGCTGACATGCGGCTGCAATAGTAGCAGCAACAGAAGCACCATAACATGGAACATACAAGGCAGTAGGTCGGTTATCTATGGGCAGTGGTAGTAATAGTGGTAGTAGTTATGGTAATGATGGTAGTGGTAGCAGTGGCAGATGCTTTGCATTTATAGCTTTGGCATTAGGGAATTATCAGCGAGGAGCAGAAGTAGCTGAGGCATACAAAACATGATGGTAGGCAGGCCACAGCAGTGGCATGATGGTGGCAGTGACATGATAGAAGCAGCAGCAGCAGCGGTACAGAAAGTGATGGTAGTTAGGTTCAGGCAGTGGCATAATGAAGGCAGCAGCAGTAGCCATATAGAACGTGATGGTAAGCAGGTCGCAGCAGTGTCATGATTGGGGCAGACAGGAGGGCAGGCAGACAGCAACAATAGCAAAATGGTGCACCGCCAGCAAGGCAACATCTTTTCATCGGAATCAGCTGGAGGACTGTGAAAATCCTCCTGAATCCAAGCTTGGTTAATTTTCTCAAAAGTGATTTTTTGGACACTGGCGATGGCCAACATGGTCCATTTGGGTGTCACCATATCCCCTGTGGCGCTGAAAAGCATCTCTGAGATGACACTGGAGGCTGGGCAAAAAATAAAAAAGAGAGCGTGCTATGTCAGTTTGCGCCACTGTTTCAGTCTGCCTACCCAAAAATCCACGAGGTCAGGGAACAAACAGGGTGTGCACCAGAGACTGGCCAGAGTTTAGGTAGGCCTGAACCTGGGCATTGAGGCAGGAGCTGTCGGCTCACTGACTGGCCTCAGCCAGGTGTGGCATGAGGAAAAACTGCCCAATCATGTTAAGGAGACTGAAATGGCTGCTGCGCTGCTACTGCTGCTGCTCATGGCTGCAGGAGGGTGCTGACTCTGCGAGGGTCCTCTCTTTCAGACATGCTGGCAGCAGGCATTTGCCAGCTGTAAGCTACGGCAAGCTATGTACATAGAGTAGAGTTTCCTGGTGATAACATAAATTGGCCTATCTTTCTGGGAAAGGAAAACATTCCCCCATTTTGGCTTTTTTAGCAAGGGTCTAAAAGCATGGCTATTCAAAAATTATCAGACTGATTGATGTCAACGATACATCTGTCACTGCATAAGAAAGCATACAGGTCGCCATTCTGGCCAGCGTGCCCAAGGAGCCAGTTCTTTCCCACTCAGTTCCCTACTGAGATGATTTGGTGTGTTGACCGATGTTATCCTTATCATCGTCCTCTTGCTCCTCCTCCTCTTGCATTGGCAGCTCCTCATCCTCATCTTTATTTTTCTCCTCCATCATGGCAGATTCCCTTTTTGTGTCCCCAACATCTAAAGGACGGACAGCAAGATGCGTCAGCAAGACTGCTGTGGTCCCCTGCTGCATGAGCATCAGCGTCTGTTCTAAGATAAATATAAGAGGGATGACATTGTTAATACCGAAGTTGTCCCTACTGAGAAACTTTGTGGTCTCTTTGAAGGCTTCAGCACCTGTCAGACATCTCACATGAGCTGCCACTGCCTGACCTCAAAGCAACACATGCTCCCTGCTGCTGAGGCTGTCTTGACAAAATTGTTCACGGCTTTCTGCTGCTCGTACAGAAGCTCAAGTATGTGCAATATTGAATTACAGCGAGTTGGCATATCATGGATTAGGCGGTGTAGTGGCAGGCCTTTCTGTCGCTGTAGATCCTGGAGAGCATTTCATGCCATGTAAGAGTGGCTGAAATGCTTGGACAGTCTTCTGGACTTTTCCAGCACCTTGTGCAAGTCAGTGTACCACTAGGGTTGATGACGTGTGCCATGCAAGGAGCATATGTTATTTTGCCTTGGTTCAGGGAGGTAAGGATGTTGCACTCATGTGATCCAATAGAGCTGTGGTGCCTATGTTTGTGTTTCCCTGCCCACGTCTTATTTTGCTCTTGCACAGCTTTTGCAAGTCAATGCTCTTGTCCTCCAGCAGTGTGGAGAAAAAATGCCATGTGGGAGATACTCATGCAGCAGAGGTAGAGGCAGCCGAGCTCAGCTCAGCTCTGGCAGGTTTTGGGCCTAATCCACGCACAGTGCCAGTGGCATGCCAAAGCAGACATGGCCTTGGCCTCTGTTCTTTGTTGGTGCCGCCATCACCCTCCTCCTCTGATGTTGCCTCCTCCAAAGCACCCCCATCTGGCTCCCAGGTCCTGAAGAGCACACAATTGTCATTGAAATCCTCACCCTCTTTTGCTTCTATGAGACTATGGGATATCATAGTGGGTTATTTGGCCCTGCCTCCCCGCTCTGCCCTGACTGCCACTGTCTGCAGCTATGCTTGGGGTCTGCAGCCTCTTTCTCTAGCTCCTCCTTAGGACAGTACAAACGCTGACTGCTCCTCACGCAAGTCGTCAATAAGGAGACTCTCTTGACTATCTGCCATCGGATGTGGTGGCACTTCTTAGGAAAAAGGAAGGTGCCCTCTTGAAATGGGCAGTTAAGGCTAGTTTCACACTAGTGGAAGCCTTCTCCAGCAGGCTGTTTCGGCGGGTCCGCTCCGGCCCCATTGACTGTAATGGGGGTGGGCCAGAGCTCCGGCGGCAGCACAGCAAACATGCCGAGAGGTGCTCTCAATAAAACTACGTGCTGCCGCATTAGCCTGCCGGAGAAGGCTGCTGCTAGTGTGAAACTGAATGGGGCTCCTGAAGGCTATAAGGAGGAGGATCAGTAGGAAACAGTGACCCCTGGCTCCATGGCACAGTGTGGGACTCTGAAGACACCTCCACATCATCCTGCTGCAATACTGAGAGGAGAAGTGAGCCATCCAATCCACAATCTCATCCTCTTTCTCCTCAACTATAATGTTGTGCCTTTCCAAAGCCAGCAGTGGCAACTGCAGCAGCCTACTACTACTTCTAGCCAGATAGTTGGTGCAGCTACTACCCACATTCTGGTGCTGGGTCTTTTGTTTGGAACCCTTCTGTAGCCTAGACATATTTGGGCCTCTCAGATGATGTTGTGCACTACCCTGTGTATTGCTGTAGTAATCAAGTATATATCAAGTATACTAGTTTGAATATAAATAACAACCCCACCCCCCACCCCAAAAAAAAAAAAAAACTTATAAAATAAAAATGTGAATGTGTGAATAAAGGAAAATGGATTTGGGCTTAAATTCGTTATCACTCCCAGATACTTTTGTGTGCTAACCTGTCTATTGGTGTTTTTCCCCGATATGCTTGAATAATTAAATTGAACAAATCCCCAAAAAATAAAATTTCCACCCTGTGGAGAAATAAATGACTAACAGATGATTAAGAGCCAGGTCTCATGCTCAATTTTACATTAACACTAGCCTGTTTATGGTTGTACTGGTAACCTATATGCGGGTTTAATTAAACTGAACAATCCCAAAACAAAATTAACTTGCAACTGTGTGGAAATAGAATTCACTGAAATGGACGATTAAGGCTTGACGCTCTAACTCCCATTAATACTCACTGGAAGATTGCTACATTACCCCTTATATTGCTGCAGTAATCATGTATATATCCTGGTTTAATTAAATTGAACAAGTCCCCCAAAAAATATAATTTCAAGCATGTGTAAACCAAATATATACAGAAAAGGACGATTGAGGCCTGACCCTTAATATCGTGTTAACAATCACAGGTAGTTTGTTACCCTAGCATGTGTATTGGTGTACTGATAACCTGGTTTAATTAAATCAAAATTGACCCTGCCCCCAAAAAAAAAAAAAAAAATAATTCAATTTTAACTTTGTGGAAATGGAATTCACAGAAACGGACAATTGAGGCCTGACGCTCAATTTCTCATTATCCCTCACAAGTAGAATGCTGCCCTATCCTGTGTCTTTAAGTATTCATATATTCAGTAAGTGTTAGTTCAATTAAATTTAACAAAACAACTGAAAGGTGGCATGAAGCAGTGTGTACTCAACCCAAATGCAGTTGTGTATGTGTATATGTGTATATATATGTGTATATATATATATATATATATATATACACAGGGGAGCAGATCCTGCACTGGTGGCCCATTGCTAATGGCGATCCCCAGCAAAAATGCATATGGTGGAGGATGTCCGCAGCGGGCCAGTGGAAGATGCCCGCTGCGGACCATCAATTAATTTTAACAATTACAAAAAAATGTAATTCCAACTGTGTGGATATGGAATTCACAGAAACTGACAATTAAGGCTTGACGCTCAATTTAATGTTAACACTCACAGGTAGATTGCTGCATATCTTTGTGCATTGCTGCAGTAATCATGTATATATGCTGGTTAATGAAATTGAATATTCCCCCCCAAAAAATTATTTCAAATTATTTTATGGCTAATCTAAAGTCTGATCAGGATTGGAGGTCTGATTGGGGGGGTCGGATCTGAGGTCTTAAAATTTAGCGGTATGATTGGTGGCTCTAATACAGATTGGGGGTCTGATAAAGGTCTAATAAAGATTGCGGGTCCTAGAGGGGGACTGATCTGAGGTCTGATAAAGGTTGGGTGGTCTGATCTGAGGTCTAATAAAGATTGGGAGTCTGATTGTGGGGTCTAATCTGAGGTTTGAAAGTTTGGGGGCCTGATTGGGGGTCTGATCTGAGGTCTGTAAAATGTGGGGTCTGATATGATGTCTAAAAAAGATTGGGTGTCTGATTGGGGTGTCTGAACTGACGTCTGATGAAGATTGGAGGTCTGATGAAAAATATTTTTTTCTGATTTTCCCTTTTCTAAAATCTAGTTGCGTCTTATAATCAGGTGTGTCTTATAAAGCGAAAAATACAGTAAATTTAGTATAGTAATTGTACTTACCTGCAGAATATGGTCATCATTAGAGTTGAGCGAACACCTGGATGTTCGGGTTCGAGAAGTTCGGCCGAACTTCCCGAAAATGTTCGGGTTCGGGATCCGAACTCGACCCGAACTTCACCCCGAACCTTAAAGTCAATTAGGACCCGAACTTTTGGGCACTAAAAAGGCTGTAAAATAGCCCAGGAAAGGGCTAGAGGGCTGCAAAAGGCAGCAAAATGTAGGTAAATCCCCTGCAAACAAATGTGGATAGGTAAATGACTTAAAATAAAATAAATAAAAATTAACCAATATCAATTGACAACTTGGATATGGGAGTTGATGTTCTCATCACAGCCAAAAAGGATTCATGTCTGCTTGCAGTGCTACAGGCCTCATTCACAGACTCAGGCCCCTTGCACCCCGACGGAGGAGAGGTTCATACAACTTTGGGTTGCCCCGCAAAATAATGGTAAAATTAAAAAAATAGGATTCAATAAAGAAGTGCCCTGGAGTACAAGAATATATGGTTAAGGGGAGGTAGTTATAAATCTCTATTCTGCACAAGGGATGGACAGGTCCTGTGGGATCCATGCCTGGTTCATTTTTATGAACGTCAGCTTGTCCACGTTGGCTGTGGACAGGCGGCTGCGTTTGTCAGTAATGACGCTACCTGCCATGCTGAATACACGTTCAGACAAAACGCTGGCCGCCGGGCAGGCCAGCACCTCCAAGGCATAAAAGGCTAGCTCTGGCCACGTGGACAATTTGGAGACCCAGAAGTTGAAAGGGGCCAAACCATTAGTCAGTACATGAAGGGGTGTGCACATGTACTGTTCCACCATGTTAGTGAAATGCTGCCTCCTGCTAACATGTTCCGTATCAGGTGGTGGTGCAGTTAGCTGTGGCGTGGTGACAAAACTTTTTCACATCTCTGCCATGCTAACCCTGCCCTCAAAGGAGCTGGCCGTGACACAGCTGCGTTGGCGACCTTTTGCTCCTCCTTTACCTTCACCTTGGGTTTCCACTTGTTCCCCTGTGACATTTGGAAATGCTCTCAGTAGCGCGTCTACCAAAGTGCGCTTGTATTCGTGCATCTTCCTATCACGTTCCAGTGCAGGAAGTAAGGTGGGCACATTGTCTTTTTACCGGGGATCCAGCAGGGTGGCAACCCAGTAGTCCGCACATGTTAAAACGTGGGCAACTCTGCTGTCGTTGGGCAGGCACTGCAGCATGTAGTCGCTCATGTGTGCCAGGCTGCTCAGAGGTAAGGACAAGCTGTCTGCTGTGGGAGGCGTATCGTCATCGTTCTTTGTTTCCCCCCAGCCACGCACCAGTGATGGGCCCGAGCTGCGTTGGGTGCCACCCCGCTGTGAACATGCTTCATCCTCTTCCTCCTCCACCTTCTCATCCTCCAGTAGTGGGCCCTAGCTAGCCACATTTGTACCTAGCCTCTGCTTTTGCAAAAAACCTCCCTCTGAGCCACTTCTAAGAGACTGGCCTAAAAGTGCTAAAAATGACCCCTCTTCCTCCTCCTCCTCCTCCACCTCCTGAGCCACCTCCTTTTCCATCATCGCACTAAGTGTTTTCACGAGGAGAAAACATAGTGGTATTGTAACGCTGATAACGGCGTCATCGCCACTGGCCATGTTGGTGGAGTACTCGAAACAGCGCAACAGGGCACACAGGTCTCGCATGGAGGCCCAGTCATTGGTGGTGAAGTGGTGCTGTTCCGCAGTGCGACTGACCCATGCATGCTGCAGCTGAAACTCCACTATGGCCTGCTGCTGCTCGCACAGTCTGTCCAGCATGTGCAAGGTGGAGTTCCACCTGGTGGGCATGTCGCATATGAGGCGGTGAGCGGGAAGGCCGAAGTTACCCTGTATCGCAGACAGGCGAGCAGTGTCAGGATGTGAACGCCGGAAGCGCGCACAGACGGCCTGCACTTTATGCAGCAGCTCTGACATGTCGGGGTAGTTGTGAAGGCACCAAATTCATCACATGCGCCAGATTTCACCCATTATTGCACACGACCAGGCCAGGCTTGAGGCCCAACGGCAGCAACCACTCGTCGGTCTGTTGTTCAATACCCCGCCACAACTCCTGCGTGGTGTGGGGCTTGTCCCCCAAACATATGAGTTTCAGAACCGCCTGCTAACGTTTACCCCGGGCTGTGCTGAAGTTGGTGGTGAAGGTGTGTGGCTGACTGGATGAGCAGGTGGAAGCAGAGGAGAAGGAAGCCGAGTAGGAGGAGGAGGCTACAGGAGGCAAAGAATGATGCCCAGCGATCCTTGGAGGCGGAAGGACGTGCACCAAAGAACTCTCCGCCTGGGGCCCAGACACCACTACATTTACCCAGTGTGCAGTTAGGGAAATATAGCGTCCCTGGCCGTGCTTACTGGTCCACGTATCTGTGGTTAGGTGGACCTTGCCACAGATGGTGTTGCGCAGTGCACACTTGATTTTATCAGATATTTGTTTGTGCAGGGAAGGCACGGCTCTCTTGGAGAAGTAGTGGCGACTGGGAACAACATACTGTGGGACAGCCATCGACGTGGGACAGCTGTTTGAAGCTGTCTGTGTCCACCAGCCGGAATGACAGCATTTCAAAGGCCAGTAGTTTAGAAATGCTGGCATTCAGGCCAAGGGCTCGAGGGTGGCTAGGTGGGAATTTACGCTTTCTCTCCAAGGTTTGTGAGATGGAGAGCTGAACGCTGCCGTGTGACATAGTGGAGATGCTTGGTGACTGAGGTGGTGGTGTTGGTGGCACATCCTCTGTTTGGTGGGAGTCAGGTGCCAGAATTCCTCCCGAGGCGGAGGAAGAGGCCGAGGCAGCAGCAGAAGAGGGAGCAGGGGGAGCCTGAGTGAGTTCCTTGTTCTTATGGTGTTTACTCCACTGCAGTTCATGCTTTGCATGTAGATGCCTGGTCATGCAGGTTGTGCTAAGGTTCAGAAGGTTAATGCCTCGCTTCAGGCTCTGATGGCACAGCGTGCAAACCACTCGGGTCTTGTCGTCAGCACATTGTTTAAAGTAGTGCCATGCCAGGGAACTCCTTGAAGCTGCCTTTGGGGTGCTCGGTCCCTGGTGGCGGTGGCCAGTAGCAGGCGAACTCTCTTGCTGGTGGCTGTTTTGCTTTTTCTCCCTGCTCCCTCTTTTGTACACTGTTGGCTCGGTATCACCACTGCCTCTTCCTCTGAACTATGAAAGTCAGTGGCACGACCTTCATTCCATGTGGGGTCTAGAACCTCACCGTCCCCTGCATCATCTTCCACATAGTCTTGCTCCCTGACCTCCTGTTCGGTCTGCACACTGCAAAACGACGCAGCAGTTGGCACCTGTGTTTCGTCATCATCAGAGACGTGTGGACTCCGATGAGGTGGTATTCCCATGTCCTCATCATCAGGAAACATCGGTGGTTGTGCATCAGTGCATTCTATGTCTTCCACCACTGGGTAAGGGCTAGGTAGATTCCCTTGGGAAACCCTGCCAGCAGAGTCTTCAAACAGCATATGAGACTGCTGCAAAACTTGAGGCTCAGACACTTTCCCTGATATGCATGGGGGTGATGTGACAAACTGATGGGCTTGGTTTTCAGGCGCCACCTGTGCGCTTTCTGCAGAAGACTGGGTGGGAGATAATGTTGTGAACGTGCAGGATCCACTGTCGGTCACCCAATTGACTAGCGCCTGTACTTGCTCAGGCCTTACCATCCTTAGAACGGCATTGGGCCCCACCAAATATCGCTGCAAATTCTGGCGGGTACTGGAACCTGAGGTAGTTGGTTCACTAGGACGTGTGGCTGTGGCAGAACGGCTACGTCCTCTCCCAGCACCAGAGGGTCCACTAACAACACCACGACCATGTCCGCGTCTGCATCCCTTACTAGATGTTTTCCTCATTGTTACCATTCACCACAATAAGAAAAATATTATTTTGCCCAATGTAATGAATTCAAATTCAGGCCTTTTTTTACAGGCACCTAACACTATCTGGCTATCTATTTATGTAACGTATTACACTAATCCAGGCACAGCAGCAACCACAGATTTAGGGGAATATCAATTGTAGGCCTAATATTTAGGCCCTGGATGAAAGGTATCCTTATACGGAGAGATTTACACTTTGAGATGCACAGTAGCGTGTAAAAAAACATATAGGATTATGCTTTCAGCACTTGTATTTTAACATTTTGTGTAATATACCCTTTAACGGAAAGAAATACACTTAGAGATGCAAAACAGTGTGTGCAAATGTAGAGGATTATGCTGTATTTTCACACTTACTGTAATATACCCTTTAACGGAAAGAAATACACGTGGAGATGCACGCTGAGTGTAATATACGCTTTTACGGACAGAATTACACTTGGCCTGCAATAGCTGGAACAACAGATTTTGGGTATTGCTATTTTGGCTATTGAATTTCACCCCAGAAAAAAAGATATCCTTTGCCGGACACTATTGAACTTGGCTAGCCACAGCTGAAACCACTGATTTACGGTATTGCTATTTTGGCAATTGAATTTCACCCCAGAAAATTATCCATCCTTTGCCGGAAACTATTAAACTTGGCCAGCCACTGCTGGGACACCAGATTTAAGGGATTGCTATTTTGGCTATTGAATTTCACCCCAGAACAAAATATATCCTTTGCCGGACACTATTGAACTTGACCAGCCACAGCTGAAACCGCTGATTTACGATATTGCTATTTTGGCAATTGAATTTCACCCCAGAACAAAATCTATTCTTTGCCGGACACTATTAAACTTGGCCAGCCACTGCTGGGACACCAGATTTAGGGGATTGCTATTTTAGCAATTGAATTTCACCCCAGAAAATTATCTATCCTTTGCCGGACACTATTAAACTTGGCCAGCCACGGCTGAAACCACTGATTTATGGTATTGCTATGTTGGCAATAGAATTTCACCCCAGAAAATTATCTTTCCTTTGCCGGACACTATTAAACTTGGCCAGCCACTGCTGGAACACCTGATTTACGGTATTTCTATTTTTGCAACTGAATTTCACCCCAGAAAAAAATATTCCCTTTGCCTGACACTATTAAACTTGGCCAGCCACTACTGGGACAACAAATTTAGCGGATTGCTATTCTGGCTATTGAAATTCACCCGAGAACAAAATCTATCCTTTGCCAGACAGCAGACAGTATTACCCTTGGCTAGCCACAGCTGGAACACCAGATTTACGGTATTGCTATTTTGGCAATTGAATTTCACCCCAGTAAAAAATATATCCTTTGCTGGACACTTATAAACTTGGCCAGCCACAGCTGAAACCACTGATTTACGGTATTGCTATTTTGGCAATTGAATTTCACCTCAGAACAAAATCTATCCTTTGCCGGACACTATTAAACTTGGCCAGCCACAGCTGAAACCACTGATTTATGGTATTGCTATTTTGACAATTGAATTTCACCCCATAACAAAATCTATCCTTTGCCGGACACTATTAAACTTGGCCAGCCAATGCTGGGACACCAGATTTAGGGGATTGCTATTTTGGCAATTGAATTTCACCAGAGAAAAAAATCTATCCTTTGCCACACAGCAGACAGTATTACCCTTGGCTAGCCACAGCTGGAACACCAGATTTAGGGGATTGCTATTTTGGCTATTGAATTTTACCCCAGAACAAAATCTATCCTTTGCCGGACACATTCAAACTTCGCCAGCCACTGCTGGGACACCAGATTTAGGGGATTGCTATTTCAGCAATTGAATTTCACCCCAGAAAATGATCTATCCTTTGCCGGACACTATTAAACTTGGCCAGCCACAGCTGAAACCACTGATTTATGGTATTGCTATTTTGACAATTGAATTTCACCCCATAACAAAATCTATCCTTTGCCGGACACTATTAAACTTGGCCAGCCAATGCTGGGACACCAGATTTAGGGGATTGCTATTTTGGCAATTGAATTTCACCAGAGAAAAAAATCTATCCTTTGCCAGACAGCAGACAGTATTACCCTTGGCTAGCCACAGCTGGAACACCAGATTTAAGGGGATTGCTATTTTGGCAATTGAATTTAACCCCTCAATAAAATATAGAAATTCCTATCCTGAGTTTCTAGGGGTGACAATAAGCACAGCCAAGCCCCTGATGTAGGATATAGCAAAAAAAAAACCACTAGTATTGATGGATTGATGGACTTGGTGGTAGCTTGTGCGGGTTCACATAAGACACAAAATGGCCGCCGATCACCCCAGAAAAAAGTGACAGAAAAACGTTCTGTGCAGCCTAAAAACCAGTGAGCAATTAAC
Source organism: Bufotes viridis (assembly GCA_033119425.1). Lineage (NCBI taxonomy): Eukaryota > Metazoa > Chordata > Amphibia > Anura > Bufonidae > Bufotes > Bufotes viridis. The sequence goes on from CM065590.1 coordinate 28,558,736, forward strand.
TAGCAGAAGTTGAATGATTCATAGCTGTAGATCTATCACTTCATTAGGTGTTATTGCTGAGTTTTCCCTGCCTAATCTTGCCCTCACAGCAGCTGCGTCCCATCCCTACACTAATCAGAGCAGAGTGACGTGCGGCGCTACGTGACTCCAGCTTAAATAGAGGCTGGGTCACATGCTGCACTTGGCCAATCACAGCCATGCCATTAGTACCATTAGTAGGCATGGCTGTGATGGCTTCTTGGGGCAAGAAGTAAAACGCTAGCTGATTGGCTGCTGTGCAGCCCTTCAGAAAGCAGGAAGAAATCACCGAACAACGAACCCGAACACAAACTTTTTTGAAAATGTATACAGTTCGGGTTCGCTCATCACTAGTCATCATGTCAATTTTACCACATAGTATGATCAGACTACTAATAAGGTCTTTCTGTAGTCTGTAACCATGATGACAGAAAGGCCAGCAGGAAGGCTGAACAGACAAACACTAGGACATTTCTATATATTGTTGTATATTCAGAAGGCTGCAATGCTTTAGGGGCTATCTAGAAATGTAATTATATGTATTGTAAATTATATTTCACCCACCTTATAAAAACAAGTGTTGAGGTCACAATCACAAGTCACGTTGTATGTTCATATACATTACCTAGAGCAGGCCCAGGCTCAATCCTTCTCTTTATTTATGCATTTGCAGCACATCCTAATCTTTTGGACATAAGAAGTGATTAACTGAAGGTTGGATTTACTATAGAGCAATAACGTATTCTCTTCTATCATTTCTCTATGCATTTTTAATTTCCAATTCTAATATTTTTCCAAGCAGACAATGATAAAATACTTGCATCAAAATTCTGTCGGCAGCATAATTTATTATCCTACTTGTACTCAGCTAGAGAAAAAAACATTTATCCCCATTTTTTTGTAATTATTTCTGCATTTTTAGTATCTCCAGACCAATATGAATAACAGTGAATCTTACGGAGGTTAAACAAATTAAGCTGACTCCCTCTGTATCTGTTTTTCGGGCTGCAGATAAATAGAATAGAAAAAAAATGCTAAATACTGTATAATCTGCAATCATTATTTCTCATGCAATTATAAGAGCTTGAAAAAAAAAAACTCCCTGTAATTAAAGACTCCAAATGAGATTCTAACAATTGGTTTGAAGATTGAGGCTTGAAGTCAATAATAGATGCGGCTCATTAGAAATTCCAGTTCATCTTAACAGTGTATATTTGACTGAAATACAGATCTACTTATATAGGATAGAGTCTCCCAAAATCAATATAAGGGAAGAAGGGAGAATCCTATAGGCCCCCAGGCAATAGGGTCATTTTTCCAGTAAATGGAGGGTGGCCATGAATGCGCAGCTGCAGTCTGTTCACTTTGGGGGTTCCTTTTTGGAGGTAGGAACAGTGTCAGACGTAGGATATGTCATCTAAAATTGATTATTTTTTTAAAAATTTTCCATGTCACCATCTATATTTAAAAAAATTACCTAAAACCAAGCAGTTTTTGCTCTGGCCACTATGCCTAAAATATGTTAAGACTTCCTCTGTTTTGAGAGGACCTACATGGGCTGTAGACACAATAGACAGGAGGGGACTCCATTGACTTCTACGAGAGAACATGATTTGTGGCCTGTGCAGAGGTCAGGAGGGAGCAGAAAAGCTGTGATATCACCTATTGTGAACGGTGGATCCTGAGTTATCTATACAAAGGTATCTCTCATTGTAATCCTACCTGTGATGATAAAGGGATGACTGCTAAAAAGTTACCTGTACAGAAAAAGAAATCATGAACTGTTATTAGACCTAGTGGTCAGTCCAAGAATTGTAGGATTATATACATTTTGTAAAGTATAGATAGTTGCATGGAAAATTCAATAAAAAACAAAACAAGATTGGCAGGGAAAATAAAAATAAAAAAATTCTAAAAGAAATTCTAAAACAATATGTTTAACAAAAATATGATTTAAACAATAGCTCATTTTCTTATGACACATTTCCTTTAAAGAGGGAGCTTATGCGTTAAGGATTTAGACAGCTTTTACGTAATGGTCATTGTTATTAATCTGTATGCAATGTGCTCCCCCTAGTGGTGACTGCAAGAAACCTGTGGTACAAATCCAAGACTGACCTTTGTATATTTGCTGCATGTTTGCAGTTTGTCTTAGTGCAGATCTGCAGGTGGTTTAGCCCAGATTAAATGGGGCTAATCCTGGTACGGCTTTTTCCATTTTTGCACAGATATTTCATCAAGAAGTGACGTTTTTTTTCCCATGGCGTGGTTTTCAAATCAGTGTCAAACGAACTATAGCTTGGATTCCCATGGAAATCAATAGGAAATGGCTTTTGGGTGGATTTCATGATGATTTCAACATGGAATACACATGTATATTCTCTCTATTTTTTATTTGAGCTCTGACACTTATGACGATATATTGTCCAGCTTCTAAATGGAAGGCTGTGGAACGATGTAAGATTTTGGGTCCTGGGGCAGCTGCTTGTGGAGATTTTGGTGTGGAGAACTGACAGTACACTTCATGTAGAATGCCTCCTGAGTACAGTCATGATTATTCAGGAGCTCTAGCGCCTCCTTAATGATTGACAGTTTTCTCCTAGGGACAAAGCTGTCAATCAGATCAGCGGTGGGTGGGCTGCAGTGAATAATCGCGGTTGTGACTCTTCTCAGGCATAGTAACATAGTAACATAGTATATAAGGCCGAAAAAAGACATTTGTCCATCCAGTTCGACCTGTTTCCTGCAAGTTGATCCAGAGGAAGGCAAAAAACCCCTGTGAGGTAGAGCCAATTTTCCCCACTTAAGGGGAAAAAATTCCTTCCCGACTCCAATCAGGCAGTCAGAATAACTCCCTGGATCAACGACCCATCTTTAGTAGCTATAGCCTGAAATATTATTACGCTCCAGAAATACATCCAGGCCCCTCTTGAATTCCTTTATTGTACTCACCATCACCACCTCCTCAGGCAGAGAGGCAGCGCAATAAAAGGATTAAACTACAGGTTCTCCACCACCACTTACCGTGTGTCTGTCACTACTTTATACTGCTCTCCACCAGAGCATCATAAAGGAGATGGCAGCTTCCTTTTAAGATGGCATATATTTTATTTGCTAATTGATCAACCCTTTAGTCTTTTTTAGAAAAAGCAAATTTACATGAGTATTTTTTATGTCTTTTAACAGCAAAAGTATTGGTACCGCACATTCCACATATCACTTAATGGAGCCAGAAAATATTCTTTTATCTACAGCACATTTAGTATGGACACTAGTGTTGAGTGCGAATATTCGCATAGCGAATTTTAACCGTGAATATCGCAACTTCGAGAATTCACGAATTTTTTGAATATAGTGATATATATTCGTAAAAACGAATATTCGTCTTTTTTTTCCCATCTGAACCCATTACCTGCCTGCTTCTTGCTTGTGGGCCAATGTGAGAAGGCTGCAATATCGTAGTCTGTAGTGAATTAGAATATTCTTCATTATAATGTATATGAATTAATGTATTTTAGCTTATGCAAAAAATCGGCAATGTAATATGCGTGTTAATGGAGTAAGGGCGGGTTATAGTCAACTTTTCGATTGGGTTGGCTTACTAGAAATCACGAATATGTTGAATATAGTGTGATATATATAGTCGTAAAAACGAATTTTAGTTTTTTTTTTTTCATCTGAACCCATTAGAGAAGTAAATGTAATGGGTTTAGATGGAAAAAAAAACAGATGAATATTCGTTTTTACAAATATATATCACACTATATTCTACATATTCGCAAATTCTAGCATGCCAACCCAAAAGGAAAGTTGCCTATAACACGCTCTTACTCGATTAACACGCATATTACATTTCCAATTTTTAAAATACATTAAATAATGAAGAATATTCTAATTCAGTCAGGATAAACTCAGGAAACTTCTAGCAGCTTGAAAAATGTAACCAAAGTGACCCACGCCTGTATTTCGCGTTACGAATTTGCAGTATGCGATTTTTACATTGCCTATTTTTCGCAATCAAGAGAACAATCTCGAATACGAATATTCGCGAATATATAATGAATATTCTAAAGAATATATTCGCGAAATATCGCAAATTCGAATATTGCCCCTGCCGCTCATCGCTAATGAACACCAGATGCATCATTCTTAAATATATCAAAGTTTTATACTATATATATATATATATATTGCATATTCTTAAAGGAAGCTTAAATGACTTAGGGGGTCATTTATTAACCCCTTAAGGACACGGCCCTATTTCACCTTAAGGACCAGGCCATTTTTTCAAAATCTGACCATTGTCACTTTATGTGGTGATAACTTTAAAACGCTTTTTCTTATCCAGTCCATTCTGAGATTGTGTTTTCGTCACATATTGTACTTCATGACAGTGGTAAAATGAAGTCGAAAAATTTCATTTTTATTTATAAAAAAATACCAAATTTACCAAAAATTTTGAAAAATTTGCAATTTTCCAAGTTTCAATTACTCTACTTCTATAATACATAGTAATACTGCCAAAAAAGTTATTGATTTACATTCCCCATATGTCTACTTCATGTATCGATCATTTTGGGAATGCTATTTCATTTTTGGGGACGTTACAAGGCTTAGAAGTTTAGAAGCAAATCTTGAAATTTTTCAGAAATTTTCAAAAACCCACTTTTAGGGACCAGTTCAGGTCTGAAGTCACTTTGTGAGGCTTACATAATAGAAACCACCCAAAAATTACCCCATTCTAGAAACTACACCCCTCAAGGTATTCAAAACTGATTTTACAAACGTCATTAACCCTTTAGGTTTTCCACAAGAGTTAATGGCAAATAAAGATAAAATTTCAGAATTTCGATTTTTGAAAATTTTTCCGTTTGAATCCATTTTTCCAGTAACAAAGCAAGGGTTAACAGCCAAACAAAACTCAATTTTATTGCCCCGATTCTGTAGTTTTCAGAAACACCCTATATGTGGTCGTAAACTGCTGTATGGCCAAACTGCAGGGCGCAGAAGGAAAGGAGCGCCATATGGTTTTGGAAGGCAGATTTTGCTGGACTGGATTTTTGACACCATGTCCCATTTGAAGCCCCGATGCACCCCTAGAGTAGAAACTCCATAAAAGTGACTCCATCTAAGAAACTACGCCCCTCAAGGTATTCAAAACCAGTTTTACAAACTTTGTTAACCCTTTAGGTGTTCCACAAGAGTTATTGGCAAATGGAGATGAAATTTCCGAATTTCTATTTTTGTTACCTTGTCTCAAAAAAAGTGTAATATAGAGCAACCAAAAATCATGTTTACCCTAGAATAGTACCAACAAAACTGACACCTTATCCCGTAGTTTCCAAAATGGGGTCACTTTTTGGAGTTTCTACTGTAGGGGTGCATCAGGGGGCTTCAAATGGGACATAGTGTCAAAAAACCAGTCCAGCAAAATCTGCCTTCCAAAAACCATATGGCGTTCCCTTCCTTCTGTGCCCTGCCGTTTGGCCATACAGTAGTTTACTGACCACATATGGGGTGTTTTTGCAAACAAGAGAATCAGGGCAATAAATATTGAGTTTTGCTTGGCTGTTAACCCTTGCTTTGTTACTGCAAAATGGATTAAAATGGAAAATTTGCAAAAAATAGCTGTTTTGGGACTGTTTTTATTTTTGTTATTTACATAGTTGAACTGACAGGTTAGATTGTGTGCTATTTCTATAGAGCAGGTTGTTACGGACGCGACAATACCAAATATGACTACTTTTTGGGGTTTTTGTTTCAGTTTTACATAATAAAGCCTTTTGAAAATAATTTTTTTAGTGTCTCCACATTCTGAAAGCCATAGTTTTATTTTATTTTTTGGGCGACTGTGTTATGTAGGGCTCATTTTTGCGGGATGAGATGGCGGTTTGATTGGCACCATCTTGGGGTGCATATGACATTTTGGTCGCTTGCTATGACACTTTTTGTGATGTAAGGTGACAAAAATGGCTCTTGACACCGTATTTTTTTTTTTTTTTGCTGTGTTCAGCTGAGGGGTTAGGTCATGTGTTATTTATATAGATCAGGTTGTGACGGACGTGGCGATACATAATATGTATACTTTTTATTTATTTATATAAGTTTTACACAATAATATAATTTTTAAAACAAAAAAAATCATGTTTTAGTGTCTCCATAGTTTGAGAGCCATATATATTTTTTTTTGGCCGATTGTCCTATGTAGGGGCTCATTTTTTGCGGGATGAGATGGCGGTTTGATTGGCACCATCTTGGGGTGCATATGACTTTTGATCGCTTACTATTACACTTTTTGTGATGTAAGGTGACAAAAAATGGCTTGTTTGACAACGTTTTTATTTTTATGTTTACGGCGTTCATCTGAGGGGTTAGGTCATGTTATATTTTTATAGAGCAGGTCCTTACGGACGCGGCGATACATAATATGTATACCTTTTTTATTTATTTTGGTTTTACACAATAATATCCTTTTTGAATGAAAAAAAACATGTTTTAGTATCTCCATAGTCTGAGAGCCATATATTTTTCAGTTTTTAGGCAATTGTCTCAGGTTGGGTATCATTTTTGCGGGAGGAGGTGACGGTTAGATTGGCACTATTTGGGGGTCATATGACTTTTTGATCGCTTGCTATTACACTTTTTGTGATGTAGGTGGCAAAAAATGGCTTTTGACAAAGTTTTTATTATTTTTTTTACAGTGTTTACTTGAGGGGTTAGGTCATGTGATATTTTTATAGAGCAGATTCTTACGGACGTGTAGATACCAAATATGTCTACTTTTTTTTTTTTTACATTTAACACTAAAAGCATTTTTGAAACAAAAAAATCATGTTTTTAGTCTGAGAGGCATAGTTTTTTTATTTTTGGCCAATTGTTTTAGGTAGGGGCTCGTTTTTGCGGGATGAGATGGCGGTTTGATTGGTACTATTTTTGGGAGGCAAACGCCTTTTTGATCGCTTTGTATTACACTTTTAGTGATGTAATGTGCCAAAAATGGCTTATTTACACCATTTTTTTATTTTTTTATGGCGTTCACCTGAGGAGTTCAGTCATGTGATATTTTTATAGAGCAGGTTTTTACGGACGCGGCGATACCTAATATGTGTAGTGTATTTTATTTTTTTAGTTTTTATTCAGTGTTATGTGTTTGTTTCATTTTTACTTTTTTTCACTTTTTACATTTTTTTGACCCAGACCCACTTGGTTCTGAAAGATCCAGTGGATCTGGTGTCTGTATAATACAGTACAGTACACTATATAGTGCACTGTACTGTATTTTGTACTTTAGAAAGTCTGAATAGACCTTTAGCAGGTCTATTCAGACTTTCAGCACCATGGAGAGCAGGACGCTTCTGAAAGCGTCCTGTCTCCATGGCAGCCATCACCCCTGCCATAACTGGGCAGGGGTGATGGGAGAGGGAGGGAGCGCTCCTCCGGTTAACCCCTTCCATACCGCGGTCCGTACGGACCGCGGTACGGAGAGGTTAAACGGCTGGCATCTGCAGCACAGATGCCAGCCGTTTCTATCAGAGTGTCAGCAATGTGCTGACACTCTGATAGAACCACTAGACACCAGGGATAGATTACAGGGAGGCGGGCGGGGATCGCATCGCGATCCCGCCTGCCGCACCGCCCGCCTCCCGCCCGCCTCGCGCCGCCCGCAACCACCCTCTGCACCCCGCAGCCACAGTATGATTGGGGGCTGCAGGGGGTTAAAAACTGTTTGGGGACATTAACTCTCTGATCCCGCGGTCATAGACCGCGGGATCAGAGATCGAATGAGCGCTGCAAACCGCAGGTCTGAATTGACCTGCGGTTTGCAGCGATCGCCCATATGGGGGTCACAGGACCCCCTGGGCATTGTAACAAGGTACCTGCTGAATGATTTCAGCAGGTACCTTGTTCCGATCACTGCCAGCTGAGCAGCAGTGATCGGAACAACTCATGACGTACCGGTACGTCATGTGTCCTTAAGGACTCGGGAAACATGCCGTACCGGTACGTCATGTGTCCCAAAGGGGTTAAGACCGGTGTTTCAGATGCCGGTTTTAATAGCCCCTTTAGCTGCCAGTGGATCCGCCAAAGTTATGTAGAAGTGCCGGCCTCTACATAACTTCGACGTATCCACTGCCAGTCTAAATGTAAGCCTGCTTCTTCGCTTTTCTACCAGGCATAGAAAATGATGAATGAAACCGCCTGGCGGTCCGTCCCCTTCCCAGCGCATGCCGCGTCCACCTTTTTAGACCTAGCGTGAATGGGAAAATGTGGCAAATTGTGGCACAAATCATCTACCCTGGGCACATTTGCTCCCGACCTCCCACTGCTGCCACCCTGCTGACTCACAGCCACTCTGCCACCCTGCTGGCTCATCCTCTACCTCACGCACAAGCTGCCACCCTCTTCTCCTGATGATGATTAATGATGAGCGGCAGGGGCTATATTCGAAAAATCAGCAATGTAATATTCGCATAATGCGCGCGCAATACAGGCCTGGGTCACTTTGGGTACATTTTTCAAGCTGCAAGATATATTCGCGATTGCAAAAATCGGCAATTAATGATGCGCATATTTTTGCGCAATACGTGCAACTGGGTGACATCACAGCACTATGTATGTATGGACAGCAGAACCCTACCTAACACCCTGCACTCTAACCTATCAGCTACACTATAAATCAATGTAACCTACATTGACTATCTCCCCCTAACTATCTGAATTATATACCTAAGTTAACTGTCTAATTATACAGCAAAGCACAGAGCACAGCAATGACACTGCTGTCTCTCTCAGAACTTTATTACACTAAAGAAAATGGCTTCTTGGAGGTTCTTATATAGTAAGGGGTAGGCAACTTTCCTATTGGTTGCTAGGGACGTTGCTAAGCTCAGACAAAGAGATTGCAGCCTTCGCGTTGGCCCACAAGCAAGAGGGAGGTTACTGATGAAAAAAAAGTAGAATATTTTAAATTACGGATATATAGCATTATATTCTAAATATTTGCAAATTTTCGAATTTTCAATATTCACAATAAATATTCGCAATTCGAATATTCACGCCCAACACTAATGATGATGATAACGCCCCTTCTTCTCCAGGGCCATGCCAACTAAGCGTCATGTCAGAGAAACCCACCGACTCTTGGCTGGGGTGTCTGATGTCACTTGCGACGACGTTGAAGACCGAGTCAACCATTCAAGCAATGCTGAGTTGCTGGTCAAGACATGTGTCTTAAAGGGAAACTCTCAAAAATGTGCCCTGGAGTAGAGGCCCCAAAAATTAGGCATTCACCTGACAGAAAAGAACTTGTGATTATGTAGCTGAAGGCAGGGCTGGCTCCAGGTTCATGTGGGCCCTTGGGTGATAAATACCAGTGGGTCCCGTTAAGGCATCACAATGTAGGTGAAGAGCGGCGGCGCCCGGAGAAGGAGAGTTAAGTGATTTTTTTATTTCAAGTTTTCTGTGGCATGGGGACTCATATGGGGGATACTAAGAGACATGGGGGCACATATGGTGGCTACTAAAAGGCATGAGGGCACATATGGGGGCTGCTAAGAGGCATGGGGGCACATATGGGGGCTACTAAAGGGCATGGGGTCTCATATGGTGGCTGCTAAGAGGCATGGGGCACATATGGTGGCTGCTAAGAGGTATGGAGGCTCATATAGGGGTGCCATAAGACATGGGGGCACATATGGGGGCTTCTAATAGGCATGGGAGCTGCTAAGAGACATGAAGGCACATATGGGGGCTGCCTATAGGGATGGGGGCTGCCTATAGGCATTCGGGCTCATATGGGGGCTGATAAGAGAGGCATGGGGGCTCATATGGGGGCTGATTGGGGGTCAATCACATTGGTCTGATTAACATTGGGGTTCTGACTGCTGGTCTGACCTGAGGGCTAATGAAAAATTTTTTTTTTCCTATTGTTCCCCTCTAAAACCTAGGTGCATCTTTTAGGGTGAAAAATACGGTGTATTTTTTTTCTGATTAATAACCCCCCAAAAAAAAAAAATAACAAAAAAAAACACAACACAATTAATTCACCGTAGAACGGCAAATAAAATGTATTCTTTTTCCTATTTCTGCACTCCAAAAAAAAGAAACATAACAATCACAATTCACCGCAGAACGGGTGTTGGGACATACTGTACATATATTTTCTTTTTCCACAACATGTAAATTGCTGTAATCCAATATAACTTCATTTCATTGCTGAATGGCAGTTATAATATATTGTTTCTCCTTTATTTTCCTATTTCTACATCAAAAAAAAAAGTAACAATCACAATTCACCGCAGAATGGGTGATGGGACGTATGTATATTTTCCTTTTCCACACCACGTAAATGGCCCAAGACCGGCGTCAGCACCCGGCATACCCGGGCAAGTGTTGGGGCCCACAGCTCCTGCGGGGGCCCACTGCACAGATGTTTATAATTGTGAAGCACTAGAAGCAGGCCAATGTGCTAAGGGGGTGGTGGTCCGCCCCAGGTGCCCGCTCTCAGGGGATGCCAGAACACAGAAGCAATGAGCGCTTTCATCAATACAGATGGAAGCGCTCATTGCTGGAGCACAGGGAGCTGTGGTCCTGTCACTCACTGCTCAGCTCCCCGTGCTCCTCCCCTCCTTCAGGCTGGTGGCGCTCTGAATGGTGAAGCAGGAAGACTTCTCCCCGCTCCACCATTCAGCCTGCAGACACAGATCACGCTGCTGGCCTGTATGGGCGGAGCCTGCAGTCCATAAATCTGCATAAGCTCTGCCCACACAATGCTACAGAGCGATCTGTGCCTGCAGGTAAGAGAGGTATGTGAGCTTCAGGAACTTGACAAAGTGAGTAGTTACTGTGTTTTTGTAATTTAATTATTTTTAATACAGAGGGGGCACAGAGGAATTTATTACTATGGAGGGGCACAGAGGACTTTATTACTATGGAGGGGGCACAGAGGTCTTTATTACTATGGAGGGGCACAAAGGACTTTATTACTATGGAGGGGGCACAGAGGACTTTATTACTATGGAGGGGCACAGAGGACTTTATTACTATGGAGGGGGCACAGAGAACTGTGCTACTATGGAGGGGGCACATAGGGCTTTATTACTATGGAGGGGGGCAAAGAGGTCTTTTTTTATTATGGAGGGGTAACAGGGCTTTATTACTATGGAGGGGGCACAGAGGGCATTTCTACTATGGAGGGGACACAGAGGTCTTTATTACTATGGAGGGGGCACAGAGGACTATATTACTATGAAGGGGGCATAAAGGACTATATTACTATGGAGGGGGTATAGAAAGCATTTCTTCTATGAATGGGGCACAGAGGGCTATATTACTATGGAGGGGGCACAGAGGTCTTCATTACTATGGAGGGGGGCACAATGGGCATTTCTACTAAGTATGGGGGGGGTGCCAGAGAAAGGACCCGCCCCGGGTGCCAAACCCCCTAGGCACGCCACTGAAGCAGGTAACTATTCGCTCCCCGCTCCACCATTGAGCTTCCAGCGCTTCACAGCAGCAGCAGCACGATGTCTTCACACATGGTCCTGCTGATCTGTGTCAGAGGAGGAGTGCGGCAAGTCGGGAATCAGCCTCTGCTCCTCCTACACAGCAGCGGCCGGGACGGTTCGCGAATGCGTGTTCGCGATCAAATGTTCACGAACCGCACGTTTGCGGCGGAAACTCTCAAAAATGGACCTTGCTGGAGCCTAGAAAATTTTTATTTTAGGCCACAGGAGTAGAGGTCCCAAAAATTAGGCATTCACCTGACAGAAAAGAACTTAAGTTGTGATTATTTGGCTGGAGGCAGGGCCGGCTCCAGGTTCATGTGGGCCCCTGGGCGATAAATCCCAGTGGGTCCCCTTGAGGCATTTTTGTACATTTACATGTACCTCTGTGGTTCCCACATGGTATAATGACCACCAGTGGCCCCTATACAGTATAAAGACCACTAGTGGCCCTTCACACAGTATAATGACGCCCCAATGCCTTTAAACACATTATAATGACCCTCAGTGGCCCTTCATTCAGAATAATAACCCCTGTCTTCCCTTATTCAGAAAAATGACCCCCAGTGGCCCCCAAACTGGGGGTTATACTGTATGGTAGTCACTGAGGGTCATTATATTAAATGGGGGGCTCTGGTGGTCATTATACTGTGTAAGGGGCCCTCACAGTGTTATGATCCCCCCAGTGGCCCCCTCACATACCTATCATTGCTGGAAAGCAGGGAAGCCGGCGGTCCTGTCATTAACTAACCGTACCTCCCTGCGCTCCTTCTCTCCTCAGGCCCGCTGCAGCAGTGAGACACATGTTATGATGTTACTGCTGTGTCAGGCCTGGAGGAGAGAAGGAGCTGTGCAGTGATGTATCTAGAACTGACTGGGCCCCCCAGAAAATTTTAGTAAGCGCCCCACCCCCCAGTGGGTTCACATCACGTTTTTTCTATCGGTTTGATGTATACAAATGTGTAGCACTCCACGTTTTTGTATCCTGCAGAGCCCAGTAAAAAAATGCATACGTTAACGTATATGTTTTTTTCCCCAATGGAACTGTATAGGGAACGGACGCCTCTTAACGGCATCAGTCTGAGGCATCTGTTAAAGTATACATTTTTGATATGCATTAAATGGATGGCAAAAATGGGATGGGAACGCAGCCTTAGTGTCAGAATAAGCACCAATACACAGCGGAGCAGCGGAGAGGGGAGGCCGCCATGTACTGACAGAGCGCTACCTGGTCCTGGTGGTCAGGGCTGAGGACAGTGTTTCCCGAGGATCATTTCTCTACTGGGAAATACAGGGCACAGTATAATACACTAGAATCAATATACTATATAGACATTAGCCCTACCCCCGAATAATAATACAATTAGGGGGTCATTTATTATATAGAAATAAGTCTATATTAGGCGTATTTCTGACACAGATTGTGGCCCAAAGGTCCTTAGCACCGCAATCTGCATCTTTTTCCCACTCATGCCAGGCCTAAAAAAGGTGGTGTGGGAAGGGAAAGGGATACAGTTATGTCCATACAGTTATTGGATACCACCGCCATACAGTGACCAGATAACACCTCTGTACAGTGACCGGATAACACCGCCATACAGTGACCGGATAAAAGGGTATAAGAGGGCACAGTACAGGGAATGACTAGGGGAACCGTATAGGATGTGGTAAGAGGGCACAATGCAGGGTATGAGGGGGCACAGTATGGTGTGAGGGGGACAGTCGGGGGGGGGGGCCACAGTCACATGGCCCAGGTCCTTATGGTGAATGCGGTTCAGACGCCACCATAATGAGAAGCAAAGGAGTGAGACACGGGCCCGGGGCCCTTGATGGACAGGATGGGTAAACACAGCAAATAGGTGGAAGGGGCTCTGAGGGGGATTCATACAAGAAGCAGTGGCAGGAGGTCTGTGCAGGGCAGCAACAGGAGATAGGAGGGTGGAACAGGAGCTCTGGATATATGAGGGAGGAAAGGAGACAGCAGGGGCTCCATGATGATGAGATAGGACAGGATATGAAGGGGGGGGGCAGGTGTCATTGAGGCAAACTGCTTAATGAAGCAGTAAAACAACTATGTAAATAGCATGAAGCAGCATCTAGCAGCAGCTCGAAGAGTTCCCCCCACCCTTCCTCCTGTCCCGCAGAGAAGAGACAGTCACAGTGCAAACTCACTGACAAACTCTGCATGTCTGAAGCTGGTAAGGTAACCTGCTGCTCTGCTCTGCTGAACGGAATGAAGAGGTGGCGTGTCTGAAGCTCTGCAGCAGCCGGCTTCACGTGACTCAAAGGACCCACCAGAAGGGTACTGCATAAGTGAAATGACAGCAATGAGTGCTTCCATCTGTATTGATAGAAGTGCTCATAGCAGCTCAGTGGGCCCCCTCAGGAACTGGGTTATGACGCCAGCCCTGGCTGGAGGTACATTAGGCGGTCACTGGCTAAAAAATTTTCTGTAGGCCAGTACAGGCCCGAAAAATTAGGCATTCACCTGACAGAAAAGAACTTGTGATTATGTGGCTGGAGGTACCAGGCGGTCACTGGATAAAAATTATACTGTAGGCCACTGGAGTACAGGCCCCAAAAACTAGGCATTCATCTGACAGAAAAGACCTTGTATGCTGCTGTATTTACATAAGACAAGGACCATTCTTTGTTGTGGGTGGGGGCGGATATGTGTGGGCTGGCATGAGATAATTCAATTTCACGTGGTCGTCACAGGTGTTGAATTCCTCCAAGATCCATGCCTCACTCATTTTTAGAACTGTGAGGTAGTCCACACTGTCGTAAGCTAGTCGAGTGTGCTTATCGTAGTCAGACCTGCTAAAATGTGTAAAAATATGCGCATCATTAATTGCCGATTTTTGCAATCGCGAATATATCGGAGGACTCTATCTACATATAAAGCTATTGTAGTGTTCTGCCGTGCCAACCATTTTCTCCAGTCTCAGGAAACTTCAAGCAGCTTGAAAAATTTAGCTATAGTGAACCTTGCCTGCATTGCGCACGCATTATGCGCATATTACATGGCCGATTTTCGCAATCAAGAAAATAACAGCGAATTCACAAATATATGACAAATATTCTACCAAATATTCACGAAATATCGCACATTCGAATATTGCCCCTACCGCTTATCACTCGTCCCTAGGTGAGTGTTGGCTTATTGCGACGTATGCGTTGACAGCACAGGGCTGCAGATGGCAAAACTATTGTCAGCAGCTGACACGTTAAAAAAATCCCACACTGCGCAGCCGTGTGCCAGTGTCCTAGGAGCGCCAGAAGTGACCGTGCATAGCGGATGGCTTGCTCTAGATACATTTGCAATCTGCTTTTTGCCTCCTGTGCCCTGCGAGCTCTGCCTGCTTCTCCTCCTTCTCCTCCCTCTTTTCTGCTCCGTCTCTTCCTCTGAACTCCCCTCCTCTTCCTCTCTTATGGGCACCCACGTGATGTCCATCGACACGTCATTATTGTCACCTTCACCACCACTGATATTTGAGATCTCGGAGTAGGCCGCAACAGCGGGGACCTCCCTCCTTGGGCTGATCTGGGTACTGTCGTCAGACCGCTGGGTGGCGGCCGTTGCTACCTCCTCTTCCTCATCCGATGTCAAGAATGGCTGCGCATCCGTGAGGTCTGGGAATGGATGGGAATATAATTCCTCTGACTCAAGTGGAGGGGCTATGGTGGTGGTGAATTTGGGGGTGCAAACAGCAGAGAGGGAGGAGGGTGCAGATACAGAGGATGAGGAGGGTGCAGAAGCGGAAGCCTGAGTGAGCCACTTAACCAACTCTGGTGCGCCCTTTGAAGCAATTGCACGCGCATTCTCCAACTTTCCACTTAGGCTCCGGCCTGGCGCACCTGCCTGACCCCTACCACCCCTACGGAACAGCCTGCCTCTTCCTCTGCCTTTCATTTTCAAAAGTCCCTATAGAAAAGCAGTATTTGAGAAGCAGGTATATCGAACCCCTTAATCAGTATTTTGTGGAAACAGGTATATCGCAGCCCTCACTCAATATTTGGTGGAAGCAGGTATATTGAACCCCTTAATCAGTATTTTGTTAAAGCAGGTATATTGCACCCCAAATTTTTTTTTTTTTTTGTCACAACAGTTATATCACACCACTCTGTTTATTTGTGCAACAGGTATATCGCAGCCCTCAATCAGTATTTTGTGGAAGAAGGTACATCACACCCCTGAATCAGTTTTTTTGGGGGCAACAGCTATATCACACACGTTGCAAATAGTTGTTCCAATAGCGCTTGTCCCTCTATATAGGTGCGGTATTGCAGCAGAACCGCACACAACTACTGCACAATACAATTGCACTATATACTTTCTATGTTAGAAAGTATATTATAGGTATATCACACCCCTTAATCAGTTTTTTGGGGGGCAACAGGTATATCACACCCGTTGCAATTAGTTGTTCCAATAGCGTTTGTCCCTATATATAACAGCGGTATCGCAGCAGAACCGTACACAACTGCTGCACAGTAGAAATGCACTATTATACTTTCTATGTTAGAAAGTATATTATATCACACCCCTCAGTATATCACCTCTATCGATAGCACACCTATACCAGTCTTTAAAAGGACTTTTGTGGCCCTATTAGCTAGCGTTTGGTGTCCCTAACAACCTGTCCCTTCTCCACAAAGCAACCTCTCCCTACACTGGCAAAGCACAGAATGTAAAATGGCTGCCAGATCGCGTTCTTTTATAGGGTGGGGGTGGGTCTATGTGCTGAAACGTGTCAATTGGCTGTCCTGTCCCATCTGAAGGATGTGTCATGGGTCAAAATTTGGCGCGATGCAAAAGAATATGGCGTCGGCAGACAACCCCATATGTTCGCATGTTCGGCAAAACTCGAACGTGCAAAGTTCGCCGTGAAACTACCGTCGGTCACAGTATCCTGCTGCTGCTGAGGGGGCGCACAGATCATGGGAGGAGCCAGGTGTCTGAGGGGAGGAGTATTTGTTGTTTACTTTTTTCACTTCCTGTAAAGAGGGCACATCTGGACATAACCACTGTGAAGGGTGCACTGGGCACATACCTTGGCACATCCACCGTAAGAGGGCACATATCTTGGCGTATCTACTGTGAAGGGGCACACATCTTGGCATATGAACTGTGAGGGGGCACATATTTGGGGATATCTACTGTGAAGGGCACACATATCTTGGCATATCTACTGTGAGGGGGTACATATCTTGGCATATCTACTGTGAGGTGACACATATCTGTGAGTAGACCTGAGGAACTGAAACAATGGGTAGAAAATAAAAGTAGGCACTGTAGGGATTAGCTCTGGTCTCGGGGATCATTCACACAAAGATTCTTCTTTACCACTTGATTTCCGGTCCAAACAGTGTGATTTTTTTTGGCACACGGCATAACAAAATAAACATAATACAAAATAAACACCTTGCCCATCTGGGCTCTTCCTACACATCAGCAGTGGGTCCCTAACTCACTGAAAGCGCTGTTCACATACAGCTTTAACGTGCGGCTTTCCACGCCTCACAGTCTCACAGCCTTACAGGCTATACCAAGTCCATAACCTTTATTGGGGGAGTGTGGCCCAGCAGTCCTCCTGACTCTGGCCTTGTGACCCGTCAGCCCAGGGGTCACGGCGTCTCCCAATGTCTCGGCTAGCACCTAGCCCGTGGCCCCTCAGCCAACCCAGCTGAGAACACTCGCCCAGAGCCTCTGCACTAGGCCTCTGTGTTACACCACTCTCTCTCCTGAGTGAGCTCCACCCAAGTCCAGCAAGTCCCGGACTAAATTCAATTGCTGGATGTGAGAAAGTCCCGGACTGGAACATGGGGAACAGGCACCCACCCAGCACATTGCCTGTTCCCAGTAAAAGCCCGCCCTGAACTAGCTGGAACCAGCTATACTATCTATTATGGTGTCCACCAACTACTTTAGTGGACACCTAAACTAGGGCCTTTACTCCACCAAGGTCGGGAACCTTGGTGACACATTCCTTGGTGACAACCCTGTTCACACATGGAACACACATGCTTCATTTGGACTTCACAGCCCATAACATTATTCACATTGCCACATATCACCCCCCTCTGTTCAACCTTGTGGGGGTGAACACTTGCACCAACTGGATGCTTGTGATAGGGCATCCACATTTTTCTACCCTCCGGCTCAGCATTCCCCCTGAAAGATGTAGTCAGCGTCACACTTTTCCCTCTATTCTGCCACCCCCAGGCTAGCAGAGGTTTTTCATAAACACTGTCACTCTGCCTAGGCTACAGGGTCTACGGGCCTTCTCCGACTCCTCTCCACTTGAGAACTGGGCCTTCTGGCTTGCTTCTTTTCCCCATTTATTCTTCGGTCCACGACCTTTAATGTCCACCACCTTCACAGCAGCGTATTCTTCCCCAGCAGACCGCTGGCTGAAGTAATATCTTGCATGACCAAGTCTTGGCTACACACTGCCATGAGTATCTTGGCTTCTGCATCCACATCATCCCCATCAACGAGTTCAGCAGAAAGATCATCCATCTTCTCTGTCTCGGTCGGTACTGTAGCGCCAACATCTCCAGACCCATTCTTAACAGGCTCTGCCTTCTTGGCCTCCTACAGAGAATCCTCCTCTTCAGGTTTCTCCTTTTCTTTAACCTGCCACACGAGAGCACGCTGAGACTTCCCCAACTCATAGACGTTCTTCTCGACGTCCTCCTTTGTGCTCATGAGATCCTCCATCTCTACTCTGAGTTGCCTGTTCAGACTCTAAAATTTATCACGCTCCTCAAGCGCTTTTTTAAGTCCGGGACTTGCTCACATTCAGCAATTGAATTTAGTCTGAGACTTGCTTCTTGTGGACTTCACAGCCCATAACATTATTCACATTGCCACAGCACATAAGGACTGGTTCACATTCTCTCTGTAGCATGCTCTGTTTAAGTTTCATTGCTGTAAGTGCCATGCAAAATGCTACAAGGGGGCCCACTGAGACTTTATCGCCCAAGGGCCCACATGAATCTGGAGCCGGCCCTGAATATACCCTCCAAAAAAAGTTTGAAAATGTAAAATCAACGCAGGGCAGCTAATAGGACATACATATCTATCCTATTATCCCGTAAATGGCTGTAGTACATTGTAACTTCACCGCTGAACAGTAATTATGAAATATTTTTCCCTTTTTCCCTAATAATAAACCCCCCAAAAAAAAAAAAAAAAGGAAAATAATGTAAAATCAACGCAGAAAGGCTAATAGGACGTAGGTATCTTTCCTATTAATACACCCTGTAAATGGCTGTATCACAGAACTTGCACCCTAATCACAAGCAAGGTTTGCTAAAATTAGTGATGTATCATATAGTGTAAACAACATAAAAGGTATTTGGATCCCCAATAAGTGCAGCAAGGTGTAACAGAATTGTTCCTACTGAACCCTGTTCTCTTTTTATAGTGTAGATGATGTATCTCTATCCTTTTCCTACACCTTGACTAATCTTTCCCTGAACTTGTGAATCACTTTTTTCAGCACAATGAAGTCTTTCCTAGCACTGTCCCTAGCGCCTGCTGATGTCTCTCCCTGCACTAATCACACTGGAAAATTGCAGAATCCAAAATGGCTGAGGGTATTTATAGGGCTGGGACATCACAGGGGTATAGGGCTGGGATATCACAGGGCTGGCTGGCTGCTGATTGGCTGCATACATTGCATTATAGGTGATCTCTCATTCACAGAGTTCTTTGCTCCATGTTCTAATGTGCAGCAGCCATTTTTGGAAAAAATGCGATTCGTTACCACGAAGCGTGAGGAAATTCGGATTCTGTGTGAATCGAATTTTTCCTGAAATTCGTATCGAATTCCACTTTGTCAACTTTGATTCACTCATCTCTAATCATAAGAATGGAAAAATAAACAGTGATGTAAACTCAGCCTTTCTGCCACTTTCTACCACTGCTCCTGACTCTCCCTTCCTCCCCACTCTGTCATGGGGCCATTATTGTCTGTGTTACTGCCAATGCTGTTGGCCCTCATCCCCACTCCTTTATGGGGCAACTATTGTCTGTGTTACTGCCACTGCTGTTGGCCCCCATCGCCACTCTGTCATGGGGCCACTACTGTCACTGGTACTGCCACTGCTGCTACTGACACCCTCCCTACTCTGTCATGGGGCCACGCACTGTAAATCTACAGCTAGCAGAAGGGATTAAAATGCATGTTTGGGCTGCCACAACATGTATTAAAATAACTTTTTTTTACCTGTAATACTGATGGCACAGGACCTACAGAATTGATTAACTGTGATTATGGGTGCACAAGAATGTAATTCACATGGTTATTATTGATGAGCTGCAGGGGCAATATTCCAATTTGCAATATTTTGTGACTATTTGGGCATATTCGTCATAAATTATTTTCTTGATTGCTAAAATTGCGCTACATTTTTCAAGCTGCTAGAAGTTTCCTGAGACGGGAGAAAATAGTTGGCACGGCAGAACATTACAACAACTTTATATACAGATAGAGTGCTCCAATATATTCGTGATTGCACAAATCCGCAATTAATGATGTGCATATTTTGGCGCAATACATGCAACTTCCTATTTTAGCAGGTCTCACTACATATTAGTGATTGGTGCACTAAGTATTGTTGTGAACATGTGACATCATAGCACTATGTATGTATGTATGTATGGACAGCAGAACCTATGACACTACCGAACACCCTGCACTGGAACCTATCAGTTACACTATATCATGATCTAACCTACACTGACTATCTCCCACTAACTATCTGTATTATATATATAAACTAACTAACTAACTAACTAACTAACTAACTAACTAATGTAATGACACAGCAAAGCACAGAGCACAGCAATGACACTGCTGTCTCTCCCAGAACTGCAAAAAACTGCAGAAAATGGCTGCTGGGGAGTTTCTTATATAGTACTGGGTAGGCAACTTTCCTATTGGTTGCTAGGGATGTTGCTAAGCTCAGACAAAGACATTGCAGCCTTCTCATTGGCCCACAAGCAAGAAGCAGCGAGGGATCATGGGTTCAGATGAAAAAAAAATCTATAATATTCTAATAATAACTATATTCTAAATCTTCGCAAATTCTCGAAGTGGCGATATTCACTATTAAAATTCGTGATTCGAATATTCGAGCTCAACACTAATCGTGATACACTCTCTCTGCAATCTCCATGCAGTTCCAGTTTAAGGCCTAATTCACACGTCCGTAGTGTGTTTTGCGGAAACACGGAAACACGGATCCTCAAAACACAGACGGCTGCAATGTGCATTCCGCATTTTGCGGACCGCACATTCCTGGCACTATATACAGAATGCCTTTTCTTGTCTGCAATGGCGGACAAGAATAGGACATGTTCTATTTTTTTGCGGAAACGGAAACGCGGATGCGGAAACACGGATGCTGACATCACATAGTGTGCTGTCCACATCCATTCCTGCCCCTTTGAAATGAATGGGTCTGAAACCCTTCCGCAAAATTGCGGATGGGATGCGGATCCATTTTGCGGACATGTGAATTAGGCCTAAGCCTTCACACTGAGATTGGGCCACCAAGTGGGATGAATAGAATTAGGTATAGTGGCCTGGGTATACCTGATTTATTACGATTCGTAACAAATGAATTCATAACAAGTCAAAGTTCGGTGAATCTAAATTTTCAAAACTTCTCTCAATCTCAATTGACACCATACAGTATGCCGGGATTGTTAAATTCCTGAAGGACCTCAGCTTGAGAGTGTGAAAGTGAGCATAGTGGATCCATTTTTCTAATATAGTAACTGCATTAGGATGACCTACTTAAAAAGATTCCTGCAGCACTTGTATGTAAGGGCCTTAACTAGAGGACTTTTTGCATCATTTATTAAACTGGTGTAAAGTAGAACTGGCTAAGTTGCCCATAGCAACCAATCAGATTCCGCCTTTCATTTTTGACTGTCCTGCTCCTCTGGGCAGGCATGGTTGCCATGAGACTCACCTCACTTCTCGTGTCCTGGTGGCCGGACTCACTTACCCTCCACTGCCTACCAGCAGTTGGTCCAGCCTGCGTCATCCCACATAGCTTATGCAGGCCTGAGGCATGTGAAGGCCTCCCAGCCCATCTCTAGTGCATGCATGCCTTAGTTTCCTTCAATTAATGGCTGATCACTTTTGTGTATTTTAGGCATCTTACTCTATTGGAGGTGCCTGAGCTTTAGGTTTTTTTAGTTTACGAGTGACAAAAGAAGATGTGCTCTTCTGTTTCTCTGCCAATGTTCTGATCTGTTTAATTATTCTGAATATAAAAAAAAAACAAAAAAAACATAAAGGGGGTCATTTATCAAACGCAGTGTAAAAATTTATGGCTCTGGGAAGGCAGAGAGGGAAAAAAAGAAAACACAAAAATGGTAAATCAGAAGTTTTCCGGGATTTTAATATTGATGGCCTATCCTCAGAATAGGTCATCAATATCAGATCAGCGGGGGTCCGATACTTGGCACCCCTGCTGATCAGCTGATTGAAGAAAAGACCACACTTTGTTGTTTACCTGCTCGCCGTCAACATCGTAGTGGTGAGCAGGTGTGTCCTGAGGATAGGTCATCAATATTAAAAGCCTATAAAAACCTTTTAAGATGGCTGGCTGGTCTCTGTGATTGGTGTTGCCAAACACACGGCAAACCCATCAACCCCTTTCACATAAATGAGTTTCCCCGCAGGTGGAATGCGTGACGTGAACGCATAGCACCCGCACTGAATCCTGACCCATTTATTTCAATGTGTCTGTGCACATGAGCGTTTTTTTTCACGCATCAGTTCTACCGTTGTGTGAAAAAACGCAGCATGTTCTATATTCTGTGTTTTTCACGCAGCCCTGGCCCCATAGAAGTGAATGGGGCTTCAGGGAAAAACGCATTGCATCTAGAAGCAAGTGTGGATGCAATGCGTTTTTCACTGATGGTTGCTAGGAAATGATTAAACCTTCAGTTTTTTATCACGCGCGTGAAAAATGCATCAAAACGGATTGCACCCGCATGGAAAAAAACTGAATAACTGAACGCAATTGCAGAGAAAGCTGACTGAATTTGCTTGCAAAATGGTGAACACACCCTGAATGCATCCGGACCTAATCCGTCACGCTCGTGTGAAAGAGGCCATCCTCTCAAATCAGTGGCTTCTGAGCTAGCACATAGCCTTATTGACCAGCCAATATGCTGTCCGCTGATTGTCTGACAGGCTGCCTGCAAAGCACTGTGGGAAAGTCCGCCATCCAGGGCCCCTCCCTGGGTCATGTGATCCTCTGTCTTCATCCTCTCTGTCCTGTTTCTCTTGTATTTTAACAGTAAAATGGTGATCACAGTTTTGCGAGATTCATCCGAAGCAAGAGAAGAATGTTTGTGCAATTTTTGACAAATCCAATTTCTTTAGAATTAATCCATTGTTCTCTAGTCTTGACTCATGAAGAGTTAAAATGATATGTCCCTACAGAAACCCCAAACCCTCTTTGCGTCCCTAATCCAGCATTGATGGATGTAATTTGCTGCAAGAGTATTCGATAAAACAAACTGTATGAGAGATACTAATATCAGATAAGGGTAAACCCATGGGTTCCTTTCTGGAGGACTAGAGATGCATTGAAAAGCTCCACTAAACTTTGGTTTTAATTTTTTTCTATCCCTTCATAAGCATTTGAAATAGTTTTAAAGCTACCACTGACATTTCACAAACTTAATAAAATATCCCAGTACATAAATATCTTCCTCAAATCTGAAGCTGAAGACAGTGACAATGCTCTTGCAGCAATTTGACATCTCATCCATCTACGACTTTCCTTATTGAAATCTGTCATCATGGCTGCACATTGTCGATTTCAATTATTTTCTTTCATGGCTGATCTTAAGGCTAGGGATGTTACATGGGATTAGATCCAAAGTGGGCTATAAGTATAGAGGAAAGCATTACATTTCTACTCCCCACGTATTGTCAGATTTAGGTATTAAAACCCCATTGAGCAAATACTACATAACCGAAATATGTGAACCAAGCCTAAAGAAAAGATGACTTACCAGTAAATTGGGAAACACTAGTGTGTTGTTGAATTTAATGCAGGTAGATCTTAGGCCTAAATCCTATTTTAAGTATGTACTGCCATAGTATAGACTAGGATCTGGTTCATCTGGGAGTCTGGGACAATAATTTGTCTTGGTGCCTATAAGTCCTTTATCATGGGCCAATAAATGTCTTGTATAAAGATGTCTCAGATAATCTAAAGAATGAGCAAACACAAAAGGTTTGTTCCCGTTAATTACATTGGTCCAAAAAGGAATTTTAGGCATTTATCTGGTTACCTTTACTGGGGCAGAGTCAGCTCCCTACCTTTCAGTCAGCATTTGGACATGTACCCTGCTCGTAGATATGTCCCTGTTTAATTCCCAGTGTAAAGATAAGTGCCACCTGCTGTTTGTTCTTTTCCTTATCTCTTCATCCACCTTAGTAACGTCACTGAGCTGGTCGCATATGCTCAGTTCCATCTTGCTCTAGTCAAATCCGAGAGAATGGAATCCCTTTCTTATGATCAGTGAAGGCATCAGCAGTTGGACTTTAGATGAGTTGTCTTCAGGGGACAACCCCATTTATTATGTAGGAACCCCCTTATTGGAGCATGAGTGTCATGACACTTTTGTAGTGATTTTACTGCTTCCCCCTAGGGGCTGCCTCCCCCTAGGGTCCTCTATGTAACGCGACCCAGGTGTAGGAATGCCGAGTGGTATAGTGCGGCCTAAAATGTCTCTCTATGTGTCACGGACGGTGCTCCTACCTGGATATGGCTGGACCCCAGGCTTTGGCTCTGAAGCAATAAATATGAGAAATAATTGATGAATTTAAAAGAAAGATTGAGTCCAGACCTTGTATATACTTGAACAGCAGCTTTACTTTGCATAAACGTTCATCAGAAACAATCTTCAAGCTTTATCTTGGTCCCAGGAGGCTTGAAACTGAAACTCGTCTCTTGTACATCTGTTTCTCTCTAGCTCTGCTGTACTGACAGGCTGACTGTTTGACTCTGTATGCTGCACTTCACTCTGTATGGTCTGTCTCTAGATTAGACCAGGTCACTTCCCTCCTGGCTCCTGAGGATTCAAGCTTTGGCCTTCCAGGCCAGCATAGCTTAAGGTGCTCTGGCTGTCGTGGGAACATCCAGCAGAGATGTGCCCTGCGCACCTTCCCCTAGGAGGGGGAGTAAGCTAGACTAACTAGAACTTCTGCCCCACCCTTCCTGCAGAAAATAGAACTCGCCCACTTCTCCACAGAGGGCCGTTAGAATGGAATGGAAGGTTCCATCCTATCTAACTGCAGCTCTGCCGTGTTTGCTGCCACCTGCTGGTGAACCAGACACATTACATGTGAACGTAACAGTTGCAAACAGATTAGGAATGCACAGTGTGGAGGACCTGGAAATAAATGCATAGATTAAATTATATTAGCCCATTAGAGATAGTAGCAGGGTGCAGTAGTGGTAACACCACCCTGGGGTGTTACACATGCCGGTCATACCCCCTTCTCCTCCTAGAGATATGACACCAAGGTCCATCAAGTGCATCTAAAAGCTCATGTCCTATGTTCTACAACTTTTCCTTCAGTATCAGCCGAGTATTCCAACACTAATGATTCAATCTTAAATATAGAACCCCGCCATCCATTGGACAAATAGGATATGACTAGAGAATCGAAGTTGATGAAGTACAATTCGTTTCCTGAAGCTTTGTGGTAATGAATCACATGTTTTTCCTAAAATGGCTGCAGGGAACAAGGGATTACCCACAATGCCATGCATGCAGCCAATTAGCAGCCAGCCCTGTGATGTCACAGCCCTATAAATAGCCTCAGCCATCTTGGATTCAGCCATTTTCCAGTGTACTTAGTGCAGGAAGAGACGTTAGCAGACACTAGGGACAGTGCTAGGAAAGACTTGAAAACGTATAGTTTGCTGAATAGAAGTTCAGGGAAAGATCATTAGAAGTATCGGGAAAGGATAGGGAGAAATTATTCCACAGTATTGAAGCAGAACAGGGTCCAAAAGGGCAGTGTACAGTCTGGGTAATAGGAGAAATCCTATCATACCTTGTTGCACTGACTGGGGATCCAAATTGCCATTATACTGCTGCTTACAGGTTTGCAATAGATGATACCTCTGTAATTCCAGCAAACCTTGCTTGTTATTGGAGTGCAAGCGCTGTGTGATACAGCCATTAACAGGGTGTATTACTAGGAAATATTTCTACATTGTATTAGCCATTGTGTGGTGCAGTTGTATGTTCTAAAGCCATTTTTGGGGTGTATTAGTGGAGAAAAAGGGCTAAATAGCCGTTCAGCGGTGCACTTATATGTTCTAAAGCCTTTTTTGGCGTGTATTAATGCAAAATAAAAGGGCTTATTAGCCGTTGTTTGGTGAAATGAGAAAATGACTGCCTTTTTTGGCATGTATTAGTGGAAAACGAAAAGTATTATTTGCTGTTTAGCGGTGCAGTTATATGTTCTAAAGCCTTTTTTGGGGATTATTATTGGAACAAAATAATTGCTTATTAGCCATTCAGCGGTGCAGTTATATGTTCTAAATAGAGTTGAGCGAACCCGAACTGTATAGTTCGGGTTCGTACCGAATTTTGGGGTGTTCGGGACACGGACCCAAACATTTCGGCAAAGCAGCCAATCAACATGCTTAGCCAAGTGCAGCATGTGACCCAGCCTCTATTTAAGCTGGAGTCACGTAGCGCCGCCCATCACTCTGCTCAGATTAGTGTAGGGATAGGATGCAGCTGCTGTGAGGGCGAGATTAGGCATGGAAGACTCAGCAAAACCACTTAATAAAGTGATCGATTTACATCTTTGAATCATTCAACTTCTGTTAGTTCATTGCTCACTGGTTTTTAGGCT
Source organism: Bufotes viridis (assembly GCA_033119425.1). NCBI lineage: Eukaryota > Metazoa > Chordata > Amphibia > Anura > Bufonidae > Bufotes > Bufotes viridis. Next base: position 28,585,182 of record CM065590.1, read on the forward strand.
GCCCAGAGCGTTTGTCTGTCACTTTTTTCTGGGGTGATCAGCGGCCATTTTGTGATCTTTTGGTGCACCAGCACATGTTTTGAGCTGCCACCAAGTTCAATATACATTTTTGGGTTCAATAGTAGGATTTTTTTGCAATATCCTACATGGTTGTGCTTATTGTCACACCTTGGAACACAGGATAGAAATTGCTATATTTTATTGAAGGGTGAAATTCAATTGCCAAAATACCAATCCCCTAAATCAGTGGTTTCAGCTGTTGCTGGCCAAGTGTAATACTGTCCGTAAAAGGATAGATTTTTTTCTGGGGTGAAATTCAACTGACAAAACAACTGAAAGGTGGCATGAAGCAGGATGTGCTCAACCCAAAAATGCAGTTGTGCATATATATACCGGGGAGCAGATCCTGCACTTGTGGCCCGTTGCTAATGGTGATCCCCAGCAAAAATGCATACGGTGGAGGATGCCCGCAGAGGACCACAAGTACCACAATAGACATCCTACACAAGATGGCAATTGTGTGGATGTGATAAGTAATATAACAATATAGCAATAACAAATGACAAAACAGGTGCACACTGCGGTCTTACTAAGCCCTCGAACTGATGTTAAAATTGAGAGATTAGTCAACATGTCCTGCAGTGGAGGACATGTCTTAAGCCCAAGCACTACACCAAGGTTTCTCAAGTAGCTCAGGACCTAACACTCACCAACCTGTGCCATATGGGCAATACCAGGAGCCAGTGGGCATTACAGGAATGTATAGGCCGGTTTACGGCAAATTCCTTAGTAACCTCCAGCATTAAACCATGCCTGAAATGGGAGGAGGGAGAGGGCCTATACATTCCTGTAATGCCCACTGGCTCCTGGTATTGCCCATATGGCACAGGTAGGTGAGTGTTAGGTCCCAAGCTACTTGAGAAACCTTGGCGTGGTACTCGGGCTTAATACATGTCCTCCACTGCAGGACATGTTGACTAATCTCTCAATTTTAACATCAGTTTGAAGGCCTCCTCAACCTCTTTCTCCTAATTTTTTTTTAAGGTCTTTTATGTTTTTTTATTCATTTCCCTATCCACATTTGTTTGCAGAGCATTTGCCATGCTCTTAAACACATTTTGCTGCCTTTTGCAGCCCTCTAGCTCTTTCCAGGGTTATTTTAGAGCCATTTTAGTGGCCAAAAGTTCGGGTCCCCATTGACTTCAATAGGGTTCTTTTTTTTTTTTTTAAGTTCAACCGAACCTGTTGAACTTGAACATCCAGGTGTTCGCTCAACTCTAGTTCTAAAGCGTTTTTTGGTGTGTATTAGTGGTGGGGAAAAGGGGCTTGTTAGCAGTTGTGTGGTGAAGTGAGAAAATTACAGCCTTTTTGGGGTTCATTAATTTCCTATTTATTTATTTGATCTAACAGTATGTCAGACAGAGAAGTGACAGACCCTGCACAAAGAGGGGCAGAGGCCAAAATGTTTCTGGCGCAGGCACAGGTCGCAAGCAGAGTAAGTGGGCGTGGCAGCAGGGGTCACATTGGTGCGCCTGAGCTCCCGGTGTCATCTAGTGGTCGTGTCTTGACCAGCAACCCAGCGGTTCTTAAATGGTTGACTCGGTCATCCACTTCATCCCAAGTTCCATCAGACACCCCCAGCCAAAAGTTGGTCGGTTCGTCAGACGCAACCCTTAGTTGGCATGACTCGGGAGCAGGCCCTGTGCCCTCACCTGTCCTCAACCTGCCTCTGTCCTTTTCTGTTCTCTCAGCCAGAGAAGTATTTTATGCTGTGGGCTCAGCTCCACTATACAGCGAGGACCAGCTACAAGAGGACAATCAGCAGCTACTGCCCAGTCAAGATCTGGAGACATCCTCTGCTTCCTCCAGTTGGCGGGCAAATAGTGATGAAAAGAGTGGCGTGGGAGCTGGTGTTGCGAGCGGTCAGGCTCCTGGCTCAGAGACCATTGAGGAGGACATCAATGACGTGCAGACAGTACTCGATGATGATGAAGCCGCTCGCAAATGGGAGCCAGGTGATGAAGGGGCTTCATCATCATTGGGAGAAGAGGGTGGCAGCTTGCGCATGGCGCAGCGGCAGAGGCAGGGTGGCAGCAGTGGGAGGTCGGGAGCCAAACGTGTCCGGCGTAGACCACCCGCTTTGCACAAGCCTACCTGTCCAGAAAGTAGTAGTGCAGGGGTTCACGGAGGCAGCGGCCGTAGCCGTCAGTCAGTGCGTAGTGTTGGAGGTAAAATCACCTTCTCGGCAGTGTGGCAGTTTTTTGTTAAGCCACATTCCTGTCTTCCAAATAAGAGGACTGTTCTTTGTAGTCTTATTTGTAAAACAGGATTGTTGATTGGGAAAACAGGATTGTTTGGTAAAACTACAAGAATACAAATAGCAAGTATAAGTATAAAGTATAGATAGCATGTACTATAACATTTGCATTAACACTCAAGCACATAGTAAAATGGCTGACTGTACATAAGATTACATGTCTAGCTAACAGTAGTAACAACTATTAAGTGAAATTACTCGCATTGTGCATCCAACTTAGAGCGGGGTATATGCAACTTACTTTACTATTGTTTGGCTGGGTAGAATTAACGAATATGACGAATACGAATATGGCACTGTATTCTCTATATTCGCTAATTCTAGCAAGCCAATAGAAAAGTTGCCTATAGACAGCTCTAAGTTGGATGCGCAATGTGAGAATATTACTTTACCTATTTTTTGCAACAAATAGAATACTCATTATTCTATTTATTGCAAAAAATAGGCAAAGTAATATTCTTGCATTGCGCATCCAACTTAGAGCTGGGTACAGTCAACTTTCCTATTGGTTGGCTTGCTAGAATTAACGAATATAGAGAATATAGCGCTATATTCATTATCTTCGTTAATTCTAGATAGCCAACCAATAGGAAAGTTGCCTTTATTCCCCGTTCAAAGTTCAACTCACAATACGCAAATAATTAAATCGCATATTATTCACGATAAATAGAATAACGACGAATATTCGATTTTGACGAATATATGACGAATATTCAATTAAATATATCGCGAAATCGATTATGGCACATCCCGCTCATCACTAAAAATCTGTAAATCCAGCTCTTAGATTGTGGGTGGACATTTCCACGGTTATCAGGCCAGTCATTCACAAGTGGCTTGGAGGGTGTGTTCCTGTTGCGCTGCATACCTGGAAATAAGATTGCTGGCTGGGTAATCTGTACCCCTTTTTTCTTTCAAACTACTCCTGCACTGCATACCTGACAGGGAAAACATTTTTGTAAATCCATCTGTTAGTTTGGAGGGTGATCGCAAAAAATGAGGATAACGTCAAATAAGAAACGTTGCCCTGGTCATGGTGATGCTGGTGCTGGTGGAGCTCCTGTTGCAGGGAGAGGACGTGGTCGATCTGTGCCAGGTACACGCCCAAATGAAACACCTTCCTCTGGTGTGAGTAGGCGACAGAATCTGCAGCGTTATTTGGTAGACCCAAATGCCTCTCTACGGATGGTGAGGCCAGAACAAGCACAGGCGATAGTAGATTGGGTGGCTGACAGTGCCTCCAGTTCCTTCACATTGTCTCCCACCCGGTCCCCTGCTGAAAGAGCAAAGTTGGAACCTGCAGCCCATGGGCATCTGTCTTTCACCTTACCCAAATCAGCAAAACAGTCTGAGCCCCGTCATGCAGCAGTCTCTTATGCTTTTTGATGACTCTGCTGGCAGGGTTTCCGTGGGCCATGCACATAGCCCTGCCCAAGAAGTGGAAGCGATTTAGTGCACCGATGCCCAACCACTTATGTTTTAGAATGTGGACATGAGAGGAACACCGCAGCATGTCTCTGATGATGACGAAACAAGGTGCCAACTGCTGCACCTTTCTGAAATATGCAGACCGACAAGGAGGGCAGGGGTGAAGAGTGGGTGGAAGATGATGTGGAGGATGAAGAGGTCCTAGACCCCACATGGAATCAAGGTAATGCGAGTGACATATGCAGTTCGGAGGAAGAGGCGGTGGTCGCACAGAGCCACCAGCACAGCAAAAGAGGGAGCAGGGTGCAAAAGCAGAGCGGCCATTCCCTAGACAGTATGCCTGCTACTGCCCACCGCACCCAGGGACCAAGCACACCAAAGCCAGCTCCAAGGAGTTCCCTGGCGTGGCAGTTCTTGAGGCGATGTGCTGATGACAAGACACAAGTGGTTTGCATGCTGTGCAATCAGAGCCTGAAGCGAGGCATAAACGTTCCCAGGCGTCACTACTTTTCCAGGCGAGCCATCCCTTCCCTTCACAACCAAGTGGCGGACAAACTCAGGTGTGCACTGCGCAACTCCCTCTGTGGCAAGGTCCACTTAACCACGGATACGTGGACCAGTAAGCTCAGGCAGGGACGTTATATCTCCCTAACAGCACACTGGGTAAATACAGCGGCGGCTGGGCCAGAGGCGGATAGCAGTTTGGCGCATGTCCTTCCACCACCAAAGATTGCAGGGCATTTCTCTTTGCCTCCTTTTGCCTCCTCCTCCTACTCCACTTCCTCTTCTACCACCTCCTCATCCGCTCAGCGTAACACCTTCACCACCAACTTCAGCACAGCCAGGGGGAAACAACAGCAGGCTGTTTTGAAACTTGTCTGTTTGTGGGAAAAACCCCATACCGAACAGGAGCTGTGGACCTGCAGGTGTGCCTTGCCTGGCGCATGTGCTGAATTTGGTGGTGCAGAAATTCCTAAAAAACTACCCCGATATGTCAGAGCTGCTGCAGAAAGAGCGGTCTGTCTGTGCGCGCTTTCAGTGTTCTCACCCTGCTGCCGCTAGCCTGTCTGCTTTGCAGCGTAACTTCGGCCTTCCCGCTCACCGCCTCATATGCGACATGCCCACAAGGTGGAACTCCACCTTGCACATGCTGGAGAGACTGTGCGAGCAGCAGTAGGTGATAATGGAGTTTCAGCTGCAGCACGCACGGGTGAGTCGCTCTGCGGAACAGCACCACATCACCACCAATGAGTGGGCTTCCATGCGAGACCTTTGTGCCATGTTGCGTTTCGAATACTACACCAACTTGGCCAGTGTCGATCAGTAGTGATCAGCGTTACTATCCCACTTCTACTGTATGTCTCCTTGAAAAAATGCTTCGGGCGATAATGGAAGAGGATGTGGAACAGAAGGAAGAGGAAGAAGAAGAGGGATCATTTCCACAGTTATCAGGCCAGTCATTCACATGTGGCTCAGAGGGTGGATTCCTGCACCAACATAGGCCAGGTACACAATTGTCCAGCCGGGGCACTGTTCTGGAGGATAAGGAGGAGGAGGATGAAGAGGAGGAACCATGTTCACAGCAGGGTGGCACCCAAAACAGCTCAGGGCCATCACTGCAGCAGTGGCTAAGGGTATACGGAGGACACAGATGATACACCTCCCACAGATGACAGCTTGTAGAATGTTGCCCACATTCTAACTGGTGCTTATTACTGGGTGGCCACCCTGATGGATCCCCGTTACAAGGATAACGTGCCGTTCTTAATTCCCTCACTGGAGCGTGATCGGAAGATGCACGACTACAAGCGCACGATAGTAGATCCGCTGCTGATGGCATTCTCACCTGACACCGGGGCCTCAGTGTAAGCACAAGGCGAAGGCAGAGGAGGAGGAAGTCGCCAATGCAGCTGGGGCACGCCAGCTCCTCAGAAGGCAGGGTTAGCATGGCTGAAATGTGGAAAAGCTTTGTCAGCACGCCACAAGAACCAGCAGCACCAGCTGATATGGAACGTCTTAGCAGGAGGCAGCATTTCAGCAACATGGTGGAACAGTATTTGTGCACATTCCTACACATACTGACTGATGGGTCTGCCCCATTCAACTTCTTGGTCTCAAAATTGGGCACATGGCCTGAGCTTGCCCTTTACACCTTGGAGGTGCTGGCCTGCCCTGCAGCGAGTGTATTGTCTGAACTGTTTGGCATGGCAGGGGGCGTTGTCACTGACAAGCGCAGCCGTCTGTCCACAGCCAATGTGGACAAGCTCACATTCATTAAAATGAACCAGGCATGGATCCCACAGGACTTGTCCGTACCTTGTGTAGAATAGACAAGTATACCAGCCTCAACCAGCCTTTGTTATACTCCAGCGCATTTTCTCTTTTTTTTTTTTTTCTATATTTCCCAATGTTTTGGGGTCTACCCAAATTTTAAAAAAACGAAAAAAAAAGTGTTGGTGACTACCTCCTCCACCACCGCTTCTACCTACACCGCCACGTCCATCGCCTCCTTAACCTCCTACTCCATATGGACCTTCTCCCCCTAGTTCAAGATTATTATTTTTAATTTTTATGTATTTTGTTATTTTAAGTAATTTCCCTATCCACATTTGTGTGCAGGGCAATTGCCCAGCTCTTACCCGCATTTTGCCTTCTTTTGCAGCCCTCTAGAACTTTCCATTACTTTTTTTAGAGCCATTTTAGTGCCCCAAAGTATGGGTACCCATTGATTTCAGTGGGTTTCGGGTTCAGGGTAAAGTTCGGGTCCCGAACTCGAACTTTGCGGTGAACCCGAACTTCCAGGTGTTCGTTTAACTCTATTAGCATCCCATTTTGGTCAATGGTGGGATCAAGCTTTTTTTAAAGCGCTATCCTTGGAGACTGTTTGGCCTTTGCTGAAGTAGTCTATTTCTTTAGCATAACATTCGCGTTGTATCGTGCAAAGTATTATGTTCTTGGACCTTTCCAGATTAGGAGCGGTAAAGGCGTGTTTGCAGTGATACCAACCTTTGCAGGGCTTCTGTCTCACAGGTAATGCCGACTTGTAAGACTGAGCTATATGAACTAGACAGGCTATAGCACAAACAAGCAACATCCAGGTGGAGAACCTGTTGAAATGATGGAACTTGAGTTGGTGGTCCGAAGTCACTGTATGTAGAACAGATACTTCAGGTTGGATTTCTTCACCGGCATTTAGGACAAGTGGATCTCCTGATCCTTAGCACCCGATTGCAGACGTAGACGTAAAAGCGTCTGGTTTTGTTGTAAATATATCCTAGGACTACCGTATAAAACTCAACTTCTTCGATTTTCAGGTTCATTCCTGATGTTATAAGTTCAGCAAACTCCACTGCAAGCACAGCAGCGCAGAGCTCCAGTCGGTGAATCGTGTGTTTAACGAGTGGCGCTAGTTTGGTCCTGCTCATGATGACAAATAAAATATGGCATTATTCTTTGACGTCTATGGTCTTTAGGTATGCTACAGCTGCAATCGCCTTGACTGAAGCGTCACAGAAGATATACAGTCTTTGCATCTTGACTTCAGTTGATGGCACGGAAGCTTCGAGAGACTTCTTCCAATCTGTCCACAGGTCCTTTTTCTCCATGGGAAGCAGATCATCCCAATCAGACGTCTCTGTGGTGTGCCTTGGATTGTAACAGGAGCTACGAATCCCAGTGGACAGAACTCTTCTACGTGTGAAGGGCTTTTCTTCCTTGCTAATTTGGAAGGTGAATGTGTCTGCCTTTAAATCTCAGAGCAAACTGAGGCCCCGCTGAATGGGAAGGGAGTCGGTGCTAAGATCCAAGTCCTTTAGATCACTTGAATGGTGGGGTCAGAAGGCCTCTGACTCATGGCTGTTGGAGGTGATTTTGTGCAACCTCAGATTAGATAGAGCGAGGTCTCTTGAGCTTGGATTTTGTATACGTAGAAATCTTTTTCCACAAAGGATCTGACATCTGACCCATACTTTGCTTCACCCTCTCGGGCTGAATGTCTGAGACTGTAGATAGAGACTGCAGAGGAAGGACTTTTTCTGAGTATGTGCACACCCATTCGGTACTCTACAATATCTTCATCGGTGTCGTTGTTGCGGTACCAGAAGAACCTCAAGTAGTTTCTATGTTCTTCCTTGACGAGAAAGCAGTGGAACATCTGTTGTATGTTAGCCATAAATGCTACAGAATCTCAGCGGAAGCGTAGAAGTACTTCCAGAAGTCTGTTGAGGTCTGAACCAGAAAGTAAAACATTATTAACGAGACGCCTTCGCACCTGGCGCTCGAATACTACTCGTATCTGCACTGGTTTTTTAGGATGATACATGCGGAAAATGGGCAAGTACCCCTCGGATTCTTGGAGCACGGGTGCAATTTCTGCATGGTTGTTCTGGAATATTCTTCCGATGAAGGTAAAGAAACGTTCTTTCGTCTCCGGTGTCCTCTGAAGTTTGTGCTTGAGGGAGATGAATCAGCTATAGACAAGTTCTTTGTTGTTAGGTAAGCGTTGTCTCCGGGGATTAAACGGTAAAGGTGCGACCCAGCTTTTTGACTTGTCTTTTACTATTCCTTGATCCATGATATCCAAGAACAGCCTGTCTTCTATAGACATTGCGACCCTGTTGTCTTCTTGTGTCCTGTGGAAGACTTTTGCAATTAGTTTATCAGGAAACTGCTGTGACATGGCTGGAATAGGGAAGGTTGTCCATTTTCAAGTGTGTTGGTGAGCATACTGTTGACTGATGTCGGCTTGTGTGCTCCCCCTAGACAGACGTCTCTTATGATGACCCATCCTAGGTTAAGTCTATGGGCGTATGGAGCTTTCTGGGGACCATAAATCTGTCCTGTAGCCTTATGAACTCGCAGTATGTCTCTTCCAAGGAGTAAGACTATTGGGGCTTCTGGGTCCAGTTCCGGTATCAGGTGAGCTATACTCCTCAGGTGGGGGTGGTATGCCGCTACCTCTGGTGTAGGTATCTCAGATCGATTGTCAGAAATGTGATTGCACTCCAGTATGGTTGGGAGTAACATTCAGGTCTGACCATCCACGGACTCTACCTTGTGCCCAGTTGCTTTCCTCCTAGCTGTCTCAATGGTACCTGCACATGTCCTTAAGGTTTAGGGAGAACTGAGCCCTATGATATTGAATGTGTCGAAGAAGGTGGATTTAGCTAAAAACCAGTTGCTTTGATCATCTAAGATTGCATATACCTTGATCGCCTTATCTCGGTGGCTGACCGGATAAACTCTGACAGGGCAGATCTTTCAGCAGGACTTCCCTCCTGCAAGTCCTTTACAGATCTATGTACAGTGAGAAGTGACTACTACGGTGTCTATGTCAGGGTCTATCTGCTTCCTGTCATGCTCCTCTGCTTGGGATGATACCTGAGAAGGTGGTCCATGGTGTAAAGCAGTGTTGTGCTCTGTGTTACTGCATTCTGTGCATATCACAATGAACTTACAGTTACTGGCAAAGTGCGATGTTGTAGTGCAGCACCTGAAGCAGATGTTGTTTTCTTTGAGGAATTCTATGCGGTCCTCTAAAGACTTCTCCCTGAAGGCTCTGCATTTTAGTAGAGAATGTGGTTTCTTGTGCAGGGGGCATTGTTTGGTAAGATCTTTAAGTTTGTTCTCTTCTTGAGAAGACTTACACGGTCTGTAAGGAGAACTTGTGGAGGAAACATCAGTTTTGTGGACTGCCACTGGTGTTTTATGAGGTTTGATACCATGGGTAGTGGAACATGACAATTTAAAATCAAAACTGGGATCATTTCTGATCCTTGCCTGTTCAGTAACAAGGTCTACAAACACCATGAAGGGGGCGGGGGGGGGGGGGGTGAATGGTACATTATGAAACTGTTCATAATGGGAACCCTGCGTGATCTACTTCTCCTGTAAATTATAAGTGAGTTTCTGGACAATCGTATTGACACCTCTGGCGGTGTCCAGGAATGCTAGCCACGGCAGATATTCTTCTGCCTGAGCAACCTGTACCTCTATCAACAAGTCACTGAGTTCCATAAGCTTCATGTAACCCCTACCCACTATTCTGGGAAAATGATCAATTCTGTTATATAAAGCATTTTCTATAGTTTCTATTGACCTATAACGCTCATCAAATCTTTCCCACACCATCTTTAGGGCTTTGAGCAGATAGTTTATGTTAAGGTTGTAGCTTCTTTTCTGTAGGAGGTAGTTGTGGCTGGCATTGATTTGTCATATACCGTCCTGCTTAAGGTACTGCGATTCAAGGTTGGATCTTTGATACTTTGCATAAGCTGGCTGATATACTGGCTCGTAGTTGTCATCTGTCTTGAGATGCTGATAGACATATTATGAGACGTGCTGTGCTGGATCTTGTTCATCTAGGTCTGGCCCAAGTACATGGCTGTGTTTCTCGGATTCGGGATACTCCAAGGTTTCTAGGAACTCTGCTTTGGCCACTGTGGCTGTCGCTTCTTTCTCTGTGGCAAGTTTTTCCTTTGACTCTCTCGCTTTCTTTAGTTGCATCTCTTGTGCAGCAAAAGAAGACCTTACTTTTGCTGCCTCAGCTTCTACACAGGCGAGAGCAGACATTTCTTTTATTGAGGACTTGCTAGAGCAGCTTGCTCATGACCTGGTCCTGTATAACGATGCCTGGCTAGTGGACATTGTATGCCTGTTTGCTGGCTGCTCAATGTCTCTGAGCAGACTTAGTCTAGGTAGGAAGGACTTCAGCATGGTCTGGATCGTGCTGCACTTGCTGGGAGCTGCACTCTCACTTCTTGTGACTGTATGGCAGCCGCAGCAATCATGTATGCAGGACCACGTGGCTGATGGCTCCGTATAGTCAGATCCACTATCACTGGTGACTAGCATCTGTTTTACTGTTCTGTCTTCATACACGTTCACACAGTGTGCAGTCTGACATTCAGCATAGACCATTCCTGTCTTCCAAACAAGAAGACTGTTCTTTGTAATCTAAGTTGTTTATTGGTAAAACAGGATTGTTCATTGGCAAAACAGGATTGTTTGGTAAAACTACAAGAATACAAATAGCAAGTATAAGTATAAAGTGTAGATAGCATGTACTATAACATTTGCATTAACACTCCAGCATATGGTAAAATGGCTGATACCCAAAAGAACTAAACCCTTGCAAAAAAGGAGTTATACCATGTAAGATAAAATATCTCTCAATTTTATTATTATAAATTAACACATAACATATGGGAAAAGCATAACACCCAAGTGCCTGTCACAGCAGGCCACAACCCGGAAGACAGAGTCCACGCACAGCCCGAATCTATAGACATATGGAATATAACAATCCTACATACACATAATGGGTCTATACAAGTTTAAACATACAGGGATGTAGTCCCCACACGGATAAACTCACATAAATATCCAACCAAGTGGTCAGAAAAACCCCAACCAAAGAAGGTGGGATATAATAACAAAACCTGACCCAAACAATCAAACAGTGCAATATAGATGCTATAATGTATTACCCATTGTCCTATCCGGGAAGAGCGTGGACACCAGAAACCTCGACGCGCGTTTCACCCCTCACAGGCTTCATCAGGAGGCCTCCACACTATGTCCCCTTGCCAGTCTGCAGCCTCTTCATGCCACTGCTAACACTTTGTCACTGGGCCAATCTTTGGTCTCCTCATGCTGCTGCTAACTCAACACTATGTCACTGGGCCACTCTGTGCCATCCTCATGCTGCTGCTGCTGCCACCAACACACTATATCAACTTGCCAGTCTTTGGTCTCCTCATGCTGCTGCTGCTGCCACCAACACACTATATCACCTTGCCAGTCTTTGGTCTCCTCATGATGCTGCTAACTTAACACTATGTCACTGGAGGCACACTGGTTGGGAAACACTGATCTAGAGCAATCATAGTCAAAGGCTCATTTAAAGACGATGGACAATTTTTGGGGCATATTGTTTTTTCAAAATGCATGTGTTTTGGCTAAAAACATTTTAGGTAATTAGGTTTTATTAACAAATTTTCACTTCTACAGCAATTGTGTATCACAGTACATCACAAGCTGCAGGATCCATCAGAAAGCCTGTCTGGAGGCTTGATGTCTAGACACTCCTGTGTTTTCCTTATTGATTGTATAAGCTCATTCAAGATCATATCAAAGTTGATGTAATGTGATACACAGAAGCAAAAAACGTACACAGTTTTAATAAAAGCAAATTATGAAAATTAGTTTAAGGCCAAAATACCAGCAATTCAATTAGATATATAGATAGTGTGGTAAGGAATATGGTAAAGTGCTGGAAGGCGTATATATTTGACCTAGAATCCTCAGCTTGTTGAGATAAATGAAATCCAGAAAGTTGTAGTGGTTTTATCAAAATGTAGATAGCTGAGACAAGTTTGTTTATATTTTGTTCTGGGCTGGATTTAATTTGGACTGTTGGTTATGTTTGGTAGAGGAACCTACCAGTACACACCCTCTCAGCATGGCTATTTCCCCTAGCCTGAAGTGAGGTGGCTGCTGATGATCATTACTGGGGAATATAAAAATCTTCAGACTGTTAGTCTGGGTCAGAAAGCCTGGGAAGCTAGCTCACCTGCTGGCTGTCTGAGCCTGAGCCTTGTGTGAACTGCGCTGTATTGGTGAGTTAGAGATGACCTGTATAGGTAGTGCCCAGACGGGCAGGAATTTATTTTGTTCTTTATGCTATGTTGGTGCCACAGCTTCACCCCACCAAGTGAAGTGATAGTGTTATGTTTTTGTTATGGTAAGTACACGAGGATAAACTGTTTGGACTTTTTAACCTGCCGTCTTTGCTGAAGTCTGTCATTGCCGACTCCACCCTGAGTACAAATTCTGACAATAGATATCTTTATATTTCTATAGATTTTAATCCTGTCCTTGAATAAACTTCAAGTTTAGCTTCACTTTTTTGTTTGTTCCTCTGTTTGTTAAGAAAATCAAGAATGGAAACTAGCATCTGTTGTAGGGAAAAAGAAATGAAGAACAAAGAAATATGTAAACCCAAAGGATATTGATATTCAATTATTTATTGAACCCTAGTGGATGATTTTCAATCAGTCCGTCATGTACATGATCTTTTTTGGCATGAATCATACATGATTTAATTATATGAAACTTTATTGTTGAGGTCATTGGGACTCGGGAGATGAATTGGGAAACTGATGCAAATTGATGCCAATTTGTGGTAGAAATGAGGAGCCCTTACAAGATTTTCTCTAAAGACTCAGAACAACCACCTATAGTAATATATCATCTAATATTTATTATGAAAGACATAACTTTTTGTTTCTCCACTGGGACCCCTAATGATCACAACAAAGGAGGTCCAAAGCTTCTTATTTCTCCTCACTGCTCAGTCATCTTCACTGATCCATTGGAATGGAGTAGCAGCTAATATTCTAGACTGGACCAATGCTTCTTTCAAACTCTGTATTACTATAGTTGTGCAGTGGACGAAGAATGAAGGGTTCAGGACTTATGTGCTAGTGATCAGGGGGGTTCTAGTAGTGTGGTCCTCAGTGATCATAAATTTTTCACCTATACTGTGGATGGGTTATAATGTATATTGCAGGACAACCATTTTAATTTTTGAGGGGTAATGCTTTATCGTGCTCCCAAGCAGTTGTTTTTGTGTCTGAGAGTCATGTCATTTTTAGTCCAATTATAGGACTTGAATAATCCCTCCTTTGATCACTTACCTAATACACTGCAATTCTCTTGTACTGCAGTGATTTTTGCCTCTCATTTTAAAACTGATCAGTTACGGTATGCTTTTGGCAGGGCCTAACAGATTCTTGTACATCAAAGACCTGTGGCCGTGCATAGGCCTCAACTTCAATAGCCACCCATCAACACCCTGTGATTGTGTTTCAGGATCATCCATTAACTTCGCAGAAACACAGTACTCCCATGTTGATAATACCAGTATTGGCCATGGTATAAAAGGTATAAAATAGCTTGGACTGCAGTTAACTCTCGTAATTGCAGTTGAGTGTTGCAACTGAAACCTGCCTGAGAATTATGATTTTGAAAGCCAAAATGATTAATTAATAGATTGAGTCCCTGTGGAGGAACTTCACCTCAGCTAGAGTAGCGACAGCAATGTCTCTAGGGGACCTTGCAAGCCTGTCTATAATATTGACTGTCGTTTGATTTAAAAGTGCCAAATCTTATGTTTCACTTTCCTTTTTATGTGTATAACATGAACTTATTGAGCTACTGGAATAACTTCCTTTGGAAGATTCCTTTCTAAAGCTGGTCATACACCTAATATGTACACTCCTCAACATTAAGATTGCAACAGCTAGAAGCACAAGCCATAAAGATATGCAAACCGAGAACCTAACATCTGCAGATGTTCAAATTTTCAAACTTCTAGCTCCAATCTGTGGAATGTGAAAGGGACGCAAAAGCCAGGTTGAAAGCAAAGTTTTTTAGCCTCAAAAATTGGATCAGTTTGTGTGGGATGACTGTGTAATGCCTCATGTTCAGTAGTACATGCCAGTTATTCCGACTTGTCACAAAGGGACAGGATGCTTGAACTTAGAGACCTTGGTTTATTACTCCAATGCCTAAGCCGAAATGTCAGTACTGTTCATTGCTGTGTGTTCCGGTAGTTGGGAAAACAATGACGAAGTGGAATGACATACGTTAACCTGTGCATAGACGGATCGTCTGATTACAAGAATGGTGCATTGTGATCCATTCTGTCGGTAGAGCGGTGGCTCAGTGGCCTCAACTCCACTACGATACTCATCTGCTCTGTAGCCCTATCTAATCATCAAAGTGATTAACCCTTAAAACTAGTACCAGTTACCTCCACTACAAGCTAGCTATATGCAGGAACACTACTGCCTTTGTTTGTTTGTTAACCATGTGCTATGCCTGCACCTCTACCTATGCTCTTCAAGCAAATAAGTGCAGGAAAATACTGTATAACACAGCATGCAAATAGCAAGCGCTATATAGGAGCTTGGTATAGCAGCAGTTAAGTAACAATTCAATATCTTAATGGTATATGTGTAGGAACAATGCTTTACACAAAGGATATGTGCTTTCTTGTAAGAGGGGTGCACACTTTTTTTTAACCCTCTTACAAGCTGAGTTCAGGGTATCTGTATCTCTTGAACAGTCTCAAATTCACATAATTACTTAGCTCTCTACAATTTCACCTTGCACACCTTACATTTCCAGCATTACAGTGAACCACACAAGAGCACTTTGAGACTCTCATTAAGATCCATACAACACTATCATCTAGATATCTTCAGTGCTCTTACCGTACATCCTTCTAATCATGACACCATTTTTGTCCCGACCTCATGACTTGTGTAAAATAAGTTTTGTTTTCCACCATGGCATAACAGAACAATGCTGTTTTTAGCCTTTATTGAACATCTATATCTGTATGTTTTCCCACATCTACAAGCTGGTTCACTTAGGCTTTGATCTGCTGAAGTGTGTCCATGGGAAGACAATTCAGTTCACTAAAAAGAAGGTTGTATATGGAGAACAGTCCACCTCATTCCTATCCAAATTAACCAGTGTTAACGGCAAGATATTTTGAAAACTGCATAACAAACACCTGCTGTGCAGATTTACGGGGGACTAGTGACATCAATAAGACACAAGCCTGACAGGCTACATTCTCAAGAAAATGTATTCAGCTAACAAAATGACAACATAATAAATTCAGCTCTGGTACACCTGGTCTCAGCCAAATACATATGGTGCCTTTGTTGCTTTGAGTTGCACTGTTATCTCTTCTATTTGTTATGGATAATTTGTGGAGAGTGCCCTTACATGCTTAGGCTTAATTGCAGTGGGTTCAGTTCTTATCCTCTGACTTGAGCTCAACATCAGGATGGTGCAGTGACTGACACAGACATTGCAGATTTAACAGGAAAAGGTTTTTACTAGCATGATGGTTACCATCTTACCCTCTCTCTTACAGAGGTTACAGGCTTACAAAACAAAAGTTAATTAATCACTATGTTTGGCAATTACAATTTTTGGCAGTAGTGCAATGCTTGGTGGTTATAGCTCTTTGCAGTGGCGCTGTGCTTGGTGGTTATAGTTCTTGACAGAGGCACTGTGCTTGGTGGTTACAGTTCTTTTCATGCTTCACTAATATTTTGTAGTTCTGAAACTGGTAAAGGTGGTTCTCTTCTACCTCCGCTTCAACACATTGGTTGAATAATTAAAGTTGTCACTGGCCTTATTCAGAATGTTGGGTCAATACTATGCCATTACTTTTACAGAAAAGCAGAAAACAGAATATTGGAGGTAAACAGTCCTGCGATGTATTTCACATATGGCAATATGAAGATTATTAAACAGTGCAATGTATGAATCAATGCATCACATATCGGCATTAAGCTGTTTGGTAGAGTTGAGCGGACACCTGGAAGTTCAGGTTCGACGGGTTCGGCCGAACTTCACAAAAAAGTTCGGGTTCGGGATCCGAACTTAACCTGAACTTGACCCCCAATCCAAACCCCATTGAAGTCACTAAAATGGCTGTAGAAAAGTCCTGGAAAGGTCTAGAGGGCTATAAAAATCGAAATTTTGATCTAGGAGGAAATGGATGTTGAGTAGGAGGTTGAGGAGGCATCAGGTGGGAATGCCATCAGCAGTGCGTCTACCAGCGTGTTTTTGTAGTCATGCATCTTTCGATCATTAACAGACGTTATTACCAAATTTAGTTCCCTGTCAGCAATGCACAGCAGGGGTTTTTCAGCAGCAAAACGGGGTTCATGTCACCCACCAATGGAACAGACGATTTAAAAAAATGTAGGCCATTGGCATCCATGCAGAGCAGGGGTTTTTCACCTTCAAAACTTGGTTGATGTCACCCACCAATGGAACAGACGATTTTTAAAAATGTAGGACCCTGGCATCCAGGCAGAGGAGGGGTTAATTCATGGCAAAACAAGGTTAACGTCACCCACCAATGGAACAGACTATTTTTAAAAAATGTAGACCCCTGGCACCCAGGCAAAGGAGGGGTTTATTCATGGGAAAATGGGGTTCATGTCACCCATCAATGGAACAGGCAATTTTTAGAAATGTAGGCCCCTGGCACGCAGGCAGAGGAGGGGTTAATTCATGGCAAAATTAGGTTAATGTCACCCACCAATGGAACAGACGATTTAAAAAAATGTAGGCCATTGGCATCCATGCAGAGCAGGGGTTTTTCACCTTCAAAACTTGGTTGATGTCACCCACCAATGGAACAGGCAATTTTTAGAAATGTAGTCCCCTGGCACCAAGGCAGAGGAGGGGTTTATTCATGGCAAAACGAGGTTAATGTTACCCACTAATGGAACAGGCGATTTTTAGAAATTTAGGTTCCTGTCACCTATGCAGAGCAGGGGTTTATTCATGGCAAAACAGGGTTCAGGTCACCCACCAATGGAACAGGCGATTTTTTTGAAATTTAGGTCCCTGGCACCCAGGCAGAGGAGGGATTTATTCACGGCAAAACGGGGTTCATGTCACCCACCAATGGAACAGACAATTTTTAAAATTGTAGGCCCCTGGCACCCAGGCAGAGGAGGGGTTTATTCACTGCAAAAATGGTAATATAGCACCCAACAATTTAAAAGAAGATTTTCCGCATTTTCGGTCACTGTCACCTATGCAGAGCAGGGGTTTGTACCCGGCAAAAATGGTAATATTTCAACCAACAAATTAAAAGAAAATTTTCTGCATTTTCGGTCACTGTCACCTATGCACAGCAGGGATTTGTACCCGGCAAAAATGGTAATTTTGCACCCAATAATTTAAAAGCAGATTTTTCAAATTTTCGGTTACTGTCACCTATGCAGAGCAGGGGTTTGTACACTGCACAAAATGGTAATTTTGCACCCAACAATTTAAAAGCAGATTTTTCAGATTTTGGGAATTTATCAACCGCTGAACTCCCAGACGGATTAACTATATTATTGTCCCCGACACATATGCAGCGCAGGCTGCAAAGGTAATTCCTGGCCTTAAAAAATATGATTTTTCCACCACCCCTTAATAACATGGATTTAAAGGGCTTCTGTCACCCCCAAAATGCATTTTTCATCAGATGACATTAGCTATTTGCTAATGTCAGCTGATCCCAAACATACTTTTCTTACATTCCCCTGTGATTTCGTTCTTTTAAAATTCTTACTTTTATTATATGCAAATATCTTCACTACCAGCAAGTTGGGCGGAAACTTGCTGGTAGCCGCCGCATCCTCCAGCTGCCGACATGCCCCCTCTCCTCTTGATAGACAGGGCCAGCGAGCACTCTCCTGCCGCTGGCCCTGTCTTCTCATTAAGTCCCGCGCCTGCGCTGTAACATTCTTCAATCAGCGCAGGCGTACTGAGTGAAGGACGCCAGCACCGTCCTCAGTGCGCCTGGGCCGATTACGTCACAGTGTCGTGTCGGCAACTGGAGGATGCGGCGGCTACCAGCAAGTTACCGCCCAACTTGCTGGTAGTGAAGATACTTGCATATAATAAAAGTAAGAATTTTAGAAGAACGAAATCACAGGGGAATATAAGAAAAGTATGTTTGAGATCAGCTGACATTAGCAAATAGCTAATGTCAGCTGATGAAAAATGCATTTTGGGGGTGACAGAAGCCCTTTAAGTGCTATATTTTAGGGTGTAGGACCTCATTGTTCTCAACATCATCTGCCTTCTTTGTCGGTCTGCACACCGCAGAAAGCCGCAGCAGTTTGCACCTGTGTTTCGTCATCATCAGAGACGTTCTGCGGAGGTCCTCCCATGTACTCAAACCTAAGTGGTTGGGCATCCGTGCCTCTTCAACTTCTTTGGCAGGGCTAAAGTTATGGCCCTGGGAAACCCTGCCAGCAGAGTCATCAAAAAGCATAATAGACTGCTGCATGACTTTGGGCTCATATTGCTTGGCTGATTTGCAAGGGGGTGAGGTGAAAGACTGATGGGCATGGGCTTCAGGTACCAATTCTGAGCTTTCAGCAGTGGGAGACCATGTTAAGGTACTAGAGGCACTGTCAGCCACCCAATCTACTAGCGCCTGTACTTGTTCTGGTCTCACCATTCGTAGAGTGGCATTCGGGGCCTACCAAATATCTACCGGTTGCAGGTTTTGTCGCCTACTCACACATGACGAAGGTGTTTCACTTGTACCTGTAGTTGGCGCTGAACGGCCACGTCCTCTCCCAGCAACAGGAACTCCACCAACACCACCACGACCATGTCCATGTCCCTTATTTGATGTTCTCCTGATTACTTGCGTTCACCCACCAAACTAACAAATGGTTTATCTCAGGTGTCAATTTAACTGCCAATAGTCAACAATTAAGTTCACTAACAGTAAGGCAGTGCCCGTGTCATAAACAGAATACATTTCTTTAGGTCACACAACAGTGTAACGGAGCAATTCAATACAATCACTTCACTATCACCAAAAATTGGATTTTTCAAACCAACAATGTAAAAGCAGAAGTTAACGGTTTAAATTGACTGTCAGAAATGCAGCGTACACCACTAATGTACTATCTACCACAAAACCTGTGTGTTTACAACCAACTATGTAAATGCGGAGTTCAAAAGGTTACTTAAAATGACTGAAATACAGGGTAGGCCTCAGATCTGCTATGGAGCACAAAACCAGTGTTTATTGCAACAAACTACAGAAATGCTGTATGTCACTGCTAAATTTTAAAATACGTTTATGTGCGTTGTAAGTCAAACTGCTCTGTGGAACAACAATACAGGTTTATTTCCCCCAAATACACAAATGTTGTATGTCACTGCTAAATTTTACAATACGTTTTTGTGCGTTGTATGCCAAACTGCTATGTGGAACAACAATATGGGTTTATTTCCCCCAAATACAGGAATGCAGTATGTCACTGCTAAATTTTAGGATTTTCAGAGTTGTATGCAAAAGTGCTCTGTGGCACAACAGTACAGGTTTATTAACCCAACTACAGAAATGCAGTTTTTCACCGCAAAATTTTAACCACTTTAGGACCGCCGCACGCAGATACGCGTGATTGCGGCGGTCCTTCTGTTCCTCCTTGACTCGCGTGCGCATCATCTCGCGAGAGGCGAGATTTGCTGTGAACGCGCGTGCGTTCACAGCAGCTCACAGATTGGAAGTTATACTACAGCCTGCCAGCGATGATCAATCGCTGGCAGGCTGTAGAAGTTAAATAAATGAAATCAAACAAGTATATCAAACGCTCTTTTGTTAAGAGCGTCTGATATACCTGCTACCTGGTCCTCTGGTGGTCCCAGGTAGCTATATAAAGTAGTGTGCCTTTGTGCCCTGGTGCATTCAAGTGTGCCTTTGTGCCCTGTGACAATACTATCAAATGACGTCAGGGGCCTATATTTAGCATGGCCCTGGGGTCAACGGCCCATATGCCTTTTTGGCGTAAGCCTTGGGTCGCTGACAATTCCTCAAAATACAGCTTATGTGGCCTTCCATTCGAGCCCAACCGTTTGTTCGGTTCGGAGCTGGATAAGATCATGTAGGGCCTTTCAGACAAGAAGGTGAAGAGCCTTCCCCAGCAGTCCTTTCGAGGGCAGGGCAGACAAGACCGCGGTGGTAGGTCTGGCCAGCAAACAAGCTCTCGAAGTGACTGGAGAGCGCAGCGAAAGGGTTTGAGGCGCTCTCGTGGAGGATCCAAAGATGGAAAATCCACCTCCTGACTACGGGCCTCTTCGAGGCTCTTGGTTAATTCCCATTATTCCTGCCGTCCTGCCAATAAGCTTCCCCACTCCTATTCTTCATGTACCCGTCGGGGATCGTCTCTCCCACTTCTGAGAAGAGTGAATCCGAGAGACCTCGGATCCCTGGGTCCTGAACATCATTTCCGAGGGTTATTTAGTCAACCTCACCTCTGGACAGGTTTGTCAAGATCAACCTTCTACAAGCTGCCAGGCAGGCAATCCTGGAGGCCTACATTCAGGACTACATTTGCAAGGGGGCTCTGGAGGAGGTTCCGGCAGGAGAACAGGGCCTAGGGATCTATTCACTAGTTTTTCTGGTTCCCAAGGTTTCAGGAGATCTCCGGATGATTATCGATCTGAGATATTTCAATCGGTTTATAAGGAAGGTGAAGTTTCATATAGAAACCATCAGGTCAGTAGTTCATGTCCTCAATCCTGGAGATGTGATGGCAATCCTGGACCTCAAGGATGCATATCTGCACATCCCAATCCATCCTGCTTCCAGGAAGTATCTCAGGATTACGGTCCAGGTGTCCGGTGTCGTCAGGCATCTTCTGTTTGTTGCCCTTCCCTTTGGCATTTCTTCTGCCCCTCACACTTTTACCAAGGTGGTGGTTTCTGTGGTGGCGGCTTTGAGGCTTCAAGAACTGACCACCATTCCTTATCTGGATGACTGGCTTTGAAAGCCTCTGCTCTAGTGATTCTAACCCAACTTCTTCAGGTAACAATCTCCTTTCTGTTCCACCTAGGTTGGATCATCAGCTGGCAGAAGTCGAACGTGAGCCCGTCGACTTCAGTAAGATATCTAGGCTTCATAATGACTCCAGAAAGAAGATCCCGGGTTCAGAACACGGCAAGTTCCTTTGCGTTCCCCGGCGAGTTCCAATCCGGACTGTCATGAAGATGTTGGGGCTCATGTCAGCGTCTGCGGAAGCAGTCCCTTGGGCTCTATGGCACCTCCGCCCTCTACAGTCGGAGGTCCTCTCCAAATGGAATGGCAGCCCTGCTGGGCTAAACTCCCTGTACTCCCTGTCTTGGCGAACTCGGTATTCCCTCAGATGGTGGTGCCATCTTTTAGACGGGAAGTCTATGACCCAGCCAACCTGGATCATATTGACTACGGATGCATCCCAAGTAGGCTGGGACGCTCACCTAGACGACACTCCAGTTCACGGGACCTGGTTTCCTCAGGAGTGGCTTCTTTATCCAATCTCTGCGAGATTCGAGCTATCCGGCTAGCCCTCCTTCACTTAGCCCCTCAGATCCGGGGCAAAGCGGTGAAAGTCCAGTCAGACAATATGACTGCGGTACTTTACATCAACAAGCAGGGAGGCACGAGATCACTTCCCCTCCTGTCAGAGATCGGGGTAATTCTGGATTAGGCAGAGTTGTACCTTTCCCACTTATCTGTGATCCACATCCAAGGCTCCCTCAATATGATAGTGGCTGATCCACGGTCTTCCGTTGGTGGAGTGGTCTTTACATCCGGAGATATTCAAGCAGATAGTCCTCAAGTGGGGTATGCCAGAGGTGGATCTCATGGCAACAAGGTTCAATGCCAAGGTTGAGAGGTTTTGCTCCTTTTACAGGGAGGTCAACCCCCTGGCATTAGACGCTTTGTCAACATCCTGGAGGTTCAGGCTGGCATACATCTTCCCTCCGTTTTCCATGATTCCGAGGGTATTGATGAAAATCCGTCAGGATCAGGCCTCGGTGATAGCCATCATACTGTTTTGGCAGAAGAGATCCTGGTTTACCTAGCTTGAGTCGAGGACAATATTGGAGGCTCCCCCCACAGCAGACCCTGGTGTCGTGGGACACTCACCTCTGCTCAGATCTGCACAGATTCAACCTGACAGCCTGGAGGTTGATCAGTCCCTTCCCAGAATAGAAGGGCTTTCAGAGTCGGTCCTGAGAACGCTGTCTCATTCTAGAGCGGACTCTACCAAGAGAGCCTAATCTCGTATTATGAGGATATTCTCATCCTGTTGTACCTAGACTGAGGTGGCGTCTGCAGATCCGCCCCTCTCCGCTATCCTTTAGTTCCTGCAAGACGGCCTTCTACTCTGAAGGTTCAAGTTTCAGCCATCTCAGCTTAACAGACTTTTTTCTCAGGACCCGCTGATCAAACGGTTCCTTAAAGGAGCTGAAAGATTAAAGCCTACAGTACTGAGACCCATTTTTTCAATGGGATTTATCAGTAATTCTCAGGGGGTTAGCATCTCCCCCCTTTGAACTGTTAGAGGATGTGGACATCAAGTTAGTCACTTGGAAGTTTGTGTTTCTTCTTGCAGTGACTTTGGCCAAGAGGGTCTCTGAGCTTCAAGCTCTCTCAGCACATGAGCCCTATATCATTTTCTTACATGACCGGGTCCTTCTTAGATTCCTCCCGTATTTTAGGCCTAAAGCTCCTTCCTTCCAGAACATCAACCATGTGATATCCCTCCCGGTTCTGTCGACATCTACCACCTCCTCCTAGGAACCTGCTAGACATCCTCTGGACGTCTTGAGATGTCTCCGGATCTATGTGGATAGATCAAGGAGTTCAGGAAAGATGAGAATCTGCTAATCCTGTTGCCGGTAAGTTTAAAGGCTGTAAGGCATCCAAACCTTCCATCAGTCGGTGGATTGAGGAGGCTATTAAGGAATCCTTTGTTTCCCAATCTCTGGACCCTCCGGGATTCATGAAGGCCCCCTCTACTAGAGCTGTGGCTACTTCTTTTGCCGAGAGGAGTATTCTGTCTCTCAGCATGATTTGCAAAGCTGCCTCCTGGAGCTCTGAATCGACATTCATCTCCCATTATAGCCTAGATGCCAGTCTAGCTGAGTTTTCGGCCTTTGGGCACACTATTCTTAGTTCTGCCAGGCAGGAAGGCCCTCTCTAGGGGTTTCTTCTTGCTATTTCCCCATCTGTGCTGGTGGTAGGACGTAAGCGGATCGTTAATTTCTAACGATAATTTGTATTCCCTTAGTTCTAACAGCAGCACACAAATTTCCCACCCTAGTAAGTCTAGTTTTTTTCTTACTATAAGCACAGTGGGCTGGGGGTTTCCTCCTTTTAAGGAGATACTTAATTGTTAAATTGAGTTATTAGTCTTGGGCTCATTAAACATTCCGACGGTCCTGCTAGTCCACAGGGGGTGGTTAACCCCCATCTGTGCTGCTGTTAGGACTAAGGGGAAAAACAATTATCGTTAGAAATTAACGATTTTGCAATATCACTGGGCTCAGGGCTGGGTACAAATATGTAGCATAGCACCCTTAATAATTGCTGTAGTTTGAAGAGTTAACACCACCAAGTTCAACAGATTTCTTCCCTAATCTCTCCCTGAGAGCACCAGAAGCAGCCTGTCCCTACACTAAGAGCAGCAGAGTGACGTGCGGTGCTACGTGACTCCAGCTTAAATAGAGACTGGGTCACATGCTTCACTTAGCCAATCACAGCCATGCCAATAGTAGGCATGGCTGTGATGGCTTCTTAGGGCAAAGTAGTGAAATGCTTGTTTATTGGCTGCCCTGCAGCCTTTCAAAAACTAGGAAATAATCGCCGAACAATGAACCCGAACCCAAACTTTTACGGAAATGTTCGGGTTTGGGTCCGGGTGCGAAAAACCGTAACTTTACAGTTTGGGTTCACTCAACCCTACTGTTGGGTGCTGTTAGGTCAGCTGTCTATGTCAACCTCCATCCTGCTCTCCCCTGTGGGAATGATACCCATGCTACTTACCATTCTGCAGCCTCCATGTTTCTGCCTTGTGCTCCATCCTCTGTCTCCTTAGGGCGTACTCACTTCCAGCCTCTAACAGGACCAGTGTGCGTGCTTCCAAATCCTTCCGCAGGCAATGACTGGAGGTCCCTGGGCATTTAAGGCACCCTCTCCAGGCAGAGGGTGCCTGACCTTTAGGTTCCCTGGTGACCAGCAAAGGTGTTCTGATAGTTGTGCTATTGCAATTTACCTGCGTTTATCTTGCGCGTTTGTTACTGTTCTTGCTCCAGCTTGTACCTGCTCTTCCAGCTTCAGTTCTACGTTTAAGTAAACTCTGTCCATCTCACTTATCTGCAATTCTGCCAAGTATTCAGTTTACCTACCTTGTCTGTATCTTCACTATAACCCTGTCTGCCTGTTTATCCTGTCTCCCACCATCTACTTTGTCTGGATCTCAGAAACCTACATTTACTTAGTTACTGTTCAGACTATACCTGTGATTTTTCTTAATTGTTGGTGCATTTTCTGTATACTGAGCTTCTATTCATTGCACCAGATTCCTTGACCCCCGTGGATCAGCTACCAACTACACCTCGACTAATACAGGAGCTAAAAGTTCAGTTACTTCCCTGCAGTGAAGCCCAGATGTACAGGGGTGAAACTGAATATCATTGGAGCGCCAGGAAAATACCCTTAGTGGTTCTACCAAAGCCAAACTGCTTAGTTGGCACAGAGGGTCCACACTCAATGATTTGTAACAGGTGTGCTGATAGTATGAATCAGTTTCAACCATCTTTCTTGCATAGTCAAGCTCTTCCACCTCTAAGCTATTCCTTATTGCTTGATGCCAACTTTGACCTGTGTCTTCAGCTTAACCTTTCTAGGACCCTATACATTATAAGACTTATTTCAAAGTACAGGACAGGTATAACCAAAAGTGGTGCAAGGGATGAAACTGTCCTTGGTGCATAAGGAGGCGAGAAATATAATCCGCACGATTAAACAGGAAGAGGGGTGATTTATAGGAAGAGGAATCAATCACAGGAGGGACAGCTGGGAGGAGGGAAACTAAAAGTAAAGACCTCATCACAGGGGCGGAGAAACAGAGCTGTGAGAACTCCTCAAAACTCTGGTAGTGACATCATCACAGGGGCGGAGAAACAGAGTTGTGAGAACACCTCAAAACTCTGGTAGTGACAGTACCCCCCCCCTCTATGGGTGGACTCCGGACACCCAGGACCCACCATCTCAGGATGAGCCCTAGGAAAAGCCCTGATGAGGCGAGTGGCTTTAATATCCGACACCGGAACCCACATCCTCTCCTCAGGACCATAACCCTTCCAATGAACGAGGTACTGAAGAGAACCGCGGACAAGGCGAGAGTTCACAATTCTGGAAACCTCAAACTCCAGATTGCCATCAACCAAAATCGGAGGAGGAGGCAAAGAGGAGGGTACCGTGGGCTGGACATATGGTTTTAAGAGAGACCTGTGAAATACATTATGTATCTTCCAAACCTGTGGAAGATCAAGACGGAAGGCAACAGGATGGATAATGGACAGGATCTTATAAGACCCAATAAACTTGGGACCCAATTTCCAGGAGGGAACCTTCAGTTTAATATTTCTTGTAGACAACCACACCAGATCACCCACATTCAGGTCCGGACCAGGCACACGTCTCTTATCAGCCACACGCATATATTTCTCACTCATCTTTCTTAGATTACTCTGAATCTTTTGCCAAATAGTAGACAAAGACGAGGAAAATCTCTCCTCCTCAGGCAAACCAGAAGGACCCTCTCCCAAGAATGTCCCAAACTGCGGATGAAACCCATATGCACTAAAGAATGGTGACTTATCCGAAGATTCCTGACGACGGTTGTTCAAAGCAACTCAGCAAGAGGCAGAAACGAACACCAATCCTCCTGGTTCTCTGCCACAAAACAGCGCAAATATGTCTCCAGATTCTGATTAAGGCGTTCAGTCTGACCATTCGACTGCGGGTGAAAAGCAGAAGAGAAGGACAGCCGAACCCCCAGGTGAGAACAGAAAGCCTTCCAGAATCTGGACACAAACTGCGTGCCTCTATCGGAAACAATATCAGAGGGGATGCCATGCAATTTAACAATGTGGTCGACAAAAGCTTGCGCCAACGTCTTAACATTGGGCAAACCAGGGAAGGGTATGAAATGAGCCATCTTGCTAAAACGGTCCACCACCACCAGGATCACCGACTTCCCTGAGGAACGAAGAAGATCCGTGATAAAGTCCATGGAAAGGTGTGTTCAAGGACGGGAAGGTATGGGTAACGGGAGAAGGGGACCTGAAGGCCGTGAACGAGGGACCTTAGCGCGAGCGCACGTCTCACAAGCTGCCACAAAACCCTCCACTGACTTACGAAGAGCCAGCCACCAAAATCTCCGAGTAATGAGATCTACAGTGGCTCTACTCCCAGGGTGACCAGCAAGAACAGTATCGTGATGCTCCTTGAAAAGTTTGTGACGTAACTCAAGAGGTACAAACAACTTCCCAGAAGGACAATGAGCAGGTACCTCTGTCTGGGCAGCCTGGACCTCGGCCTCCAAATCAGGATACAGAGCAGAAACAACTACCCCCTCCGCCAAAATGGGACCCGGTTCCTCGGAGTTTCCCCTTCCCGGAAAACAGCGAGAGAGGGCATCCGCCTTCACATTTTTAATCCCAGGGCGGAATGTAACCACAAAATTGAATCTGGAGAAGAACAGAGACCATCTGGCCTATCTAGGATTCATACGCTTGGCCGACTTGAAGTACGCCAGATTCTTATGGTCGGTAAAAACGGTGATAGGGTGCCTGGCCCCCTCCAACCAATGGCGCCATTCCTCAAAAGCCAACTTGATGGCCAACAACTCCCTATCTCCCACATCATAGTTTCTCTCTGCAGGGGAGAGTTTTTAGAGAAAAAGGCACAGGGTCGCCATTTGGCAGGAGAGGGGCCCTGGGACAAAACCGCACCCACACCCACCTCGGAAGCATCCACCTCAACAATAAAAGGTAAAGAAACATCGGGATGCACCAAGATGGGAGCAGAGGCAAAACTCTCTTTAATCTTAGAAAAAGCTGTAAGTGCTTCTTCCGACCAAGAGGAAAAATCTGCCCCCTTTTTTATCATATCAGTGAGTGGCTTGACAACAGAGGAATAATTCAAAATGAACTTTCTGTAATAGTTCGCGAAACCCAAAACTAAAATGCTAGTGTGAAAGTTGCCTTAGTACTTCTTTAAGCCTAACATTTCTGTCTTGAGATCTTACTCCACTTTCTACACTACCCATACACTTAATGATGTAGTTCTGCAATTTTTGAAACTTTTTAAAAAAGTTGCAGTTGATAAATCTGGCTTAAATCACCTTGCCAGGTTAACTCTGTTCACTTTCCCACCTGATTTGCAAACCAGGAATTAGAGGAGTAAAAATGCAAAATGTTGGAAATTTTTGTTCCAAATATTCCAAAATTTCCCCAAACCCTATTTTTGAAGCTGAGAAGCCAGGATTCTAGAGTGCAGGGATTAATAACTTCCTCTCCACTTTATGTATTATGGCATTGAACATAATACATGTGTTTAATTTAATTACAGTACTTAGTACTGAACCCTGTTTTGGAGTTTTGGTGAGGACACCATCCCTTTATAGCCTTAATCAAAATCTTCTGTTTACCAGTGGCAGGGGCGTAACTATAGGGGAAGCAGGGGAAGCGGCTGCTTTGGAGAAGTACTAAAAGATTTTGTCAGGGCCCCTCAAAAGTATTACACAATGAAATTATATACAGCATAGACAATGTAGAAAACGGATGGAACAGCTGCCGGGCCTGGTTTGAGAGAGCGATCTTTACTAGCCACAGGAAAGGGGGCGGCATGAAAGGAAGGGGTTGTGAAAAAATTACTGGGGGAGGGGACCCTATTCAAAAATTTGCTGTGGGGCCCAGTCATTTCTAGTTAAGCCACTGACCAGTGGGTTCACATTCCGGCTCATTTTAGACCTCGTATACCATGTAATAGTGTGCTCTGTGAATAGGCATCTAGGATTCTTTAGTAAAAGTGAAAAAAAAAAGTTTTTTCTCAGTTTCATTACACAGTCATGGAGAGCAAATAAAATCCAAATTAGTTTTTATATAGGGGATAATGATTTTTTTTCTCTTCTTCTATAAAAGCCAATATAAAATGTATAAATGGCCATTGCGTACATTCATAAGGCTCATTAACATTAATTCATCTTCCCATCTTCCCTATTTTATGCCTTAAGCATTAAATAAAACTTGAAAGAGCAAGAAGAAGATTGCATTCATTGAAGTAAACTTCAGTATTTGAAATAAATTATCCCTGTGAACTGGTCGTGTAGACAAGACTGAACCTTTCGTGTGGCCATTACTGCTAGCACCGCAGTGATGATAAATCCACATGGGACATTGTGATTAATCCTCTTCACAGCCTTGACTTTAAACCCAGGCTCGAAAAAGCAGCTGGGGTATAAATATTTAATCATCGGTAAGTAAAAGTGTCAAAAGAAGCATTGATTAAATAGGATTATATTTCAGGTATTCTAGGTTAGCAGTGGAAGAAACAGGACAGTAGGAATCATACTTGGCACATAGAGAGGCAGTAGGGAAGTTATAGCTCATAGACATCTAACATGATATAAAGCTCTTTCAATGGACTTGATCAACATGTACCTTGTCTAAAGACAATTATGTTATTGTTACCATGGCAGCCAGTGCCTGCCTGTGATGGGGCCTCCCGTCCAACTTATTTCATCTCAAGTGTCCACATGTTGGTAACTTTGTCTCCATACTGGATTCCCCCTCCATCTTCATTTTGACTCTAGATTGCCATGGTCTCCTACAAACCTGAATGGGGAGGTGGATGTGAGGCACTGGTGTGTTGCTGGGGGCTTCACTAAATAAACATTTATAGACTGCCCATAGACAGATCCCCTTGGAATTTGGTGGATAAGGGAGGACTGCATAGGCTTCATCATCTTTTGATCATGTACACTTCAGGAAATACTAGTCAAAAGTAGAAGGATATTTGGATCAGGATCTGAAACTGAGGCCAGATCTTAGGAAGATGTGTTAATAGAAAGGTCATGTGTTGATGCCATCCCTTAAGATATCTCTGTTGAATTGGATTATAAATAAAAGACTTGAGGTTCATCTGGATACTGTAAGAAGGACCCTCGAGTCAACACCTCGGGACAGTGCAGTTACCCTGCCCTCTCGGGCGAGCACAGACACAGTGTTTATCACCTTTATTCTCTGAAGCCAGCCACCAGGATCTGCTCACCCCTTGCTACTTACCAGCTGAGGTCATTGCTACCTATGTCCCATGTGATCTCTGCAGGCTGCAGCCTGCACAATTCTGCTAAGATCACCAGGCCTTTTACTCCGTGTGTGCACCTCCTGGCTCTTAAAGGATAAGAACTGGTACCCTAGTTGCTTCCAGCCAATGATTGGTTCCTGCCTTAACTTCAGGTTCCTAGCGTTCTAGTACACAAACCACTGGCAGCAGCCACAGCATTCATACTGCCTCCTCAAACTACTTCCGCAGGAGGTTCCGGCCCAAAATCGTTTCCCTCCTCCATGCTATGAAGGTGATCCCAAGCTGGTTTGTGGGTTCATAAATCAATGTATCACCCATTTTGAGTTGTTTTGTTACCAGTTGCCTGCAGACTGTGTCAGGATGGTATTTATGATTTTTTTTATGGGTGAGAGGGTAAGGCCTCTTTCACACTTGCGTTGTGAGGATCCGACGTGCAGTTCAGTCGCCGGAAATGCCTGCCGGATCCGTCACAACGCAAGACAACTGAAAGCATTCGAAGACTGATCAGTGTTACTATGGCAGTGTTACTATGGCAGCCAGGACGCTACTAAAGTCTTGGTTGCCATAGTAAGTAGTGGGGAGCCAGGGGAGCAGATACTTACAGTCCGTGCAGCTCCCGGGTTGCTCCACAATGACGTCAATGCGCATGGATCACGCGCATGGATCACGTGATCCATGCGATCATTTGATCCATGCTCATGGGGCGCTCTGACGTCATTGTGGAGCGCAACGGGACTCAGGAGCCGCACAGACGGTAAGTATACTTCTCCCCTGCCTCCCCACTACACTTTACCATGGCAGCCGGGAGTTTAGCGTCCTGGCTGCCATGGTAACCATTCACAATAGCTAAATGTCGGATCCGGCGATGTGCCGAAACGACGTTTAGCTTAAAGCCGGATCCGGCGTTACAGCATGTCTTCCGGATTTTTGTCATGCTGCGGTTTTGTCAACGTCCAAAAAACGTTCACATACTGAACAGAAGACATCCTGATGCATCCTGAACGGATTTCTCTCCATTCAGAATGCATTAGGATAATCCTGATCAGTATCTTTCCGTCCTAGAGCCCCGAGGATGGAAAGGAAAAATGCAGATGTGAAAGGGGCCTTACAAGTAAAAGGACTTCCTGGAAACTTTTGGCAGAGTATTTGAAGAACCCAGTGGTACATCTTCTGCTGCCTCCTCTCTACTAAGTCTACATAAGGGTGCTCTCACAGTTGGCCAACATGCTATCCAGTTGAAAACCCTGGCCTCGGGGCTGGCCAGGTATTAGTGGCAGCCTTCTGGGAGGGCATGTCAAAGTAAGGATACGTAAGTTGACAGGTGTGACATTCTATTTTGGGGGCTTGACTTCCCTCACCACCTGTATTGATTTACATTTCTGTGAAAATGTCAAAGAGGCAGCTTGTGAGAAGAGACCTTTTTGTCTGGTCCTTACATTTCAGAGACCACTGTTTCCTTCTGCTTCAGTGGCTACACCAGAGCCTATGCAGGTGGACAAAATCAGGCTGACGGAGGAAGGCTGCAAGCATAGACATTCTAACAACCTATGTATGTATTTTGGAGATAAAAGACCCTATGCTTGTATGTTTCATCTCTTTAGAGCTAGGAAGCTCTAAAGCCTAGGGTTGGTAGAATTAACTTTATCTATGATACTGTCCTGCAGTGGTAGACCGAGGAGGTCTTCCTGGATTCAGGTTCAGTAGAAAACTTCCAGCATCAGGCATTGGTAAATCAATACCACATCCCAGTTCAGCACCTAGAGAAGTCCTTGGTGGTTACATCTATCAATGTGATGGCTCTAATGGCGCCTGTTCAGTTTGCCACTGTGCCCTTGGAACTACAAGTGGGTGCACTACACATGGAGAGAGCTATGTTTGCAAAGATGATTCTAGCCATTTAGTCATGTGCTGTATGTCAGCTTTATTCAGCAAGACAACCACCAACTTCTATCTTTCATAACTGTCCAGGCAGCAGTAGAGGACTTGGAATATGGAGTGAATGGGACATTTTGGCTTAGAGTGTTCTTTTAAGTATAAGAAGTGGGGTATCCATTCAGGGCACTACTAATGGGATGGAACGAATTGATCTCTACATACTTGTAGCAACTTTCTAAATCTGAAGCTGCATTCTACATGATGCTGCACTTGGAAGTATACGTCAACTAGTGCAAATAGTTTTCCAAAGCATCTAGAATAAAGGCACATTTCAAATTCTACATTGGTATGCATCCAGCTAGTATGCAGTTCTAAGCATCTCCATAGTTATAGACCACAATCAAACCCTGTATCTTGATTCTGTAGTCACATGTTAAGCTGACCATTCGCGGTGGATAAAATATGTATGGAAGCTTCCGTTCTGTCTCAATGAAGCAAGTGCTGGATCTCAGTAAGACTTATATTTTGCTTTCGGCAAGCAAAAAGCCACCTTCAGTGGTTTCTGGAAGCTCAATTTTCCCTCTCCTATCAAACAACACCTAGGAGATCTGAATGTGCATGTTTGGGTAGAGTCATTAGATGTAACTTTTGAGTGACAGCCATCTCATGTGTATGGCTAGCTTACAAGGGTTCCCAAAATAATTAAAAATCTTGGACAAGCCTTAAAATGGCTTAAGAAAAAAAAAGTATACTCGCCCCTTTCTCCACCGCTGTTCTTGAGGCACTGGTCCAGTTCTCCTGGTGCCATTTGTTTGCAAACAGCAGTGGTGACATGCCTGTATATGGCATGTGACCAATTCAACCAATCACCAGTATTCAGCAGGCTACCTCTGAGGGCAGTGATTTGCTGCAGCAGTCACATACTTGAATACATTGTTTTAAGGCTTGCCAGAGACTTATAATTACCTTGGACAACCCCTATAACTCCCTTCCATCTGCCAACTTTTACTATCTGTAGCTTGGTAATGTGGAAGAGAGTAACACCTGGCCACAGGTTCAGACTACACTAAACAGCTTATAGTCTGTAACCATGGAGACACATAGTTGTGTAAATGAGCTGTATACACAAAGTTGTAGGATATGTTTAATTTATGCTATTTCCAAATCTGCTTATTTCTTAAAATATATTTCAGATGTACTTGATTGTAATTCACCTTTGCCTGAAGACCAGTTTCTTATACTGACACCTTTATAGACCAGGTAGCTGATCATCTAATCTCATGTAACAAGCAGATAAATTTGGAAATATACAGATGCAAAACAATAAATGTCATGACGATCGAACAATCTTCAAGTCAAAATTATAATTTTTTTTTTTTTTTAAATATAATCTAACAATAATCATGCAGTCTTATACAGAAAGGAACTAATTGGTCCCTTTTTAAATTGAAAAGTAAAATTCCATCAAAGTGAAAATTGCATCCTGCTAATGATACAAGATGAGCCTGAAACACCTCAAATTTAGATTTTGTTGTGGAATTTAAACAGCTTTGAACACAGCATGGGGCTTCCATAAAGATGTTCCTGAACTACTATGTTTTCTCATTTCAATAATCTTATCTCATTGAAAGCAATTTCTGCTAAAAACTGGAGAACCTAGTCTATGCACGGACATTTTGTCTTCATCGTGAATATGAAAAAGCCTCTCAAGCAGTTTTGTGGATGGGTCCAAGTCTTCAGCTCATAGATAAACTTGTCTCAGAACTCCTAATGTAGCAATTAGCCTGAGGGGGTGCATGCATTTAAAATGTATTGCTATATATATGCTACTGCCCCAGGTAACATTTTTTACCTGACTGACCCAATATTTCTAACACTATTTGTTAAGCCTACGCAAGTGGTGATCTGGGAGGATATGGCCTCAATATCCCAACAATATTGTAGATGAAGCTGTCATTGCTGTTATATTGTGTCGTAACATTTGAATTGGGAAAGTTACAGAGAAAGAACTTATTGGACGAAGATGTGATAACCACAGACAAGTAAGTATGCATCAGAGAGGAAGACCATACAACTACTATCGGACCCTAGTAGAGAGTGGGACCAGTTCTGGTTGGTTTTGTACAATTTGCTTTTGGATGGAGAGTTCCTGTGCATGACTCCCTTTGAAAGTGGAACCGCCTTGTCCTAAAAGAATTGGGCCAGTAGTCATGGAAAAAAAAAAACAAGTTCATATGTTCTGAGTAGCAAAACTGAGTCAAATAATGAAGGACCAGTTTGATCTTTGCTATCAGACCTCCACTCTTGTAAGTCAGCCAATCACTGTAAAGTGTCTGGGAAGTGTAACACACTAAGTAGGTTAGTTGCTTTTGGTTAGGAGGTCATAAAGTCATAATAACCAGACTAATGTCTATGGAAGATGACAGTTAAGATCAAAAAGTGAATCTAGGTTTATTTGAGAGCATAGGAGTATATAATACAAACTAAAGCTCAGGATTTGGAGTGAACACTGATGTGCCTAGTGTGTTTGGCACCCGGGGCCTTTCTCTGAACCCCCTAAATACTTTAAAAAAATTGTACCCCCTCACATTAGTATTGCCCTCATTGTACAAACTTCACAGTAGTTTTGTCCCGATATGTGCCCCCTCACGGTAGTTATGCCCATATTGTGCCCCCTCATGGTAGTTATGCCCTCACTGTACAACTTTCACAGTAGTTATGTCCACATTGTGCCCACTTAAAGTACTTATCCCTTCATTGTGCCCCTTCACAGTAGTTATGCCCACATTGTGCCCCTTCACAATAGTTATGCCCTCTCTGTGCCCCTTTCCCAGTATTAATGCCCTATCTGTGCCCCTTCAGAGTAGTTATGCCCTCTTTGTGCCCCCTTCACAGTAATAATGCCCATTCAGTTCCCCATAACAGTTATGCCCACCCCTTCACAATAGTAATGCCCTCTCTGCCCCCTCCATAGTAGTAATGCCCATTGTGCCCCCTCCATAGTAGTAAATTAATGCCCATTGTGCCCCTTTCATAGAAGTAATGCCCATTGTGCAACCTTCATAGTAGTATTGTCCTCTGTGCCCCCTTTGTAGAAGTAAAGCTCTCTGTGCCCTCTTTGTAGTAGTATTGCCCTGTGTGCTCCCTTTGTAGTAGCAATGCCCTCTGTGCCCCATCGATGGTAGAAATGCCGTCTGTGTCCCCTCTGCTAAAAAAAAACACAGTAACTACTTACCTTGTCCCATTCCTGAATTCCTGAAACGCACAGGCTTCTCTCCCCTGTAGACACAGATCACTCTGCAGCCCTGTGTGGAAGGAGTTTAGGCAGATTCCTGGGCTGCAGGCTCCTCCTAAACAGGCCAGCACTGCAATCTTTGTCTGCAGGCTGAATGGTGGAGCGGGGTGTCTCCCTGCTTCATCCTTCTGTGCGCCGCCGGCCTGAAGGAGGTGAGGAGCGCGGGAAGCTGAGCGGTGAGTGACAGGACCGCAGCTCCCTTCACTCCAGCAATGAGCGCTTCCATCTGTATTGATGGAAGCACTCATTGATTCTAGGCTCTGGCACACCACTGACATTGGCACCCAGTGCAGACCGCTAACCCCCTCTCCCCTTAGCACGCCACTGGGAGTGGACACGGTCTTAGGCATAAATGCACTTGTTAAACCAGGGACACAGAAATAACCAGGATGCATACACATACTGTAGGAAATCATGCAAAAATATATTTGCAGAGAGCAGGCAAAACATATGTAAATCAAGCACAAGCAAAGATCTAAAACTGTAATATTTTAATAGTTTTGTATGGATAAGTCAGGGTTCTGATGGCTTTTCCTGATGGCTTTTTTTAGGAGGCTAGTAGATGTACCTAAGCACCTCTAGTTTAGGGGGGAGTCTAGTGTTAGCTGAGAAAGAGAGAGGAGCTACATATGCACACTTTTCAGAAGATTAGGCCTGAGTGCCACAGAATCTCTGAGATATTTGCATCAAGAAAGAAATATTTACTTTACAGTACTCCAGAGAGATAAATAAAGAATTGGAAGGTCCAGAATCTGCATGGTTAAGCATGGGAGTCAGTCAGTATGGTATTCACTGTTTAAGGCTGATAGCAATGCAGTAAAGTCTCTAATACACCCTTCTACACTTTGACATGGCCAGCCATATTTTATTCCTATACCCCTCTTATCTTGGAATTACAGACAAGTTTGCAAGGACCCTATTGCCAGCCTTGGATTTTGCAGAGAAGGACTTTAAAAAGATAGAGACAGAGTATTACAACCCCATCATTGCTAATATCCAATAAACTAGTGTTGGGATATATTTCCACTGTTTGGAGCAATGCTTTAATACCATTGGATGTACTACAGCTCCCATTCTGTACTTTAGTAAAGAGACGCTTTTCTATTTTCTATAACAAGCCTGGTTACTGACTCCCGCTCCATTCGCTGGGCACAGCATCTACATCTCCCGGCTTCCACCCATTCAACACTCCAAATAGAGGGCACCCCAACTACCTTTAGAGAGGACCCCTACATCAGGATGTGGCCAGAGGGAATAAAGGGTGCACTGTCCTGTCACTGTCTGGCCCTAAGGAGCATTGGTGTGAGGACTACCTCTGTGATTTATGTGAATAGCTGTTGCAGCCAGAGCCATCCTCTGCACCGCTCCTCCTGGGCTGTGGCAAGTAGAGGAGGCATTTTTTTTCTAATAAGATATACAGGGTGGCCCACAAAAAAGTAGCCCACCTCCAATATCCCCAAATCAAATTGCTTATTAGTAAATCAGTCTAAGTTGTCCATAACAATCAATCAGATCACCTTTCATTTTTTCAGAGCCCTGTAGGAACTCAAAGCTGAGCTCTGATTGGTTGCTGTGGGGAACTAAGACTGGTTTATTATTCAGTTTGATAAAAGTGGCCAATTGTGTCAGAAAGATGGTGTTCACCCTGGAACATCAAATAGTGATTGGGGACAGCTATGTGCAAAGCAGATCGATTAAGGCAACGCAAGAGACCTTTGCCGG
This sequence comes from Bufotes viridis, assembly GCA_033119425.1. NCBI lineage: Eukaryota > Metazoa > Chordata > Amphibia > Anura > Bufonidae > Bufotes > Bufotes viridis. The sequence goes on from CM065590.1 coordinate 28,621,581, forward strand.
CAAGAACCCAGGAACAAAACCACCATTGAGATCAAACTGGCTCTGTTGCAAACATAAAGAAACCAAGGCTTCCATTCATCAGGATGGCTGAAGTTGTGCTTGAAATTCAGCAGCAGATTGGAAGTAGCCCCCAAAAATCAACTCGAAGACTGTATCAGCAAATTGGTGTATCATGAATGACGTGTCAGTGAGAGCTGAAATCTCTGAACCTGAAACCATACCGAATAACGTGTGTGCAGGAAATGAAAAAGTCTGATAAAGCTAAAAAAGGAAAAATCACTGGAATTGGTGCTGACTATGATTGCTGACAGACATTAGGACCCATTGCTGGACTTCATGATGGATGAAGCTTGGTATCATTTATCAAGTAATGTAACTTCCCAGAATACAAGGTTATGGTCCACTGAAAACCCCACTTTGACTCACAAAACAACACTTTACAACCAGAAAATTGACGTTTGGTACGCAGTGTCAGGAACCCGAATAATGGGCCAAACTTTCCTTAAATTAACTGTAAATACCGCAATTTACCACAAATTACCTGGACCTTTGAACAGTTTTACAACCAACTTAAACCAATAGACAAAATGTCCTGCTTTTTCCAGCAAGATGTGGTCACATGCTGAACCTCACAGAACAAACTGGCACTGGTTCATAAATTGTTTACTTGCTCGTTCCTTTTGTCATACTATCAATGGAGGCGGGTTACTTTTTCGGGGGCCACCCTGTATTACAAAGTCGATTAGCAATACTTCTAATGTTGATTTATTGAAAGATGTTTATGATGAAAGGAACACTTTAAATAAAGTCACTCAACATATTTTTGGCTGAGATTGAAAAGGAACATAATCCTGGACAAATCTTTTTGATTATCAATGTGGCTGATAATCACAGCTGTCTTTAGATGGCAAGAGAGAAACCTTGCTTACGCATACCTTGACTTGCCTATCTGCTCTTGATGCCAGCCATGGAATTGAAGACAGGTGAGAAAAATAAAATTCACATAGCTAACATATCATAAATAATAAGATCAGAGAACACCTCAGATGTATGAATGGTTCCAAATAGTGCAGGTGTAGGTCCTATAGAATGGTGCCCAATGTTTTTGGGAAATTATATGCAAGAATGGCCAAACCAAATACTGAATTTGTTATATTGTTTATGACTAAATTACGTAGTATTTACTCTAGTCAAAGTGAAAGAGCCTTTAAGCAAGCATATTCAGGATTACAGTATACTTCAAGGGGTTCTGTGGAACCCAGCATTTTTTGCAAAGTTACCTCAATTACACAGAACACATAGTAACATAGTACATAACATAAGGCCGAAAAAAGACATCTGTCCATCCAGTTCGGCCTGTCATCCTGCTAGTTGATCCAGAGGAAAGAAATACTCCCTGGATCAATGACCCATCTCTAGTAGCCATAACCTGTAATATTATTACACTCCAGAAATTCATCCAGTGAGTCCCCTCTTGAATTCCTTTATTGTACTCACCATCACCACATCTGTAGTTTATATTTACTGCTCTGAAGTTGCATAGATTGTCCTCCTGGGGATTTGATATTCCTCTTCTGAAAGCCCAACTTCCCCCAAATCAAATGCTCAGCTAGGTTTCTGGTCTGGTCTATGGACAGGGATGTCACTTCCACTGTGGATGGGGCCAGAACCTAGGCTCATGAGCATACTCCTGAATCCTCCACCCCATTTGTACATGTGAAAAGGAGAGAAGTAGGTCTGGATCCATCCACAGTGGAAATGACAATCTGTCCATAGCCTAGGATGGAAACCTGGTAAAGGATGTGATGTGTAATTCCTTGATTTGGATTAATTATGGTGTCTGTAAAGCGGTTAGGTCATGATTAATGTAAAAAATGAAAACCAGACATTATATCATACTTGACAATACCTTTCTAACAAAGCTAGAAGTAGTATGCACATGGGTCCATATTCACTGCTTCAAATGCTCTGTTAGATTATCTTCAGCCTGGCAGCTCAGGGAGCATGTCCATTCAGCTGGAGATCTCTCCTTGGAACCGCCACAGCTTCTAACAGAACACATGGCTGGTGGTAGTTGAAGATTTAAACTGAGAAGGTTCGATCCGGTTCAGTGAGATGGACAAAGAATAAGGAAAAGAAGAAACAGCAGGTGGCGCTACATTTTATTATATAACTCACTGGCTATACTAAAATTTTAATTACATGCAATTACATTAGAATTCAGATCTAGGGGCCACATTGAAAAATGTAGAATATGATTCTGGCACAAACCCCTTTAAGGCAATGCATAGTATTATGAGCCTGTTAATATGGAAGGTTAAACTGGCTAGAATGAAACCACGATGTACTTTATAGTCACGAAGTTCAAACATCTGAAACTATAGGATTGGTTAGCTTCTCATAAAATCAGACACCATGTACGTAAGGAACTTTATCCATACTCAGTGTTACAGCATTGGTTTTGGGTTTATTTGATTAAGATACGTGTGGGGGTCTTTATCTTTATCACAATTATAGAATTATTGTTATCCAAGTAACTTTGATAATATTAATATTAATTACCAATCTGATATGTACAATATGTGCAATATTTTACAATACATTCATCATTATTTCTAATTTCACTACTACACATCAATTATAAGAACAATAATCACATTCCATAATTTAACTTCATAACTTTATTATTTACACTGCCTTTTGATTAGTTTCCAATTTTTATACACTTTTTTCTATTTTTTCTATCTCTAATCCATGCTCTATATAACAAATCAGCCAGTTTATCACTAGTTGATTGTTTTAAACTATTTCCATTATGTGTATCTTATTCAGCATTCCCAGTACATACTTCCCCCTCCTCTTCTTAACTTTGACCTCTGCTGGTGGCCTGCATGCCGAAACCAACTCCTTTTAAATAAGAGAACTGTCAAAAATGTTTGTATTATCTGATCCATTGTATTGTATCCTTGGGGAACTTACTCTGCTGTTATTGAGTCCTAGTCAACTTGCAAGAGTATATAAATTGTTATTTGTGGAGAGCAATGCTATTGCTAAAGTTTGGTTATCATCAAGTTTTCCTACAGTTCAGGCTTGAGAGATGTCTGTCTCGGATACTATCTTACTCGAGTTCAGACTTTTATATCTAATAATGACTAGGGACTGGTTTGTAAATTGGAAATTTTGGTTTGATCATCTAGATCAAACTAGTGACCGAATCTGTCACATAGGTGATGTGAAGTTGGTTTGTTTCCACTTCTGGTCATCTGGGTGTTGGTGGTGGGGGCTTTTGTAATTTTATCTATTTTTGTATGCTCTCAATTTTCTTAATAACAAAAAAAAATAAAAATATTTGATGTAGGTGGGAGCTGGATTTTCAGAAGAGGTTAACTGAGTTTCTGAGCAGCTAATCCATGCAACTTCGGAATGGAAAGCATACAGTGGTCCCTCAAGTTACAATATTAATTGGTTCCAGGATGACCATTGTATGTTGAAACCATTGTAAGTTGAGTAATTGGTTCCAAAGCCCAAAGTTGTCATCCAAGATAAGAGAAATTGAATATTTAAGAAAAATAAGCAGATAAATAAGACTGAGAAAACAAGTCCTTAAGTTACTAGTGAAGAGCGAGCACCAAAGTATTCGGCCCAAACAAATTGCTATATTCGTGTGCTCGGCCGAGCACCCGAGTATAATGGAAGTCAATGGGAGACAACCAGGGACCCCATGCTCTGAAGAGGGGAGGGTGCCTAGTCCATTGGAAAAGGTCTGAAAGTGACAGAAACACCACCGAAAAGGATCGGCAGCAGCAATGGGACGATATCTGATTGCATCTTGGACTCCCAGGTCACTGCTGGGAACCATGTTGTCCGAGTTGTATGCCACTTTTACAGACTAACAAAAATACGCCCGAAACCCCCCCCAAAAAAATAAATTTTACAGGAAAAAATGTTAGAAAACATAGTTTCCTATATATTCAATTGTATATAAAGTGCAAATGCTGCCAAAAAGTACAAGCAAGAGGCAACAGCCTCTATATCACATAAAGGAGGACCCCGTTTACATTGTGGTTTCAGGTAGTGGGACTCCTACACTCATAAAGCCTATGCACCAAGTGAAAGGGCTGCCAAAAATTACAAGGAACCGGCACTACAATACACCCTTTATTACACACAAAGGAGGGCATCATACATACCCTTGAAAAATTATGATTGGTGGCCTGCTTGTGACCCTCAAAAACATTAGGAGCAAGGGCCTGCTGGTGACCCTCTAAAACATTACGGGCAATGGCCTGCTGCTGAGCTGACCCTCTAAAACTTTAGGGGCGAGCGGCTGCAGGCGAGTTGACCCTCTAAAACATTATGGTTGAGGGCCTGCTGGTGAGCTGACCCTCTAAAACATTATGGTTGAGGGCCTGCTGGTGAGCTGACCCTCTAAACATTATAGGTGAGGGTCTGCTGATGAGCTGACCCTCTAAAACATTATGGTTGAGGGCCTGCTGGTGAGATGACCCTCTAAAACATTATAGGTGAGAGCCTGCTGGTGAACTGACCCTCTGAAACATTATAGTTGAGGGCCTGCTGGTGAGCTGATCCTCTTTAAAAATTGTAGTGGGGGGAATATCTACAATCTGGATGAAAAGGAGGAGTAGAAAACAAAATTCAACCATATATACTTTTTTGTGGTAGAAAAGGTGCAAGGGATTACACTACAGTAGACTGAGTACATTATAAACAATATATTGAAATTGCCTTTATGTTCATCATCAGCTCAGCTCTCCTCTGGTGGAGTTGAGAAGTCAGGGGCAATACAGGCCTTGTTCATTTTTATTTGTGTCAACCTGTAAGCATTGTCAGTGGACAAGCGGATACGCTTATCAGTTATTATGCCACCAGCAGCACTAAATACACGCTCAGACAAAAAGCTGGCAGCAGGGCAGGCCAGCACCTCCAAGGCGTAGAGCGCAAGTTCGTGCCATGTGTCCAGCTAAGACAACCAGTAGTTGTGAGGCCCTGGGGGATCATTTAGGACACTGGCACGGTCTGCGATGTATTCCTTCGCCATCTTCCAAAACTTTTCCCTCCTTGTGCCACTAGGCCGCGCTTCAGGGTGAGGTTGCTGGTGGTGTGTCATGAAAGTGTCCCATGCCTTAGAGAGTGTTGCCCTGCCTTTGTTGGAACTGCTGTGTTTTCCCCTTGTCTCCCTTCCTCGGTTGCCTAAGAAAGTACGGTCTCTGCCGGCCACGTTTTTAGATGGAAAATTTTGGAGTAATCTCTGAACAGGTACCTTCTGGTATTGCACCATTTTACTCGTCCTCTCCACCACAGGAATGAGAGATTAGAAGTTCTCTTTGTAGCAGGGGTCGAGAAGGGTGAACACCCAGTAATCTGTGTTATCTAAAATGCGTATAACGTGAGGGTCGCGGGAAAGGCAGCCTAACATGAAGTCAGCCATGTGTGCCAGAGTACAAACAGGCAAGACGTCGATGTCAACATCAGGATGACTCTCCGTCCCTCATCCTCCTCCTCTTCCTCTTCTGCCTATCCACGCTTAACAGATGGAATTAAGGTTCCATGGGTACTACCCTCTGTAGCAGAGGCGAGTGTCTCCAGCTCCTCCTTCTCCTCTTCATGGCCCAATTCGCACTGAGAAGATGAACTGTGGTGGTCTGATTATCACCCCGTGTAATGTTCCCCCCCACATTTCCTCATCTGCCACATTCAGAGCGTCGCCCTATATTGTGAGCAGCGATCGTTTGAGTAGACACAGCAGTGGGATGGTTATGCTGATAATAGCGTTATCGCCACTAACCATCTGCGTGGATCCATCAAAGTTTTTTAAAACCCCACAGCGGTTTGACATCAATGCACACTCCTCACTTGTGAATAGTGGCAGTTGACTTGGTATTCCACAACTGCCCTCTGCTGCTCACAAAGCCTGGCCAACATGTAGAACGTAGAGTTCCAGCGCATGCTCAAGTCACACAACAGTCAGTGAGCTAGAAGTCGCAAGCGCTGCTGCAGCGCTGATAGACCGGCTGAAGCTGTGGACGACTTGCGGATATGGGCACACAAACAGAATGCCTTGACTAGTAGCTCTGCCAAATTGGGGTAGGTTTTTATAAACCGCTGAACCACTAAGTTTAAGAAGTGGGCTAGGCGTGGGCCACCAAGTTACAGCCATTGTCAGACACAACCATGCCTGTTTGTAGGTTGAGTGGCGAGAGCCACAGCTCAGTCTGGTCCCTTATACCCTGCCACAGCTCTGCGGCGGTGTGCTGCTCGTCCCCTAAGCAGATCATATCAGCTTCAGCACAGAATGTTGATGCTTACCCACAGCAGTGCTAAACTGCTGCCAGCTACCAAATGATGGCTGAATGCTGTTGGAGGTGGAAGTGGAGAAGAAAGCGGCAGAGGAGGAGGAGAAGTGGGGGTTGGAGCCAGTAACATAGCTGCTGGTGGATACCCTGATGGACGTAGGGCCCGCAATCCTGGGCATGGGTAGAACCTGAGCCATCCCAGGGTACAACGCACTCCCGGCCTCCACAACATTTACCCAGTGTCCGGTCAGAGAAATAAAGCGTCCCTGGCCACCAGCACTTGTTCATGTGTCCGTGGTGAAGTGGACCTTCCCAGTAAGTGCGTTGGTCAGAGCACGGGTGATGTTCTGGGACAAATGCTGGTGTAAGGCAGGCATGGCACACCGTGAAAAATAGTGGCGGCTGGGGACTGCGTACCAAGGGACAGCTGCTAACATCAGGCTGCGGAAAGCCTCAGTGTCCACAAGCCTAAATGGCAACAGTTCAAGGGCCAGTAATTTCAAAAGTTGCGCATTTAGTGCTATGGCCTGTGGGTGGGTATTTGCGATTTCGTATAAATGACTGTGTTGTCGGCATTTGGACGCTGCGCTGGGACAGGGAAGTGGATGTTGTTGCTGAAGGTTCATGCGAAGGTCCAGGTGCAGGGAGAGGGGCCTCCGAGCCTGCGTCTTTGTCAGGGGATTGGCCAGCAGTGCATAACACAGGGGAAGAGGAGGTAGTGGTGTGACCTACAGACCTAGATTGTGTACCCAGGCATTCAGCCCACTAATTAGGGTGCTTGGATGCCATGTGGTGGATCATGCTGGTGGTGGTGAGGTTGCTAGGCACAGGTGGCAAACTATCACTCTTATCTGCACTTTCCTCAAAAAAGCACCATACTGCGGAACACCTACCCCTTGGCAAGGTAGATCTACGCATAGGGGTGCTCGGTGTAACGATTGCGGGCCTGTTTGGTGTGGGCTAACTTCTCCCTTTTGCAACCCCACTGCCTCTTCCAGACTGTTGCGGTGCTGCGGATCCTTCCCCCTCTGTACTGCTGTCCTCGCTCGGCTTTTCACCTTCCCATGTTGGGTCAGTGACCCCATCGTCCACCACCTCCACTTCCTCACTCTGCTCATCCTCTTGGCTTGACCTAACCACAACCTCAGTGGTTGACAACTGTGTCTCATCATCATCTACCTCGTGAACGAATGATTGCATTCACTACAGTCATCTTCTTGAGACTGTGAAGACTCAAGAGGTTGGGAATTAGGGCACAATATCTCATGTATCTCTTCAAGTATGCTTGGCGAGAGAGCCAAATAAACTACTGGTGATGAAAAGAGGTCATGTGAATATCCGAGTGTGGGATCACTTGTTTGGCCAGACTCGACATGGTGGGAGGAAGGAGGATCAGATTGAGGATTCTGTTGACCAGACTCTTGGCTTCAGAGACTGGACTTAGTGGAAGAGAGGCTGGAAGCATTATCTTCAGCAATCCAACCGACCACCTGTTCGCACTGGTCCAACTTGGACAGTGTTGTCCTGGTGCACTGGCAGCAGGCACAGTTTCATTGCGCCCAGGGCCACGACGTCTGCTTGCACCATTAGCATCACGCCCACTTCCCCGTCCCTTAGTGCTCGCCTTCTTCATATTAATGGTTTTGCCTATAGATGTGGCGCAGATTGTTTTACTGTCCGCTAAAGACACACTTTTCTGATGCAGGACAGTATTGGGTATAGAACACCACAGATTACGGACACTATATTAGGCCCAGATTATTGGAATTTGTAATTCTGACAGTGTTTTCTGAGGCAGGACAGTATTGGTTATAGAACACCACAGATTACGGACACTATATTAGGCCCTGAATATTGGAATGTGTAAAACTGACAGTGTTTTATGATGCAGGACAGTACTGTTTATAGAGAACACCACAGATTAAGGACACTAGATGTGACACAGATTATTAAAGAGTCAGTCTACGGATGATGTACAGAATATGTCACTAATAGGACTGCTGTCAAACACATACAGTAGGCCTTAAAAGGACTTTGGGTTCTTTGCAATGCTTTTGGTATTAAATAAAGCAAATTTCTCTCCCTCCACTATCTGTCCCATATTGTTGATCTAAAACACACACACACACACACATACAGTAGTCCTTAAAAGGACTTTTGGGCCTTTGAAAAGCTTTCTCTAACTAAAATCGCTGAAATTCGCTCCCTGCTCTGTCTTTTGCTTTCTACCCGATGTTCTCCCTGTCTAGGTCTGAGCCGAACATGCGTCATCGGGTGCTATATAGCACCCGATAACGCGTTCCGGTCAGCCAATCACTGTAATGCCAGCAGCCAACATGGCTACTGGCATTACAGTGAGGGCAGTACTTACCTGCACCTTGATTGGCTAATTAAAACCCGCAAAACATGTGGGGAGGAGACTCGAGCATTGCCGCTTGAGCATATGTGGTACTCGGCCGAGTACCGCCATGCGCCGAGCATAGCAATGCTCGAGCCGAACAGATGTTCGGCTGAGCATGCTCACTCATCACTAGTCCTTACATATAACAGTCAGGAATAGCTGGTAACTAGCAACTAATACAGCTATTTAACTAGATAAGTGGCCTTGATAGGTTGGATCTGAGTCTGAGGCATTGTATGTTGAGTCTAGTTCCAACTTGCGATGGGTCAGAAAAGACCATTGTATGTTGAAAATATTTTATCCTGAGGCCATTTATCTTGAGGGATCACTTTATTACAAACTTTCTCCTACATGTGTGTTATGTGTAATTAAGGTGGCTTTGAGTGACTCGTTGGTTCCTGAATTACTCCTTTAATAAGCCCCATTGAAGTATTTGATAATTTGACATTATAGGGCCTTTGAGCACATTGTGGTTTTTGTGGTATTCAGAGGTTCATGCATTTAAATTATCATGTCTTCTTTCCCTCTTGATTGCACATGAATTTTATATGAAGTGACTTGTATTCATATTAGCTTCACAGGAAAGGGACAGGTGGGAAGTAGTAACTGGTGAGTCACAAGGCTGCCGGTTCACTCATTATACCTAAAGATAGAAGTCAGACAGAGCCGGCTGCAATCCATTTTAAGGACGGCAGACTGACAAAGCAAATCAAGATAGGCAGCGCTAAGCCTCTTTTCAATTGAAAGTCTTCTTACATGAAAACATTCACAAATGGGAAAAGGATTAGGAAGAGGCCCATAGTCACTAATACAACAAGACGGCAAGGGCTGCTTTCTGTCCCATAATACAAGAACCACAGAAACATCGTCAGTAGCAGACAGAAAAATCAATGTGAGTTCTGATTCATGGGCTGAAAAAGAAGGTATGGTGTTTTATGTCACAAGGCATTAAACCAAATACTAACATGTCAATACAGCACCATCAAATTCCGGTTCAAAAGAACCAATACCACCAAAACTGTCCAAATCCAAGCTCCAGGTCCATTCGACAATAGCTGCATATTTCATTAATGTGAATGTACACTATTGATAAATGAATCTTGTGTCTCATCATGGGTTGTTTTGTATGAAAGCTTCAAATGACCAGCCAGTTAGATGTAAGGCAATGTAAAATGTCACATTGTTCAGAAGATTTAGAGGGTTGATCTAATTATTTAAACTCCTGTTCATATGCCTTATTAGCCAGAGGCCAGAAAAGGTGGTCCCTTAATAAATTGCCTATTAGTTTCAGTGGGTATTGTATAATTCTAAATTTTCCTTGAAGCAATAGAAATGTACTCATACTTGCACTATCAAGCACATTTTAGTTTGTCCATACCAGTGTACATTGTATTTGTAGAAGGGCATGCTTAATTGCTCCTGTGGTAATTATATAAAAAAGTTGCAATTTAGCTACTATTTATACTTGTGCAGTTGAGCACAAGGCATCATTTTGGACACCTGTTAAGAACAAGCGAGTATTTTGTTCCAATAACTGTGTTTAAACAACATCTTCCCCTGATAAGGTATCATTTTTAGAACTTTTTTAGTTTTCAAAAAGCACAACTAATCCAATGAAGCAGTGTGTTTTGAACACCCTGGTTGTTAACACCCTCAACCATGTGTTTACCCATAACTATATATGTAAGTGTCAACATTAATTGATATTGCTCTTTTTGTGTTAAAGAGCTTGAAAGGGGGAGGAAGGAGAGAGAAAACGATGGAAAAAAAGAGAGAACACAAAAGAGAAAAAATACGAGTCCTAGGAATCATCAGAGTGTCGCATACCAGTTTTCTTGGCAATTTGAGTACTTTTGATTCAGGTAGAATCAGTTCAGACCAGAGTAAATTTTTTGAACTGATTTGTTAGATGTTTGCTCATCTCTAATTGTCAGATTTAAGCAACCAGATCCTATTTAATAAGGCTTGTCCATATGCCGTATTAGGATATATAGATGTTATAGAGGGGTTCCTCTAGAACCCACCTCTCTGCAAAACAAAGAGCCTCTCTGTAAGAATGTCTAACACTCTGGTGGTCCCAGTGTAATACCCCAGAGTGATATTACCATTCCTACACCATGGTACTTTTCAAAATTGGCTAACCATAATGTCATCTGTATTTTCTTTCCAGGTCCTCTTACACTGTGCATTAATTGTTTTTCTATGTAACTGTTATTTGTTGTATTACATGTTAAATGCATGGTTCACCAGCAGTTGGCTGTATATATGGCAGAAAGATCATTAGATAGAATGGAACTTACCATTCCATTATTCCCCTTTTGGGCAGAAGTGGGCCAGTCCTGTTTCCTACCAAGTGAGGGTCTGCAGGAAGTTTTCAGTCAATCTAAGTCTAGTCTAGAGTTGTAAGGATACAAGAATCACCCTGAATCCTTACAGATTAACAGAGTGTTGTGGTCAACAGCCAAAGGGACGCCACTCCAAAGGTACCAGAACAGCCCTAAAGTCCAGGGACCAGACTAAAGCGGAGTTTAGCACAACAGAGATAAAGCAGAATATTTGCCTGCCAGTTTATGACAAAACCTGCTGGAACCAAGAGAAACACCACTTCTTGTACGGATGCAAGTTGAATCAAGTAAAGCTGTCGAACTTTATAAAAGTCTGGACTTGATTTTTTTTCCACCTCCACCATTACTCTCCCTTTATTGCTTCGGAGCTTAACCCTGGGGAGCGATCAGCCCTGGGGGGCAGCACGTTGCCCCAGCACATCCATGTATTACATGCCAGCAATTTATCTGAATGTACTTCATGCCACATGTTGTTTGATAAATTTGTCTCATCAAAAAAAACTAACACTTTTGTCTAGGAAAGCTTCTCCGGTTTTAATACTCCACTCTCCTATAGGAGTGAGATTGGGAACTCTCATTGCAACTTTTTTTTAAAAAAAGTGTCAGTGATAAATTTGGAGTGAAACTCGGAAACATAGCTAAGCACATCCACCTTCCCACCCATTTTTCTAAACTCGAGTGAGTGGTGTAAAAATTTAAAAGTCACAGAATTTTTGCACAAATGAGCTCAAAAAGTCGCAAAAGCACCATTTTGTGACTTTTTATAGACAGAATTCTGGAGTGAAGGCATGATAAGTCAGTGCCATTAACTTAAAAAAAATGCCTTGGAATATACAGCAAAAGGAAAAATAATCATGGCTTGACTCATAGGAAGCTCTTTTCAGTTGGTGTTTTTTGAGAGATAGTTCTTTTATTCTGGAAGATACCTCAATATCTAGTTGGAAACTAGACACTGATAATCCAGTTTTTCTCAAAGTTATCCTGTAAGCCCCTTAAATTTACCTGGTCCCTGTCATTCAGACACCTCTTACAGGCTATTCTTATAGTTTCATGTTTAGGCAGTGGTTGCCACTATCATTTTGAGAATCTATTTCCCTTAACATCTACCCAAGAACTGAACTAATTAGTAGGGTTCAGGAGCTACATACCTGCAAGGAGACTCTAATGTTTTTTAGAAATGGTGGGAACTGTATATATAGATATTTAAGGGGTCTGCTTGATGAAGTTGTGCACCCAGAAAGGAAATGCTTCAGAACTGTAAACTTTTGTGTTAACCTGCTTTCTTCTTGTTTAACCATTGGGTTTCATATATGTGTTGTTTGCTTATCGACTATTTAGTGTTTAATTGTTTATGTGTAGAGATGATTCCAAACTATTTGGATTACTCTTGAATTTCCCAAGAATTTGGATACCAGTCAAATCTCAATGTTTTGCCATTCAATTTGTACAGATCTCTCAAAATTGCGGACACCATTTTACAGGTCAGAAGACAACTAAATAAGAACCATTTTGGACCATGTTTTAATAAAAAAACCAAAAAAAACAGTGTTTGTGTTATTAAATAGGCTGCATGTTACCACTTGCTACCATCTGTTTTCTCATAGCCATATAAGTTGCTGTCACTGTGACATTACTAATGCTATCTCGATGATAAAGATCTTCAAAATTGCTGGATATAGTTCTAGAGCTCAGAGTGTTATATGTGACTTATCAGGAAAATCTGAGCACTTTTGATTCAGGTAGAATTTATGTGTACCCAAACTGCCGACTGAATTTCAGGAAATCAACTCTTCTCTGTTTATGTGATATTTCCGCATCCAACAAGTCTCCTATTTCAACTTTGCTGTTGACTGTTGTCCTTTTTACTTACCACATAATTCTATCAACCCAGGTTTCCTAGCACATAGCTTCTTATTAGGGTCTAAAAGGGACAGGATGGTGATTGTGGTCACCCTTTTCTTGGGAGCTCTCAGAATGTTCTGCAGATATCGCTGAGCTGTCACTACTAGGGGTGACCGACTGTTATTTGTGATGGCTCCGCAGATCATCACACCAGCAGTTGGGGCGTTTTGTCGCTCCAAGGGTAGGATAAAAGATCCCACCATCAGGACTCCAAAATCGACCGTCGTCATATCCCAAACTGAACCTGGATTTGTTGCTAAAGATGTTATGGTTCCAGTTAGTAGGTAGCAGTCCAGGTTTCTCGTTCACAACACCACTGCAAAGGTGATGGTAGCTGGCTAATGGCAGGACACGTAATGGGTGCCACAACGCCAAAGTTTCTTCTGCTAAATGTCTGGAAATTGGCCAGATACAGTGGTGTATAATGAAGGTGCCATCCTCTCAAGTCAATTGGGCAAAATGTCTACAAATTATCTTTACATATTTCCCTGAGACATAACTCCATGCCAAATTTTGCAGCAATTCGATATTCCTGGGTACGTTATTTTTTTATATTTTTTGAGGTTTTTTGCATATGTGATCAATAGTTGTCTGTGATTGCTACTTTCCTATTACTTGTTAGTCCATTGATCCCATATGGAGGGTTTCAAAATAATGCTGCCTCTGCCATATTATAATTTTACTAATACTTAAGTTGAATGGCATACAAAAAATAGAGGTAACAGTAAATATATATATACATTATATTTTCTTATTAAACTATGTAAGTTTACTATAAAAATAGGATAAATTGTATTAATTTTGCAGGTCTAGACTTACCTAAATAAGCATTCTGCCTTATCAGTTCGCCCCTATTAGCTGCTAGTTCTAAAATGAGATTAAAACCTGATGACACAAGCTAAGATGGGGTCACACATAGAGGCTTATTTTCCATCATTTAAAATGTGCCTTGCAAACAATTAATTAACTTGCCACCTTTAAATATGGCTATTATGCAATTACTGGCTTTTTTCCTTGTTACCATAACAACCTGTACTTTGTAAGAGCGTAAATGATCATCTGAAACACATCATCACACTTCAACTTTCCGAAACTCCTAATTAATGAACCCAATTAAGGGATCGATCCCAGTGTTTTAAATGGCCAAAATATTGTTTTCTTTACTCATTTAACACAGATTCTGAATTTGAAGAGCGTATATGAGGGAAAAAAATAGATTTTGTGAAAAACAATATGAGAAGAGTAAAGGGAACCTGTTAGCAATCAGTGTCAGGCAGCTGCTGTAAAGGCAAATAACATCAAGGGGGGCATCATAAAGGACATAGGTTCATGATAAAAACATAGTTTTATTTAGTGTTGAGCGCGAATATTCGAAAAGCGAATTTTTTTAGCAAATATCGGCACTTCGCTAATTCGCGAATATTTCGAATTTAGCGCTATAAATTCGCTATTTCGAATATTCGTTTTTTTTTTTTTAGTTATATTTTTTTCTTTCCTACTTCCCAAAAGTAGTTCTTACCTGTCCTGAGGATTCCTGGCTTCCTGGCTGCTCTAGTCAGTGCCCGTTGCCGCTTCTGCCGACTTCCGTGCTCATGTGGAGCGTCCCCATCCATGGGAGAATCTCCATATACTAAAATGTACTGTCGGATTTGAGGAATTACGTTGAAATCGCAATGCGATTAATTCAAGTTATATTAATCGCATTGCGATTACAACTTAGCACTGCTATCTTACATAGGCTAGAATTAACGAATATGGAGTATAGCTATGCACTAGCAGTGCTAAGTTGAAATCGCAATGCGAATACTTTAGTTAAATTAATCGCATTGCGATTACAACTTAGCACTGCTATCTTACATAGGCTAGAATTAACGAATATGGAGTATAGCTAATGCTATGCACTAGCAGTGCTAAGTTGAAATCGCAATGCGAATACTTTAAGTTAAATTAATCGCATTGCGATTTCAACTTAGCACTGCTGCTATATTCCATATTCGTCAACTTCGTTAATTCTAGCAAGCTGACCCATTATAAACCCAGCTCTAAGTTGAAATCGCAATGCGATTAATATAACTTGAATTAATCGCATTGCGATTTCAACGTAATTCCTCAAATCCGACAGTACATTTTAGTATATGGAGACGTTCCCATGGTGATGGGGACGCTCCATGAGCACAGAAGTTATGGTTGGCTTGGTAGAATTAGCGAATAGCGAATATGACGAATGTATTCGTCATATTCCTCAAAACGAAGATAACGAAGTATTCTACATCTTCGTTTTAGCTACCTATTCGTCTCGTCATCGTCAACTTCGCTATTCGCTATTCTAGCAATCAAATAGGAAGGTTGACTTACCAGATAGCTGTGTTAGAATTCGCTATGCGATTTTTTTTTTAATACAATAATTATATTACTTGATAAAATTATTATAAGTATTCTATTTATTAAAAAAATAAAAAAATCGCATAGCGAATTTAATACAGCTGTCTCTATAGTCAACCTTCCTATTTGATTGCTAGAATTAGCGAAGTTGACGAATAGGTAGCTAAAACGAAGATGTAGAATACTTCGTTATCTTCGTTTTGAGGAATAGACGAATACATTCGTCATATTCGTCATCCTCGCTAATTCTAGATATGAAACCAATAGGAAAGTAGCCTTAAGTACAAATCGCAATATGCGATTATTTAAATCGCATGTTAATCTCGATAACTAGAAAAAATGACGAATATTCGATTTCGATGAATATGAAACGAATATTCATTCGAATATTCGCGAATTTCGTCGAAATCGAATATGGCACCTGCCGCTCATCACTAGTTTTATTACTTTACAAATACAAATTCAATATTGTGTACATCTTTGGGCACAAGTGTACATGAAAGAGCTGGTTCAAAGTTGGGCAACTAAAGTAATACATTTTTCCTTACGATCGGGAAATTTGTAGCTATTTCACCCATTTACTTCCTAGCTAGACTTTCATTCAGCATGTAAGTGTTGGTGCCAGACTTTGTGTATGTATTATTTTAGTTAGTAAAGTCATAGCTGTGGTTTTCCACTCAAGGACAATGGATTTAAACAGACTTAGTAGTTTCCCATAGGGCAATAAACATATGGTTACAAGAGTATCTAAATGAGGGTGCAATGTTGGAAGCAAGATTTCGGGAAGGTACACAAACTTTTTAAATAGCAGCAGGCTAAACTCTTTCCCTCTGTAGACCTTTGCACCTCTTCCAGGTGATGACAAACTATCTGGAAATGTCATTTGCACCTTGACAGGCCATGATACTTGTGGCACACCACGGCACAGTCTCTGTTACAGACCATGGCAACTCCCTTTCTGTGGTATATAGAGATGAGCGAACAAATCCACCGAAGTGGAACTCGATCCGAATTTCAGGATAAATTCAATTTGATGCAAAGCCGAATTTCCTCGTGCTATGTGGTAGCAAATCAATTTAAACTGAAATAGGTTTTAAGAATCAATTTACCTGAAATATAAAAAAAATAAAAAATCATAATAACCTCCACCATTTGCTCGCGATGGGCTGGACGCCGCCATCTTCATAGAAGATCTCGGGCGAAATCCCGTGTGTGGTGACTTATGACATCACCACGCCAGCCAGCATGATGACGTCATCTCAGACCGCATAAGATATTGTGCCAGATCTTCAAGCATGATGCTGCCATTATGTATGAATGTAGCCAAATTGAATTTTCTAAAACTTTGCTCATCTCTAGTGGTATACCAACCCAACCTTTTTGCAGCGTGTCTCCTTGTGGCCCACTCTGTCCACACATTATGCCACTCTATTATAATTGTATTATTGTGACACACTGGCTAGTCTTTACCTCTGACTTGGCTTTTCCACAAGTCCTCTGTTGCTTCAGGTTGTGGGATCGAGGAAGTGCAAGTGTGCAAATTTGAAAACATCACCTACCTCTACTCGCTAGCTAAATAACACACAAGAGATGACTCTGACAGTTCCACCAGCTACAACAATGTGTTACCCAAAACTGTTGATGCCATAACATTGCTGACAATCCACAATCATCAGCTGCTGGACTTTAGCGGATGTTCTACTGAAATTAAACCAATGGCTGTAGTGAGAGAACTCTTTTAAACCTTTTGTAGCAGGTTTCCACGTCTAGTGTATAATTCTGGCATCAACATTTCTTTTAGAGAGGTCTTTAGGTCACCTTAGACATCAGAAAATGGGTACACTGTTGCTAGAGGTCAAAACTCTTGAGTGGTTAAGTTCTGCTACCCTCTTACACGGAACTCAGTGGAAATTTCATTTTGAAGTCTATTTTAGATCTGCAATCCATAACATGGAAGAACAGCATTGTAAATTTCCTATTTTTGCATCTATTTTGTAAAACCAATAATAATTTTTAATTACAAATTAAGAGCTGGAGGAAATCTATTCTTTAAACTTCATACAATATGTCCTTGCTTCCGATCCAAGTTGTTCCGTGTCCGGGAGACAGAGGGAAAATAATCACCAGAAATATCCATGTTTATTTTATCGCCTGTTTGACGGAAAGAATTGTGTTTTCCGTCAGGCAAGATCTTTTACATGTGCTCCCTTGGTGAGGCTTTTAATCATCATTTTCTCACAGAACAGCCAGTACGCAGGGATTATCATGACCGAGAGCTGTTTTAGTGCTGTTAGAATAACTTAATCAGCCAAATACGCGGCAGGGTTCCCACTCCACACTTCCACCTCCGTGTCTATACAATCTATAGAGCACAAGGCATACTTTTTACTGTTTACTTCATTATTTGTTAGCTTTCGCCCAGATGAAAGAATGCAGGCTGCCTTAATCCCAGTGACAATACCGTGTAAAATGTTAGTATGGCACTATACTAAACCGAACTCTGTATTATTATAACAAGGGTCACTTTGAGACCTTGGTTGAGCAGACAAATCTGTATTTGTACCATGAAGTCTGACACATTGTTGGATGATTAAAACAAATGTCTAACCTTCCCCTGTTTATGTCACGTAACGAGTTCAGCTTCCAGCTATTAATTCTACCAGCTATGGTGTTATTATAATATCTGCCTTGCATAGATCTTTTTTTTTTTTAGAGGTGAAGAAATATTCTACAAATAATGGTTAACCCCTTAAAGTCCAACCTATCTAGACCTTAAGCTCCAAATAATTTTTGTTTTTGTTTTCCCTAAGCCATAACTTTTTTTTTTCCAACTGTGTAGCTGTATAAGGGCTTGTTTTTATTTAGCCTGAGTTTTATTTTCTAATGACACAATTTAGAGATACATATATTTTTTCCATAGTATTTTTGAGGGGGTTGGGGGGTAATGTAAACAATGTGCAATTTTGTAATAGTTTTTTGCCTTTTTTGCATTTTTTGGTGTGCAGTAAAAATGTCAAGTTTTGTCAATGTGTTTTGACAATTTTGTATCGAGCTTTTTTTATTTGTGGGATGCATTGTAGCTTTTATTGGTACAGTTTTGAGGGTAAAATCATTTATTGAATAATTTTGTCATCGTCTTTGGGTTGTTTTATGAACTTAATAATTTTGAACTTTATTGTAAAGATCTTTAACCCCATAAGAACCCATGACGTACATGTACGTCATATCTGGCAGGGACTTAAAGACCAGTGACGTACATGTACTGCATAGTGATCGGGCGGGTGCAGGAGCTGCACCTGCCCGATCAGTGGCAGGGGTCCGGCATTCACTGATAGCCGGACCACTGCTGTATGAAAACACCGATGCCGGCGCATTAACTCTTTCACTGCTGCGGTCAGCGCTGACTGCGGCATGTGCGATGTATAGGGAGGGAGGGAGCTGCTATTGGGTCCCCGCACTGCTGTGATGGGGACCTGATGGCAGGGAAGGCAGCCTGATGCCTTCCTTAGGCATCATGGCTACCTTCCGTGACAGCCTGTGAGATCCAGCCCCCATTTTCTTGTCACCTTACATCACAAAAAGTCATGCGCACCCCAAAATAATACCAATCAAACCGTCATCTCATCCCAAAAAATGAGACCCTACCTCAGACAATCGCCCAAAAAAGAAAAAAAACTATGGCTCTCAGAATATGGAGACACTAAAAAAAAACATTTTTTTTTTCAAAAATGCTTTATCATGTAAAACTGAAACAAACAACCAAGAAAAGTAGTCATTTTGTATTGTTGCATCCGTAACCTGCTCTATAAAAGTACCACATGACCTAACCTGTCAGATGAACATTGTAAATAGCAAAAAATAAAAACTGTGCCAAAACAGCTATTTTTCGGTACCTTTCTTCAAAACAGGTGTAATATAAAGCAACCAAAAATCATATGCACCCGAAAATAGTACCAACAAAACTGCCACCTTATCCCGTAGTTTCCAAAATAGGGTCTTTTTTTTAGTTTTTACTCTAGGGGTGCATCAGGGGGTCTTCAAATGTGACATGGCAACTTAAAATAATCCCAGTGAAATCTGCCTTCCAAAAACCATATGGCATTCCTTTCATTCTGCGCACTGCAGTTTAGGACCACATTTGGGGTGTTTCTGTAAACTAAAGAATCAGGGTGATAAATATTGGGTTTTGTTTGGCTGTTAAACCTTGCTTTATTACTGAAAAAATTTAAGATGTAAAATCTGCCAAAAAAGTGAAATTCTGAAATGTCATCTACATTTTTCCTTTAATTTTTGTGGAACACCTAAAGGGTTAACAAAGTTTGTAAAATCTGTTTTGAATACCTTGAGGGGTATAGTTTCTAAAATGGGGCAATTTATGGGTGGTTTCTATTATGTAAGCCCCACAAAGTGACTTCAGACTTGAACTGGTCCTTAAAAATTGGATTTTGGAAATTTGTATTTTTTATAAATAAAAACTAGAATTATTTTGACTCAAATTTACCACTGTCATGAAGTACAATATGTTATCTCAGAATCTCAGAATCTCAGAATGACTTGGATAAGTAAAAGTGTTTTAAAGTTAACACCACATAAAGTGATACATGTCAGATTTGTACAAAATAGTCCTTAAGGTGAAAAATGTCAGGGTCCTGAAGGGGTAAAAGAGCTTCATATTGGTGTTGTGCCCTATAAGTATTTTGTACTATTTTTAACTATTTTTAAACATTGAGATAATGTAGTAGTTTTCTTTTTTTGCTTTACTAAACTTTATTTTACTTTTAAAAAATCCCACTAGAGGACTCAAATCCGCAATCTTTTGATCACATATATTATGCTTTGAAATGCTCAGTCTGCTAGAGCAGGGGTCAGCAACCTCCTGCACTCCAGCTGTTGTGAAACTTCAACTCCCAGCATGTTCCATTCACTTCTATGCTAGTTGTGAGAACAGCCAAGCAAGTGTTCATGCTGGGAGTCCTAGTTTCACTACACCTGGAGTGCCGAAAGTTGCTGATCCCTATTCTAGAGCCTTATAATTTGGTTGTCTCTTCAGCATGGCCTAAAAGGCAAGTATCTATGGCAGACCTGAGGGACTTTGCTATTGTTGGGTGCCAATAGGCATAGAGAAGCAGCCCCCTTATTCTATCAAGCTCCATTGGTTGGGATTGGAGGCTTATCTGATCCTGTCTGTTAGAGCAGGAGATCGGTCATGAGCTATAGAAGAATTATGGAAACTAAGAGAATTAAACAAAAAAAAATAATTCACTGAGATAGCATGTGCTTTGATTGCTTAAATATGTGGTATTGCTTTGTTTCACAGAAAGAATCTCCAGTAGGTATTTTGTATAACTGTCTGCAGGACTCTAACATGGACTATTTCAGAGGTTACTCGTATGAATACAGAGCAGGAGATAAGGAGGTACAGTAAAGGGTCCATTGACTTCTACGGCCGCTCTATTATGATTCTGTATAAAACAAAACCGTTACATAGACATGTTCTTAAGCCTTAACCGTGTTTCCACCTAAATAGCTTTTTTAAAGGGTCGATACTTCATCTATAGAATTGCCTATTAAATTGCATTTGCTCGTGTCTTGTAAATTAGGTGTGTTACTGTAGGAGCAGCCAGGTCTAATATAACCATTCTGAAGTATTTCCTATTTAAGCACATGTAATAAAATCAGTGGATCATTTTGATAGATGTGCTCGTGCTCCAGTCCTGTAGGATTATGCAAGACTCCTATTCTGTTGGCTATATCTGAAGATTGGAATATCTGATATACGTGTCTCCACCTCTTAGAAGGAAATGAGAAGAATAAATAATATGACAGTGATGTAGTGTCTGGATAATGAGGTCAAACCCTCATAGTAGGAAAATGCTAAGAGTGAATGGCTGCAAGAAGAACATGCCAATCTCTTTACGATGTCTAATTCAGAAAGATAACTCTACAATAGTTTG
Source organism: Bufotes viridis (assembly GCA_033119425.1). Taxonomy (NCBI): domain Eukaryota; kingdom Metazoa; phylum Chordata; class Amphibia; order Anura; family Bufonidae; genus Bufotes; species Bufotes viridis. Next base: position 28,642,879 of record CM065590.1, read on the forward strand.
TTTTCTAAAAATTCTACTTTATGTCATGATTTCTGGGAGAGAACACAAAAATAATTTTAAAAAAGACCTCGTAAAAATGAATACTTATGCAGCCAATCAGAACACTACTCTTTGCAGGCAAGTTGCAACAAGCCCAAAACAGTGCTCATTACAGTCTCTAGTTTAGCATTACTTTACAGGATGGCCACCTATAGAGAGGATAAGACACAGGGGGCACTATTCAAAATGCACCAGAATTCTTGCTTAATTTAAGCCCCCCCCCCCAAAAAAAAAAAAAAAGGCATACGTGCCTTGCACGACATTTACTGTATGAGACAATTTTCTTGACTTGTACGACAAGGTGACATGATATTGAGAAAAATGCATGCCCTTCTATAAATGGCATGGGTATTGAGTTGCAACAACATATTTTGGTGCAAAAGTCAGACATAAGGGGGGCCAACTAATAGGCACTGTGGTGGAAATTTATCATCCTCTTCATTGAAGAATAATGATGTTATGTTGCATGTGACCACCTCAACCAATCCCTAGCCTCAGTGGCATACAGTACGAGTCCGCTGAGGACAATGATTGGCTGCAGTCATCCTGTGTGGTATAAGGGCAGGAAGACAAAGCCCAGCGCAGAGGCCAAAGCGATGACAATGGATTGGAGGGGCTTCAGAAAAGTGAGTATTAGTTTTATTCTAATTGCTTTGTTGGCCTTTAAGTCAGAAAACCACTTTAACCCCTTAGAGACCACCCATAAGCCTTTTTATGGTTACTAAGGGGCCATAGGCTGGGCCGCCGCGTTTTTATGGCGGCCCAGTCTAAGCGCTGCACGGGTCCGGGCTGTTTAACCCTGTACATGCTGGGCGCAATGGCGCCTGCCGCATGTAAAGCGTTGACAGAGGGATGTCTTGTGAAGCCTTACCTGGCTTCCAGCAGGGCCCCGAGCCTTTTTTTATAGTAATGTCCGGCAGGCTATGCCTCTCTGGCGCAGCCTGCTGGTCAAAGTTTGAATTACATTGCTATTAAAATGTAATGCATTATAGAAATAATGCATTACATTTTAAAAGCAATCAAAATAATGTATATTATAGTCCCCTTGTGGGACTATTAAGTAGTAAAATAATTAGAAAAAAACACACATTTATTAAATAAAAAACATTCCATAAAATAAAAAATATGCTTTTCAATGAAAAAAATAGCAAAAAAAAAATGTATCACCCATATGTTTAATATTGCCGCGAGTTAATAAAAGTTAATCAGAAAGTTAAGTGTACCCTAAAATTGGGCCATTAAAAATAACAACTTGTCCCACAATAAACCCTCATAAAGCTTTATAGATGGAAAAATAAAAAAGTTATAGCTCTGGGAACGAGACCATGAAAAAAGGAAGAAAAACGCTTGGTCATAAAGGCCCAAACAGGCTTGAGCTGCAAGGAGGCCACACTGTTCAACAAAGTGCTGTGGCCTTCTCAAACAGCTGATCAGTGGGAGTTTTGAGTGTTGGAGTCTTGCTAATCTGATATTGATGACCTATCCTAAAGACAGGTCATCAATATCAGAGTCTTTGAAAAACCTTTTAAATATCTACCATCTCCAAGAGGCATACAGAAAAGTTGTACAATCCTCAGCGTCAACAGGATTCTGTCCAATTTGTTTTGGAGTGCACCCACCAGTTTTAGCAAGACCAGCTGACCATCTAATTTGCAATTGGAAGGCCACAGTAGGAGAGAAGGCACTCATAAGTCAAAATGAAAAACTGGTGTCCCTTTTCCCGGACCAGGATGAGTGAGGTCTACTCACCTGGTATGGTTGCACTTGTTATAGTGCAACCTTATGGTGGAAGTTGGATGAAGATTCGGGGGTTTGCTGTCAAATGGTGTCCACGTGGCGAGGGCCAAGTCACCACTTTGGTAGAAATTGGAGAAGGAGGACCTCAAATGCACTGTTTCCATGCAGTGAGCAAATGGACGAATGGCGCAAATCACAAATCCAGGTTGTGATTTGCGCCATTCGTCCATTTGCTCACTGCATGGAAACAGTGCAGTTGATGTCCTCCTTCTCCATCTAATTTGCAGGCAGGCCTTCTGACTCTCCGCCTTGATGGCAGACATTTGAGAGAGGAGGATCAGGCTGTTGAATTTTAATGTATTTGCTCCTCCTGCGGAGGTGCCGGTGATACACATGGTCTAAGAATGCATGTGTATGGGTGTTGGGAGAGCTAATGGTCAGCTAAATGAGCATTTGACCTACAGCTATCTAATTTGTATGGGACCCTTCAGCTACATGTGCATCGATCCTTTACTACATATCACAAAGCCATAGTAACACCATGGAGAGCCCTATAGGTCCATAATATGACACTATATGGAACATATAGAGGTACAACATGGACCTATTGAGTTCTACCCTTTTATAATCCTATACAGCCAGAACAAGCATGGTAGCTATTTTCTGTTTTCCGCCTGACAAGTGGGCAGAGGGATGTGGCCTGCCTTTTCATGCATGGTTATTACCTCCCAAACTGCCTGTTTCTAAATGGATGGAATAACAGCTGTGTGTCTTAGAGGGAGTTGTGGAGGTACTGAAGATATACTGGTCACCATCTATTTTGGCCACAAGTTTTTATTGTTCTTGAAGTTTTTTCTTTTATTGCACTTACTATTGTCTTACTTACAAGACTTGTACTGGTAAATGCAAATTTTCATATATTTTTTTTAAACTGTCTACAAAGGAAAGCAATAAGATTTTCTTGAGGTGAATTTTTACTTTTGTGACAAACAGAGCAAGAAAAGATAAGGAGCAGAAAGTCCTCACAGTGGGGCAGACACTGTAGGTCACTTGTGACCTATTTTCTTTTAGCAATGGTTTAGCCTTTTTTGGCTTTCCAGATGATGACAGACCTTATTTCGTGCACATTCACGTCAAATTAACTGATGTTCATTTAAGCGACAGCTTTGAACCTGGGGGTTCAGTATGTGCTGAAATAAAGATTCTTTCAATAGACCATGCACGCAATGGTGAGAGACCCATACACCCAAAGTTGCATTCAACAAACACCTGCAAAAGGCTTGCCCCATCAGAATAATCCTGCATGTAAAATTCAGCTTCCCCAATAAGGTTCTGCAATAGATAGATAGATAGATGTTTCGTGTCTGTATTACCGACGTGCACTGTATAGACACTGTACTCAGAGATGCGTCTGCAATGCATATTCCGCTTATAATGACATGTCCTCAATGCCTCAATCACTGTCACAGAGACAGTCCGCTCTCCAGATGTCAGCTGCTATTGTTTACTTGGTATTAAGATATTGTCGATATCTGGCTTGAAATATTCTTATTGATTTTTCTGCTGCAGTTCCTGGATTTAATAATTTATTGATGGAGACTTTTTTTGGAAAAATAGTTCCTAGTTCTGTTTTCTGCATTAAGTACAGACACATGGAAGGGAAATGAAATATAATTGTGCAGCGATTACTATACAAGGGATTGTTCCAGCTACCTTGCCTAATGCATTTAGCAATCATTGTATCAACACCAATTATTATATTTAGGCTGAAGAGGAAAAAAGTTCAACTGCTGCTGAAATGATTCAATAGCACCAAGATATACATAAACACTGAATACTGTATATAGATTACACTAGCGCTTTAATTACTGTACTTTGACAGCCTAGATTAATTCTAGACCCCAGACCCCTCAATATATTCAAACCCCAGATGAGACCCCTGTATTTATTTTCAGGCTCCTTTTATTGCGAGCAGGAGCCTAGGAGCCGACTGCTGGCACCCTCATCATGAGGAGTCTCTGAAGCTTGCGCTCTCAGTCATGGAGATCACTGAAACAAGGTCCATGATGTTGTTGCTCCTCCTAAACTCTATGTCTATTCCAGTGTCCTCCACTATGACATGACCTCCCCCCTGTGCCAGTCATTGGATTAGTTCCCCAAACAGCATAGGACTCAATTAAAACTGCTTATTGTCACCCACAAAGCTCTCCACAGTGCTGCACCCCCTACATCTCCTATCTCATGTCTGTCTACCATCCTACCTGTGATTTCTGTTCTGCCAATGACTTACGACTAATATTGACCATAATCCAAACCTCTCACTCCCATCTCCATCACTTCTCCTGACCTTCACCAGTTCTCTGGAATGCTCTACACTAAGCAATCAATTTAATTCCCAACATCCACAGTTTTAGGCGTTCCCTAACACATGTTTTAGGTTGGCCTATCACGTTGTGTAATCTTACACTTCTCCATTCTCCTCCACTTCAATGCTCAACACCAAGCAATCAGTTTAATTCCCAACATCCACAGTTTTAGGCATTCCCTAACACATGTTTTAGGTTGGCCTATCACATCCTATAATCTTACACTTTTCCATTCTCCTCCCCTTCAATGTCATTCTTCTGAACCTGATCCATCATCAAACACTTTCCACCACACTCAATACACTCAGAAGCACTACAGATATCAGCTGATGGCTGTCTCATTCTGCTTTATATCTACTACCCTATTTTTGTTAAGATGGCTTGACCCTTTTTTAACTTCTTGTAAGCAGGACCCTCATTATTCTTGTACGAATTGTTGACTTATTTGCTGCTATGTTATTTATGACTGTTTGTACATGAACCCCCTGATTGTAAAGTGCTGCCGAATATGTTGGTGCTATATAAATAAATATTATTATTATTTTGCACACAGCTCATAGAAACCACTCACCATGATAACCAAGCAATTTCTCCTTATAAATTCCAGGCTGCTTATCACTATGATGGTTCACTATATGCCAGTTTGCAGCTGCTATATGCACAACTCACACATCAGCCCCAGTTCTTGCACTGATCATGTTGACTCCTGGCAGGTAACATCTTGCCCTGCAAAGGGCATGCCTAAACTACATAGCCATTGGAAGCCTGCTGGGAAATGTAGTTACAATTTTAGTTCCAACCCATAGCTTTAACTTTATGGCCAATAAGCACTTTTATCAGTCGATCAGTGATGGAGGAACTCAATGGTACAGGAGACCCAGGGAACGGTGAGCATGGTTGGAGTTTACAGGAACCATGATGGCACAAGTGCTTGATGCGCACACTACTCCATGCAGAGGAGGCGGCACTAGGAATATAAAAGTAATACAGAGAGGTGAGTGTAAAAGGATATGGGGCTGTCTCCACCTCCTTATTAACGTTTTGTCCCTCTAGGCCTGTCGTACTCACTGAGACTCTACACGCCATGTTACTAATAAAATGTTTATTGTGCACTTTTATGTCTTTCACAAATACAGCCCTCATCTCATCCTATGCTGCCTTGTCACCACAAAACTAAGCCTAGAATGGTATGGACTTCCATTTATCAACAATGACTTGCCCTGGAGATGGTATGATATCTAATTATATCCCTTTAAGTGGGTTCTCTGAGGTCATTCATTGATTACAGGTATTGTAGACAGATAATAGGGAGCAATTTTTTACCATCTACACCCTCCCTGCCCATTTAAAAAGGGGCTCCCAGTCTCAGAGAACCCCTTTAATCATCAGAAGTTTTATTCGCCATGCCTGAGCTGATCAGCCTATTATCAAGGTTACCACCACCACTGTGTATAAAAATAAGTCCATGTTGGCCACTATGATATCACAGTATTTCCTCTGGGATTTTTCCTTATCTGAAGATTTATAACTTTACACTATAGAAAAACTTCACCTCTGCCACATTTACATTTTTTTTATTAATGTCTACAGAGAGCAGGCAACCAAACCTTCAACTCCAACTTCACTAAATTAATTCTGTCTTGATAAAAATAAAAAAGATCACAGACTCAAAGAAATATGTAACTGAGATTATTGAAACCAGTTCATTTTCGACACCAGAGAATTCTCATTTGCTGGTTTATCTTATTTTCTTAACCTTGTTTCTCAGGAGATGAATTAGTGCATTTTATGATGAATTACATCTGCTGGTATATAGGCCAATGAGCAATAAAGAGTCTAGTCTTTATCATTCATGGTAATTAGGAGCCAGCTAAGCTCATCTGCAACTCATTAGAGATTTCTATGATGCTCAAGGTCTTAGGCCATATCTCTTTAACCCGTATATTGATAGAGCTCAGCCTTGCATGGGAAGATGTGCAGTGTCATAAGTGAAGCGTGGTTAGGTTATGCTGTCACTTGTCAGCATAGAATAATAGTAGTATATTGTCAGCGCATTACACAAAGAACAGCAAAATGTCATGTCCATCACGGCAGTAAAAGCCAAATAAATGGTCCAAACACATCTGTAAGTCACTCACTGGTCACTTCACGTAAACTACTGTACACAAAATCCAAAGTGCCCCATAAAATAGGCAGGATGAGCTAGCCTGGTTCCCAACATGCTTCCCCTCATTTAATAAAAGTGCAAACATAAAGGCCCCAATTCATATTTAAGAGCATCTGTCACCATGATCAAATTGCGAATAGAATTATCAACTATTGCTAAAATTGGATATACTGTAGCAACATAATTATTACTTTTATGTTTATGTAAAACACCGAGGGGGTTGGCCTAGCCTCTTGGAGGCACTGATTCACCTCCTTCTCTCCCCCCTCATGGCCTGATTGACAAAGCATCCTCACTGTTCAGTGGTTGGTCCTGACATCTAGCGCTTGCGCCGGCGAGACGTCATAATCACATGTTGATCTCAGGAGGCTTTCCTTCCTGAGATCTGCACTGCTGAAGCAACAGCTCTTGCACAGATTTCAGAGCCGGAAGAGCTCTCAGATATCAAGTGTGCAATAGCCAGTGAAGTCTTGTTGCTACAAGGATGAGATTTCAGTCCCAAGCATTTGAAAAGTGAGGATACCTGGTCCTGTCAATGAGACTATGAGGAGCAGTGGTGATAGGGGAGAAGATGAGGTAAAGCGGTGCTCTGAGGGGCTAGGATAATATTGAAAGGAACATTGGATATGACTGCAAAAGTGCTAGTATTTAGAGATGAACAATTTGATTTGGTAGAGTCAAAATTCAACCCAAATGTTTTCCAAAAATTTAGATTAATGAGAATCAGAATTTCTGAGGTACAATTCAGGCCAATTTTGAGAAATATAATATCCCAGGCATTTAAAATACGTTCAATTGGGGTACAAACGATTTGTTCCCGAATCCAATTTCTTGGTCGTTTCAGATGAATAGAACAAAACAAATTTTAGGAAATTTTCTCTTCTCTACTATTTGGGCCCAGAAGTGGCTTGGCGTCATGACCATGGCATTTGATTGGCCACAGCTTATGACCATTATTGCCATCCCCTAGCCTGACAACTCCATTTCAAACTTTCTGTCAACAGAAAGTCTCTGATTCTCTATGCTGTAGTACAGCTTCTCTATATGTAATATTCTAGCTGAAGAGGGTTGTCTTCTGAAGACAATCCCTTTCACGATTGCACCACTTCCCGTCATGGTACCCCTCAGATGTCGTATTCATAGCTGATCAAGGTATCTGACAGTAATAACAGAGTGCAATATTAAAAAAATAATAATAATTATACTTACCTCCATTTGCTTGCGAAGAGTCGGCTGCTGTCATCTTGATTGAAGATCTAGAGCGAAATCTCGTATGGCCCGCGATGACATCATCACGCCGGCCGATGGGGGGACGTTATACATCACCATACGCAGGATTTTGTACCAGATATTCAATGAAGATGGTGGTGGACGGCAAATGGATGAGGTAAGTATGAGTAAATTTGTTTTTCCCGCAATTCAGGGAAAATTTATTTGCTACCATGAAACATGAGGAAATTCAGTTTCGAGGTGAATCAAATTTTCCCTGAAATTCGGATTGCAGTTCACTTTGTGTACTTCGTTTCACTCAACACTAGCCATATAGTACTAGGTTAGCTATTAGTTTCAATGTCTGTCATGTAGTACTACATTTCCCATGCAGCAACCTGTGATAACAACGTGTTAGAGAAGCCGGATCTGTGCCCACTAGCTGGCAGAACTCCATTTAAAAATGTTTTGCCTTTAAGAGGCAAACCCTTTATATTCTGTTGGTTTCATTATTTATGGCTTGGTCATTTCATTTTCCATAGTCTTATATGCTGTTATACTATCAAGAAGAAAAAAAACGAAAAAATTATTGTTATATTGTAAAAGGGTTGCCTTCCGTTGTGCATATGTAACTGGTTGTCTCTAGGAAGCTAATTAAAGAACATCATCCAGTAACTGTATGAAATAAACTCTGTCAGCTAGTAGCAGAAGATCCCACTGGCGAAGCTCCCCAAAGCTTTATGAATACCAAGACCAAATACTATAAGCAGTAATTATGAAAAGAACATTTCACTATTAGCATAATCTATGAATTTCCCAGGTGCTCACGTTCATGACAGAAAATGTAAAATTATCATACAAGGAATGATTCACTGACAGAAAAATGCATAAAAATATGGGCTGGGAATCCATGCCACAAAGTTAGAAAAAGGCGCCAAAGTCCATTTCTCATTAAGAAAGAGAAACAAGAGAGAAAAAAAGTCTAAGGATGCATGGCTAACTGCATGGGTTAATTTAATGTTAAATGTTGAGAATTATTGGTAAAGTATTCTTCTCTGTGCAGTATGTATCTTACATGGTTATGTATCGGCAACAAATAGTTGAGTTAGAGTTAGGTTGTCAAAGTGATGGACTGGTTAGTGAGTCTTAGCTGAGCAAAGCTAAAGGAAAGATCTGCATGTGTAAGCTCCTGTTAAGTAGGTCCAAAGTAAAGCCTTGTCCAGAAAACACCATTCCTGAGACTAAAAAACTGCTGGCTAACAACTTAACTGAGAGACTGAGAACAGACATCCTAGAAGGTTTAGAACTATTTCAGAGGCCATGCACTGGATTTAGATAGTAAGGCACTGCTTGTTTATGGCATTAAGACTTTATTGCTTTAGTGCCTACCACACTATGAGACTGACCATCCAGATCTTAGATCTGCATCTCTCAACCCGGGAACTGCAGAAAGTTAATGACAAGGGGATTACACACCTGTGGTTATTTGGAAATACTGAAAAGTGTACTTAGAGGGAAACAGGGAGTAGAAAATCACTGAAAATGGTGTACTACAATGGCAAATGCAATTGAAAATATATGGCAATATATGTTCACTATGTTTTGTGTTAGTTAAGCTTGATAAAGACAGTCTGGTCAAAATGTTGCTGTTATTTTTGGGTTCAAATAAAGAAGGAAAGGATCACTGAGATTGGAGTGCCATGGCTTTTTTCGTTTTTTTGCTGTATTTGTTCCTAAAGGCCGGGATCTACTTGCCGGAGGCACCGCCACCAAAAGGAACATATGGGAATACCCAGTGATTAGTGCTGTCCTGTTTTGACATTTTCTTAAACCCTCACGCTGATATTAAAAATAAGACAGTTCACCAATATATTCTTATATCAAGAACATACTGGAGCCCGCTCACCCCGTCAAGGTCTCTCAATGTGGCACGGGACCTAACACTAACCTACCTATGCCGTATGGACAGTTTATGATAGGTGCATAAAGTCCGACACACAGCCAGCAGCTCCCAGTTACCTCCAGTGTGAAATCACACATACAATGGGAGGAGGGAGGAGGCTGTGAGTCCCACCTATAACAGGCTCATGTGACGCAGGCTGCCCAGGTGCACCTGAATGTTACCCATAGATCAAAATCAAGGCACATTCAAACCTGAGGTTGCCCCACTTCCAGGTATACATATACAAACAAAATCATGGAATAAATTGGTCTAAATGGCAAAAGATGCTCGAGACCCATTTCTACCCGGGAGAGCAAATCCTGTCCATGTGATCCGTTGCTAACAGCAATCCCCAGCAAAAATGCATACAATGGAGGATGCTGGCAGACGACCACATGTACCACAAAAACATCCTACACATACAATGCGAGGAGGGAGGAGGCTGTGATTTTGTTTGTATATGCATGCCTGGGGGGGGGGGGTAACCTCAGGTTTGAATGTGCTTTGATTTTGATCTATGGGTAACATTCAGGTGCACCTGGGCAGCCTGTGTCACATGAGCCTGTTATAGTTGGGACTCACAGCATCCTCCCATTGTATGTGTGATTTCACGCTGGAGGTAACTGGGAGCTCTGGTTGGGTGTCAGACTTTATGCATCTATCAGAAACTGTCCATACAGCATAGGTAGGTTAGCGTTAGGTCCCGTGCCACATTGAGAGACCTTGATGGGGTGCGCGGGCTCCGGTATGTTCTTGATATAAGAATATATTGGCGAACTGTCTTTTAATATCAGTGTTAGGGTTTAGCCATATATTGTCAATTGCATTTACCATTGTAGTGCACCATTTCCAGTGATTTTCTATTTTACATGTGGTCCATTTGTCTTACATGTGGTCCATTGTTGGCATCCTCCATTGTATGCATTTTTTGCTGTTAGCAACGAATCACATGGGCAGGATTTGCTCCCCCGGGTAGAAATGCACAACAGCATTTGGGGTCTCGAGCATCTTTTGCCATTTAGACCAATTAATTTTGTTTGGAAACAGGGAGTACTACTATTACGCTCATTGCTGCTGTTTATACATTGCCATTGAAAAAATACCACTTTGTGATATAACTCATTAGTAAAAAAAGAATTTATTTATTGCAACCAAAGACCCTGGTTATTGTCTCCTCTGGCCCCTACTTACACCTGCTTTCCTGCCTTGCAATCATCTATCTAACATCAAGGACACTCCATCTAACACCAGGTAGGAGACCCAGAAGGCCCATGGTGTGCCCTGAAGGAAGAAAGGGTGCGCCTTTAATTTACTGCATGGCCCTAGGAAGCACTGGAATGAGGACCGCCACCGTGAACCACTACAACTCCTATCTGTGCCAACACTACCACCACTACTGTCCTCTCCTCCCCTCTGGGTCACTAGACATACTCTTACCTAAAGGCTATTTAATACTTAGAAATACCCAAAGGCACATAATATCTGTTGTTCTCTTTTCTAAGGTATCTTCTTTTACATTTCTCTCAGCTTTCTTTCCACTTTAGACACTTCATATATTTTATTCTTTATGCTCAGTGATTATATATAATGTATGTTTCCAAGAAATCACCAGTCAAATGCTCCACCACACTATACAGAATGAATGGTCAGTGGCACTCATAAACTTTTCACTGCAGTAACTGTCACAGAGTCTTATTCGCATGCCTGGTACTGTTGCTCAGCTGCAGTACTCAACATAGCCACATGGATATGGAGGTGTTCAATAGTTATGCTAAGAAATAAGTGAAACAGTTCTGAAAGTCCGGTCTCACATTCATAACCTTTCCAGATCTCAATCAATTAAATGCCAGAAGACCTCTTCAACAGTGATGTCACACTTCTTTTCGCAGCATTTTTGAGACAGCCCCACAAACAGTGTATTTTTTGTGACAATTTCCTTCACTTTGGTTAAATTTTTGGGGAATGGCATTTTTCCCCCCAAAATCACAGCATGTTCTAGATGACTTCTCTATAGGACAAAAAAACAAGTGTAATAAAAATGCCACCAAAAGAGAGATTTCTTTTGCAAGCTAAAAAGAAAACTACATAAAAGATGTGTGTGAAGGATGCCTTAATGGAGTAGATTTTGAGTGTACAGTAATTATAGATGGTAAACTAAATGATATGACTCATTGCCAGTCTCCTGGCCTACTTCCAGAGAAGAAAGCATTTATTTTACTATATGAAGCATTGGTGTAGTTCAGTTTTGGCCACCTTATGAAAAACATATAGGAGAGCTGTAGAAATTTCCAAGTTTTTAAATTGAAAGATTGATTTTCCAATTTCCACAAATGTATTTACCCTAGAAAATAGAAGCCTGAGAGTTTATATGTAGAGTGAAAAAACACGGCACTCAAGCGACTTGTTGATAGTAATATAATCACGTTTCTTTATTGTTCTTCTTAATCGTTATTTTTTCGTTATTTTATGACCACCATTGAAAAGACATAGTAATAATAAATGGCCGACGTTTCGGTCTAACCAAGACCTTTATCAGGGCCTGAAGGTAACAGATATATACAAAATTAATCACACAGGTCTTTATACAGACACCAACGGTGAAGATTTGAGCAATAAAATGTAGATAATGACAGTAACATCAGAGAATGACAAGTCTAGTAGTTCAGAAGTACATACCTAGGAGTAATAGGATACATAGGTTCAGGTGGCATAAGAGGTGCACTGGTTCAGCGCTTTAAATAGCGCGCCAGAGTTCCACTTCCGGTCTGCGGCCGGGACCGGAAGTGCGTCACGGACATGCGCATTTCGGCGGCTGAAGCCAGACGGTCCACATCGGGGACCGGAAGTGCGTCATAGACATGCGCACTTCGTATGTTGAAGCCGGATGGCGCAGAGTGTTAAGGGACCAGTATTGCCAGGACATAAAAGAGGTTAAATGCATGCGCTCATATAAAGAATGACACAAAACAAATAGATAACTGGCTATAAGACACAGTAGACAAAGCTTATAGTAAGGTGGAGTAGTGGTATTGTGTTAAACTATCGAGTATATATAAAAAAATGTGTATACATACTCGAGACTAATGACGTATTGGAGGGGGGGCCAATGGCAAGGGTCTTACTTAAATATATGTATTGCGGTGGGTAATATTCCCTACCCGTTTAAATAGTCCAGTAATCTAAAGAATAATAACTCATATAGCCCTCACGTCAAGTATAGTATAAAGCCCCCAGTTAGATCAGGAAGATATAGTTATATCTATAGTCAAGACATCTAGAGAGTCCTAAATCGTGAGATCAAAGTCTCTATTCAAGCCTGATGGATATAATGTTTTTAGTTCATGGATCCAGAAGGCTTCACGCCTTTGCAAAAGTAATTTACGATCGCCACCGCGGCAAGGAAGGGGAACGTGCTCCAAAAATTGGAACCGCAATTGGCTAATCTGGTGTTTCATATCAATAAAGTGTTGGGGGATAGGAAGTTCAATTTTACCGCATCGTATATCAGATTTGTGTTTACAAATGCGGTCTCGCACACATTGGGAGGTCTCCCCAACGTATGCGAGACCGCATGGACACTTAATCAAATAAACCGCATAAGTTGTGAGGCAAGTAAAATAGCCTCGTATCTGGTAATTTTTACCTGAGTGTGGATGTGTAAGCACTGAGCCCTTCTTTACGTTCGTACATTGAGTACAATTTAGGCAGGGAAAGGTGCCACGTTTAGTCTCAGCCAAAGTAGTTTGAATCATCTTAGGTCTAGTCGAACCAATGTCAGCATGAACCAAAGAATCACGGATGTTTTTAGCACGTCTAAAGCACATTCGTAGTGGTACAGTGAATTCAGGGATCGTAGGATAAGACTTAGTTAATAGCGACCAATGTTTCTGTATAATGTGCCGTAGACGTGAAACAAAAGGGTGATACGTCATCACCAATGGGATCCGTGGAGGATCGGTCCTAGGTTCTTTATGGTGACATTGGTTAGAGTAGGCCAACTCTGTGTCAAGTAGAGTACGTGGATAACCTCTAGCCGCAAACTTAGAGGCCATTTCAGTCAGACGTTGTTGTTTACGTTTAGGGTCACTAACAATTCTAGAGACACGTGAGAACTGTGAACGTGGTAAGGAAGTCTTAGTATTTCTTGGATGATTACTAGAGAATAGTAACAATGTATTCCTGTCAGTTGGTTTCGTATATAAGTCGACAGACAAAGTCCCATCAGCACTCTTGACCACCATAGTGTCAAGAAAGCTGACGGAGCCGGTGTCCACATGCGCTGTAAACTGGAGGCCCTCTACCATCGTGTTGAGTTCCCTAAAGAAATTTTCGAAGGATAACCGATCTCCACGCCAAATACAGAATATGTCGTCGATATATCGACGCCATATTATAGCGTGCGATTGATAGAGACTGTGTGGATATACATGGTCCTGTTCAAAGCGATCCATATATATATTAGCGTAGGGCGGGGCCACATTAGCCCCCATTGCTGTCCCTTTCTGCTGTAAATAAAATTGGTCGCCGAACATAAAAAAGTTTTTTTCCAACACAAGCCGTAGTAGGTCCACACAGAATTGTTGTTGGTCCACTGACACTGAGCTATCCTTAAGTAATGTCTGGACAGCCTGTACACCCCCATTATGAGTGATAGAGGTGTACAGGCTGCTGACATCCAGGGTCACGAGAAGGGTATCAGGTGGAAGGATATCGAGAGAACCTATAAGTTGCAGAAAGTGTGAGGTGTCGAGAAGAAAAGATTTGGTACGACGTACAAAAGGTGTCAAAATTTTTTCTAGATAGACAGATATGGGTGACAAAAGTGACTCAGAAGAGGCCACGATTGGACGCCCAGGGGGATGTTGTAAGTCTTTATGTATTTTTGGCAACACATAGAACACAGGTGTGATAGGGTTTTTGTTATACAAGAAGGTGTAAGTAGTTTTGTCAATAGTACCCTGTGTAAGATGTTGTTGCAAAAAATTCTCAATCTCCCTCTGTATCTGAAAAGAAGGGTTATGTGATAACATCTTATATGTTTCTTGATCAGATAGTTGGCGTAAAATTTCAGATTTATAGAAGGTTGTATCCATCACTACGATGGCACCGCCTTTGTCGGCCGGTTTTATTGTGATCCGCTTATCCTCTCTTAGAGCTTTCAAAGCATTATTTTCAGAGGGTGTTAAATTGCCATGTGATGGATACTGTCCCTTTCTATAAGCCTCCAATTCTTTTTGTATTTCCCTATTGATGATGTCGATATAGGCCTCGACGCCATGATAGGTTTTGGGGGGTGAAAATTCACTCTTATTACGTAAGCCTAGGGATCCAATAGAAAGAGGTGATTGACATACCTTATCTTGTCTAACAACAGGCTCACCCTGTGCAAAATGGGTCTTAAGGCGCAGGGTTCTATAGAATCTATGTAAATCCTGTGTAACACCAAACGTATATAAAGAATTAGTAGGGCAAAAAGATAGGCCCTTTGCTAGTACTGAGAGTTCTGTAGGCATAAGAGACCGAGAGGAGATATTGACTATCAAGTCCGTATCTGCGATCGGGTTACCATGCTGGTTGGTTCTGATGCGTCTTGAGCCTCGCCCCCTTCGTGTTCGTATGTTCTTCTGCGTGGGCGGGACCCCCTCCCGCGAAAAAAACGTTGTGGACGATATCGAGTGGATCTCTCGCTCCCAGAGGAGGATGAGGCATAGTCCCCATAAGATCGGTATCCAAAATTTTCGGAATTCTGCCATTGCCAGCGATATACTCTCTTTTGTTGGTAATCTTCGGTGTCTCGTAGATATTTTGTGCGTTTAGTACTTTCTATATATTTTTTATGTTCCTCCAGCACTTTTTCGTTTTTTTTCTTGAGTTCGGTCCACTCTTGTACAGGAAGAGTAGACGTCAGTTGAGTTTCTATTGCACTTAATTTTTCTCGGCTTTCCGAGATAGATTGCTGAAGATATTCGATACTAAGTACAATAATGTCCAGCGAACATTTATTTAAGATGGTCTCGAATTTGTCACAGTATTCTTTATTATTCGGAAAAAGATTAGGGCGGAGATTCACTCTCAGACCTCTTGGAATACGGCCACTTCGATAGTTTTCAGCCAAGGTAGTACAGTGCAATTCGGAAGATATCACCTTTTTGGATTCACGTTCCCAGTCGCGGGTTTTAAATTCACTGTGCGGCATCTGTAAGAACTCACTTGATGTCTTGACACGCGAGACTATATCCTCTGCAGTGGAAACATCGTAAGAAAATGTTGTCGCTGACATTGGTGGGTGCTCAAGCTCAGAAAGCATAAATATTCACTATGGAGAATGGCTGGCACTCCTCCTTGTAATGGTGCTCAGTGTTGTGGGGATATCCCAAATCATGTAGAGTGAAAAAACACGGCACTCAAGTGACTTGTTGATAGTAATATAATCACGTTTCTTTATTGTTCTTCTTAATCGTTATTTTTTCGTTATTTTATGACCACCATTTAAAAGACATAGTAATAATAAATGGCCGACGTTTCGGTCTAACCAAGACCTTTATCAGGGCCTGAAGGTAACAGATATATACAAAATTAATCACACAGGTCTTTATACAGACACCAACGGTGAAGATTTGAGCAATAAAATGTAGATAATGACAGTAACATCAGAGAATGACACAAGTAGTCAGCACAAATTATAAAAAGATAATCCACTCTGGAGAGGGAGACAGACAGCACAATATACACTAATCCAATACAATATATGTATAAGACCATGTTATCGCAGGGAGAGGGCATATAAAGAGGGTCCGTGACGACTCAGGTGGAAAACAACCACATTATCCATACATATGCAGGTGAAAGTGCAACAGAGGTACAGGCAAAAAATCAATAAGTCTAGTAGTTCAGAAGTACATACCTAGGAGTAATAGGATACATAGGTTCAGGTGGCATAAGAGGTGCACTGGTTCAGCGCTTTAAATAGCGCGCCAGAGTTCCACTTCCGGTCCGCGGCCGGGACCGGAAGTGCGTCACGGACATGCGCATTTCAGCGGCTGAAGCCAGACGGTCCACATCGGGGACCGGAAGTGCGTCATAGACATGCGCACTTCGTATGTTGAAGCCGGATGGCGCAGAGTGTTAAGGGACCAGTATTGCCAGGACATAAAAGAGGTTAAATGCATGCGCTCATATAAAGAACGACACAAAACAAATAGATAACTGGCTATAAGACACAGTAGACAAAGCTTATAGTAAGGTGGAGTAGTGGTATTGTGTTAAACTATCGAGTATATATAAAAAATATGTATACATACTCGAGACTAATGACGTATTGGAGGGGGGGCCAATGGCAAGGGTCTTACTTAAATATATGTATTGCGGTGGGTAATATTCCCTACCCATTTAAATAGTCCAGTAATCTAAAGAATAATAACTCATATAGCCCTCACGTCAAGTATAGTATAAAGCCCCCAGTTAGATCAGGAAGATATAGTTATATATATATTGTATTGGATTAGTGTATATTGTGCTGTCTGTCTCCCTCTCCAGAGTGGATTATCTTTTTATACTTTGTGCTGACTACTTGTGTCATTCTCTGATGTTACTGTCATTATCTACATTTTATTGCTCAAATCTTCACCGTTGGTGTCTGTATAAAGACCTGTGTGATTAATTTTGTATATATCTGTTACCTTCAGGCCCTGATAAAGGTCTTGGTTAGACCGAAACGTCGGCCATTTATTATTACTATGTCTTTTCAATGGTGGTCATAAAATAACGAAAAAATAACGATTAAGAAGAATAATAAAGAAACGTGATTATATTACTATCAACAAGTCGCTTGAGTGCCGTGTTTTTTCACTCTACATGATTTGGGATATCCCCACAACACTGAGCACCATTACAAGGAGGAGTGCCAGCCATTCTCCATAGTGAGAATTTATATGAACGTTTACATCAATACATACAGTAAATGCCCTAAATCAAGATTAAAATAGTTTTTCAGGATTTTATAACTGATAACCTTTCCTTAGGATAGGTCATCAGTATCTGTTCGGTGGAGGACCCACACCTGGGACTCCCGCCAATCAGCTGTTTGAGAAGGCACACTCAGCCCTATTCAGTTAAATGGGGCTGAGCTGCGCCTAGGCCATGTGACCGATCAACATGTTGTCACTGGTCTAGGAAAAGCTGTGAGAAGGCCACGGCGATATTGTGAGCGCCGGTGTCTTCTCAAACATCTGTTTGACGGGAGCCCCATGTGTCAGAGGATAGGTCATCAGTATTAAAATCTAAGGAAAACTCCTTTAATGCCATATGCTATTATTTTTCAGTTATAAAGCAATCTGCGCCACATCTACAGACAAAACCAGTAATATGAAAAAGGCGAGCACTAATGGACGAGAAAGTGGGCGTGATGCTGATGGTGTAAGCATAGGCTGTGGCCCTGGGCGCAATGAAACTGTGCTTGCTGCCAGAAAAAACAAAAAAATCCACCTTACCCAGCTTTGTGTCCAACTAAGCTGGGCAGTGCCAGACAACACTGTCCAAGTGGGACCAGTGAGAACAGGTGGTTGGTTGGATTGCTAAAGATAATGCTTTCAGTCGGTTAAGCACCACCCTCTCTTCCACTAAGTCCAGTCTCTGTAGCCAAGAGTCTGGTCAACTGAATCCTCACTCTGGTCCTCCTTCCTCCCACCATGTCGAGTCTGGCCAAACAAGTGATCCCACACTCGGATATTCACATGACCTCTTTTCTTCGCCAGTACTTGGTTTGGCTCTCTCGCCCAGCACGCTTGAAGAGCTACCTGAGATATTGTGCCCTAATTCCCAACCTCTTGAGCCTTCACAGTCTCAAGAAGATGACAGTGGTGAACGGCAATCATTCGTTCACGAGGTGGATGATGATGAGACACAGTTGTCAATCACTGAGGTTGTGGTTAGGTCAAGTCAGGAGGATGAGCAGAGTGAGGAAGTGGAAGAGAAGGTGATGGATGATGATGTCACTGACCCAACATTGGAAGCTTAAAAGCCGAGCGAGGACAGCAGTACAGAAGGGGAGGGATCCGCAGCACGGCAACAGTCTGGAAGAGACAGTGAGGTTGCAAAATGCAGAAGTCGTCCCACACCAAACAGGCCGGCAACCGTTACACTGAGTACCCCCATTCGTAAATCTACCTTGCCGAGTGGTAGGTGTTCCGCAGTTTTCTGCACTTTTTTGAGGAAAGCGCAGACGACAAAAAAGTGTTAGTTTACAACCTGTGCCGTACCAAAATGAGCCAGGGCGTGAACATTAGCAACCTCACCACCACCAGCATGACATCCAAGGACCTTAATAAGTGGGCCGAACGCCTGGGTCCACAATCTGGGTCTGCGAATCACACCACTGCCTCCTCTTTACCTGTGTTACGCACTGCTGGCCAATCCCCTGTCGAAGGCTACCCACACCCAGGATTGCAGCTATGTTACTGGCTCCAACCCCCACTTCTCCTCCTCCGCCGCCTCTTCCTCCACTTCCACCTCCAGCAGCAGTCAGCCATCAGTCGCTAGCTGGAAGCAGTGTAGCACTACTGTGGGTAAGCGTTAACAGGCCGCGCTGAAGCTGACCTGCTTAAGGGACAAACAGCACACTGCTGCAGAGATGTGGCAGGTATAAGGGACCAGACCGAGCTGTGGCTCTCGCCACTCAACCTACAAACAGGCATGGTTGTGTCTGACAATGGCCGTAACTTGGTGGCGGCTTAAAAGCTTGGCAACCTGACACACATCCCATGCCTAGCCCACGTCTTAAACTTAGTGGTTCAGCGGTTTTAAAAAACTTTGATGAATCCACACAGATGGTTAGCGGCGATAACGCTATTATCAGCGTAACTATCCCACTGCTGTGTCTACTCAAACAATCGCTGCTCACAATTAAGGAGGACGCTCTGAATGTAGCAGACGAGAAAAAAAGGGGGGGGGGGGCATTACACAGGGTGTAATGCTCAAATTGGACCATGAAGAGGAGGAGGAGCTGGAGACAATTGCCTCTTCTACAGAGGGTAGTACCCATGGAACTTTATTTCCATCTGTTCAGCATGGATGGGCAGAAGAGGAGTAGGATGAGGGGATGGGGAGTCATCCTGATGTCGACATCAACGTCTTGCCTGTTTGTACTCTGGCAAACATGGCTGACTTCATGTTAGGCTGCCTTTCCCGCAACCCTCGAATTATACACATTTTAGATAACACGGATTACTGGGGGTTCACCCTTTTCGACCCCCACTACAAAGAGAACTTCTCATCTCTCATTCCTGTGGTGGAGAGGACGAGTAAAACGGTGCAATACCAGAAGGTTCTTGTTGAGAAATTGCTCCAAAATTTTCCATCTGACAACGCGGTCGGCAGAGTCCGTACTTCCTTAGGAAACCGAGGAAAGGAGACAAGGGGAACATACAGCAGTTCCAACAAAAGCAGGGCAACACTCTCCAAGGAATGGGACACTTTCATGACACTCCACCAGCAACCTCACGCTGAAGCGTGGTCTAGTGCTACAAGGAGGGAAAAGTTTTGGAAGACGGTGAAGGAATACATAGCAGACCTTGTCAGCATCCTAAATGATCCCTCAGTGCCTTACAACTACTGGGTTTCCAAGCTGGACACGTGGCACGAACCTGTGCTCTACGCCTTGGAGGTGCTGGCCTGCCCTGCTGCCAGCGTTTTGTCTGAGCGGGTATTTAGTGCTGCTGGTGGCATTATAACAGATAAGCATATCCGCTTGTCCACTGACAATGCTGACAGGTTTACTCAGATAAAAATGAACAAGGCCTGGATTGTCCCTGACGTCTCAACTCCACCAGAGGAGAGCTGAGCTGATGATGAACATCAAGGCAATTTCAATCTATTATTTATAATGTACTCAGTCAACTGTAGTGTATTCCCATGCACCTTTTCCACCACAAAAAAAGAGTATATGGTTGAATCTTGTGTTCTCCTCCTCCTCCTTATCCAGATTGTATATATTCCCTCCACTCTAATTTTTTTATAGGGTCAGCTCAACTGCAGGCCCTCAAGTAAAAATTTTTATAGGGTCAGCTAACCAACATGCACTCGCATATGATGTTTTAGAGCATCAGCTGTACAGCATGCACTCACATATAATGTTTTAGAGCGTCGTTGAACAGCATGCACTCGCATATAATGTTTTAGAGCATCAGCTGAACAGCATACACTTGCATATAATGTTATAGAGCTTCAGCTCCCCTGCAGGCACTAACATATAATGTTTTAGAGCATCAGCTCACCTGCAGGCACTCGCATATAATGTTTTAGAGCATCAGCTAAACAGCATGCACTCGCATATAATGTTTTAGAGCATCAGCTCACCTTCAGTCACGTGCATATAATGATTTGGAGCATCAGCTGAACAGCATGCACTCGCATATAATGTTCGTCAGCCCACCTGCAGCCACTCGCATATAATGTTTTAGAGAGTCAGCTGAAAAGCATGCACTCACATATAATGTTTTAGAGCATCAGCTCACCTGCAGGCACTCGCATATAATGATTTAGAGCATCAGCTCACCTGCAGGTACTAGCATATAATGTTTTAGAGCGTTAGCTCACCAGCAGGCACTCGCATATAAAGTTTTAGAGGGTCAGCTCGCAAGCAGGCCCTCACCCCTAAGTTTTTAGAGGGCCAACTCACCAGCAGGCCCTTGCTCCTGATGTTTTAGAGGGTCACCAGTAGGCCCTTGCTTCAAATGTTTTTGAGGGTCACCAGCAGGCCACCAATCAGAAGGTTTCAAGGGTGTGTATGATGTCCTCCTTTATGTGTAAAATAGGGTGTATTTTAGTGCCGGTTCCTTGTAATTTTTGGCAGCCCTTTCACCTAGTGCATAGGCTTTATTAGTGTATGAGTCACACTACCTGAACAATTGTACTACAATGTGAACGGGGCCTTCCTTTATGTGATATACAGGCTGTTTCGGAGTGCCTCTTGCTTGTAATTTTTGCCAGCACTTGCATTTTATATACAATTGAATATACAGGAAAGAATGTTTCCTTACAATTTTTCCTAGGAAATAGATTTTATTTATTTTTTTCAGTCTGTAAAAGTGACGTACAACTCGGACAACATGGCACCCAGCGACCTGGGAGTCCAAGACGCATCCAGACATCATCCCCATGCTGTTCCCGATCAATTTCAGTGGTGTTTCTGTCACTTTCTGACCTTTTCCAATGGACTAGGCACCCTCCCCTCTTCAGAGCAGGGGGTGCCTGGTTGTCTCCCATTGACTTCCATCATAGTCAGGTACTTGGCCGAGCACACGAATATTGCAATGTGTTCGGGCTCGCTCATCACTATCCATATCACTATATAAAAGAAAATGTCTAACTTATACCAGCCATAAATATACAATTATATACAGGAGATAGCCAGGTTATACCAGCATGGTTCATATCACTATTTACAAGACGATGTCTAACTTATACCAGGCGTAAATATATAATTATATACAGGAGATAGCCAGGTTATACCAGCATAGTCTATAAAAATAGATATTATGTAAAACATGCATGCTCACTCAGCACTACTGAACACCAGTACCTACAGATAGGCAGGATGAGCTGTCATTCAGCCTGCATCCAGAACACATACTTAATTCTGATAAACACGTAAATCAATACACAGGATCTCCTCCAGCGTGCGTGCGCTGCAGCGAGGAGGTGAGCGTTCCATTGTCATGGACACGCTCACGTCACCAGCGGGCGTGGTTTGGTCGCGTGTCATAGGGGACGCAGCCCGGAAGCATGTCTGATTCAATGTGGCCACCCCAGACCCCAGCAATGGAGTACGGACAGGTACGTTGGTGACACAGACTTATCAAACATGGATGTGATAATAGCTGGAAGTAGTGATAGAGATCCAGGACATAAAAAATTGTGCTGGAAGCCAGGAATGTTATTAAATAAAAAAAAGATGATTTGCTCACCTACTCAATCCTCCTTTTCAGCTGCACTGCTCAGGTGCTCAAGGTGGTCCTTATTTTCAGCTCTTTAGCAATGACGTGCCTGACTATCTTATGTGAGTATGGCAGCTCAACACTGGATTCAGCAGTTACCTAGTTGGGCACGCCATTGCTACAGATCTGGTCTCAATATGGCAAGGTACTTGGCTACCTAACATGGTTTCAGAGGTCAATGATTGGCTATAATGGTCATATGGGGTAGTTAGGTATGTCATCGCTGTAGTACCAAATACAAGGACCATCCTTGAGCACAATTTTTGGGATCCTAGAAACCTCTTTATGAAATAGTTTGATAGCTTATTTGAGAAACACGGGATACACTACACAGTTAACCCCTTAAGGACACAGCCTTATTTCACCTTAAGGACCTGGCCATTTTTTGCAATTCTGACCAGTGTCACTTTATGTGGTGATAACCTTAAAACGCTTTTACTTATCCAGGCCATTCTGAGACAGTTTTTTCGTCACATTTTGTACTTCATGACACTGGAAAAATGAAGTAAAGAAAAATTATTTTTATTTATAAGAAAATACAAAATTTACTAAAAATTTTGAAAAATTTGAAAATTTCCAACTTTCAATTTCTCTACTTCTATAATACATAGTAATACCTCCAAAAATAGTTTTTAATTTACCTACCCCATATGTCTACTTCATGTCCAGATCATTTTGGGAATGCCATTTTATTTTTGGGGGACGTTACAAGACTTAGAAGTTTAGAATCAAATCTTGGAAGTTTTCAGAAATGTTCAAAAAAACATTTTTTTTGCTACCAGTTTGAAGTCACTTTGTGTGGCTTACATAATAGAAACCACCCAAAAATGACCCTATTCTAGAAACTTCACCCACTCAAGGTATTCAAAACTGATTTTACAAATGTCGTTAACTGTTTAGGTGTTTCACAACAGTTAATGTGAAATGGGGGTAAAATTTCTGAATTTAGAATTTTTTGCACATTTTCTATTTTAATCAATTTTTTGTAGTAACTAAGCAAAGGATAACAGCCAAACAAAACTCAAAATTTATTGCCCTGATTCTGTAGTTTGCAGAAACACCCCATATGTGGTCGTAAACTACTGTATGGCCAAACGGCAGGGCGTAGAAGGAAGGGAACGCCATATGGTTTATGGAAGATTTTGCTGGACTGTTTTTTAGACACCATGTCCCGTTTGAAGCCCTCCTGATGGACCCCTACAGTAGAAACTCCAAAAAAGTGACCCCATTTTGGAAAATACGGGATAAGGTGGCAGTTTTTTTGGTACTATTTTAGGGTAAATATGATTTTTGGTTGCTCTATATTACACTTTTTTGAGGCAAGGTAACAAAAAATAGAAATTCTGAAATTTCATCTCCATTTGCCAATAAATCTTGTGGAACACCTAAAGGGTTAACAAAGTTTGTAAAATCAGTTTTAAATACCTTGAGGGGTATAGTTTCTTAGATGAAGTCACTTTTTTGTAGTTTCTACTCTAGGGGTGCATCAGGGGGGCTTCGAATGGGACATGGTGTCAAAAAACCAGTCCAGCAAAATCTGCCTTCCAAAAACCATATGGCGTTCCTTTCCTTCTGCGCCCTGCCGTTTGGCCATACAGCAGTTTAGAACCACATATGGGGTGTTTCTGCAAACTACAGAATCAGGGCAATAAATATTGAGTTTTGTTAGGCTGTTAACCCTTGCTTTGTTACTGGAAAATGGATTAAAATGGAAAATTAGCAAAAAAAAATTGGGGGATAATTTTTATTTTTTTTAATTTACATCGTTGATCTGACAGGTTAGATCATGTGCTATTTCTATAGAGCAGGTTGTTATGGACTTGACAATACCAAATATAACTACTTTTTGGGGGGGTTTGTTTCAGTTTTACATAATAAAGCATTTTTGAAAAAAATAATTTTTTATTGTCTCCACATTCTGAAAGCCATAGTTTTTTTTTGTTTTGGGCGACTGTCTTATGTAGGGGCTCATTTTTGCGGGATGAGATGTCGGTTTTATTGGCACTATTTTGGGGTGCATATGACATTTTGGTCGCTTGCTATTACACTTTTTGTGATGTAAGGTGACAAAAATGGCTTTTGACACCGTATTTATATAATTTTTTTTGCTGTGTTCACCTGAGTGGTTAGGTCATGTGTTAGTTTTATAGAGCAGATTATCACAGACGCGGCGATACCTAATATGTCAGCGCCGTTTTTTGTTTTTTTTTATTGTTTTTTTTTTTTGGGGGAATTAACCGCAACTTTTAAGTTTCTGATCCCCGCGGTCACATTCCACGGGGATCAGAAACTGCAAAAAGTGCTGCAAATCTGAATTGACCTGCAGTTTGCTGCGATCGCTGACATGGGGGGTCACAGGACCCCCCTGGGCATTGTGCCAAGGTGTTTACTGAATTATTTTAGCAGGCACCTTGTTCCGATTACCACCACCTGCGCAGCGGTGATTGGAAATTCGCAGGGCATACAGGTATGCCCTCGGTCCTTAAGTACCAGGACGCCAGGGCATACTTAGAGATGAGTGAATTTTTCAAAAATTTTATTCGCTGGTTCGCCAAATTTTTTGGGAAAAATTATGTTTGATCCAAATATATTTGCGGGGAATTATGTTAAAAACTGCTGTTTCCTGGCTGCTGAGAGCCCTTATAGTGGTGTAGAACACTGTGCGTTGCAGTAACATGCATAGGGAGTCTGCTGTGGTAGTGAAATAATACTGTCAGTCAGCATGACATTCAGTCAGTATGACATGTTTCGCTCTTAGAATCACTGCATCACTGCACACTTCACTTATTTGGGCAATCATGAAACCAAAACTGACCAAATAACTCAGCTCTACAGGTCGATCTTAGCGTCAAGAAGAAGCGCACTCCTTTTACACCCTCATCAGCTGATTCCACACAGATGTCTACAGAACCTTTTCTATTAAATGCTTATACAATTAGAGCTCCCCGACAGAGTGGGGAGGGTGTCAGCATTAAGTTTGTGTTGAGGTCACTGATTAATTTGCCCTTCCTCTGACCCGTCAGAACAATAACCCACAAAAAACGGATCCTGTCTGTGGAGAATCCGCCTTCACTCGGTCAGCATTTGCTCAAAAATCCATCAGTATTGCTAATGCCAAATAAAACAGGAGTAGATCCAAAACAGAAATGACACGTGAATGGAATATTTGCATGTCTTCTTTGTTTCCTGTTTTTGGCAACCAAATCATAAGCCAATTCTGATGGGACCATACAGGCCTTACAGCTGCTACACAGAAAGGATCCGTTGTGCGTCTCATTTTTCCTTCCTTCTGACAGATCAGAAGAAGGGTCAAGTAAATGATGATGTCAGCCAGGCCAAAAGGCAAAATAGTGACGCAGTCATGAAGTTGGGAGGGTGGGAAAAGCATGAGAAGTCCACACAGTGGCCCTAAGACATAGTGGTGAGGGGGAAGCAGCATGAGGAGACCACAGAGTGGCCCAAAGACAGTGTGGAGGTGGAGGTGGCGGCAGCATCAAGAGGGGGCCACAGAGTGGCAAAATGAAATTGTGGAGGTAGCGGCACAATCAGGAGGCCACAGAGTGGCTCAATTACAGAGTCTGGACGAGGTGGTAGTAGCAGCATCAGGAGAATGCCACCGAGTAGAACAATGACAGAGTCTGGAGGTGGTGGCAGCAGCAGTAGCAGCATCAGGAGGAGGCCACCGAGTGCCACAATGAAACAGTCTAGAGGTGGCGGCAGCATCAGTAGCAGCATAAGGAAAAGGCCACCAAGTGGCACAATGACAGAGTCTGGAGGTAGCAGCAGTAGCAGCATCAGGAGAAGGCCACAGAGTGGCACAATGACAGAGTCTGGAGTTGGCAGCAGTAGGAGGAGGCCACTGAGTGGCACAATGACAGAGTCTGAAGTTGACAGCAGTATGAGGAGGCCCCCGAGTGGCAAAATGACAGAGTCTGGAGGTAGCGGCAGAAGCAGTAGCAGCATCAGGAGAAGGCCACCGAGTGGCACAATGACAGAGTCTGGAGTTGGCAGCAGTAGGAGGAGGCCACCGAGTGGCACAATGACAGAGTCTGGGGTTGACAGCAGTATGAGGAGGCCCTCGAATGGCAAAATGATAGAGTCTGGAGTTGGCAACAGTATGAGGAGGCCACCGAGTGGCACAATGACAGAGTCTGGAGTTGGCAACAGTATGAGGAGGCCACCGAGTGGCACAATGACAGAGTCTGGAGTTGGCAACAGTATGAGGAGGCCACTGAGTTGCACAATGACAGAGAATGGAGGTGGCAGCAGCAGCAGTAGCAGCATCAGGAGAAGGCCACCGAGTGGGGAGGCTGGTGGCAATACCAGTACCCGATGACAAAGATGGGTGAAAGAAGGAGCACTTGGTATCAGATCTGTGGGATCAGGCGGGTGGCAGCATCAGAGTAGTAGCTGAGGCAGGTAGCCAGAAGAAACCATTCTCTTTTGTCAAGGTTTGGGTGAGGCAGCATGGATGATTTAATCATATGCATCAGGCAATGGTGAGTGGAAACCCTGGCGGATCGAGGCCTGATTAAACTTGACAAAGGTCAGTCTTTCCACATTTTGGGTGGACAGGCAAGTTCTTGGGGTAACTATGGCCCCCGCTGCTCTAAATACCCGCTCTGATGCCATACTACTGGCCGGGCAGGACAGCTTTTCCAGGGCAAACTCGGCCAATTGCGGCCACAAATCCAGTTTGGCTGCCCAGTAGTCCAGTGAATCTTCAATGTTGTGTTTCAGGGCGCTGTCCAAGTGTGCCACCACCTGCTGATTCAGGTCCTGCTCCAGGTCTACCTTCTGCTGCTGTTGAGTAGTTTCTTCACTATGCGGGTGAAGACAGCTGCTCATCAGTGACTGTAGACTCAGGATGCTGCTGATCTTGCTGGTACTGCTCCTGCCACCCCACCCCTGACCAGCAGCCATGGCAGTGGAACAAGAGTGCAGAGGGCCCCCCGGTCAGACTTGGACAATGGCGCAGATAGGCAGACAGTTCAGTTTGTCCTCCCTCTCAGCGGGTATAAAAAAAGCCGCCATTTTGGACTGGTAGCGAGGGTCCAACAAGGTGGAGAGCCAGAAGTCATCCCTCTGCCAAATGGTAAAAATTCGGCTGTCACTATGCAAGCAAATGAGCATGCATCGGGCCATTAGTGCAAGTGACTTGGAGGGACCCCCTGCCTCCATCTCCACTGCATACTGCCACGATGTGTTTGTGTACTCTGTCTCGAATTCCTCATCGCCCTGTAGCTTCTCCGGCTGCTGCTGTTCCTCCTCTCCTGTCAGCTTAGTAGAAAAACCACCCATTTCGCTACACATTGTCTGTGCTCCAATGTACTCCTCCCCTCCTCCTCCTCTTCCAGTTCTGCCCCCACAGGTTTCATGTTACCGTGAGATCTAGGCGCCACGTCTCCTGTCCCCTGACCAGCCATCGTTACCACCATCTGCTCCAGAACATGAAGCAGTGGAATGACGTCGTTCATCCCCTACTCCTGGTGACTGACAAATAACGTGGCGTACTCAAAGGGACTGAGAAAATGGCAGGTGTCACGCATGAACTGCCACTGGCTGACATCGAAGTTACACAGGAGAGTACTCCTATCCACTTGGATCATCAAGAAATAGTTGATGTCCTTTTTCTGTTCGTATAGTCGGTCCAACATATGGAGGGTGGAATTCCAACAGGTAGCAACGTCGCATATCAGCCTATCTTGGGGTGCTCCGTTCTGCCGCTACAGCTTAAGGACGATGTGCTTTGCGGTGTACGAGTGGATGAAGTGCATGCAAAGTTTCCTGGCCATTTTCAGGATGTCTTGCAGATGGGTGATAGACTTCAGGAACCGCTTGACAACCAGATTACGTGCAGAGGGTGCTGCAGAAGGCTGGACCACCACATTGGCGCCACGGTTCTCCCAGGCCACTTTATGGCATATGTTGACACAGGGCTGTGGTGCCAACATTGGCACCCTGGCCACGCTTCACCTTTTGCCCACATATTCTACATATGGCCATATTCACCTCCTCCGGCGGCTTAACAAAAAACTGCCACACCGCCAAGTAGGTGATTTTCCCCCCAACAGTCTGCACTGACTGACTGCTACCGCCGCTGCCTCAGTGAACCCCTGCATCACTACTTCCCGGGCAGGAAGGCTGCTGCGAGGCAGATGGTCTACCCCAGGAATGTTTAGCTCCCGCCCTCCCACTGCTGCCACCATGCTGACTCCCAGCCATGCTACCACCTTGCTGGCTCAGCCAATGCCTCATGGGCAAGCCGCCATTTTCTTCTCCTGATGAGGATGAAGCCCCTTCTGCACACGGCTCCCAAGTGCGATCAGCTTCATCATCATTGAGTAGTGTCTGCACGTCACTGATGTCCTGCTCAACGGTCTCTGTGTCAGGAGCCTGACCTCTCGCAACACCACCTCCCACGCCACTCTCCTCATCAATACTTGCCCGTCTAGTTGAGGAAGGCGGGCAAGTAGTGTCTGACGAACCCACCGACTGTTGGCTGGGGGTGTCCAATGTTACTTGGGATGAAGGGGATGACCAGTCAAGAACTGCTGTGTTGCTGGTCAAGACACGACTGCTAGATGACACTGGGAGCTTAGGCCTCTCGCTGCCACTCCCCCTTACTCTTCTGCGACCTCTGCTTGCGCTAGAAACATTTAGGCCTCTGCCACTTCTCTGTGCATGACCTGGCACTTCTCTGTCTGACATACTTTTAGCTGAACTAAATAGATTAAAAGCAAATTAAAACACTCCTAAAAGCGACGAATATATTTTTCTTTTTGTACTGAAATAGGCTACTAAACTCTTTCACCACAAATAACTGCAACAGTGAAATGCGTATATATATATTTTTTTGTACTGAAAAAAGCCACTAAACGCTTTCACTAAATAGAACTGCAAAAGCGAACTGCGTATATATTTCTCTGTTTATACTGAAATAGGCAGCGGCCAACTGACTACAACTAAACGCTTTTAGTGCAAATAACTGTAAAAGTGAACTGCGTATATATATATATATTTTTGTACTGAAATAGGCCACCAACCACTTTTAGCGCAAATGCAAAAGTGAACTGCGTATATATTTCTCTTTTTCCACTGGAATAGGACACTAAACGCTTTTAGCGCAAATAACTGTAAAAGTGAACTGCTGTAACGCACCAAATTGATCAGTTAGGATCTCAACTGCGGTGTCCTTTGACATCCACTTTTGGCACACTGATTGAGTATTGGTGGTGTCTTTGCGGCTGCTCAGTGTGTACCCCAGGCGGCTCTCTCAGTCTTAAGCGGAGAGTATGGGGTTAACAAAATCATGTACCGCGTACTAAAGATAGAATGTAAAACTAATAGTGAGGAAAGTTCGTTTTAGGAATGAGTGTTCAGATTAAAGTTCATGTGAATAACAGCTTTTGGCAACGTTCAGGAATCCCAGGCCTGCAGTACTAATAACCACCAGCGCGAGTCCCTTCCTTTCAGTGAGCAATGTCAGTGAAACAAAATGACAGGCTTGATACTTGCTGTTGGAAGTCCTGCAGGGATCCTGCAGTGGTGGAGCCGGGTAAGGTAGGTGAGGGTTTCTCCTGGAGGTTCAGAGTTGCAGGTAGTTAGGATCTTGAGTCCTCGTGGTGAATGGAGCAGGCAGGGTGCGCACTCCATTAGTGGAACCCCTGTGCAGCACCTGGCTCCTATTTATTGACCAAGTGTGGGTGGGCGGAGCCACCTTAGACGGCCCAGCGGCCACTGCTTCCAGCCTGGGAGGCAAACAGCGATCGTTGTCATGGTTACACAGGGCATGATCCAGGCTGGAGCGCAAACCACCGTATCCTTACAGTACCCCCTTAAGGGGACCCTCTCCGGGTACCCCAGTAGGGGAGGGTCGGTCGGGAAATCTCCTGTGAAACAACCTTTGGAGTCTGGGTGCATGGACGTCTCGCACATCTTCCCAAGAGTCATCCTGAGACCCGTAACCCTTCCATCTAACGAGGTACTGGATCCTCCCCCGTCTTCTTCTGGAGTCGAGAGCTGCTCAACCTCAAATTCCTCCTCACCTCGGACATTTATCGGGGAGGGTTGAGGAACCCGTGAGGGGAACGGGCTAGGTCTAAACGGTTTTAGCAACGATACATGGAATGTGGGATGTACCTGTAGTCGAGGAGGAAGGGTAAGTCTCACCGTGTTGGGGTTGATAATTCTTTCTATCAGAAAAGGACCCAAAAATTGCCTACCCAGTTTCTTAGCAGGTA
Source organism: Bufotes viridis (assembly GCA_033119425.1). Classification (NCBI taxonomy): domain Eukaryota; kingdom Metazoa; phylum Chordata; class Amphibia; order Anura; family Bufonidae; genus Bufotes; species Bufotes viridis. Next base: position 28,673,574 of record CM065590.1, read on the forward strand.
CCCCCAACCGAAGGTTTCTCGTTGACAGCCATACCGAGTCTCCAACCTGATAAGGAGGATTTTCTCTTCTGTGACGATCGTAGTAGATCTTCTGCCTTTCCTTTGCCCGTTGGAGGTTGTCTTTCAGCATCCTGAGGGTTGTTTGCAAGGTAGTTACAAAATCATCTGTGGCAGGAACGTTTGTAGGAAGGTTGATTTCAGGGAGAGACCTAGGGTGGAATCCATAATTAGCAAAGAATGGACTATGTAAAGTGGAGGAATTCACAGAATTGTTGTAAGCGAATTCGGCAAGAGGGAGTAGGCTTTCCCAGTCATCTTGAAGGAATGAGCAGTGACATCTGAGAAATTGTTCCAGACATTGGTTCACCCTTTCCGTCTGTCCGTTAGTTTGGGGGTGGTAGGCGGTAGACATTCTATGGTCGATTTGGAGTCTAAGACAGAGTGCTCTCCAAAATTTGGATACAAATTGTGAACCCCTGTCTGATATAACTTGGCTAGGGATTCCATGTAGTTTTATGACTTTGGACAGAAAGGCCTCGGCAGTTTCACTGGAGGATGGTAATTTTTTGAGGGCGATGAAGTGTGCCATCTTAGTTAGTAGGTCTACTACAAACATGATGGTGTTGTTTCCTCTGGAGCGGGGGAGTTCTACAATGAAGTCCATTGAAACCCATTCCCAGGGTCTGTTAGGGATAGGAAGACTCATAAGAAGGCCATATGGTCGATTTCTATCACTTTTGCATGAGGCACATGTCTCGCACGTGGAAACATATTGCATAATTTCTTTGGTCATTTTTGGCCACCAGAAGTTCCTGCGTATCAGGTTTATGGTTTTGGCAATGCCAGGGTGTCCCACGAGGGGTGAGTCATGGCAGAGTTTGATTACCTGGGTGGTGAGAGGAGTTGGTATGTACAGTAGGTTGTTTTTGTAGAGGAAACCCCGTCGGTCTTTCAGAAGTCCCGGGGGGATGTTAGCACAGTCAATTTTCAGAGCATCCTTAAGCTGGGTTTCCAATTCGATGGTGGCGAAGATAATTTTGTTAGGTGGTATAGTGCATGTGGGGGCTGTGACTGCGGCGCGGCATTCAGCCAGACGTGATAAGGCATCAGCCTTCCCATTTTTTGAGCCTGGTCGGTAAGTAATTTGAAAGTCAAATCTGTCAAAAAAAAAACTCCACCGTACCTGATGTGCTGACAGTGTTTTACTGGTTTTCAGGTATTGTAAATTACGGTGATCCGTGTATATTGTGATGGGGTATGTTGAACCTTCAAGTAGGTGCCTCCAGTTCTCTAGGGAACATTTTATGGCAAGAAGTTCCTTTTCCCCTATGGGGTAGTTGATTTCAGTGGTGTTTAGAGTCTGGGAGTAGAACCCGACAGGATGTAATGGGGATGAGAAGGAGCTCCGCTGGGACAGAACAGCTCCTATGGCTGCCTGTGATGCATCTACTTCCAGCACAAAGTGATAGTTTGGATTCGAAATGGTCAGAATTGGTGCTGAAGTGAATTTGTCTTTAAGTAACTCAAAAGCTGATTGGGCCTCCATGGACCAAACAAATTTCGTGTTGACACTAGTTAATCTGGTTAGGGGTTTGATGGTAGCGGAGAAGTCTTTGATGAATTTCCTGTAGAAGTTCGAGAACCCTATGAAACGCTGGAGGGCTTTCCTGGAGTCCGGAATCGGCCAGTTTTGGATGCAAGTGATCTTTGACTGATCCATCTGAATTCCCTTGGGTGAGATTATATAACCAAGGAACGGAAGGGTAGTAGTCTCGAATATACACTTTTCTGGTTTGACATATAAGTGATGGACGCTAATCGCGCAATTACCCAACGGACGTGTTTCCTGTGATCTTGTAGGTTATCGGAGTAGACCAATATGTCATCTAGATAGATGACAACACATACATCTAGTAGATCCCTAAATATGTCGTTGATAAAGTTTTGGAAAGTGGCCGGGGCATTGCACAAGCCGAAAGGCATTACCATGTACTCAAAGAGTCCGTACCGGGTGCGGAAAGCAGTTTTCCATTCATCCCCGGTTCTAATCCTAATCAAGTTGTATGCGCCTCTCAAGTCCAGTTTAGTGTAGATAGTTGATGTTTGAAGTCTTTCAATAAGCTCGGATATTAGCGGCAGGGGGTACCGGTTTTTGATTGTTATTTTATTTAATGCTCTGTAATCAATGATGGGTCTGAGGCTCAAGTCTTTGTTCCTTACGAAGAACATACCCGCGGCTGCAGGGGAGGTTGAAGGCCGAATGAATCCCTTCCTTAAGTTCTCTTCGAGATACTGTTTGAGGTGGTCAAGTTCTGGTTGTGCCAATGGGTAGATTCTTCCTGTGGGTATTTCACTGCCCGGCAGCAGGTCTATGGGGCAATCGTAGGGTCTATGGGGCGGTAGGGATTCCGCCATCTTTGCACTAAATACCTCCGAGAACTCTGAGTATTGGGTAGGGACCTGGTTCATCCCTACATGCATGAGCGTTTTAATAGGAAGCAGGTCTCCCTGCAATAACGTGAGGTAAACCCAATTCTCCCCTGTTCCCATAGGAGAACTGGTTGATGTACCCGAGCCATGGCAAGCCTAAAATGATGGGGAACGAAGGGGAGTGTATGACATCAAAGGATAAAAATTCTGTGTGGCTATTTTCGCTTGTCACCAAAAGGGGTTGAGTCTGGCTATGGATAGGTCTAGAGGTTGTACCATCAATAAAACTCACGGATATCGATACATTTTTCCTTGTATGGGGAATTTTATTTCTCTCTACTAGATGCTTATCGATAAAATTCCCGAAGCTCCCGTGTCCACCATTGCATCAACGATAGTTCGGTTTTGGTCCCACTGTAAGGTAAGAGACGTATAAATGTAACCACTTGTGTTGTTATTTTTTCTGCCTAAGTTACAGAACGTCATCATTTTACTTTCATGTTTCTTTCTTATGGCAGGACATCCATCGACCGAATGGTCAGCCGACGCACAGTATAAGCAGAGGTTGAGGTTCCGTCTCCGGGTCTCTCTCTCTCAGTCAGAGGACCACGAATTGCCCCAATCTCCATCATCTCTGCTACAGGATCTGGGCTGGTCTGTCTCGGGGTGGGTGTAAACCCCGAGACTCTCTCAGCCCTGCGTTCCCTTAAGCGTCTGTCAATGGTGGTGACCTTCTGCATCATGGCGTCGAGTGTATGTGGCAGCTCTCCGCGGGCTAACTCATCTTTCAGGGCCTCAGATAGACCGAGATGGAACTGATTTCTAAGAGTGAGATCATTCCATTCCGTCTCACGGGCCCAACGAGTGTATTCCGCAATAAAGTCCTCTACGGGTCGTCTCCCTTGCTTTAGGGTGCGAATGGCGGTCTCCGCAGTCAGCTGCTTGTTGTGGTCCTCGTAAAGGAGGGCCATTGTTTCAAGAAATTGCGGAAAGGAATTCAATACCGGGTCTTCCTTTTCTAAATAGGTGTTAGCCCATGCTCTGGGCTCCCCTGAGGTACGAGATCATGGTGAGTACTTTGGTTCTATCGGTAGGATAGGTCCGGGGCGTAACTGAAACATCAGTTTGCACGCATTCAGGAATTCGCGGAACTGCTTCCGGTCTCCTGAGAAAAGTTCAGGTGGACTGACCTTGGGTTCCGGTCCATCGTGGGGTGTCCTGTGCGCGACGTGACGAGATCTCGCAACGCCTGATTTTCCAATTGGAGATTCTGTACGGTCACGTTATGGGTTTCCACCCTCTCAGTGAGGGCGACCATATGCCGCGCGAGCTCCGCTGGATCCATGGGGGTTCCACTAATATGTAACGCACCAAATTGATCAGTTAGGATCTCAACTGCGGTGTCCTTTGACATCCACTTTTGGCACACTGATTGAGTGTTGGTGGTGTCTTTGCAGCTGCTCAGTGTGTACCCCAGGCGGCTCTCTCAGTCTTAAGCGGAGAGTATGGGGTTAACAAAATCATGTACCGCGTACTAAAGATAGAGTGTAAAACTAATAGTGAGGAAAGTTCGTTTTAGGAATGAGTGTTCAGATTAAAGTTCATGTGAATAACAGCTTTTGGCAACGTTCAGGAATCCCAGGCCTGCAGTACTAATAACCACCAGCGCGAGTCCCTTCCTTTCAGTGAGCAATGTCAGTGAAACAAAATGACAGGCTTGATACTTGCTGTTGGAAGTCCTGCAGGGATCCTGCAGTGGTGGAGCCGGGTAAGGTAGGTGAGGGTTTCTCCTGGAGGTTCAGAGTTGCAGGTAGTTAGGATCTTGAGTTCTCGTGGTGAATAGAGCAGGCAGGGTGCGCACTCCATTAGTGGAACCCCCTGTGCAGCACCTGGCTCCTATTTATTGACCAAGTGTGGGTGGGCGGAGCCACCTTAGACGGCCCAGCGGCCACTGCTTCCAGCCTGGGAGGCAAACAGCGATCGTTGTCATGGTTACACAGGGCATGATCCAGGCTGGAGCGCAAACCACCGTATCCTTACAACTGCATATATATTTCTCTTTTTGTACTGAAATAGGACACTAAACGCTTTTAGCGCAAATAACTGCAAAAGTGAACTGCCTATATATTTCCCTTTTTGTACTGAAATACGCCACTAAACGCTTTCATCACATATAGCTGCAGAAGTGAACTGTGTATATATTTTTCTTTTTCCACAGATATAAGCCACTAAAGGATTTTTCACATAGCACTTACACTCCAAGAACAAATTGCTGGAATGACAGAGCTGTATATTGGCTATTTGGATCCCCAAATAATCTTTCCCTGGACTTGTAAATCACTTTTTTTCCACATTAAGGTTTTCCCCTGTCACTGTTTATATCGCCTTCTGGCGTCTCTCCCTGCACTAAGATGCTGTGAAATGACTCTTTCCCTGCACTTATAAATCGTTTTTCAGTTGTTTTTTTTCCACCATGAGGTTTTTCCAATTGCTGTCCCTTGCGCCTTCTCATGTCTGTCCCTGCATTCAGAACGCTTAAAAAATGTCTGAATCTAATATGGCGGCTGTATTTTTGGGGCTGTGACATCACAGGGCTGGCTGGCTGCTGATTGGCTGCATCATGCATGTCACTCTGGGTGATCCCGCCTTCCCATACTTCCTTTCTCCATGTCCTCACACGTGCAGAAGCTATTTTAGGAAAAATGCAATTCGTTTCCACGAAGCGCGAGGAACTTCGCATTCGTTGTGAATTAAATTTTTCCTGAAATTCAGATCAAATTCCACTTTGTCATCTTCAATTCACTCATCTCTAGTTATAATGTAGAAAGCTGATCCAGAGATCTGTCTGATGGAGCCTGTAGGGCTCAATATAGCATTTTTCCATTCTACAGCAAATTGCTTTACGCCCTTCAAGGATGACTTTTGCCTTTGTCTGAACCAAGGGGTTTGTAAGCATAAAGGTTTGAACTTGATGGATTAAGGTATTTTTGCAACCCACTTATTATATAACCAATAGTTGTCTGTATTTTGACGTTTTACTAAGTCTTTAACTTGGAAAATTCACTAAAACAATAAAATGAGTTGGAAGACTCAATTGATCAAACCATCATTGAATAATGCTCCTCTTGTGCCTCGTTTCGCTTATTTGTCTGAAAATTACAAATCTACAAAACTGGCCAGATGGTTTTGCTTATCTCCAATAAAATGATGTTTGTTGAGGTAATATTTGTCGTTAATGGACCAACAATACATAAACAATCATTTATCAGCATCAGGAAAACTAGGAAATATTTAATCAAACTCTGGTATGAGACATATTACGAAAGGTTCTCAATTTGTTACATCCGACAGATGTAAATGTGAGGAAAACCTTAATTACTTCCTCAAAAATTAATCTTTTGTCTTAAAGAAACTATTAGTCAACTGAGGCATTTGTTTATTTTTGGAAATCGCTATACTCACCCCTCTGTTCCAGTATATCTGTCAGAATTAAAAAGTTTAAACTCCTTTTGGTATGGTCATAAGCAGTGTGTGTGTTGTGTTTTGGCCAATGTCATAGAATTGAACAGGTGTTATATTTTTGTGAAGTGGGGCCTAGCCAAGTAAGAAAATTATGTTTTTTGGGGTATGGGACCTAGGGGCTTTAGGCTGGGCAGCCACTTTTTTACTGCGGCCCAGTCTAAGTGCTACATGGGTCTCCCGTGCAGTAGAGAGCAGGGGCGTGGCTCTCACGTGAGCTCGGACCAGCAGGAGTGCCGCCCCAGGCTGTTTAACACCTTACATGCCACGGGCAATGGCACTGTGGGCATGTAAAGTGCTGGCAGAGGGAGAGGACTCCCTCTGTCTCCAATTGGCACCCCACAAATGCGATTGTGGGGTTCCGATGTGTGTGAAGGCTGGTTGGGGTCCTGTGTAGGGCCCAGACCAGCCTTGAGTAATTTCCATCAGGCTGCGCCTCTCTGGCACAGCCTGCTGGTCAATGTCAGAATAGCACTGACATTAAAATGCAATGCACTATAGCAGGGGTAGGCAACCTGACTGACACTCCAGCTGTTGTGAAACTTCAACTCTCAGCATGCATACTTGCTGTGCTCTTCTCAGAACTCCCATATAAATAAATGGAGCATGCTGGGAATTGTAGTTTCACAACAGCTGGAGTGCCAAAGGTAGCTGACCCCTGCCCTATAGGGATAGGGCATTGCATTTTAAAAGCAATCAAAATACTGTCTGTTATAGTCCCCTTGTGGGACTATTAAGTGGTAAAAAAATGACAAAAAAACCCACATTTATTAAATAAAAAAATTCCATAACAAATATATCCTTTTTTTTCATTGAAAATACACTTTTCAATGGAAAAAAAAAAGTCTCCCGCATGGGTTTGGTTTTGACGCATCCATAACGACCCAAACTACATAAATATCACATAAATTATCCCCAACAGTGAATGCAGTAAAAAAAAAAAAAAGTCAGAATTTCTAATTTATTCTTAGTTGCTTAATAACAAGCGAACAAAAAGTGACATTTACTCCAAAATGATACCAATGAAAAATACAAATCGTCCCGCAAAAATCAAGCCCTCAACAACTCCATAGAGAGAAAATTAAAAACGTTGTGGGTCTTGGGAAGCAGCGATGCAAAAACATTTTTATTCCTAAAAAAGCAGGAAGATGGGAAAAACAGCAATTCTGCCACTTCGTTTTTACGTAATAAATTTTACGGCGTTCACTTTTTGGTATAACTAACATAATATCTTTATTTTCTTCGTCAGTACGATTACAGTGATACCAAATACATATAGTTTTTTTTATGTTTTACTACTTTTTTTAAACCATTAGAAAACGTGGTGTTAAACAGGCAGGATATGCTCAAACCCACATGCGGTTGTGCATATATATAGGGGAGCATATCCTGCACTTGTAGTCCGTTGCTTATAGCAATCAACAGCAAAAAATTGCATACGATGGAAGATGCCAGCAACGGACTACAAGTACCACAATAACCATCCTACATAAGGTAACAATTATGTGGCTGTGGAGAACAATCAAAGACTAAACAAAAGCAAAGGCAGGTGCACTCTGCGATAATACTAAACCCTCACACTGATGTAAAATTGAGAGGTTAGTTCGGCATATCCTACTAGGAGAACATGTCTTAAGCTCGGGCGCCGCGCCATGGTCTCTCAAAGTAGCCCGAGGCCCTACCACTCACCTACCTGTGCCGTATGGACGATACCAGGGGCCAGTGGGCGGATTACGGGAGCATAAGTCCTGACTCACAGACAGCTTACCAGTAACCTCCTGCATGTAGCCATGCCTGCAATGGGAGGTTGGAAGTGCCTGTGAGCCCCACCCGAGACTGGCTGATATGGCCCAGAGCCTCCCAGGTGCACCTGAATGTAGCCTGTAGATGAAAAACAGGCACATTTAAATAGGAGTTTATACACCTCCATACATAAGACTATACAAACCATTAAAAAACGTGGTGTTAAAAGTAGAATCCTCCTAGTAGGATGTGTCGACACTAACCTCTCAATTTTACATCAGTGTGAGGGTTTAGTATTATCGCAGAGTGCACCTGTCTTTGCTTTTGTTTAGTCTTTGACTGTTCTCCACATCCACATAATTGTTACCTTATGTAGGATGGTTATTGTGGTACTTGTAGTCCGTTGCTGGCATCTTCCATCGTATGCAATTTTTTGCTGTTGATTGCTATAAGCAACGGACTACAAGTGCAGGATATGCTCCCCTATATATATGCACAACCGCATGTGGGTTTGAGCATATCCTGCCTGTTTAACACCACGTTTTCTAATGGTTTGAAAAAAGTAGTAAAACATAAAAAAAACTATATGTATTTGGCATCACTGTAATCGTACTGACGAAGAAAATACAGATATTATGTTATTTATACCAGAAAGTGAACGCCATAAAATTTATTACGTAAAAACGAAGTGACAGAATTGCTGTTTTTCCCATCTTCCTCCCAGAAAGAATTAATAAAAGTTAATCAGAAAGTTATGTGTACCCCAAAATGGCACCATTGAAAAACTGCAACTTTTTCTGCTAAAAATAAGCCCTCATACAGCTATAAAGACAGAAAGATAAAAAAGTTATAGCTCTTGGAACGCGACGATGAAAAAAGGAAGAAAAATGGTTGGTCAGTAAGGCCCAAAACGACTTGGTCACTAAGGGGTCAAAGATGTTATTTGGGTTCGAAAATCCATGTTCAAATAAGCTATTAGAGAATTCTTAGTTAATACGGGGGAGGGGTCCCTGTTATTCAGCACTCTCATCTGCCATAGTGAAAAAAAAGCTAAGCAGCATGCATTGCATAAATGGGCTATTTATGACATTGGAAACTATTATACTCCATCCTACCTGTGGTGGCGCTGCATGGATACTAAAGGGTACATTTATTAAGACCAGCGTTTTAGTCTTAATAAAGCCCCTGAACTGTTGGTGGAGCTGCCGAAGTTAAGACGAGGCGTCGGCCTCCCCATAACTTCAGTTCATCCAGCGCCAGTTCTTAATGTAAGACAGCTTACGAGCTTAGACCATGTTCTAAGCCTAAAACAGACGTATAAAATGGTGAATGATTCGGTTCCCTCCCCCGCCCATGCCACGCCCAAAATTTTCGAATTGGCGTGAGCAGGACAAAGTGAAGATAGGTTAATTGCGCCTCCATAGGCCTAATTTAGGCGTATTTAAGCTTAGTAAACGACCACCTAAAAATTCTTATTGCCAGGTTTCCTCCACAAGTTACAATTGATCCCAAGGATCCTTTGAGCAGGCAACCTAACAAAATGGAATTAACCGTAGCAACCCTTTAAGCAAAACATCTGAACGTTCTCAATTGCTCCCCTACTTTGGAAACAGATATAAAAAAGTGAAACTAGATTTGTCACCCGAGGAGACACAGCTTCTCTGACTGCAGAGAGGCAGATAGATAAGTCCATGCACTTTCCTGTGTCTTGTTTGGGTGGGTGGGTTCGACATTGCACTTTCTGCCTCAAGCTGCATAATGACTGTAGGCACCTTGTACAGCATTACAACGCCCCACAGTTGGCATTGACAGATTACTCAGTAGCACAGTCTTTTACTGATTACAGAGGACACCCAGAATAGGATCCTTTATAGCCGCCATCAAAATTATTACGGTAAAAAGAGCCTTCAAAGTTTTCTGGAGTCCATCTTTAATGTGACAATTAGTGCAAATTTTTCTCTAGGGGCAACTTAACACGTCCAAGCTGTTAATTCTTTCACCCTGGTCCCTTAAATATAAGTTTTCAATGTTCTATGTGCACGATAGGTCCTTCTAAGCACTTTGCACAAAGTACCATACTTGCCAACAGTTGTCAGTTGGCACCTGGAAGTTATCATCTTCATGCCCCCTTTTTAAAGGTCTCCCTCCTTCGTACAAAGCTCTGTCTCGTTTGCATGGTGCTCAAACCTTTTTAAGGTGCCCTACCCCCTGAATACACATTTAGGCACAGGGAATGTGTCTAATAATGCAGCCTCCTGGAGCAACATGCAGTTATCTACATGAAGAGCAGGTGGTAGGAGATATTGCAAATCTTCAGAGAGATCTCCCCTTTCACCACAAGCTTGCCGGACATTCCTGGAGAGTATGCATAATGTTAGTAATAATACTAGAGAATTACAGATATAGGTACAGAGGTCATGGGAGGTGGCGCAGGAAGTTTGTGAATTAGATCTTCAGTCAATAGCTGCAGAGCATTGAGTGATGTCAGAGATGGAGGTTTCTGTTTTTCACATCAGCACTTTCCCTCCCCTGTTCTCAGCATCCCTGCATCCTGGCAGGATGTTGCATACCTTACTCCATGTGCTTCCTCTTGAATTTTCTCCCAGCATGCTTTGCTCTGTAATGTTTCTCATGGCTTGCTCTGCCTGACACATTTTTCCTCTGCAGTATACACAACCCCTACACCTGCCAAAGGAAGCCCTGAAAAACACTGCAGAGCAAAGCATTCTGCGATCTGTTAGAAAACATTGCAGGAAGCCGATAAAAACAGGAAGCTCTGCATGTCAACATCCTGCCAGGATGCAGTGATGCTGAGAACAGGGGAAGGAAAGCATGGATTTAAAGGAGTTGTTCCGGATACGTCATCAACATTTGATTGGTGGGGGTTCGACACCCAGCCAGCACACCCACATCCACCTGTTTGGAAAGGAGGTGGCTCTCCATGTGAACTCTACCTCCTCTTTGTTATGTTGTCTCCCTTGCAGCGGCTGCACAGTGTAACTACAAGTGCTCCCTCCAATCACTTGAATTGAGCACTGTCTCCTCTTTAACAGCTCATCAGCGGAGGGGCTGTGTTCCAGACCCCCACCAATCAGATATTGATGACCTATTCTGAGAATAGGTCATCACTATATACTGCCTACACAACCCCTCTATAAAAAACGAGCTTCTGTATATAGGGACAAATATGCAGTGTTTGGGGTACTTTAGGCACATAAATGATTAATGTAAAATATGAAAATCAGACATCATACAGTACATAACAATCTCTTTCTAACAAAGCTAGAACCAGCCCTGTACCTCACATGGATCCAGAAATCTCCACATTCATTGCTTACTAAATGTATATCAAGCTGACAGCTCAGAAAGTGTGTCTTTTCTGCTGGAGCTAAGGTGGCGTGTCCCAGCTCTTCCCTATTACAGCTCAGGAGGCGTGTCCATGCACTCCCTATTACAGCTCAGGAGGCAGTTAAAGGGTGGAACTGAGCATGTGCGGCCTTCTCCGTGAGCAGGTCAAAGAAAAAAACAACTTAGATATAAGAGTCCAAATTGAAAAAATTATCAGCCCATATGTACAGTATAATCCACAGTTTATGTATTGTAGAAACAAGAGCAATGTTGTCAGTGCACTATATTTAACCATTTTACAACACTAAGCATGTATAGCCTCTCCCTCATTTCTTCAACCCACGTCTTTGTTTGGCCCCCTCTAGACAATATCTATGTGCCAGTAATAAGAGCCCCCCACCGTCATGTGCCAGCAGGCAGAGCCCCCCCCCCCCGTATTATGTGCCAGTAGCCAGAGTGTCCCCTCTATCATGTGCCAGTAGATCCCCTAATGTGCCAGTAGCCCCCCCTTATGTGCCAGTATCCCCCTTATGTACCAGTAGCCCCCCTTATCATGTGCCAGTAGCCCCCCCTTATCATGTGCCAGTAGCCCCCCACCCCTTATCATGTGCCAGTATTGTACAAAAAAAAAAAAAAAACACTTATATTTACCTCCATGTCAGTGATGCGATGCAGGCCTGCACCGGCCTAGTGCTGGCAGCCTATCAGAGGAACAGGGAGGGGACACGCCTCTCCCTCCTCTGCCGCAGCACAGACATCTGTATCGCTGTCCTGAGGACGGCGATACAGATGACTATTGAGATGAGCGCAAAGGAAGCGCTCATCTCCTGCTGTGCCCTGCCGCAGGCCACCCTCACTTGTCACCAGAGCCGCCTAAAGGCCGGCCCTGCCCCTGCCTGTCATGTTCTTTGGTGATGTCTAGATGACTAGTGCTTCATTAGGGAGGCCGCTTAATACGTGTCTCATACTACTTACAAATCAACTCTACATCAGCACATCAGGTCCTAGCAATAGGTAGCTACACAACATAAAGTGGGTTTTAAAGAGAGTTTCCAACTTAAGGGGAATCTTTCAGCAAATTTGTACCTCGCTGACCTGTTGCATGTGCACATGGCTCACATGGGGGCCAACACAGATGCCTTCAGCTGCCAGGCGTAGGTCAGCCAGTTTCATAGGTACAAAACTGCTGACAGAAGCCCTTTAAAGATCATTTAGAAATACCTACCTGTGATTTCTTCATCCATAGAGCGCACTCCTTTCAGATGTCACTATCATACGGCAATCCTCCACGAGAAGATTTGATATCCAAGTCCATGAAATGCCTCACCGTTACTGGTCTGCACAATTGTCTCTCATCCCTCATAAAACATATCGCTGTCACGAGGTGGCTTCAATTACGCTGGATCCCCTTTAATCCTACATGAAGCATCGTATATTTTACTGGATAAAATGACTCAGTAAACAGCACAGAGAGAGTCTAAATTGCATTCTGGCACTATCTGCGCAATAATCCGACGAATAAGATATTGGAATTTGATTTATGGAATGGAGAAAAACTCCACCGTCTTGTGTGCATCTGAGATTAGATATTAGATTAGATATCAGTTATTAAGCTCGCTATTTTGCAGCCTGTTACGAAGAGCAGGAGGCAAATCAAGGTTAAAAGATAACAAGGACCTCATGAATCAGGACCAGCGATGGTTACCTTTAATAAACCTGATTTATGCTGCTGTCCCACTCAGTCTTTTACTTCTAAGTGACAATTAACCCTTTTATAGTGGAGCTCGTAGATTGCATACCTTAACGTACGTGGGTGACCGGTGCCATTACTGACTACATAAAATCATGTCCTACCCATAGACACAACCTGTGGTTTGGAGCTTCAAGGTCAAATCCTGGTGTTTTAAAGGAATGGAGGTTCATGGACGAGACAAAACCTCCTCTCTATATTCACTTTTTCAACTTTCTACACACGTTAAGTAAGATGTTTCAGTACAGGGTGTTTTTTGGGTTTAGGCAAAGTTTGACTGATAATATGCATGATGGGCTTCCTTGATTTAGTAGTTAATAGCACTTGGAGGTCTAGTGTGATCTAGGGGTTAAAGGGCATATAAAAAGATGTCATCACATATAATCTTCCTATTAGTTTGTGGTGAAGAGAGGGTTAAAGGGCATCTGTCAGCAGATTTGTACCTATGACATTGGCTGTCCTGTTACATGGGCGCTTGGCAGCTGAATACATCTGTGTTGGTCCCATGTTCATATGTACCTGAATTGCTGAAAAAAATTATGTTTCAATACATGCAAATAAGCCTTGTGGAGCAACCGGGTTGTTGCCGTTAATCCTAGAAGCTCAGTTTTCTCTGCAACTGCCTTTCCACTTTGATTGGGCCTGGGCTGATGATGTTTTCACTGCCTGGCCCTGTCAATCAAAGTGGAGGGGATGCTCCACAAGGCTCATTTGCATATATTAATACATCATATCTTTTAGGCACATATGAACATGGGACCAACACAGATGCCTTCAGCTGCCGAGTGCACATGTACGGCAACAGGTCAGCCAGTTTCATAGGGGCAAATCTGTTGCCCTTTAATGGTATCGGTGTGGAGCCAGGGTAGTAAAAAAGTATAATGAACAGATTCTTGGTGGTCTAGTTTGGACTCTCCTTACCCGTGTTCACAAAGTAGACCAATTCCTTTGGTTTGTGTCCATCCTGTATGTAGCACTTTCTCTTTATATTTTCAATGAAACCCAAGATGCACTTCTCCTTCGTCTACCACACCACCAGCACCGCCCCTAACAACACCCAGTTAGTTAATAGCCCCTCCCACCCAGCTAGTTATAAAGCCAATCTCCTATTACTGCCCCGCCCATGGACATCACATCACAGGAAATAAAAAAGAGCTGCATGGACAGGGTCATGTGACCACAACCCAGAATGGTAGATAGGAGCAATAACGATAAATCAATATTTCAAAAGATCTTGACTAGTGTTGAGCGAACAGTTCGAGAATAGTTCGGGTTCATACCGAATTTTGTGGTGTTCAGGACACGGACCCGAACCCGAACATTTTGAAAAAAGTTTGGGTTCGTTGTTCGGCGATTTCTTCTCGCTTTAGCGTTTTACTTCTTGCCCTAAGAGCCCATCACAGCCATGCCTACTAATGGCATGGCTGTGATTGGCCAAGTGCAGCATGTGACCCAGCCTCTATTTAAGCTGGAGTCACGTAGCACCGCACGTTACACTGCTCTGATTAGTGTAGGGAGAGGACGCAGCTGCTGTGAGGGCGAGATTATGCAGGGAAAAGTCAGCAAAAGAACCTAATGAAGTGATCGATCTACAGCTGTGAATGATTCAACTTCTGCTCACTGGTTTTTAGGCTGCACAGAGCGTTTTTCTGTCACTTTTTTTCTGGGGTGATCAGCGGCCATTTTGTGACTTGTGGTGCACCAAAACAAGCTGCCACCAAGTCCATCAATCCATCAATACTAGTTTTGTTTTGCTATATCCTACATCAGGGGCTTGGCTGTACTAATTGTCACCCCTAGAAACTCAGGATAGCAATTTCTATATTTTATTAAGGGGTTAAATGCAATTGCCAAAATACCAATCCCCTAAATCTGGTGTTCCAGCTTTGGCTAGCCAAGTATAATACTGTCTGCTGTCTGGCAAAGGATAGATTATTTTCTGTGGTGAAATTCAATTGCCAAAATAGTAATCCCCTAAATCTGGTGTACCAGCACTGGCTGGCAAACTATAATAGTGTCCGCCAAAACATATATTTTGTTCTGGGGTGAAATTCACTTGCCAAAATAGCAATCCCCTAAATCTGGTGTCCCAGCACTGGCTGGCAAACTATAATAGTGTCCGCTACAACATATATTTGGTTCTGGGGTGAAATTCAATTGCCAAAATAGCAATCCCCTAAATCTGGTGTCCCAGCACTGGCTGGCAAACTATAATAGTGTCTGCCAAAACATCTATTTTGTTCTGGGGTGAAATTCAATTGCCAAAATAGCAATACCATAAATCTGGTGTCACAGCTGTGGCTGGCAAAGTATAATAGTGTCCGCCAAAACATATATTTTGTTCTGGGGTGAAATTCAATTGCCAAAATAGCAATACCCTGAATCTGGTGTCCCAGCTGTTGCAGGCCAAGTGTTAATCTGTCTGTAGAAGGGTATATTTTGTTCTGGGGTTAAATTAAATTGCCCATATAGCAATACCCTGAATCTGGTGTTCCAGCAGTTGCAGGCCAAGTGTTAATCTGTCCGTAAAAGGGTATATTTTGTTCAGGGGTGAAATTCATTTGCCAATATAGCAATACCCTGAATCTGGTGTTCCAGCTGTTGCAGGCCAAGTGTTAATCTGTCCGTAAAAGGGTATATTACACTCATGGTGTATATACAATTGCTGAGAGGGTCATCCTCATTAACTTCTCAGGCTACCGTTCATCTCCCATCGTATTTCTGTCCGTTAAAGGGTATATTACACAAAGTGTTAAAATACAATTGCCGAAGACATAATCCTACATATTTTTTCTCACGCTACTGTGCATCTCCAAGTGTAAATCTGTCCATAAAAGGATACCTTTCTTCCAGGGCCTAAATACTAGCCCTGAAAGAGATATTCCCCTAAATCAGTGGTTACTGCTGTGCCTGAATTAGTGTAATACGCTACATAAATAAATCGGCAGATAGTGTTAGGTGCCTGTAAAAAAAGGCCTGAATTTGAAATCAATACATTGGGCCAAATATTTTTATTTTTTTATTGTGGTGCTTGGTGAACGGTAACAATGAGGAAAACATCTAGTAAGGGACACGGACGCGATCGTGGTGGTGTTAGTGGACCCTCTGGTGCTGGGAGAGGACGTGGCCATTCTGCCACAGCCACACGTCCTAGTGAACCAACTACCTCAGGTTACAGTACTCGCCAGAATTTACAGTGATATTTTGTGGGGCCCAATGCCGTTCTAAGGATGGTAAGGCCTGAGCAGGTACAGGCACTAGTCAATTGGGTGGCCGACAGTGGATACAGCACGTTCACAACATTATCTCCCACCCAGTCTTCTGCAGAAAGCGCACAGGTGGCGCCTGAAAACCAAGCCCATCAGTCTGTCACATCACCCCTATGCATATCAGTGAAACAGTCTGAGCCTCAAGTTATGCAGCAGTCTCTTATGCTGTTTGAAGACTCTGCTGGCAGGGTTTCCCAAGGGAATCCACCTAGCCCTTCCTCAGTGGTGGAAGACATAGAATGCACTGATGCACAACCACTGATGTTTCCTGATGATGAGGACATGGGAATACCACCTCATCGGAGTCCGCACGTCTCTGATGATGACGAAACACAGGTGCCAACTGCTGCGTCTTTCTGCAGTGTGCAGACCGAACAGGAGGTCAGGGAGGAAGACTGTGTGGAAGACGATGCAGGGGACGATGAGGTCCTAGACCCCACATGGAATGAAGGTCGTGCCACTGACTTTCATAGTTCAGAGGAAGAGGCAGTGGTGAGACCGAGCCAACAGCGTAGCAAAAGAGGGAGCAGGGGGCAAAAGCAGACCAGCCGCCGCCAAGAGAGTTCGCCTGCTACTGGCCACCGCCACCAGGGACAGAGCACCCCAAAGGCAGATTCAAGGAGTTCCCTGGCATGGCACTTCTTTAAACAATGTGCTGACGACAGGACCCGAGTGGTTTGCACGCTGTGCCATCAGAGCCTGAAGCGAGGCATTAACGTTCTCAACCTTAGCACAACCTGCATGACCAGGCATCTACATGCAAAGCATGAACTGCAGTGGAGTAAACACCTTAAAAGCAAGGAACTCACTCTGGCTCCCCCTGCTCCCTCTTCTGCTGCTGCCTCGGCCTCTTCCTCCGCCTTGGGAGGAACATTGGCACCTGCCGCCCACCAAACAGAGGATGTGCCACCGACACCACCACCTGCGTCATCAAGCATCTCCACCATGTCACACGGCAGCGTTCAGCTCTCCATCTCACAAACCTTGGAGAGAAAGAGTAAATTCCCACCTACCCACCCTCGAGCCCTGGGCCTGAATGCCAGCATTTCTAAACTACTGGCCTTTGAAATGCTGTCATTCAGGCTGGTGGACACAGACAGCTTCAAACAGCTGATGGCCATGGCTGTCCCACAGTATGTTGTTCCCAGCCGCCACTATTTCTCCAAGACAGCGGTGCCTTCCCTGCACAACCAAGTATCGGATAAAATCAAGTGTGCACTGCTCAACGCCATCTGTGGCAAGGTCCACCTAACCACAGATACGTGGACCAGTAAGCACGAACAGGGATGCTATATCTCCCTAACTGCACACTGCGTAAATGTAGTGGCGGCTGGGCCCCAGGCGGAGAGTTCCTTGGCGCACGTCCCTCCGCCGCCAAGGATCGCAGGGCATCATTCTTTGCCTCCTGTAGCCTCCTCCTCCTACTCGGCTTCCTCCTCCTCTGCTTCCACCAGCTCATCCAGTCAGCCACACACCTTCACCACCAACTTCAGCACAGCCCGGGGTAAATGTCAGCAGGCCATTCTGAAACTCATATGTTTGGGGGACAGGCCCCACACCGCGAAGGAGTTGTGGCGGGGTATTGAACAACAGACCGAAGAGTGGTTTCTGCCGGTGGGCCTCAAGCCCGGCCTGGTGGTGTGCGATAATGGGCGAAATCTCGTCGCAGCTCTGGGACTAGCCGGTTTGACGCACATCCCTTGGCTGGCGCATGTGCTGAATTTGGTGGTGCAGAAGTTCATTCACAACTACCCCGACATGTCAGAGCTGCTGCATAAAGTGCGGGCCGTCTGTGCGCGCTTCCGGCGTTCATATCCTGCCGCTGCTCGCCTGTCAATGCTACAGCGTAACTTCGGACTTCCCGCTCACTGCCTCATATGCGACGTGCCCACCAGGTGGAACTCCACCTTGCACATGCTGGAGAGACTGTGAGAGCAGCAGCAGGCCATAGTGGAGATTCATCTGCAGCACGCACGCGTCAGTCGCACTGTGGAACAGCACCACTTCACCACCAATGATTGGGCCTCCATGCGAGACCTGTGTGCCCTGTTGCGCTGTTTTGAGTACTCCACCAACATAGCCAGTGGCGATGACACCGTTATCAGCGTTAAAATACCACTTCTATGTCTCCTTGAGAAAACGCTTAGGGCGATGATGGAAGAGGAGGTGGCCCAGGAGGAGCAGGAGGAGGAGGATGAGGGGTCATTTTTAGCACTTTCAGGCCAGTCTGTTAGAAGTGGCTCAGAGGGAGGTTTTTTGCAACAGCAAAGGCCAGGTACAAATGTGGCCAGCCAGGGCCCACTACTGGAGGACGAGGAGGATGAGGAGGAGGTGCAGGAGGATGAGGATGAAGCAGGTTCACAGCGGGGTGGCACCCGACACAGCTCAGGCCCATCACTGGTGCGTGGCTGGGGGATACGGAGGACGATGACGATACGCCTCCCACAGAGGACAGCTTGTCCTTACCTCTGGGGAGCCTGGCACACATGAGCGACTACATGCTGCAGTGCCTGCGCAACGACAGCAGAGTTGCCCACATTTTAACGTGTGCGGACTACTGGGTTGCCACCCTGCTGGATCCCCGGTACAAAGACAATGTGCCCACCTTACTTCCTGCACTGGAGCGTGATAAGAAGATGCGCGAGTACAAGCGCACGCTGGTAGACGCGCTCCTGAGAGCATTCCCAAATGTCACAGGGGAACAGGTGGAAGTCCAAGGCGAAGGCAGAGGAGGAGCAAGAGGTCGCCAACGCAGCTGTGTCACGGCCAGCTCCTCTGAGGGTAGGGTTAGCATGGCAGAAATGGGAAAATGTTTTGTCTCCACGCCACAGCTGAATGAACAGTTGAATGAACCTCTTCTCTGTCTGGGTGCTGGGGCCGAAATAACTGAAAGTAGCCTTCTCCAGTGGTGGGTGATATGACGCATGATTCCTTGCTGTGAGGCCTCTCGCCTCTGTCTGGGTGCTGGGGCCGACATAACTGAAAGTGGCCTTCTCCAGTGGTGGGTGATATGACGCCTTATTCCTTGCTGTGGGACCTCTCTCCTCTGTCTGGGTGCTGGGCCAAAATAACTGAAAGTGGCCTTCTCCAGTGGTGGGTGATATGACGTATGATTCCTTGCTGTGGGACCTCTCTCCTCTGTCTGGGTGCTGGGGCCGAAATAACTGAAAGTGGCCTTCTCCAGTGGTGGGTGAAATGACGCATGATTCCTTGCTGTTGGACCACTCTCCTCTGTTTGGGTGCTGGGCCCTAAATAACTGAAAGTGGCCTTCTCCAGTGGTGGGTGATATAACGCCTTATTCCTTGCTGTGGGACCTCTCTCCTCTGTCTGGGTGCTGGGGCCGAAATAACTGAAAGTGGCCTTCTCCAGTGGTGGGTGATATGACGCATGATTCTCTGCTATGGGACCTCTCTCCAATTGATATTGGTTAATTTTTATTTATTTTATTTTATTTTAATTCATTTCCCTATCCACATTTGTTTGCAGGGGATTTACCTACATTTTGCTGCCTTTTGCAGCCCTCTAGCCCTTTCCTGGACTATTTTACAGCCTTTTTAGTGCCTAAAAGTTCGGGTCCTCATTGACTTCAATGGGGTTCGGGATAAAGTTCGGGTCGAGTTCGGATCCCGAACCCGAACTTTTTCGGGAAGTTCAGCCGAACTTCCCGAACCCGAACTTCCAGGTGTTCGCTCATCTCTAATCTTGACGCAAACTGGAAAACACCAATGGAGCCAATGGAGTCACTGTCTCAGACAATCCACTCTCCTTGAAATGATGGAGAGTCATATGATCTGACCTGTCCATCATCATCCTCCAGTCTACAAGAAGCCAGTACATTAGCAGTTTGAGGAGGCTGATTGACCTGTCTGGTGACCCACCATCTGTCAGAGCTCCACACAGTCCAAGGAGAATGCTTTGCCTGACAGGAGGACAATGCTTAACAGAACAAGACTTTGGCTTAAAACTTAAGAATATATTGGAAACTTGGATACCACCCCATTTCTTACTCACAAATAAAACACTTAAAAGGCATTGTAACATGAAATATGTTGTCTGTATTTAAATCCAGCCAATTATAATAAGCATTTGTATTTAAACTTAAAGGGGCTGTCCGAGTTCAGAGTTGAACCCGGAGGTATCCCCTTTTTCACCCAGACAGCCCCTCTGATATGAGCATCGAAGTATTTCATGCTCCAACGGCTGTTTGTTTATATTTTTTACACTGCTAGGTGAAGGCTTCCGCCCAGCAGTGTTGTTGGTGACGTCACTGGCACTAATGGGCGGGATTTAGCGCTGTCCTAACCTGTTTTACTGTCTAGGACAGCTCTAAAGCCCACCCATTAATGCCAGTGACATCACCTGGTTCACTGCAAGGCAAAGGCCTCCCCCTAGCTTACCCATGGAGAACCTGGTACGTCACCAGATCTAAAGAAGAAGCCGCTGCGCGATTCAGCTCAGGGCAAGGGAGAGCATCGGGAGAGCATTGGAGCATGAAATTATCCGATGCCTATATCCGAGGGGCATCCTGGCTGAAGAAGGGGATATGTCCGGGTCCAACTCTGAACCCAGACAACCCCTTTAATAAAATGAATACTGGTACCTTCAGATATTGCAGGAATAATATCAGTATAGCGCCACCTGCTGTTTTTATTGAACAGCCTTTCAGTGTCCATCTCAGTAAATGCGTTGAGGTGGATGCACATGGTCAGTCTTGTTCCTGCTGGTATGAGGAGGGATCCCAAATTACTCCAGACAATCAATGGGCTCAGACATCACATGAGGTAGTTGATTACATAATTACTATAGCAAGACAAATACTGCAGCCATGACATGCCTGACTAGTACCTCAGATAACTGCTGAGGCCGGCGATTGGCTGCAGTGGTCACTCAAGGATTTCCAGCCCGACCCAGGCAGACATATGATAAACCAATTCTCAAAGGGTTAACAATTTCCGTAACGTGCAAATTTATTTCTCTGCATGGAACAGTACACAGACTATATAGCAATATATGTATAAAAGCAGAACAAGGCAAAGCCAAACTAGCCTGTGATAAACGGCTGACTTTGCAGTAATACTCTCTCCCTCTAGGGATGATACATTAGAGCCCCTTCTGTAGACTGAGATCTATCTACGTTCCAGTTTTCTTTTCCATCTAATTGCTAGACTTTCAAGCCCTCTACTAAAAATCCCTTTTCATCTCACTGCCATTCCTGTGAATTATGCTGCCTCAATCTAGCCAGGGCGAGGTACATTCCTTTCTGATCTACGGCACAGTGACGCTTCTGTGCTACATGCAGATATCTACAGGACAAAAGTCAACTATATTTTCTACTTCATTATGTCGGCAGTAGCTGGATTTACGCTAGTGAAATGCATTAAGATTTGGCAGGAAGGCTGGTTTCGTGTTACTCAGGCCGGATTAGAAAATCCTGAATAATGTTAATTACTGTAGCAGGTAGAATTAATATCATTACAGCTTTACTGCAAATAGCTATACTCTCTACATGTTTATTGTGTTTTAGTGGATTTCTTTTTTATTGTACTAGTGATTCACCTACATATGGGACTAAATACGAAGGGACACTGACAGGCCGGTACAGCATATAAAGTGTTTTATATCATGGTGTCCTAGGTTCGATACTATAAACAAACATACAACTGAACATTGATGCATAAACTATTTATTGAAATAATTCAAACATAGTGTGGAGAATAAGGGCCGCGATGTCCTATATTTTACCAACCAATTAATTGATAGTGCCACACAAATGTCCGCTCGAGCAACGAACGACTTACCCCACAATCAGGACATCGCGACAGGAAAAATCCTTTCCAGGGAGGGGGGAGGAAGGCTTGTGATTTCAGCGCTGTGAATGCGCTGTAACGGATTTTACCCGCATGAGAAGACCGTTGGGTCAATCCACCAATCAGGATCCAGGAGCTGTCACCCGCCAGAACTACCATTAACCTCACGCTCAAGACCTGTTACCTGGTAAGTAACTTTATTAATCGCCAAACACTTACAGAACACAAGTGTTATACATTGGACGGAACCAGGACACCATGGTATAACACAATGGGTCCGGGGCCCTTCATACTATCGTTCTTAATGTGCTTAACCCAATCATACTATTATCCCCCCTGTCTGCCTTTCCTATACTTAAAAAAAAAAAATAATCTTGATATGTAAATTACCTGAATTTGTGCCCAAGGGGCGGTTCCTCTTCCAGCTTTGTGCCCAGCTGCGCCCCAACTGCCTTCTCCTAGTGCCGCCCAGCTGATTAATATTCACTGCACTGGGCGGCTTTTCATGCTCCCGACGCAACCGAAATCCTGCGCATGCCCAGTACTGTCTTACTGGCATCGGCCTCACATGTTAGCTGTGCGCCTGCGCCGGATATGGTCCCTGGCACCCTCCTCCAGCTCCAAAGTCAGGTAATTTACATATCAAGAAAAACGTTTTTTAAGAGTATAGGAAAGGCAGACAGGGGGGATAATAGTATGATTGGGTTAAGCACATTAAGACCGATACTATGATATAAAACACTTTATATGCTGTACCGGCCTGTCAGTGTCCCTTTAATTAGAAATTAATTCTGATTCTAGTGAATCTGAAACTTTTGCAATTATTTTCAGAAGATTTGTTCCTAATGACATTTGCCATTTTACAGGTCAGAAGACAGCACAGCAAGACAGGTAAGATTAAGAAGGAGGCATTAGGCACAAGCCCATAATGCCTTGCAGTCAGTCTCAGCCAATCAAGAGGGACTATATTACCACAGGTCATGGGCACTATATAACATCCCAACTGAGTAAGGCCTCATGCACACGACCGTATGTGTTTTGCGGTCCGCAAATTGCGGATCAGCAAAAAAAACGGATGACGTTCCGTATGGCATCCGTTTTTTTGCGGATCCGTTATTTTTGCGGATCCATTGTAATAATGCCTATCCTTGTCCGCAAACTAGAAAAAAATAGGACATGCTCTATTTTTTTGCGGAACGGAAAAACGGACATACGGAAACAGAATGCACACGGAGTACCTTCCGTTTTTTTTGTGGACCCATTGGAATGAATGGTTCCGCATATGGTCCGCAAAAAAAACGGAACGGCCACGGAAATAAAATACGTTCGTGTGTATGAGGCCTAATGCATGTGTTTTAAGGGGTTAAACATTGCTATGACTGGATGTCTGACAGAGAGAGCGAGAGACTGAGAGAGAGAGAGAGAGAGAGAGAAAGAGAGAGAGGGAGACAGAGAGAGAGAGAGAGAGAAAGAGAGAGAGAAAGAGAGAGAGGGAGACAGAGAGAGAGAAATAAATCTTATCTTATCTTATAGAATAAAGCTAGTTTAGTGCCAGGGAGAGTTTAGTGAGACAATTGCTAGTTGGTTAGTTAATTAGTTAGTTAGTTAGTTAGTTAGTTAGTTAAGTTAATTGACAGACAGAGACATATGGGTCATTTATCAAACTGGTGTAAAGTAGAACTGGCTTAGTTGCCCATAGCAACCAATCAGATTCCACCTTTCATTTTACAAAGGGGCTGTCAAAAATGAAAGGTGAAATCTAACTGGTTGCTATGGGCAACTAAGCCAGTTCCACTCTACACCAGTTTGATAAATGACCCCAATAGGTTTCAGCTAGGGACAGGACCAGATTTAATGTAGTTTGTAGAGTAGGATCTTCTGATGGGCCCAAGCTCAGACCCCTAATAAAACAGAGCTGACTGGATATAAGATACACAGGGGCCCAGCAGGAAAGGGCCCCACCACCATCTAATCAAGAAAACACCAATGCTATCTAATGTCTATCTCATTGCTTATAAACTGTGCTTAACTATTGCAATTAGGTTTTACTACTGCATAACAAGGGACTCATACACTTTTCTTGCACAGGAGTCCTTTGCAGCCTGAGTCTGAACTATATATCCTATTCAATCTTGTTGATGATTCATCCTGCATGTGAAAAATGACAGTGGATGTGCACATGTCCTGTGGGATGGCCCTCAGAATCATCTCCTCTGGAGGGCTCAAGGATCTTCAGCCCGATGCTGTGTCAATCTGTAACTCAGTAAGTCTGGGAGACATACTCAGTGCATCCTGCGGCAACATTTAAAGCTATACCACTCAATTTTTATTAGTGTGTATCACCCAATGTATATTGCATAATTCACAACCACAGACACAAATATTTTACAATATCAATCCTGGTGCTGATAATATGCCACCCAATTTTCTCCCACTTGCCATGTATTGTATTGAATCTGTCTTATTGACTATATATATATATATATATATATATATCTTAAAAAAGCTTCAGTTGATCAGACTAGAGTGCCTACTGTACATGTATTTCTGGTAGAGAATATATAATAGATATAGACATAAAAAGATCTATCTATCTTTCTATCTATCTATCTATCTATCTATCTATCTATCCTGTTTTGAAAGGGGTCGAATACAGTCCTAGGAGACCTAAGAGTCATGCATGACTTTTCAGGTCAATCAGGAGACTTTTGATTCGGGTTGAATATATTCAGACCCCAAATATGACAAATGATTTGTACGAATCTGAGCCAAAACAAATTTCCAGAAATGTTCTAATATTGATATTAATTTTAATAAAAAGTTTATATTAACTTTTGGTGATCCGCATTCTTATGCTGTGCTTGGCTGCATTATAGAAAGAGCAAATGGGACAATAGCCCTGGGGCTTCCAACCAGACAGGTCTCAACTATCCCATTCAATTTAAAGTGAATGTTTTGAATCAAAATTTAATGCCTGGGGAGAACAAAATGATTGGATGCTAAAATCCACCATTCTCAAATTCTTCTCTCCCAAGACATCATCTTTTGAGGGAGAATCAGGAGCATCCCATATACATGAGGTTGTAAGCTTCCTTTCCCATAATGGCAAGTTGGGCTGACAGTAGTTTAATCTGTATGGGGACCTTTATGTCTTGTCACTGTGATTAAGTGATGTCACATAACACATTCTTACATTCTTGTAACTATTGTTCTATGGTCCATTTCTGATTCTCTTGTGAGCATTGCAGGAGCTTTCTGTGATAGATGGTGGTCAGAAAATGAAATCTACCCTTGCTATGAGGAGGCGTAGATTTGAGCAAAAAAGTGTAATTTTTTGCCTTTCAATATAGAAAAGTCTTAAAACATACCCATTTTCAAAAAAAGTTTGCAAGTTGTGCTTTTACAATCATAACTGTGAAGGAACAGTGATCTTTGGGCTCCCCTAATGTTTTTTCAGCCATATTATTCCTTGTTTCAGCTGCACAGCTGGATGCATTTCACTCAGAAGCAGAGGGCCTCTCCTGTTTGTACTATTGTGACATCCTTTCCCAGGGCCGTTTCTAGGGGCGCTGTGAGAAAGGGCTCGCCAAGAATGTGGGCAGCAGTGGTGGCGGCAGTAAACAGGGAGATGAGCACTTCCATTGTGGAAGCGTTCATTTTCATAGTCATCTGTATCGCCGTCCTCCTTACAGTGATACAGATGGCTGTGCTGTGGGGCAGGGGAGGGAGAGGCGTCTCCCTTCCTTGTTCCTCTGATAGGCTGCGGGCCTTGTGCCGGCAGCCTATCAGAGCGGTGTAGGCGGCGCAATGACGTCATCGCGCCGCCTGAGCAGTACAGAGCGGGACACAGGCCGGAAGAGGCCTGCATCGCTTCAAAGAAGGTAAGTAGGGAGGCGGGGGGTTGCAGAAAAGAGACTGGCACATGATGGTGGAGGGGACAGAGAGGAGACTGGCACATGATGGTGGGGGGCAGGGAGGAAACTGACACATAATGGGCGGGGTTGAAGAAAGGAGACTGGCACATGATGGTGGGTGGGGGCAAAGAGGAGACTGGCACATGATGGGGGGAAATGGCACTTATTACTGGCACATGGGTGGCAGAGAGGAGACTGGCACATGATGGGGGGAGAGTGGCACTTATTACTGGCACATGGGAGGGCAGAGAGGAGACTGGCACATGATGGGGGGGAGAGTGGCACTTATTACTGTCACATGAGTGGGGGGGAGACTGGCACTTATTACTGGCACATGATGGGGGGAGAGAGGAGACTGGCACCTTTTACTGGCAAAGAGGGGGGGAGATTGGAGAGGCACTTTTCACTAGCACATGATTGGGGGGAATCTATGGGGGGCACTCAGTGTCGGACTGGGTTACCCAGGGCCCACCAGTAAAATTTATTTTGGGGGCCCAACTTACGAATACATTTAAATATAATAAATAATCTAACAAGTTTTTTATATGAACATAAGCTGGTTGAGGTGCTGTACATTGAATATATGTATGTAGTGCAGTAAGTCTAATGTGTTTTGTGCCACTTAGGCAGGGGGTGGGAGACGAGGGGCCCACCTTGCTCAGGGGCCCACCGGGGGATTCCCCTGTACCCCTGTGGGCCAGTCTGAGCCTGGGGGCACTTGTTACAGGCACATTATTGGGGGGAACTATGGGGACATTTACTGAGGCCACAAAGAAGGGGTATCTTATATGGGGGCTCTGTTTGGTATTAGTATTATCAGGGGTATTATCTGTTTCTGCAGTATAATATTGGGCAGCACAGCGGCACAGTATTGGGGGTAGTAGGATGAATTGTGAAGATGATGTGAGGATGATGGAAAAGTAGTAAACTGAGGTTTTTTTTTTTGTCAAACTGCAGAGACGAAAACTGGTGGTCTGGTCTGCAGGTCTGAAAGGAGAAGATGAGGACAGAGAACATCTACATCACAGGAGACGTCACTGGATGTAAGAGGTAGGTGGGGCTGTATTTCTGTAGCGATTGGACAGGGGCGTATCAATTGCTGGAAGTGCCCCTCCCGAGACCAGGCTCTGGATCCGCCACTGCGTCGGACTGGCCTGTGCCCAGTGGCGGGGCCAGTTGACATTAGGCAAGTCATCAAGATTAGACTAAGTGAGTGGGGCCCTAGAAATTCTACTACATGGGGCCCCGCTCACTTAGTCTAATCTTGCCTAACCGGAATGTAGGCATAATAAAAATTATCTTTCATGCCGCCTGAATGCACAAATTAGGCAAGATTAGACTAAGTGAGTGGGGCCCCATATAGTAAAAAAAAAAATATGGTGAGACGGTTACAAGTACTCCTCTGATACGATTTCATCGAGCAGTTTTGATGTGTGTGTGTGGGGGGGGAGCAATTTTACCTAGAAACTGCACTGACTTTTCCCTTACTTCCCACTATGTTTGTTTTTAGCTCTAGATGGATAAATCACACTTACAGAAAAATAGGGTGCTCCTGTGATGTTCAGAAGCTGTGTAGAAGCAGCTATTTTATCAGGCTCAGGATCTCGGCTAGCTCTGACACGCCCCCATGTCCTCTCCAGTAGACTGCAAATTAGGTGGAAGTGAGACCCCTAGTGGCCATGACTTTACAGCTTCTTTCAGGTGGATGCAGGTGGATTTTTTTGCATGAAGTGATTTAGAAATGCCCTAGTTACATTATTCTCTATTAAATAAAATAGTGTGAAAGTGCAGAGACTCTTTAAACAAAGAGATTATGCCGACTCCACTGTCAATATGACCATTTTTTTACTTGTTGTGGGCTCGGTGTAGAAGTGAAATTTATGCCCAGTTCTGACACATGCGTAGGTTATGACAATTACACCAAAACAGGTGCAAATATAGCATATTGATAAATGTGTGTTCTGACACCTTTCTGTTATAGAAGACCTGCATTACATTTTTTAGCAATGTGTGCTACAGCAGCACTTCTGTTGGATTTGCCCAGATAGCTTACTCTTTTCTTCCTTTATGTCTAATACAGGTATCTAGTACCTATCTATCTGTCTAAAACCAAAAGAGGCTTGACAAAGGCCTCATTGTGCTGGGCTGAAACGTTGCTTGGGGATTAAACGGGTCCACCACCCTTTCACCTATCTGGAGTGCTGCCCCATTATTTGCATTTGTGGATCTATCTATCTATCTATCTATCTATCTATCTATCTATCTATCTATTATTATCTATCTATCTATCTATCTATCTATCTATTATCTATCTATCTATCTATCTATCTATCTACTATGTATGTCTTTTATTATCTATCTATTTATCTAACGTTCTCTCTACTGTAATTGTAAACAGTAAAGGTATTGCACAGAATACTTAGCTAATTTCCCAAGGTAATATTCATGCACTATAGTGCTGACTCCTTTAATAAAGGCATTGGGCAGAATGGCTGTGAATTCTAATATTCATATTTCTGATTTCGGTGGGGATTCGCTGCAGTGCTCCTCCAGGTATCGATCTAGGAGGGACAGCAATCTAGCAGCAGCATGTCTGGAAGGATTTACGATGTCAGGCTATTGATCTGTGGAGCTCGTTAATTTGCTGGAATGCCTGCTCCAGGGTCCGTGTGTATTATGAAAATCAAATATCATGGCAGGGAGCAATAGAGAGAGGAAACATTTATAGGGAAAGACACATCCCAAAGAATCAATTTTATGGTTATTGAGGAACAGTTAAATCATGTAGTTTATATCTTTACCCGTGATTATATCAGTATCTATCTATCTATCTATCTATCTATCTATCTATCTATCTCATATCTATTTATTTCTCTATCTATCTGCCTACTTATTATCTATCTATCTATCTATCTATCTATCTATCTATCTCATATCTATCTCATCTATCTATCTATCTATCTATCTATCATAAATAGTATAAATTGCACATAGTAGGGGGGGGGTCTGTTAAAGGGGATGTGTCATCAGAAAATAGCCTATTGTTTAAATCACATTTTTGTGTTTAACATATTTTTGACAATTCTTTTTTCAATATCTATATTTTTTTTTAACAAAAAACATAAATTCCTGCACTTTTCGCCCTGGCCTCTAAGCCTAATAATAAGCGTCACTTCTTGGTCTGTACAGATAACTTTACTGCAGTTATCAACTTATCTGCCATTTTAATCCTGCCTGTAATGATATCACCTCTGTGTATAGATAACACATTGTCCACCATTCACAGTAGGTGATATCACAGCTTACCTACTCCCTCCTGACCTCTGCACAGGGCACAGAGCATGCCTAGATAACTCCCATAGAAGTCAACGAGGTCCCCTCCTGACCACTGTGTCTATGGGCCATGGGTCTGCCGTAAAGCAATTTTCTTAATGCTTTCTAAATCTTGTTAAGAATAGCTCAGGCAAGATAGCCGCCTCCATAATCATGTTCAAGAAATGGAATTAAAAAAATCTGTAATCAGAAAATAAAAACAGATTAGAAAAAAAGGAGATGTGTTATTATCTGGTTTCAAGTGCTAGATAAACTTTTTGGTGGCACATTTCCCTTAAAGATTTAGCATTTGGCCCCATGAACTACAAGTTATACCCCTGTAAAAGTGTCCTTTTTTATGAAGGATATGTCAGGCCTGTAAGTTATATACTTGACTCAAAGACAGTGAACGGAATCAGGCAGGCACAGTACTTCCTGCAGAATGACAGCCCTTACTGATGTCACTTTAGGAAAAAGCTTGAAACATGGGGTAACTGGCTGTTGGTTAAAGCCTCAAGTGGGGCAATTAGTGTATAGTTGCAACAGTCTCACAGGGAGAGCACAGGCTTAGTCACAGGCAATAGGTTAGGTAGGTACACTGCCTCTGTAAGTGGCAAGAAATTGATTCAGCTTGCCTGAGTGATGGCTCATTATTTCTAAATTGTGAAGAGAAATAGCGGCACTCACCATTCGTTGCGATTACTTCTATTTATTTAATGCAGATGGGGGAACAGTTTCACAAAGTAGTGCAATCATAAAACATTGGTGACGGCCGTTTCACGTGTCCCACGCTTCATCTGGCCATGACTGGTGTGGAAGAGCAATAATGCGTCACTCTTTATGCGCCAGCAAGCATCAATCTGGCGTTCAATGCTGGCGTACGCTCTGGCACCGGAGGCCGTAATCAGCGCCGATATATAAAAGAGTTGAATGACCAGTATATTACGACATTAATGAAACATAAGTTAAAACCAAATGACAATACTGGTCATTTACAAAAACACACTCATGTCCAATTTCTCATTCAAACCAAGTGGGCCAGTGGCATTGGATCGCAAGATCCATCTACCTTCTGTCCGTAGTAGTTCACGTCCCCTGTCGCCTCGTCTTGGGGGGTTTGCCGCAATTTCCAAACCGGCAAACCTCAGAGCTGAACTATTACCACCATGTGCAGACTGTACATGCTCAATCAAGCGGGGGACACCTTTTCCCGTATCGATTGAATGTATATGTTCGCGAATTCTCTCAAAAAGTCACTGTTTCGTTTTGCCAATGTAGAATCTACTGCACCTACATAAAATAAGGTAAACTACATATTTACTTCTACATGTGATCAGTGTATTTACCTTATGGTTAATGCCACCAAATGAAAAAAATAACCATTGGGGGTTAAGTCGGCAAACTACCGCACCGTTTATTGCCCTTAGGTTGCCAGTCGTCCAGCCATGTGCGATTTATTGACGTTTGAAAATGGCTATGGACTAACCTATCACGTAGGGTATGGCATCTCCTAAATGCAATAAGGGGACGGGTACCCTTAACATCCTTTAGATTGGTATCACTTGCTATGATATTTCAGTTATATTTGTTCACCGTTTTAATAATATCTACCATAGGACTGTATCTAAAGGAGAATACAAAAGGTCGAAAAAACTTACTTTTCAGTTTTTTGTTTACATACAATTTTAGGGTAAGTAGCGCGGCCAATTGAAGTTGCTTTGGCTATTGCTTCATTTAATATTTCAGGGGGGTAGCCCCTGGCTTCCAGACGCACTTTAAGTTCTGAGGCTTGTCGCTGGTAACTTGCCTCTGTTCTATTTATGCGGGTCAACCTTCTGAATTGGCCATAGGGTGCAGCACTTTTTACAGACTCAGGATGATAACTAGAATAATGAAGGAGGGAGTTCATTGCCGTGGGCTTTCTAAAGCCCTCAGTCACTAGTTCTCCATCCTTCACAGAGATAAGCACATCCAGAAATTCTAGGTGGTCTCCGCCAAATTCGTAAGTAAAACGGATGCCCATGTTATTCTCATTATTCAGGTATTCAACAAAGTGCTTGAATGTGTGCTCGGTATCTGCCCAGATGATGAAAACGTCGTCTATAAAGCGTAAATATGTCTGTATGTACTGTAAGTACGGGTTGGATACCGAGTACACATATTTATCTTCGAGCCTCGCCAGGTACAAATTGGCAAAAGTGCACGCGACCGGGGTACCCATCGCGGTACCAACGTTTTGTTTATACCACACATTCCCGAACAGAAAGGCATTGTTTTTTAAAACTAATTCCAAGCCATCTGTATTGAAAGCCTTAAAGACCTCACTTATGTCTGTATTTGCAAGGATTTCCATTATAGCTTGAATGGGGAATGCGTGTATAAAGGCTTTCCACATCCAGGGACACCAATTGGAACTCCCCCCGGTACTGGAGAAACTCCAGTGCCCGGAGGAGGTCAGAGATGTCCCTGAGATGTGAAGGTGCCTTCCTCACCATTTAGTCTCAGCAGCCATTCAATGTACCTGGACAGTGGCTCGGTCAATGACCCAATCCCGGAGACAATAGGTCTCCCTGGGGGATGGGTCAGTGACTTGTGCACCTTCGGAAGGAAATAGCAGGTAGGTTTTTTGGGATGTGTGGGAAAGAGTTTTTCAGCCTTCCTCCTTGATAACATGTCATTGGTTACATATGTGTGTAAGAAACCCTTGTATTTTAAAGGTGGGATCTCCTGATAACCTTTCATGGGTGGAGGTATCATTTATCTGTTTGTGGGCTTCTGCAACATAGTAACTCTTACTAAGTAAGACTATATTTCCCCCCTTGTCCGCCGTTTTCATAACAACATTTTCGTGTGATTGTAGCCATGTAAGGGCCTTTTCTTCCTCTGGGGTAATGTTTTTGTCCACTCGGGGGTAATTCAGAGATTTAACCCCTTTGAGTACCTTTTGTTGAAATATGTCGATATTACTGCCGACGGGCAAGGGCGGACAGAAGGTGGAGCTGATTCCACCTGTGAACTCTGGGTGTCTATCTATATCTCGTGGAATATCAAGGTCTGACTCTGTCATCCATTCCAGACAGGAAATTTCTGTCTGGTTAAAGTTAGCATGTGTGCTGCAGCCTAAGGGTCCAATTGTTACCGGGCGTTCACCCTCTTTTTTTTATGTTGTATGTTATGAAAGGAAGGATTATCGTAAATTCTCCTCAGATTTAACTTCCTAATGGCTTTAAATAGATCAATTTCAAAATCCACCGGGTTGAAACACTCTACCAGACCGTAATTTAGGACCCGATTGAGGACCCTTTCAGTCTGGGGATAGATTAGATTTATCACCAAATTCTCTGCATCATTTTCAAAGGTTTCTTCGACTATCTGTTTTCGTTTGTAACCTTGTTTTTTTGATATTTTCCCTTTTGTTATTTTTTCCACGGCCCCTTTTGATTCTCCTTCTAAAGGGACCCTATCAGGGGTACTACTTCTAGAGTCAAAAGAACCGCAGACGTTTAGGTCGTCAGATACACTGGAAACAGAGACCGAGGTCCAGAAATCACTTCTCCGTCTCGGGTTGCGCTGTATTTGTTGTTCCGATTGAAAAACCTTCCAGTTTCATAGTCGATTTTGTCCCTGAGGAACTTATCTCTTTTCTTTTCCTTTATTTCACTCTGGATTACTATCAATTTTTATCAAGGCGTTTGAAAAATCCATCGGATTGACTCTCTGGCAATTGGGTTTGTAGTACTTTTTTTGCTTTTTCTAATTCAGTATGCACAAACGTGTATTCTTTTTCATTTCTCCTTAAAATTGCTTCTAAGATTCGCATTGAGAAGTCAAGATGTATTTGTTGCCACTCAGAGACAAAGGTAGTGTCTTCTTGGTATTGTGCCATTTGTTTATAAATCTGAAGACCTCTGGGGACACGTTTGCTCTCTTTATAGGACTTGAGGGAACTGATGGTCCAGTATAGCCGGACCTCTTTCTCCGCTGGCTGCATCACC
This sequence comes from Bufotes viridis, assembly GCA_033119425.1. Classification (NCBI taxonomy): domain Eukaryota; kingdom Metazoa; phylum Chordata; class Amphibia; order Anura; family Bufonidae; genus Bufotes; species Bufotes viridis. Next base: position 28,706,662 of record CM065590.1, read on the forward strand.
CTCAATTCCAATGCCTTTGTGCTCAATATTCAAAAACATCTTTTTGATCGCACTGTAAAAAATAAGTTTCTCTGCCCTCTGTGACACCCATATGTGTCTCCATTTTCTGTGTAATATCCATTACTGAAGGATTGTCCCGTGTCCATTTTGGGGGATAATTCGTGCGCTCTACCAAGTGACATGGAGAGAATTCACAAACATATACATTCAATCTATACGGGAAAAGGTGTTCCCCGTTTGATTGAGCATGTACAGTCTGAACATGGTGGTGATAGTTCACCTCTGAGGTTTGCCGGTTTGGAAATTGCCCCGAACCCCCCAAGAGGGGGCAACAGGGGACGTGAACTACTATGGAGAGAAGGTAGAAGGATCTTGTGATCCAATGCCACCGGCCCTCTGGGTTTATATGAGAAATTGGACATGAGTGTGTTTTTGTAAATGACCAGTATTGTCATTTGATTTTAACTTATGTATGTCATAATGTTTTATTAATGTCGTAATTAGAGTTGAGCGAACACCTGGATGTTCGGGTTCGAGAAGTTCGGCCGAACTTCACGAAAATGTTCAGGTTCGAGATCCGAACTCGACCCAAACTTGACCCCGAACGCCATTGAAGTCAATGGGGACCCGAACTTTTGGGCACTAAAAAGGCTGTAAAATAGCCCTGGATAGGGCTAGAGGGCTGCAAAAGGCATCAAACTGTAGGTAAATCCCCTGAAAACAAATGTGGATAGGGAAATGACTTAAAATAAAATAAATAAAAATTAACTAATATCAATTGGCAATTTGGAGGAGGAGGTGGAATGGGAGGTTGGGGTGGCGTCAGGTGGGAATGCTATGGGAGTTGAAGTTCTCATCACAGCCTAAAAAGATTCATGCCTGCCTGCAGTGCCACAGGCCTCATTCACAGACTCAGGGCCATGGCAACCATACATGGGAGTTGAAGTTCACATCACAGCCAAGAAGGATTCATGTCTGCCAGCAGTGTCACAGGCCTCATTCACAGACTCAGACCAATGGCAACTATACATGGGAGTTGAAGTTGTCATCACAGCCAAGAAGGAATCATGTCTGCCTGCCGGACCACAGGCCTCATCCAAACATTCAGGCCTACGGGACGCACAAAGAGGAGAGTTAAAATCACACCAAGACAGTATTGATTCACCCAGCAATGCCACAGGCCTCATTCACAGATTCAGACCCATGTTATCCATAAAGAGGAGAGTTACAATCATGCGAAAACAGTATTGATTCCAACCAGTAGTGCCACAGGCCTCATTCACTAATTCAGGACCATGGCACCCGCAAAGAGGAGAGCGGTCCCGTAACACCAACACAGGCCTCAGGTCAACATGCAATGGAAAAGGCCATTATCATTTATGTAGGCCCCTGACACTCAGACAGAAGAGAGGTCATTTGACAGTAAAAAGAGGTTAATGTCTCCCACCAATGCAGCAAGCGATGAAATGAAATATAGGCCCCTGACAACCAGACAATGTAGAGGTCATTTGACAGCAGAAAGAGGATAATGTCTCCCACCAATGCAGCAAGCGATGAAACAAAATATAGGCCCCTGACAACCAGACAATGTAGAGGTCATTTGACAGCAGAAAGAGGATAATGTCTCCCACCAATGCAGCAAGCGATGAAACACAATATAGGCCCCTGACAACGAGACATTGTAGAGGTCATTTGACAGCAGAAAGAGGATAATGTCTCCCACCAATGCAGCAAGCGATGAAACGAAATATAGTCCCCTGACAACCGGACAATGGGGCGGTCATTTTACAGTAAAAAGAGGATAATGTCTCCCACCAATGCAGCAAGCGATGAAATGAAATATAGGCCCCTGACAACCAGACAATGTTGATATCATTTGACAGCATAAAGAGGATAATGTCTCACACCAATGCAGGAAGCAATGAAACGAAATATAGACCCCTGACAACCAGACAATGGGGCGGTCATTTAGCAGTAAAAAGAGGATAATGTCTCCCACCAAAGCAGCAAGCGGTGAAACAAAATATAGGCCCCTGAAAACCAAACAATGTAGAGGTCATTTGACAGCATAAAGAGGATAATGTCTCCCACCAATGCAGCAAGCGATGAAACAAAATATAGGCCCCTGACAAACAGACAATGGGGCAGTCATTTGACAGTAAAAAGAGGATAATGTTTCCCACCAATGCAGCAAGCGATGAAACAAAATATATGCCCCTGACAACCAAACAATGTAGAGGTCATTTGACAGCATAAAGAGGATAATGTCTCCCACTAATGCAGCAAGTGATGAAACGAAATATAAGCACCTGGCAACCAGACAATGTAGAGGTCATTTGACAGCATAAAGAGGAAAATGTCTCCCACCAATGCAGCAAGCGATGAAACGAAATATAGGCCCCTGACAACCAGACAATGTAGAGGTCATTTGACAGCATAAAGAGAATAATGTCTCCCACCAATGCAAAAAGCGATGAAACGAAATATAGGCCCCTGACAACGAGACATTGTAGAGGTCATTTGACAGCAGAAAGAGGATAATGTCTCCCACCAATGCAGCAAGCGATGAAACGAAATATAGTCCCCTGACAACCGGACAATGGGGCGGTCATTTAACAGTAAAAAGAGGATAATGTCTCCCACCAATGCAGCAAGAGATGAAACGAAATATAGGCCCCTGACAACCAAACAATGTAGAGGTCGTTTGACAGCATAAAGAGGATAATGTCTCCCACCAATGAAGAAAGCGATGAAACAAAATATAGGCCCCTGACAACCAGACAATGTAGAGGTCATTTGACAAATGCTAGACAAATGGACTATGTCACGGCTTTTGTCACCAAAATTCACAAATGCAATTTTTCACTGCTGTAAATTAAATGTAGGTTTTTATACCATGTATGTACAATTGATTTGTGAAGCAGGAATTTGGCTTTTTTCACACACAAAAAAGAATAATGCACTATTTCTCAGCTGTAATGTGAAATCGGTATTTAAGCGGTGAAGGCAAAACAGCATGGACTTCATCATCTTTTGATCATGGACCATTCAGGAGGTGCTGGATGGTTGGGCGTTGGTAGTGTCCCATCCCCTACCTACCAATGGGTTGGAGGGAGTGATGAAAAGACAAAGTAAAGAAGTTGGGTGTGGTAGTTGTTAATTGCTTTTTTGTACTGGAAGGGTAAGGATCTGAGTTATGGCCAGATCTTGGGACCTTTTGTGCGGATTGCCTGATCAGGGAGATGTGTTGAGGCCATCACCTGGGATATTTTCTTGGAGTTGAGCTCCATCTGGATCATCTGGCTGCTGTATGAAGGAACCTCGAAATGATTCAGTGTACTCTACACATTCTGCACAAGCGTGTTTTTAGGCTGTGGTATGTCTCTCCTTACAACACACTAATGTTCACTCTACACAGGGACTTACAGGTAGTGGTATCTCCTTCTTCACAACTCAATGCATGCACATTATACTGTCTCTCACTAGTTGTAGTATCTCTCCTCGTGGCACACACAAACTTAAAGGGGTTCTGCAGTTTGTTTAAGCTGATGATCTATCCTCTGGATAGATCATCAGCATCCTATCGGCGGGAGTCCGACACCGGGGACCCCTGCTGATCAGCTGTTTGAGAAGGCAGCAGCACTCCAGGAGCGCTGCGGCCTTCTCACTGTTTACCGCCGGCCCAGTGACGTCACGACTAGTATCAATTGGCCTGGGCAGGGCTAAGCTCCATTAAAGTAAACAGAGCTTAGTCGCGCCCAGGCCATTTGATACTAGTCGTGACGTCACTGGGCCAGCAGTAAACAGTGAGAAGGCCGCGGCGGACCGCCGCCGTTCAGATGCTGATGATCTATCCAGAGGATAGATCATCAGTTTAAACAAAGTGCAGAACCCCTTTAACACTATAGAAGGCTCCCTGATCTTTGTGGTCCCTAGCTGTTTTCTCCATAGGTAACTAGGTTTTTCATGGTGAGGAATCTAGGAATAACAAGATGGATACCCCTGCTTCAGGGCCTCCCTCTCCCCTACAATTCTCAGCTGCTATCTGTGCACTGAGGTTATACACTCTTATGATCAGTAACTCACACCTCGACTTGCTAGCTGACTAAACCACAATAGTATTGCTGGATCTATCTTCAGCAGCAGCTTCTCCACAAATCACTCTTTCTCTACCTGAAAATTACTGACAAGAGGTCTGCAGGAAATTGCTACTTATCAACTCGCAGGCAAGTGCAGCGACCGGGTCCACAGGGGCAATGTGTGAGTGGGGCTAATGTGGATGTGGACCGAGGAATAGTTTCTACTCACGGTTAGCAGCTGCCTGGGCCGGCATGCAGTAAAGGCACCGGATTCCTTCGGGACACACTCTGCTGTTCAGGGATCTCCTGACAGATGTTGGTTGAGGTGCCCTTGGTGGTTTGGTTTTAGGTGCAGGGAAAGCAGGGTCCCTGGTGTTTGTGACATAATCACACCTAGGGGCAAATGAAGTGTAAACTGAAGAGGAGTCAGTTCTTAAAAACAACTGGACCACTTACTGATAATCAAGTGCCTTGAGTTAGATTTTACCATTCATTTACATGGCAGAGGTAGTTATAATCCATATAATGCACATACAGATAGCTGTGGCTATAATACTAGTAACAGGCTCTTTGACAGGTATGGACTCGTATAACATTTAGGCTATATTAACTTCAGGTTGACTATCTTTTAGGTATGGAGTAAATAGATATCAATAAACTGCTTCACATGACCATTATACTCATATCTTGCCTTCCTCACAATTTACATAAGTGTCCACACTGTCCATAGAGGAAAGCGACTCTGCATACAGCTTGTACTTCACTGTAAACTGTAAACAAGCAGTGTAGGCTGACTCCTGTCTCACATAGGTTGCTAGTGGCTGAGGAAAACACTCTCATCTCCACTAGGCTCACTTTATACTCTCTCATAACACACTGGATCATGTTTGTCCTTGCATTAAGGCCTACCCTTGGTTGGCACACAACCCAGAGGTGTAGCTCAACTTCAGCTCTTGTGGGTACAGCAGGTACAGCCCTAGCCTTGGTCCTTCACTTCCTTTATCTAGCTGAGGAGTCTGACTTCTGTGGTTCTGATACCGGAGGCAGCTTCCCTTAGCCTGGGGCTAAACATGTGCTGCCGTTACTGCACTTCTCTTATTCTGCGCTCATCTTACTCATACTGTGCTAACTCTGCACTGCTCTGCCACACCCAAATGTATACAGGGCCCCACTACTGACATGGAGTGGGACACTGCACAAGTGGTCTCATATAGCTTGAGGACCTGCATAATATTATCATACGATCAAAAAGGTCCTGTCCCTCTAACAGCATGTTGTCAAAAAGCAATAACACAATTGATCACCAGTAGAGATGAGCGAACACCTGGATGTTCGGGTTCGAGAGGTTCGGCCGAACTTCCGGAAAATGTCCGGGTTCGTGATCCGAACTCAACCCGAACTTCATCCCGAACCCCATAGAAGTCAATGGGGACCCGAACTTTTGGGTACTAAAAAGGCTGTAAAAGACACCCAGAGGGATAATATACCGCAATAAATGCATTGCGATTACAACTTTGAGCTAACGATCACCATGGGAACGCCTCCTCCAGTAGAATGTACTGTCGGATCTGAGAATTAAGTTGAAATCGCAATGCGATTCTTATATATTTGCTTAATCGCATTCCGATTTCAACTTAGCAATGCTAAATAATTCCATCCATATCGTTAACTTACTGAGTCAGTAAGTTAACGAATATGGATGGAATTATTTAGCAACGCTAAGTTGAAACGGCAATGCGATTAAGCAGATATATAATAATCGCATTGCGATTTCAACTTAATTCTCACATCCAACAGTACATTCTACTGGAGGAGGCGTTCCCATGGTGATCGGTAGCTCAAAGTTGTAATCGCAATGCGATTAAGAATACATAAGAATCGCATTGCGATTCCAACTTTTAGTACTCAACTTTTAAAATCGTACACCACTTTAAGTTCCAAAGTTGCAATCGCGTTCGAATAGAACTTAAAGCTGTCTCTTAGTCAGTTTTAGTATTGGTGTGTTGTAATAGAAGTTACATTCGTACGCGAATATAACTTAGAGCAATACAGTCAACTTTACACTGTTAGTTTTATTATCGCGATAATACAACTATTCAAGAATCGTGTACGTGCGTCTGTACGTGTGTGCGTTTCCTCGGACACTATTCTATTTTGCCAGCCACAGCTGAAACCACTGATTTATGGTATTGCTATTTTGGCAATTGAATTTAACCCCAGAAAATAATCTATCCTTTGCCAGACAGCAGACAGTATTATACTTGTCTAGCCAAAGCTGGAACACCAGATTTAGGGGATTGGTATTTGGGCAATTGTATTTAACCCCTTAATAAAATATAGAAATTTCTTTCCTGAGTTTCTAGGGGTGACAATTAGTGATGAGCGGCAGGTGCCATATTCGATTTCGACGAAATTCGCGAATATTCGAATGAATATTCGTTTCGTATTCGTCGAAATCGAATATTCGTCATTTTTCTAGTTATCGCGATTAAAATGCTGATTTAAATAATCGCATATTGCGATTTGTACTTAAGGCTACTTTCCTATTGGTTTCATATCTAGAATTAGCGAGGATGACGAATATGACGAATGTATTCGTCATATTCCTCAAAACGAAGATAACGAAGTATTCTACATCTTCGTTTTAGCAACCTATTCGTCAACCTCGCTAATTCTAGCAATCAAATAGGAAGGTTGACTATAGAGACAGCTGTGTTAAATTCGCTATGCGATTTTTTTTTAATACAATAATTATATTACTTGATATGATAATATTATTATAAGTATTCTATTTATTAAAAAAAAAAAAAAAATCGCATAGCGAATTTAACACAGCTGTCTGGTAAGTCAACCTTCCTATTTGATTGCTAGAATTAGCGAGGTTGACGAATAGGTTGCTAAAGCGAAGATGTAGAATCACCGTTATCTTCGTTTTGAGAATATGACGAATACATTCGTCATATTGATCATCTCGCTATTCTACCAAGCCAACCATAACTTCTGTGCTCATGGAGCGTCCCCATCACCATGGGAACGTCTCCATATACTAAAATGTACTGTCGGATTTGAGGAATTACGTTGAAATCGCAATGCGATTAATTCAAGTTATATTAATCGCATTGCGATTTCAACTTAGAGCTGGGTTTATAATGGGTCAGCTTGCTAGAATTAACGAAGTTAGCGAATATGGAATATAGCAGCAGTGCTAAGTTGAAATCGCAATGCGATTAATTTAACTAAAGTATTCGCATTGCGATTTCAACTTAGCACTGCTAGTGCATAGCTATATATTCCATATTCGTTAATTCTAGCCTATGTAAGATAGCAGTGCTAAGTTGTAATCGCAATGCGATTAATATAACTTGAATTAATCGCATTGCGATTTCAACGTAATTCCTCAAATCCGACAGTACATTTTAGTATATAGAGATTTTCCCATGGAAGGGGCGCTCCATGAGCACGGAAGTCGGCAGAAGCGGCAACGGGCACTGACTGGAGCAGCCAGGAAGCCAGGAATCCTCATGACAGGTAAGAACTACTTTTGGGAAGTGGGAAAGAAAAAAATATAACTAAAAAAAAAAAAAAAAAAACGAATATTCGAAATAGCGAATTTATAGCGCTATATTCGAAATATTCGCGAATTAGCGAAGTGCCGATATTCGCTAAAAAAATTCGCTTTTCGAATATTCGCGCTCAACACTAGTGACAATTAGCACAGCCAAGCCCCTGATGTAGGATATAGCAAAAAAAAAAAATAGTATTGATTGATTGATGGACTTGGTGGCAGCTTCTTCTGGCGCACCACAAGTCACAAAATGGCCGCCGATCAACCCAGAAAATAAGTGACAGAAAAACGCTCTGTGCAGCCTAAAAACCAGCGAGCAAGTAACTAGCAGAAGTTCAATGATTCTCAGCTGTAAATTGATCCGTTCATTAGGTGCTGTTGCTGACTTTAACCTGCCTAATCTCGCCCTGATAGAAGCTGCGTCCTCTCCTACACTAATCAGAGCAGTGTGACGTGCGGCGCTACGTGACTCCAGCTTAAATAGAGGCTGGGTCACATGCTGCACTTGGCCAATCACAGCCATGCCATTAGTAGGCATGGCTGTGATGGGCTCTTAGGGCAAGAAGTAAAACGCTAGCTGATTGGCTGCTGTGCAGCCCTTCAGAAAGCGGGAAGTAATCGACGAACACCGAACCCGAACTTTTTTGAAAATGTCCGGGTTCGGGTCCGAGTCCCGGACACCCCAAAATTCGGTACGAACCCGAACTATTCTCGAACTGTTCGCTCAACACTAATCACCAGTAGTCAGCAGGACCTCAGTACTATTAACAACATGCAGTATATCATTCAGTGAAATATATTTATATCGCAATGCAGTCCTATATTGGCCCTGTGTTTGTCTCTGGTCCCAGTGTGGCTCACCTGTATTGGTCATTGCATGCAGCCCAAGGAAATATGACTCCCCTAAAGTGGTGACATGCCATCACAAGCCACCTGCAACATTTTCCATATAGCTTTGTTAAAAACCTGTGTACTCATGGTGCTTCATTCATATTAGTGCAATATCTTGTTAAAGTACCTTTGCTGGCTTCTCACAGTGGCTTAAAGGGCTTCTCCGGGAAATAAAAAAATTTAAATACTTAAAAAATTACTTTAAGATAAATAAAATGGCCACCGTCCTATTAGTACATACAAAACCTGTCGTAATCACACAATTTACTTCACACAATTTACTTCACAACACTGAGCTAAAGAGCTGCCTCATCCTCCTCTCCTACTTGTCAGGGATTATGATCTGGAAAACAGATGATAAGATCCGCAGATGAATCTCTGTAGGAATCGAGTTCATGAGGAGACATGAAGTACAGAGAGGAGCTGGGAATGTAGTAATGAGCAGCAGCACATGTATGCAGTCTCCATTACTTACCACAGTCTGTCCTGTCCATCCTCTTTGCACTTTATGTCTCCTCATGATCTTGATTCCTACAGAGATTTAGCTGAAGATCTTATCATCTGTATTCAGAATCGTAATCCCTGACAAGCAAAGCAGAGAGGAGGATGAGGCAGTCCTTTAGCTCAGTGTTGTGAAGTAACTTGCCCTGCTGTGAGATGAGGACAGTTTTTTTGTGTACTAATAAAACGGCAGCCATTTTATTTCCGCTGATGGTTTCTCTCTAGACAAAATGAGCCATTATAACTAATGAAAGTTATTTGGGAATAAATTTGTAATAAAGTTATATTTAAGTATTTTCATTTTCTTAATTCCCGGAGAACCCCTTTAAAGAGCTTCTGTAAGCATGATCAGCTCTATTAAACCAGTCATGCTGTCTGGTGGGATTGATCATGCTGAAAAAAACAATATCTTTGTTATAGCTGTAGGTATAGCAGTTGCAGAGATATGTAATATGTAAATTAGCTGGTTCGTGCCAGATCAGAGTGATGATGCAAAGCAGTGCTCCAAGGGCTCCGGCCAGCCCCTTGGTGCTTAAACCAGCTCTTTTGCATATTACTAAAAACGCAGGTATCTCAGCAATGGTTCTGCCTACAAACATAGCAAATATATCATTTTAACCAGCAAAATCAATCCAACAAGTCATGTTTAATTAGGTTCCCTATGCTGACAGATGCTCTTTCAAGGCATGGACATCACATGACATGCCACATGGCATTACATAACAGCAGGGCACTAGCAGACTTAAGTGCATGGAGATATATTTAACAGTGCAAAGCTGTTGTGTCCTCAGTAAACTCACATAATTGTTCAACAGTTTAATATTGATAGCATTGCCATCACATCAGGATCAAACTGTATCCTACACCAATAATGCTCTATGCAAACAATATGTTTCTTCTTGTAAGAGCGGTATAGGTATTCCCTACCCTTTACATACACTATTTCACGTACATTTTTAAAGCTTATGTTTTATAGTATAGTATACTGTTTATGCTTTTAATATAAAATATAACAATATTTTCTGGTAGAGATTTATTGAATCCGTACTGAGATGTGTGAGAGATTTGTTTACTTCTGGCTTCTCATTATGGGAGCAAGTGCTAATGAAGCCTCCTACTACGGGCTCTATTAGCGTGTACTCCCTCAGCTCCAGGCCCAGTTCCGCTCTGCTCTTTCTGCGAGGTAACAGCCTTCAGTTGTCTTCCGAGTCAGCGGAGAAAATCAATTAAGGCTTGTAGCGTGGAAACAACCAGTCACGGGAAATCTGGTTAAAACAATGGTGGTGTTTTGAAGCAAAATCTGTGTCGTGAAGAGTGCTGTCAGCAAACCTCCCACTCATATTATCGATCTTTAATTTGTAAAATGAATGGTTTGTTTTCCTTGGTGCCTATGCGAATATTCTGTCTCTAAAAATGACCCGTGTTGCATTGTTAGCTACCAAATAGTAAAATTGAAAAAGGGAAGTTTAGTTTAGGAAAAATCAAAATCAAAGTCAAAAACAAAATATTTAACAAATGTCCGGGTCACTATTTATGTTTAAAATAAATTCCTAAAATCCTGACGTTTTTGCACTGGCAAATGGGCCAAATAATATGTGGAAACGTCCTGTTCTGCAACATTCCAGCAGTCATTTAATTTTCATCACGTTTGATAATAATGACAGATATCAACACGGTATAAATAACACAGGATCTATCATTCACAATAGATGATGTCACAGCTTATCTACTCCCTTCCAACCTCTGGACAGGGCAAAAAGCATGCCTAGATAAATCTCAGAAGTCAATGGAGTCTCCTCCAGTCTATTGTGTCTATAGCCCAAGTGGTTGCTCTCAAAAGACAGAAAGTCTTGACATATTTGAGGCCTAGTGACCAGTGTGAAAACTGCATAATTTTAGTGACATGGAAAACAGAAATCACCAACAATTCAAAAAAATACATTATGTTTAACATAAAAATGTGAATTTCAACAATAGGTCCTTTTCTGATGACACATTCCCTTTAAGTGATTAGGTGTTTTGAGTTTGGTCACTCATATTTATTTCTTAAGATCCAAATGTACAAAAAAAACATGGACCACCCATCCACACACTATGCATTTGTAGAGAGCCCATGAGGAGCCACAGTGGAGGATGGGAGTGGTAGTGGCTCTGGCTGACAGTAAATCATGGTAGCTGCCTTCACACCTGTACTTCCTGGGTCCGTGCAGGATGCACCCTTAGGGCTCCTGCCTGATGGCAGTTGGTGTGCTCGTGATTGTAAGTGTTTGTATGGGTGCAAGGCAGGGAGTCTACAGTGTAATAGCCAGCAGATGGTATGAGTCAGAAAACTAGGCCAGATTTAACGTTTGTCTTTACTGTAGTGAAAAATGGATGTTGTAGTACATCCAACAGTAGCAAAAACACAGTTCTCACAATATATAGTGCAAATCTTCCCAGATGGTTTTGTATAGATTTGGGCAAGGATGGAAATTATTTTACTCATTCTTCTCTATCTTTCTCAAGTCTCTTCATGCAAATTCTATGGCTGGCAATTTCAATTATGCAATTGTGCCTTTAATTCACAACTGAGGCGTACAGGTTTCAGAGATATGACCGTCCAAGGTTGTCATAACAGTATTCCTCTCACTGCAGTAAAGTCTATATATCTTAGGTAACAGGATATCTTACTGACTTAAATGCTCACCATGCAGATTTCTGAAGCTTCTTTTTATTTTTCTCTCCTTCTGTAGATCATGCAGAAATTGATGAGGAATGTAGCACATGGAGTTGCTTCCTTTCCCTTCTAACTCTTGGCTAAAACTCTCTAGATCTATAGGGGCAGATCTATGATCCTAACCCAAGCTTCCTGTAGGGGCAGTGCCCGAGTTGATTAACTCTGTCACTTCAATCTGTAAACTTACTGGGTATACAGAGAATGAAACAACATTGAATAACAAGACAAGCATTAAATAGCAAACAATTTGCAAGTACCCCCTGCTTTGGGGTAATGCACATTGAGCTGTTGCTGCTAAGCAAAACCTATAAGCATAAACGTGAAGTTATTTTTACATTTCATGGTGATCTCTTTCAAGTGGGTTCTTAAACTTCTTGGTAGGACACCACATGACATAGGCCACTACCTAAGCACAGCAACCACTGGTTGGGCAACCCATCAGCCCACAGCTCCCTTGCTGTCTGGCCAAGCCACCGTGGTTCTGGGCTACACCAGCCCACAGGCACAGCACTACAGCCACCATGCAGAACCGCACCATGTGAACATATCACAAAAGCTTACCTTTCCATATAGTCTCAGACAACAGAGAACATATAGGTACTTCTCACAAAAAAAAAAAAAAACTCTGGCATGAGCAACAGGAGAACCTATCCCATTCTTACACATACACTGCCTATGAAAATGTCAATGTCAATGCTAATGTCAACAATTAGCTTGGAGATCGTTAGAGTTGTTGAGTTATTAGGGTCACATCTTCTAGTGATCTATGAAAGTATTCCGATTATGTTAAAAAGTTTAGCAGTGTGTAGATACTTGTCAGAAACACCACAAAAAGGAACAATAGGGAAAAATATCAACTATCGTCCACTTTGTGACCCACTATTTAAATGAACTGTCAAAAAATTGGATTAGAGAAATTATTGGCATTTAAGCTATTGTCTCTGGAGCAGGTGAAATAATCATTTTATTGACATTAATTGTGATATGAAGGATGTAGTGAGTGAAGAAGGAAATATTAGAAGCTACTATCCAGACATATTAGTGTCAATTAAACATCCATAATGGGTTATGAAATAAGTAATTGGTGGGTGAAAACTATGAGAGATGCATATAGTTTTATTAGTTTTTTTTTCTGCTTTTATTCATTTTCTTTTTATATGGTTTTTAATGTGAATTTTTTTATTTTTTTATTTGATAAATGTCCACGGTCATAATGGTCCAACAGATATACCATAACATCCTTTATTGGACCCAGGGTCTAACATAATATGGGTCACAGAGAACCAGCAGAAGACAGCCTTCGGAGGTGACTATAATTTGCCACTGGGAATTTTTTTTCTTAAGGGCTGATTCACAAATAGCCTATTAAGCCCTAATGACAATGTACTTTGTGTGTATAACAACTAAATTTACTTTTCAGTTAAAAGTGGACATGCACATGCATTTAATTGTGAATGTATCTACTGTAGTCCTGCATAGATGGAGGGTGATCCCACAGATTCATCTCCTCTGGTGGGCCCTATAGTAAAATTGTATATATAATTTTAAATAGATTTTCTCCAAAAAGTCGGTAAGAATAAAGAAGTACAGATATCTTTAAAGCTACAGTAAGCTACAGTGTTTACAGACTGCTAGTGAGCCAGCGTGTGACCAGCAACTACAGCTATCCAGACCCTGCTGCAGGTGAGGGTCTACAGCTCAGACATCTACCACCTATATCACATCCAGGCAAGGCCAACTCATCAAAGCCTGCATTACAAAGTGGACATCTACAGCCACAAGTGCCAATACATAAATGTTAGCTACATATATGTAAATGAGTCTCTCTCTAGGAGCAGACAGGGGTGCTATTAAATGTCCCTCCCATTCTACAAACACACCGCACACTGGTATTGACAATTTACAATGGTATTACTATGCATGGAATAACATTTTCTATATTAATGCAGTTATTGCAGTACAATGAGTTCACGAAAATAGTATGGTATATTTACAAAATACAATGCGTTAACTAAAACTGGTATATTAATGCAATTACAGTACAACTGGTTCACTAAAACTGATGTAATACAGAGCATAGCATGAAACTGCCATATATATGCACTGAAATGCACTGAAATGCCTAATTGCAAATGTTAGTTAATTGAAACAATTTTTTTGGTAACTAACAGAGGTGCAATTAAATGTGCAGTACTACAAACACACTGGTAAAATGTGTTGAACTGCTTAAGCTATATACGGTAGGGAAATTGCAACAGTTTTTTCTAAAATAAAAATAGACAATCATGATTATATGTCCACTTCTTTGAACATACTGGTATTGATTTACTTAAATGTGCTGATTTCCTTAATTGTAATTGTTAGCAAAGTTTTTTAGGGGGAAAAAAAGGCAGACTATACACCGTTTGCAACAAAATATATACCTCTAGTCCTAGAAAAAAGCCTATGAAACACTTTTTCTTATTCAAGGTTTTTATTGAGGTTTTCAAAAATCTAGATATGACATACAAAAAACAGCATATAACAATGTCTCACAATGGTATGAACAGCAAAGATCAGCCTCCAAGAGCAAGAGGCAGTAAGGTACAATGAAACACTTTTTAAACTGTAGAAACTTGAGGTTTAAAAAAAAAAAGGATTTTGGTGATTATTAAAATTTGCAATTCACACATGAACTTTCTACTAGCATCATGGATTTATCTCTGTTGGCCAGAGGATACATAAGGCCTAAGATCATCAGGAGGGTGAGATAATCGGGCCTGGCCAATGTTTTTTGTATTGGGCCCTGTGCAGCCACCCTCATGCCTCATGTGGTTAAAGGGACTCCTTCATAAATTTTTACTTATTACTAGTGATGATCAAGCACCAAAGTATTCGGATGTTTTGGTGTTCCACCCCAACACATTGCTATATTCGAGCACCCGAGTATAATGGAAGTCAATGGTAGATAACCAGGCACCCCCTGCTCTGAAGAGGGGAGGGTGCCTGGTCCATTGGAAAAGGTCAGAAAGTGACAGAAACACCACTAAAATGGATTGGACGAAGTCTGGGGACAAAGTCTGGATGCATCTTGGACTCCCAGGTCGCTGTTGGGAACCATGTTGTCCGAGTAGTACGCCACTTTAACAGACTGACAAAAATACAACCAACCCCCCCCCCCCCAAAGAAAAAAAATATAAGAAATCGATTTCACAGGAAAAATTGGTGGCAGCGCTTGCTAGTTTTTAATTACAGTCAATATCCTGTAAATCTACACACCAACCGGAATACGAAAGTAACGAGTGGGCAAACCACCTCCTCTGAAAAGTGGCAGCGAGCAGCCACAAAGAGGAGATATCCTGCTACTACAGTTTCATAGCAGGCTTAGGGAAAAGGAATATAGGAATGAGGTAGATGGGTTAGTCGACTTGATAATTTTAAAGTTAAGTTCCTTAAAAATATATAGAACTTTTTGAAATGATATAAATTAAATAATGTAATAAAAGTTATGTTTTAAAGATTAGTTGGAGCTGGGTAGGAAGGTGATTGTTGTCCTAACGGACGATTGGACTTGAATTATGTTAAGTAAACGCCGTGCCCAACACCAAGAGGGTTAAAAAATGTAAAATAATTGTCAAGACAGTATATGTCACAGAAACCCACAGAATATGGACACTATATTAGTCCCTGACTATTGGAATTTGTAATACAGACAATATTTGCAGATGTAGTACAGTATTGGTTACAGAACACCACAGATTATGGACACTATATTCGGCCCAGATTATTGGAATTTGCAATACAGACACTGTTTTCGGATGCAGGTTAGTATATGTCACAGAAACCCACAGAATATGGACACTATATTAGGCCCAGTTTATTAGAATTTGCAATACAGACACTGTTTTCGGATGTAGTACAGTATAGGTTACATAACACCACAGATTATAGACACTATATTAGGCCCAGATTATTGGAATTTGTAATACAGACACTGTTTGCAGATGTAGTTCAGTATTTTTTACACAAAGCCACAGACTATGGATACTAGATGTGGTCCAAATTATTATAGACACAGTTTACGGATGATGTACAGTATATGTCCCTAATAGGTATAAAATAAAAATATTTTACTGCTGTTAAACACACACAGTTGTCCTTAAAAGGACTTTGTGGTCTTTGAAGAGCTTTTGGTAGTAAAAACAGCAAATTTCTCTCTCTGCATCAGTCCCTTCTGAAGCACTGTCTCTGAGACTGCAGGAGGTAAATAGATTGCTGCTCTAAAACACACACACACAGTAGTCCTTAAAGGACTTTCGGGTCTTGGAAAAGCTTTCTCAGAATAAAAACTGTGAACTTCGCTCCCTACTCTGTCTTTCACTTCCTACGCTCTGCTCTCCCTGTCTATGTCTGAGCCAAACATGTGTCATCGGGTGCTATATAACACCCGATGACATGTTCTTGCTAGCCAATCACTGTAATGCCAGCAGCCAACATGGCTACTGGCATTACAGTGAGGGCAGTACTTACCTGCACCTTTATTGGCTGCTTAAAACCCGCAAAACTTGCGGGGCGGAGACTCGAGCACTGCGCTCGAGCACATGCGGTACTCGGTCGAGTACCGCCATGTGCCGAGCATAGCGATGCTCGTGCCGAACAGATATTCGGCTGAGCATGATCGCTCATCACTACTTGTTACCCAGTTCCAACCCTTTCTGAAGTCATTGCTCCATCTTGCCTGAGAAGTGGCGGCTAAACATTCAAGCATAAGGAAAAGACGTACAAGAGCTCTTTGTATCTCTTGCGCTTTCAGGACTCTGGCTCTTGGAGTAATGTACCTGTCACCAGGACTCAAACAGACTAGAGAGTTCAAGTCTCCAAAAATTACAATAAAATGTAATAAAATGTCCCAAACCACACAGTTCTTTTCTAGCGCAGCAGGTCTTTTAGTGTGGTAGGTCCAGCTTCACTTTCATAAAATTTCTAACAAGAAGACCGCACAGCTTTTGACTCCTTCCCAGGGATTAAAAGTCGAGTGGGATCCAGAAATAGCGTCTTTAAATGCACCCGATCACTGAATCTCCGGTTACTTTCATGTATCACCTCCTAGATCTTAGATGAGAGGGCTTAACATAGTGAAGTACTGCCACAATTAGCCATATAAAAAGTATTTTATTATACTCACAAAGGTACAGAATTTCCACGCATATAAAATCATCAACACTGAGTGCTCGCCCGACCCGAGTTTCGCCTGTACTTGCTTCATCAGGGGCTGTCCTTCTTTCTAAGATGAGAACTAAAATACAGAATTCAGGAGGCAAATATATACATTATATAGGGGAACATACTGTATATCCTGTAATAGCCAAGGGGTAATTTATGCCATGATATGCCCTTGTCAAAAAAATCTATATTGGCAGAACAAAAAGATACCTGAAAAAAAGAATAAGTAAACATATCTATAACATAGAGAGAAAATTTGAGGGACACCCGCTGTCACACCATTATATGGATAAACATGGAGGAAAGTTTACCGAATCAACATTTTGTGGATTAGAATTAGTGAAGAAAAATCAGAGAGGGGGTGACTATAAATAAAGACGTGTCCAAAGCAGAAACGAGACTAATATTCAATATGGATACCTTAGCCCCAGTAGGATTGAATATGGAAATAGAGATTTTTGCATTTGATTAGGGATAGCATCTACATCAGGTTAAAATCTATATAGGAAATGCAGGCGGGGATAAATAGGAGCTATCTTGCAGTAACCAGGTCTATCTTCCTGACGAAGGGTAACGTGATTGCCCGAAAGGAGTTGAAGAGGTCTAGTGGTAGCTGTGACTATCCATAGTCAGAGCAGTGACGTCACTCCAGCTCCCAGTGAGCACGAAACCACGAATTTGGAGCCGCGCTACCGGCCGGGGAGCGACTCCCAGAAACAAGACACACGGACTGAAATTTGCAAGTAACGCCCGCTGAAAACCCAAAGCACTGCAAGGAACCCCGGGATCACGTGCACACATGAAACAGGTACTGCAGGTGGTCAAGTATTCGGGGAAACAGCTTATATTGACATCAGTAGAGTGTGTAGTTGTAGCCACTGGTGATCTAATACATAATACAGAGCGCGGTATCCACATATTTGTAGTGTAAATTTCTTCGAATAGACTATGGGGGTACAATTTGCCTTTATGGAGAGATCCTAGTAGACATAAAAGAGTCTTATAGGCCAGGCAATGACCCTCTGGGAAAAAAAAAAATTACAGCTCTTCCCAAAAAAGCAAAGGATACTGAGCTTATAACGCCACCAGATGGAAGGTAGCTATCTTATAAGGTTATCACTGACTTTTAGGAAAGTTACCATACATCTGGTGCCAAAAGAGGCTCAGTAATGTTTTTTTTTTTTGGAAAGAGAGCTAATTTGCATTCTAATAGGCTATTCATGGCTTTCATAAACATACTCTGGGTTATCAAGATTTTTAACCAGTGCTCAACAAAACTGGGCTTCAAGCTTATTATTCTTGGAATCAATTAAGGGGCCTATCAAACTGTTCCCCACAATTGTTATGGTCAGGATAAATAACTAAGAGTTGAGTTTCCATTTAGGCTTTCATTTTGTATTCTCAGACAAAGGGGTAAGCGGTAGTTACTAAAAGAAATATTGGACAATATGGCATGGCATAAGCATATGTAATTCTAATGTAGACATTTTTTCTGTTGTCTCTTACAGAAGAAATGGTTCTAACAGCAAACTATGTTATATGCTGTTGCAGAATAAGTGAGTTGATTGCTGAACTAAAACTTTTATGGATCAATTAGAACAAAGTGCAATGCATCACTAGAAGAGGAACAAATGCATAAAAGAAAATTGTAATAAAACAGGATGGGGTAGCAGAGACCATGCAGCTAGTATCATACTGGTGTATAGCTCTACTGTATGATGTGAGTAAAGGCACACAGATCTTATTTAACTACTGACAATAAGAACTACTGGGGTTTTATGACAGGGTTCTTTCTCAGTGTTCTAAAGGCCATTATACTGGACAATGGTGTCTGTAATCTTCTATGGAGTCAGAAGAGAAGTTTAACCTATGGATTCTCGACATTCTTTTACCAGAGCCTCACCAGTTAGAACTTAGGTATGTCTGGGTCTTTCCATTGGGTCGGGACCATGCCAAAATTAAAAATTCATCTCAGTTAATGTTTGATTACATAGTATAAGATTTAGATAAGCACTAGAAATGAGCGAAAAATTTGATTCTGAATTTCCTCACGCTTCGTGGTAACAAATCAAATATTTTCCTAAAATGGCTGTTGCAAGTGTTATGACATAGAGCAAGGAACTCTGGGAATGAGGGATCATCCACAATACCATGCATGCAGCCAATCTACAGCCAGCCAGCCCTGTGATGTCACAGCCCTAAAAATAGCCTCAGCCATCTTGGATTCAGCCATTTTCCAGTGTACTTAGTGCAGGGAGAAACGTCAGCAGGCGCTAGAGACAGTGATAGGAAAGAGTTAATTGTGCTAAAAAAACGATTTACAAGTGCAGGGAAAGATTATTCAAGGTGTAGGGAAAGGATAGGGAGGAATCATTCCAAAGCATTTATGTAGAACAGGGTTCAGTAGGAGAGGTTACAGCCTGGGTAATAGGAACAATCCTATTACACCTTGCTGCACTGACTGGGGATCCAAATTGCCATTATACAGCTCTGTAATTCCAGCAAACCGTTTTTATTAGGGTGTAAGTGCTGTTTGATACAAGCATTAACAAGGTTTATTACAAGGAAATATTTATATGTCTTATTTGCCCTTGTGCAGTGCAATTATATGTTCTAAAGCATTTTTTGGCTTGTATTAGTGGGAAAGAAGGGCTTGTTAGCCGTTGTGTGATGAAGTGAGAAAATGACAGCCCTTTTTGGTGTATATTAGTGGCAAAATATATATATATATATTTGCCATTCAGCGGTGCAGATATATGTTCTAAAGCCCTTTTTGGCATGTATTAGTGGCAAAAAAATATATATTATTTGCCTTTCAGCGGTACAGTTATATGTTCTAAAGCCCTTTTTGGCGTGTATTAGTGGCAAAAAAATATATATTATTTGCCTTTCAGGGGTGCAGTTATATGTTCTAAAGCCTTTTGTGGAGTGTATTAGTGGCACAAAAAATATATATTATTTGCCTTTCAGCGGTGCAGTTATATGTTCTAAAGCCTTTTGTGGAGTGTATAAGTGGAAAAAAGTAAGGGACTATTTGCCATTCAACTGTGCAGTTATATGTTCCAAAGCCCTTTTTGGCGTGTATTAGTGGCAAAATATATATATATTATTTGCCATTCAGCTGTGCAGTTATATGTTCTAAAGCCCTTTTTGGTGTGTATTAGTGGCACAAAAAAAAGTGTTTGCCATTGTGTGGTGATGTGAGAAAATTACAACCTTATTGACGTATATTAGTGGCAAAAAAATATATATTTGCTATTCTGCGGTGCAGTTATATGTTCTAAAGCCTTTGTCAGTTTCTAAAGCCTTTTGCATCCAATACTGAACAGCATCTGAACACAATGTGTATATTACAACTTCCATTGGGCCTAGTATAGTGTATAAAATGTGTGGGTTTTTGTATCCAATACTGAACAGCATCTGAAAACACTGTCTATATTACAACTTTCATTAATTTGGGCCTAGTATAGTGTATAAAATGTGTGGGTTTTTGTATCCAATACTGAACAGCATCTGAAAACACTGTCTATGTTACAACTTTCATTAATCTGGGCCTAGTGTAGTGTCCAAAATGTGTGGGTTTTTGTATCCAATACTGAACTGAATCTAAAAACACTGTGTATATGACAACTTCCATTAATCTGGGCCTAGTGTAGTGTCCAAAATGTGTGGGTTTTTGTATCCAATACTGAACAGTATCTGAAAACACTGTGTATATTACAACTTCCATTAATCTGGGCCTGGTATAGTGTTCAAAATCTGTGGGATTTTGCATCCAATACTGAACAGCATCTAAAAACACTGTGTATATTACAACTTCCATTAATATAGACCTAGTGTAGTGTCCAAAATCTGTGGGTTTTTGTATCCAATACTGAACGGCATCTAAAAACACTGTCTATATTACAACTTCCATTAATCTGGGCCTAGTGTAGTGTACAAAATGTGTAGGTATTTGTATCCAATACTGAACTGAATCTAAAAACACTGTGTATATTACAACTTCCATTAATCTAGGCCTAGTGTAGTATCCAAAATGTGTGGGTTTTTGTATCCAATACTGAACAGTATCTGAAAACAACTGTGTATATTACAACTTCCATTAATCTGGGCCTAGTATAGTGTCCACAATCTGTGGTGATCTTTAACCAATGCTTTCCTGTGCCACATCTACAGACAAAACCATTAATATGAAGAAGACGATGTTTGACAAAAGGACCGGGAAATGAACGTGATGTTGATGGTGAAAGCAGAGGCCGTGGCACAATGAAACCGTGCCTGCTGCCAGTGCACCAGAAAAAACTAAAAATTTCCACCTTACCCAGCTTCATGTCCAACTTAGCTGGGCGGCGCAGGACAACACTGTCAAAGTCGGACCAGTGCGAACAGGAGGTCAGTTGGATTGCTGAAGATAATGCTTTCAGTCGGTTAAGCACCAGCCTCTCTTCCACTAAGTCCAGTCTCTGTAGCCAAGAGTCTGGTCAACAGAATCCCCACTCTGATCCTCCTCCTTCCCAAGATGTCGAGTGTGGCCAAACAAGTGATCCCACACTCGTATATTCACATGACCTCTTTTCATTGCCAGTACATGGTTTGGCTATCTCGCCAAGCATGCTTGAAAAGGTACCTAAGATATAGTGCCCTGATTCCCAACCTCTTGAGCCTTCACAATAACAAGAAGATGACGGTGGTGAACAGCAATCATTCGTTCTCGAGGTGGATGATGATGAGACACAGTTGTCAATCACTGAGGTTGTGGTTAGGTCAAGTCAGGAGAATGAGCAGAGTGAGGAAGTGGAAGAGGAGGTGGTGGACGATGAGGTCACTGACCTAACATGGGAAGGTGAAAAGCCATGGACAGCAGTACAGAGGGGGAGGGATCTGCAGCATCGCAACAGTCTGGAAGAGGCAGTGGGGTTGCAAAAGGGACAAGTCAGCCCAAACCAAACAGGCCCGCAACCATTACACCGAGCACCCCCAAGCTTAAATCTACCTGGCCAAGAGGTAGGTGTTCCACAGTATGGCGCTTTTTTGAGGAAAGTGCAGACAACAAAAGAGTGGTAGTTTGCAACCTGCGCTGTTCCAAAATGAGTCGGGGTGTGAACACTAGCAACCTCACCACCAGCATGATCCGCCACATGGCATCCAAGCACCCTAATAAGTGGGCCGAACGCCTGGGTCCACAATCTGGGTCTGCGGGTCACATCACTGCCTCCTATTACCCTGTGTTACGCACTGCTGGCCAATCCCCTGTCGAAGGTGCAAGCCCGGATGCCCCTTGCACTGCACCTGGACCTTCGCATGAACCGTCAGCAACAACATCCACTTCCCTGTCCCAGCGCAGCGTCCAAATGTTGATAACATAGGCATTTTAATGCAAGCGCAAATACCCAACCCACCCACAGGCCATAGCACTAAATGTGCATCTTTCGAAATTACTGGCCCTTGAAATGTTTCCATTTAGGCTTGTGGACATTGAGGCCTTCTACAGCCTAATGTTGGGCGTATTTTTGTCAGTCTGTGAAAGTGGCGTACAACTCGGACAACGTGGTTCGCAGCAGCGACCTGGGAGTCCAAGAAGCATCCAGACATCATCCCCATGCTGTTCCCCATCCTTTTTGGTGGTGTTTCTGTCACTTTCAGACCTTTTCCAATGGACCAGGAACCCTCCCCTCTTCAAGGCAGGGGGTGCCTGGTTGTCTCCCATTGACTTCCATTATACTCAGGTGCTCAGCCGAGCACACGAACACACAAATACTTTGGTGATCGCTCATCACTATTCTAGAGCAGATGTACTGAAAAAGTCCTGAAGGTTTGGATCTATATCCCAGAGAGCTACAGCATCAGGATACCTAGTGGTAAAATCCACAACCGTTAATAAGTACAGTATCTCTTTCCTAAGTGACTGGGTCGGGACAATCGACCTATTAAATCCACGCCCATAGGGTGAAAATGGGACTTTGAATGAGAAGCTGGTGATTTTTCACAGCTACCATAAGGTTTAAAAAAGAGCATGTTTTTGAGGGATAAAAACCAGACTTGTTTACCACCAAAACTAAACAGACTGACCCTTTGAATGTTGTTTTGTCTGAAAACACTGTTTTTGTCTGGAAAAACTGTGTCATTGCCATTAAGTATCATTGAATCTCTAATATCTCTAATAATCTCTAATATTAGTCTATGATGGAAGTTGTAACTTTGTAACTGTTTGTGCTCAGTTTCTCCACTCCACCCCTCCTACTAGAAAGTTCTAATTCAGCCAGAAACTGTATTTAAGGAGAGCAATCAGAGCCCCTAATGTTTCTCAGTTAGGGATCAGTGCTTGGAGGGGGAGACTCTACCAATCTGCATAAGTGACAAAAGAAGTAGCTGAGATGGGGACGCTGAGCCACAGACCATGGATCACCAGCCCTGTGATCAAGGAGTCACCCGGACTAATGAGCTGCAGACTGTGGCCTCCAGCCTTTGAACAGGGCACCAGCCTTCTGAGAGAGAAGGGGACAGGCCTTTCTTCCCATCGATCCCTTCTTCTGCCAGGGAGGAGACTGGAGAATCCAGCCCTATGCCTCGCCTGTATTGTTTTATACCTGAATTCCTCCAGTAAAGAAGCACATAGGTTTACTGCAGACCCTGACTCTCTGGACTTATTTCCCATTGGCATGCAGCATGCCTTACCATCCCTTCTGGAGAGCTGCAACACGTAGTGACACGTCAACGGTGTCTAGGGGGCCCAGTGTAGCATTGGGGTCACCCCAAACCCAGCTAGTGCAACTCCTGGGTCTGGATGAGCATCGCATGTGTATGCATGGACTGTATCTCCCACGGATCCCCTCCAGACCACTAACAAAGTTTATTATGCACCCTAAAATACCAGAACAGGAATATACTTGATAAACCACAACAATAAAACTCAACATAACTTTGTGCTGGAAAAGGTTTGCATTGCTTAGAGCTGTTGATTCAGTAATCTTTTATTCACAGCCAGCTCTTCACAAAGCCCAAAAAATGATTTTTAGCCCAAAATGAGTAAGTGGACATCGATAAGAATTTCCTCGTGCTTCTTTGTAGCGAATCGATTTAACAATAAAACAATAAAAATCACACTTACCTGCTCAATTTGCTTGCGATGGGCTAGCTGCCAGGAACTTTCTTTAAGATCTCAGCCAAAATTCTGTGCGCTTTGACGTATGAGATCATCACGCCAGTCAGATGTCTGGGGCCACACGCAATTTCTTGCCAAATTTTCAATCAAGAAGTTTGTGGCCGGCCCATCACAAGCAAATGGAGCAAGTATGACTTTTTTCTTTTTTTATACCGTGTAATGTACATCAGATGCCGCAATCATGTATGCGGCATCTGAGGGGTACAATGACGGGGGGCGGCGCAATCATGGCTCCCTGTCATTTTACCTACTACTACAGGACAAAATTGTTCATCACAAAGAAAAAACTTTTGCAAAATTCGGCAAAGCAGCCGAATCGAATTTTCCAATACTTCGCTCCTCTCTAATACCTAGCCTTTAAGGGCATGACCACATGGTCAGGATTCTTGACCATGCCAAAATCAGGGTGGATCAAAACAGTAAAGAATGTATAAAGGACAAATAGGACATCAACTCTTTTTTAAATTCACTCACTGGTTTTGGCTTCCAAAATTGCATCAAGAAACCTGACTGTGTGGTCGTTGTTCTGGTACCTTCTATTGCTCTAAAAATAAAATATGTCTGAAATATATCCTAGTGCGGTGTTTCAACACAGAGCAATTAGTACACTGCTGAGATATCATAGCAAGCCATATCATCTGCAAGCAGGAACAGAATGAACAGGTCAAGCTGGTGACAACAGTCTGTTGTGTAATTACCGCAGATTCAATACTTGCTATTTCTTACTTATTGCAGGAGACGGAGTTGGAAACAAACCTTTCCCTCAGGCGCTGTCTCACCTCTTAGGGCTTAGAGTCTGTAGACATCAACAGTCTGGCCTCAGTCTGCAGGGAATAGACTGAATTACTTTTACCAGCCACACTTACTAAAAAATATATGCCGATGAAAAATATATGTCTAAATCCTACTGTTGGGGCTGTTATCGGAGATGGCACATAGCTATCTGAAGTTCCCACCAGAAATGATTAAGGACACGGGGGTAGCTGAAAAACACTGTTTTTAGGACTAGAAGCTTTGCACATTGTTAAACTTAGCCAGCACAATAAGCTTATGTGTTAACGCTCCATGAATTAATTTAATGCCTCCTATATCTGTATGTATTATGGCTGTGGCTACCTTTTTATGCTGCAAGGCACAGATATAACAAAAATGTCATTGGTTTCTGATATCGCAGATTTTTGGGATCTAAGCAAAATTTACTAAAGGGGTTATCCTGGATTTTGATAATGACAGCCTATCCTCAGGATAGGTAATACATATCAGATCAGCAGGGGTTCATCTCCCAGCACCTCAGCTGTTTGAAGAAGCCGCAGTGCTCATTGGAGCGGCAGCCTTCCAAGAACAGCTCCACCCATTTGATAGCCATTGTGCTTGGTATTGCAAACTCATGCCCCTTCATTTGAATGGGACTGAACTACGCTTAGGCCATGTGATCAATGTATGGTGACATCGCTAGCCTAGAAAAAGACCTAATCACTCATGTAACTCCATGGCCTGATCAAACAGCTGATCTGCTGGGGTGCAGGGACTTGGATCCCCACTGGTCTGAATTCGATGACCGATCCTGAGGATAGGCCATCAATATAAAAGTTCCAGATGACGTAGTGAAGATTTTTTATGTGCTAATAACTGCACAGTGGCCCAGAAGTAATATTTGGGGGCAGCATTGCAGAGAGACCCTGAGAAGCTGGTGTAAAGGATAAGAGTGGCAGTGGCCCTGATGAAATGTTGTGTCATGGTCATGGGATGTCACTCCCTGGGGACTGTTGCAGTGAAAAGATGGTGATAAAGGATCAAGGAGGAGAAGTAGAAGAACAACAAACGTTTTTGTTTACTGAGTGCAAAGGATGAGTTACAGTATATCCAGCTGTCATCTGCACAAGGTGCAATGTCTCTATCCTCTATCTAGAGTGTAATAGCACTCTAGAGTAATCCTTCTCTCTCCTGATTTCCCTTTACTAACAAATAAACTGGCACTTGTGGTTATAGGCGTCCACTTGTGAAATGAATGCTTTTGTGTGTGCCTGTCCTGAACTTTGATGATGGGTGTCTTAACTTTTTATCCCCTCACCTGCAGCGGAGTCTGTATATTTGTACTGCTGGTCACTCTGCTGTAGCTTGTACAACTTTTGTTGCCTGGCGCCCTGCAGCCTCCCCGGAGTGGCGGTCCTTAGGGTCGAGCTGGATCATTAGGCCCAAAGGCTTGTGGAGTGGAAAAAAACGGATATGCTCCCTCACTCCAGGCTTCCAAAAACTTAAAATTATATATACACACACAGATAACTTATAGGCTAGAAGAGGGAGCCTACCTTAAACTCCCTATTCATTCCTTTAGGTTCCAAGGTATCTAATTCATAGATCCACTTTAGTTCCTTCTTCTTTAGTAATTTTTCCCTATTACCTCCTCTTCTTAGTGTAGGTACACTATCTATGATCCAAAACCTCAACTGAGAGATGTCCCATAGCGATGTTGATTGATCCTATTTCTGCAGGGCTGTGTGGACTCTCCAACACATAGGAGCCCACACGGACACTGCAGGACATAGATTACAAAATCTGACACACAAGTGTAGAATTCACGTATCTCATATTGCTTTCCCATCCTAGGGTGACTGAATGTATCCCCCTTGATTAGATTGCCGCAACTGCAGCAACCCAGGCAAGGGTAACACCCTTTTCTTCCTACATTCTGAACTCTCTTAACTGTGTCAACTCTAGTCAAATCATTACCCAAGTTCCTAGGTCTCCTGTAGGACATAAGGGGTGGTGATTGAAACTCCTTCATATGAGGAAATGTTTGTGTGAAAATATGCCAGTTGCGTCTTAAAATGCCAGAAATATTACCACTCACCCTAGAATAGGTGGACACAAATGGTAATCTCTTCTCATCTTTCTTCTCTAACTTATTAACCACCTTAAGCAAATTCTGTCTATTCTTTTGTTTAACCCTCTCGATGCCTATTAATAAAATCCTTCGGATAGCCCCTCCTCCTAAACTTCTGGCCCATCTGTTGTAATCTGTCATCCAGTAGTTCCTTATCAGAGACAATTTTCTTAGTCCTTAATAACTGACTGAAAGGGAGGCACACTACCATCCGCCTCGGGAGTGCGCTATTGAAGAGAAGCAGATTGTTACGGTCCGTTGTTTTCACTAAGAGATCTGTTTCCAATCTACCCCTCCTCACGTACTACCCCCTCTGGTTTCCAAAAACTGTAATTCTATTCCCGAATATACCTTTTTAAATTTCAACTGCATATGTATTTGATTGATGTCATTGTGGAAGGTATCCAATTCCTTCTCTGACCCTTTCCAAATCAGCAGTAAAATAATGAAGTCTCCCTTCGGCGCAAAAGAACCCGGTCGGTACCGCAGGAATGTGGTGGATCAAGGTTTATTTAAGTCATAAATACAACGCGTTTCGGGGGTAATATACCCCTTCATCAGGTAAAATGACTGTACCAAGTCTTCAATAGAGTTGTGCCTATCCAATAGCGCAACTCTCTAAGGTGAGCCTCTCCTTGACAGCACTGTCTCTCAATTCCATCGCTGGTTTTACCCTATGGTGCGCCCTTGCCTCTTCTTTTCCTCTAGATAAGAGGTACCTGCCTAGTTCATCTCCTTTCCAAATCAGGAAGATGTCATCTATACATCTCATCCACCCCCTTACAAATCTGAAGAGGGTGCATGGGTATATACACCGTTCCTCCAAGCCTGTCATGTAAATATTTGCATAATTCGGGGCCACATTGGACCCAATAGCAGTACCCCAATATTGCACAAAAAAACTATCCTCAAACAGAGATTGTACCAACATGCAATTATTTTCTAACAGGGATAACACAAATTCTCTGATTTCTTCCCCATAATCTGATATAAGCTTAATAAAGACCGATTTGGTCAAACGTCGCTGTTTCTGGGTGCTAATAAAGAATTGAAGAACTACTGATATTGGAGTGCCATGGTTTCCATTTCTGTAACCATGCTGAGACGGATCTTAAAGGCCGACATCTATTGACTGGAGGCACCGCCACGAAATGGATTATATGGGATTACCCAGTGAGTAGTGCTGTCCTGACTTGGCATATTTGTATTACTCCAGGCTTGCCAACCTAACTGTGGAACTCTCTAGGACTCACAAACCCCCCCCCCCCCCCACACTGGCAGGAAGCAGGACCAGCCCTCTTCCACCAAGAGTAAGTTCTATTCCTAATGCCTTTCCCCCACTCTCTCAAATTGCACACAAGGGACTGGGGTAAAAATTTTCATAGCTTTTAGGCTAGTTAGAGAAACATAAGGAGAAGGGCAACACTATAGCCATAATAGTTATAGCACTTGGTATGGGGCCCAGAGGTTGTGCGGGCCCAATCAGGTGCAGAAGCATTGTACCGTACCTTTTTGTAGGGAATAACAATATTGTGATTTTTTTTGCTATATTATGGATTTTTTGATATATGGTGTTGTTATACATACTGTGGCAGTGGAGCTGCCAGAGGGCCATATGAGAACCATTAAAATTGTGTATCTCACCCAGAGGAAGCTGCAACAGCCAGGCTGATAATGAAGGCCAATTAGCAGCCAGCTGAGGAGCTCAGGCACATGTGGGCTGGGTTCCTCAATCAGGGCTCCCAGTCTGGCGAAGGATCAGGCTGCGCCATGGCCTGTGGGAGCAAGGACTCTCTAACCCTCTGTGGGGTAACCAGTGAGTTGTATTTTCGAGAGCTCGGTGGTAGACCCAGAACCCGATAGAGAGGGGAAACTACTGTGTAGTTAAGGGCCCGATGGCCGAGTATTTATGTTTATAAGTTATGTTTGGTCTGCTGTAAAAGTGACAATAAAGCTGGTTGTGGCCAGTTTGCACCCACATCTGCAGTGCTGGAGTGGCTTCTTGAGGTGTGCTAACCGTCTATGCAGAAGAAGACGGCGATCCTGGAGAGCTAAGTGACCCTGAGTTGCCACTATACCGTTAATTATTGCTACTTATGCTGCTGTTTAATTTTCTTACACTCAGTGATGGGGGCCCCATCTTACACTGCCATAAGGCTCTATAAATTATAGTTACACCCCCACATGAGGGTGCTCTTTTCTGAGCTACTCAAGAGTATGGGTCCATTTGCCATGCTAAATAGTGATGTCCCGATCTATTCGCCGGCGAACATATGCAATTTCCTATACATCATCATTGAGCAAACTTTGACCCTGTACCTCACAGAGAGCAGACACATTCCAGCCAATCAGCACCCTCCCTCCCACACCCTCCCACCTCCTATAAAAATGGCAGCCATTTTAGATTCAGTCTGAAGCTGCAGTGTGTTAGTGAAAGCATGGAGAGTGAAGCTGCTGCTGTGCTGCTGATAAATTCATAGGGAAACCGTTAGCTAGGCCAGTGTTCTTTGTCCACAGACTCATCTGCTGTAAGGACAGCGTCACTGCACCCCAAAAAGCCCTTTTTAGGGCTGCTACATTAGTCTGCTTTTATTTATTTTTTCTCCATATATATATTGCAGTTGCCTGGCCTGCCCGTGTGTGAGAGGCTGCAGGCCCACAGACTGTAGTGTGCCCACAGCCAGTGCCCACCACTCATACCGTGTGGCACAGGACTTTGCATTAAAAAAAAGGCATTTAATTTTTACACTTTAATCTAATTTCAGTTGCCTGCCTGCTGCCAGTATGTGTTAGGCCCACTTTCACTGACTATAGTGTGCCCACTGCCAGTGCCCACCACTCATACCGTATGGCACAGGACTTTGCATAAAAAAAGGCATTTAATTTTTACACTTTAATCTAATTTCAGTTGCCTGCCTGCTGCCAGTGTGTGTCAGGCCCACTTCCACAGACTGTAGTGTGCCCACTGCCAGTGCCCACCACTCATACCGTGTGGCACAGGACTTTGCATAAAAAAAAGGCATTTCATTTTTACACTTTAATCTAATTTCAGTTGCCTGCCTGCTGCCAGTGTGTGTCAGGCCCACTTCCACTGACTGTAGTGTGCCCACTGCCAGTGCCCACCACTCATACCGGGTGGCACAGTAGCTTGCCGATAAATAAGGCATTTCATTTTTACCCTTTAATCTTAGGTTAGTTGCCTGCCAGTGTGTGTAAGGCCCACTTCCACTGACTGTAGTGTTCCCACTGCCAGTGCCCACCACTCATACCGTGTGGCACAGTAGCTTGCCGATAAATAAGGCATTTCATTTTTACCCTTTAATCTTAGGTTAGTTGCCTGCCAGTGTGTGTCAGGCCCACTTCCACTGACTGTAGTGTTCCCACTGCCAGTGCCCACCACTCATACCAGGTGGCACAGTACCTGGCACGCATAGTAGCACTAATCAAAAAAAATGACAGGCAGAGGCAGGCCACCCCGCAGGGGCCGTCGTGGTGCTGTGATTTCCTTTGGCCCTAGAATAATGGCCAGTGTTCAGAGGCCACATACCCTGAACTCGAAAAATTCTGAGGACATAGTTGACTGGCTTACACATTACACCCAATCTTCTACAGCTTCCGCTCGGAACCTTGACGCACCATCCTCCTCCAGCTCAGCTTCGGGCACCTCTCAAGTTAACACTCGCCCGCCCGCCACCACCACAAACACTAGCACCACAGCCGCTTCATTTGATCTGTCAGAAGATTTATTTACACATCAGTTGTAAGAAATGAGTGATGCGCAGCCAATATTGCCAGAGGATGTAGATAACAGGGATATGTCTCAGTCAGGCAGCATTACACACATGGACGTACGGTGTGATGATGATGATGTTGTACCCGCTGCTGCTTCCTTTGCTCAGTTGTCAGATACAAGTGAAGCGGTTGATGATGACGATGTGTCCTTGGATGTCACGTGGGTGCCCGTTCGAAGAGAAGAAGAACAGGGGGAAAGTTCAGATGGGGAGACAGAGAGGAGGAGGAGAAGAGTTTGAAGCAGGGGGAGGTCGTCGCAAGGAGCTAGTGGCACAGTCAGACAGCATGTATCGGCACCTGGGGTCAGCCAGACAGCACGCCAATCAACGCATGCTGTTGCCACCACCATAATGCCGTAATTGCAAAGCTCAGCAGTGTGGCATTTTTTTGGTGTGTCTGCCTCTGATAACAGCGATGCCATTTGCAACCTGTGCCAAAAGAAACTGACGAAGACTTTGTGGGAAGTCCAACACCCACCTCGGTACAACTGCTTTGCGAAGGCACATGATCTCACATCACAAACGCCTATGGGATCAACACATGAGTACACGCAGAACACAAACTCAAAGCCACCATGCTCCTCCTGGTCCAGCATCTTCAGCCACGTCAACCATTGCTGTCCTCCCTGCCCCCTCTCAACCACCCGCCACTCTGCCTCTCACCTTCAGTAGTTCCTGCTCATCCTCCCACAGTCAGGTGTCTGTCAAGGAAATGTTTGAGCGTAAGAAGCCAATGTCACAGAGTCACCCCCTTGCCCGGCGTCTGACATCTGGCTTGTCAGAACTCTTAGCCCGCCAGCTTTTACCATACCAGCTGGTGGAGTCTGAGGCCTTCAAACAATTTGTAGCTATTGGGACACCGCAGTGGAAGGTACCCGGCCGAATTTTTTTTTCACAAAAGGCAATCCCCAACCTGTACTCTATTGTGCAAAAGGAAGTCATGGCATGTCTGGCACACAGTGTTGGGGCAAGGGTCCATCTGACCACTGATACCTGGTCTGCAAAGCACAGTTAGGGCAGGTATATCACGTACACTGCGCATTGGGTAAACCTGATGATGGCTGCCAAGCATAGAATGCGTGGTTCTGTAGTGGAGTTGGTGACACCGCCATGACTTGCAGGCAGGCCTGCTGCCACCTCCTCTACTCCTCCTACTCCATCCTCTTCGCTAACCTCCTCGGCTGAGTTCTCTTCTGCTGCTGCGTCTTGCTCCACATCATTAACTCCACCCCCCCCCCAGCTCCCCAGGGGCTATACCACATCCCGGAATACGACTGTGTCATGCCGTCTTGGGGTTGTCTTGCCTGAAAGCAGAGAGTCACACCGGACCAGCACTTCTATCCGCCCTGAACGCACATGTGGATCAGTGGCTGACCCAGCACCAGCTGGAGATCGGCAAAGTGGTGTGTGACAACGGAAGCAATCTGTTGGTGGCATTGAATTTGGGCAAGTTGACACATGTGCCATGGATGGCACATGTGTTAAATCTGATTGTACAACGCTTTGTGTGTAAGTACCCAGGCTTACAGTCCTTATGCAGGCCAGGAAGGTGTGTGGCCATTTCAGGCATTCCTACACGGCTATGGCGCACTTTTTCTACATTCAGCAGCGAAACAAAATGCCAGTGAGGCGCTTGATTTGTGACAGCCCGACATGTTGGAATTCAACACTCCTAATGTTCGACTGCCTGCTCCAACAAGAAAAAGCCGTCAATGAGTATTTGTATGACCGGGGTGCTAGGACAGCCTCTGCGGAGCTGGGTATTTTTTTGCCACGTTTTTGCCTGAAGGCTCATGCGTCCTTTTGAGGAGGTGACAAACCTACTCAGTCGCACCGAAGGTACCATCAGCGTCCTCATCCCATTTGTTTTCTTCCTGGAGTGTGCGCTGCGAAGAATGCTGGATCAGGCCGTAGATGAGCGGGAAGAGGAAGAGTTGTAGTCACCATCACCACCAGAAACAGCCTTCTCATTATCGCTTGCTGGACCTGCGGCAACGCTGGAAGAGGAGTCTGAGGAAGAGGAGTCAGAGGAGGAATGTGGCTTTGAGGAGAAGGAAGACCAACCACAGCAGGCATCCTAGGGTGCTAGTTGTTGTCACCTATCTGGGACCCGTGGTGTTGTACTTGGCTGGGGGGAAGAACAGACCTTCAATGACATCAATGAGGATGAGGAACGGGAGATAAGTAGCTCGGCATCCAACCTTGTGAAAATGCGGTCTTTCATGCTGTCATTCCTGTTGAGGGACCCTCGTATAAAAAGGATGAAGGATAACGACCTGTACTGGGTGGCCACGCTACTAGACCCCCGGTATAAGCAGAAAGTGGCTGAAATGTTACCGAATTACTGGAAGTCGGAAAGGATGCAGCAGTTCCAAAACAAGTTAAAAAATATACTTTACACAGCGTATAAGGGTGATGTCAGAGCACAAAGGGAATCTAACAGGGGAAGAGGGGAAAGTAATCCTCCTGCTACAACGACCACGCCGGCAAGGACAGGACGCTTTACAGACGTGTTGTTGATGGAGGACATGCAGAACTTTTTAAGTCCTATGCATCGCCACAGCCCTTTCGGGGTCCACCCTCAGAGAACGACTCGACCGACAGGCAGCAGACTACCTCGCCTTAACTGCAGATATCGACACTCTGAGGAGCGATGAACCCCTTGACTACTGGGTGTGCAGGCTTGACCTGTGGCCTGAGCTATCCAAATTTGCGATAGAACTTCTGGCCTGCCCCGCTTCAAGTGTCCTGTCAGAAAGTACCTTCAGCGCAGCAGGAGGTATTGTCACTGACAAGAGAAGTCGCCTAGGTCAAAAAAGTCTAGATTACCTCACCTTTATTAAGATGAATGAGGCGTGGATACCGAAGGGACTGACAGTGGGGGATACGTTTGACTGAAAAAGGCCTGATGAGATGCCTTGGGCTAAAAATGGTCCCCACGCTGCTGTATTTAATCTCTGCATGCCGGATGACTTGCGTGACTTCTCCGCCACCAACTAGGGTTCAAGCCGCAATGTTTTGGAAAACATCAATTTTTCCGGCCGCTGCTACAGCGGCTGCAACAATACCTAATTTTTCAGGCATGTGTACATGCCTAATTTTTCTGGCCTCTGGTGCTGCACTGTGGCTGCTTGTGTATCACAATGAAGCGATCACCTCTATGAGTGTGTTGGCAATGTTGGCACACCCCAGATAATAAGGTCGTTGCTTCATTGTGAACAGACCAAAAGTGATCGGCTGGATAATTTTTCATAGAAAAAAACGTTAATTTTCTTTGTGATCACCTAAGGTGATCATTAAAGCCAACTAGGCCAACAATGGGCCCACACTGCAGAATCATTGTTTTTAATTTTTTTTTTTTAATCTTCAAATCCCCCTGATTTGAACATTTGAAGAATTTAAAAAAAACTGTTTTGTCACTTCACCTCCTCCTGAGAAAAAATGTGATAAAAAGTGATCTAAAAATCACACACGCTTTAAAATGGTATAACTGAAAAGCAACTAGTTTCGAAAAAATAAGCTATCATATGGCTGTGTGAATGAAAAAATAAAAAAGTTAAGTAAAGTAAAGGCTCTGGGGAGGAAAAAATGAAACTGCAAAAACTGGGCCTTTAGGAGTTAAAATATTATTTATTGGCACAACCTCTTTAAGACCTCAAAGTTATTAACAGTTGCATGGCCATATATTACACGACAATGCCCCTCTAACAAATGGTATACAATTTCACAATAAAAACACTTAAAATTTTGTATTTGTGTTGCTGCATTCGAAGCCACATCCTATTTTTATTTTCCCTTGGATGTTGCTGTATGAGGGTTTGCTTTATGTGAGAAGGCTTGTAGAGTAAGCTTTTCCTGAAGATGCTATTTTTTTATTTCAGGAAACATCTCTTAAGCTTATGAAATGTAAATCAACACGTCTTCTATTCCGCTTCCAATCCTCACAATAACATTCCCTTCATCTAACATTTTTCATCCAAGACTGCATTTTTACCCCTTTTTGTTACCTATTTGGAAGTTCCACACAATAGACAACACCTGCTGAATATATTTTTGCTTTTGATGGTATCACGCTGCGGTGCTGCTTGTGACTTTTGTCATCCCGTTACCATGGCAAATTGACAGAAACCGTTCTTGGGGTCCATCGGGACTGTTTGTTGCTTCCAGCATCCCTATCCTTTAGAAGCTAAATGACTTACATGCAGAAAATTTATGACAGTTCGGGAGGTCCCTGTTGGCTAATTTTCAGACCTCAATTCGTTGTCACTGACTTTTTCCGGTAATCCATTATGTTGCTGGAGAGATTGTGATGGAGTCAGCCTTAGAGATTAACGTAAAACTCAGACACACACAGCCAAGGGAATATGAGCACTAGAGGAAGGGATGAGTATTTATGGGAGGAAGGAGAGAGTAGAACGGTTAGAAAGAAGACAAACGTCTTCCGGGAAACAAAGTTTACTTTAAATAACAAGGGTAAAGGTTTACTATTTTTCGGGAAAAATATATTTTTTCACCTTTTTAAATACAGGTGATGACCCCTAAAGTTTTGAAATCTAATAATTATTTGCATTCAAATCCCCCAGGACTATTGCATCTGAGAGTCCTCCTCAAATTGCGTTTATTAAGTTAGATGAGATCCACCAAAAATCTAAATGTATGGGCAAACCCTGATGATCGCTCAATATATCTTGTTAGAAATGTTGGATCTTTCCTCATTTGATCCTTAAAAGGGTTTTCCAAGGTTTTTATACTAATAATGGCCTATCCCAGGATAGTAGGTCATCAGTATCTGATTAGTGGGGTCCGACACCCGGGACCCGCAGATCAGCTCTTTGAGAGGGCACAGGCACTCCTGTGATTGTCCCGGCCTTCCCCAATCCTTACCAAGCACAGTACTGTACATTGTAAAGCGGCTGTGCTTGGTATCACGGCTCAGCCCTATTCACTTCTGTGGGGCTGAGCTGCGACTAGGCCACGTGACCGATGAACATGTCATCAATGGCCTAGGAAAAGCTGAGAGAAAATCGCTGCGCTACTAAAAGCGCCAGTGCCTTCTTGATCAGAGGGAGTGTCTGGTGTCGTGCCCACTGATCAGATACTGATGACCTAACCTGAGGATAGCTCATCAGTATGAAAATCTCTTTTTCCTATATTGTGCAAGCACGACCACCCCTGATGGATTGCAGGCTGGTCATAACCATGGAAACGAGCAGTGTATAATGTGATGGAAAAAATGAATGCAGCCAGCAAAGGAGGCAATATGTACAATCATAATAATAATAATAATAATAATGGTAATATTATTTTTATAGCGCTTTTCTCCCTGGGGACTCAAAGCACTGTGACCCTGCGTTCTGCTGTCTCAAAGGCTCGGGAAAAGAAGTGGGTTTTTAGCCTTATCCTAAAGCTGTCCACAGAAGGGGCCTCGCACTGATTGTGGGAGTGAGTTCCACAGAGTAGGGGTTGCATAGGAAAATGCCCGTGCTCCAAATGATTTTAAGTGGATCCTGGGAATAACCAAATTAATGTTAATGGTGGAGCGGAGGGGCCGTGTAGGGGCATATGGTTCTAATAGATCCGCTATGTACTTGGGTCCACTGTGGTTTAGTACCTTGAATGTCATCAGGCAGATCTTAAAATGAATTCTCCGGTAACCAGTAAAGAGTTTGTAGTACTGGGGAGATGTCTGAGCCACGTGGGGCATTGGCTAAGAGTCTGGCAGCTGCATTCTCTACTAGTTGTAAGGGACACCCGGTGACTAGGGCATTGCAGTAGTCTAGGCGGGAGGATACAAATGCATGAATTAGCATAGGCAGGTCTTCCTCTGGAACAAGGTATTTAATAAAGTTGAGCGAACCCAAACTGTACAGTTCTTTCATTAAAGTTCGGGTTCAAGTCTGTTGTTCGGCGATTCTTCCCGCTTTTTGAAAGGCTGCAGAGCAGCCAATCAGCAAGCGTTTTACATCTTTGCCCTAAGAAGCCATCACAGCCATGCCTACTAATGGCATGCCTGTTATTGGCTGAGTGCAGCATGTGACCAAGCCTCTTTATAAGCTGGAGTCACGTAGTGCCGCACATCACTCTGCTGCTGTTAGTATAGGGAAAGGTTTCTGCCGGTGCTCCAAGGGAGAGATTAGAAAATAAATATGTTGAACCTGGTGGTGTGAAATCAAGCTACAGCAATTATTGAGGGAGGGTGCTACTGCAATCCTACATTTTTGTACCCAGCCCTGAGCCCAGTGATACAGCAATTTTTTTTAATCCATGTGTTACTGAGGTGGGGGTCGGCAGCCATTTTAGCCTGGAACTGCATGTGACCTGCATGTGTGCCAGCCTGCCAGGGACATCACTCTAATCCTTTTTGGTAGCTCAGTGAAGGAAAAAAAATCATTTTTTCTGGCAGGTCAAGTCCCCTACATTACCTTTTGTATAATTTAAGGGTGACATAGTCCCTTTCTGTAGTCTGGAGCAAAAATCTGTATTGTGGTGCTATAGAGCACTTGTGCATACAACTCACCAAAACGTATTTTCAATTTCAGCTGTGAACTCAGTGTATTCCTGGTCCACGAAGCAGTTTTAAATACACCACCCAAATACCTGTTTTACATTTCTGAAGTGAAATAGTGCATCAGTGTATTCTTT
The DNA here is from genome assembly GCA_033119425.1 of Bufotes viridis. NCBI lineage: Eukaryota > Metazoa > Chordata > Amphibia > Anura > Bufonidae > Bufotes > Bufotes viridis. The sequence continues at coordinate 28,744,095 of CM065590.1, forward strand.
TTGGGGTAAAAAGCAGTATTCCTGGTCCACAAAGCAGTTTAAAATACACTGCCCAAATACCTAGTTTACATTTCTGCAGTGAAATAGTGCATCAGTGTATTTTTGGGAAAAAGCGGTATTCCTGGTCCACAAAGCAGTTGTGCATACAGCATACAAATACCTGTTTAAAATCTTAGCACTAAAATAGTGCATTACTGTGTTTTAGGGAAAAAAGCTGTGTTCTTGGTCCACAAAGCAGTTGTGTATACAGCGTACAAATACCTATTTTAAGTCTCGGCACTGAAATAGTGCATTAGTGTGTTTTAGGTAAAAATTGCTGTGTTCTTGGTTTACAAATCAGTGGTGCATACAGCGTACAAATACCTATGTTTAATTTCCAGCCATTAAATAGTGCATTTGTGAATTTTGGGCAGAAAATCATGTTCTTGGTACACAAAGCAGTTGTGCATACAGCGTACAAATACATATTTTACATTTCTGCAGTGAAATAGTGCATTAGTTTATTTTTTAGGAAAAAAAGCCGTATTCCTGGTCCAAAAACAGTTGTGCATACAGCGTACAAATACCTAATTGACATTTCAGCACTAAAATAGTGCATTACTATGTTTTAGAGAGAAAAAGCCGTGTTCTTGGTCCACAAAGCCGTTGTGCATACAGCGTACAAATACATATTTTACATTTCTGCAGTGAAATAGTGCATTCGTTTATTTTTTGTAAAAAAAAGAGGTATTCCTGGTCCACAAAGCAGTTGTAAATACACCGCCCAAATACATATTTTAAATTTCAGCACTGAAATAGTGCATTTTTCTGTTTTGTTGAAAAAAAGCTGTATTCTTGCTTCGCAGAGCAGTTGTGTATACAGCGTACAAATACCTATTTTAAATCTCAGCACTGAAATAGTGCATTATTGTGTTTTAGGTAAAAAATGCTGTGTTCTTGGTCCACAAAGCAGTTGTGCATACAGCGTACAAATACTTATTTTACATTTCTGCAGTGAAATAGTGTATCACTGTATTTTTGGGATTAAAAGAGGTATTCCTGGTCCACAAAGCAGTTTTAAATACACCGCCCAAATACGTATTTTAAATTTCAGCACTGAAATAGTGCATTTTTCAGTTTTGTTGAAAAAAAGCTGTATTCTTAAATATTATCTAACAAATGCCCAGACGGGCAGTAAACCTATCTTGACCCAGGTTATTATAAAACGTCACTTTTATTTGACATGCACTAGAAGTTAAACTGTGAGATGAATGCAACTTTAATAAACCAAAAAAATATTCATTAAAAGTACAGTCGACACTCCACCTATGAGTAGGGGTGTTATTCAGAAAGAGAGAGGGTAGGGAGATGTGCGCAATCTCCCACCCTATCACTGCTAGATATAGCGTACTATGATGTCACTGTTTGCAGAGCAAGTTGCTAATAAGGTATATCCGGCACCTTTGCCGTATTTTGTGGTGAAGACTTGTGTACCTTCACACCACTGTCAGATTAACACAGCCACCATTAGCATGTGTCTAAACTGACATTGAGCCTGAGGGCGGTTAGCCCTGCAAACAGAGGTAGCTGCAGTTAAGTACTGCGGCTCACATCAGTACACTAAAGTGCCAAGCATTTGAAAAAAGTACAACCAACTGTTATTAGTTGATTGCTAGTGGAGTGAGAGGCCGCATTTAAAAACTAACACTGCCCCCGGCAAGTTTCACCAGACTTCTGGCTTCTTCAGGGGTAAATAGGCAGCAATCCCTGAAGAAGCCAGAAGTCTGGTGAAACATGTCGGTGCCGGATATACCTTATTAGCAACTTGCTCTGCAAACAGTGACATCAGAGTACGTTATATCTAGCAGTGATAGGGTGGGAGATTGTGCACATCTCCCTACCCTCTCTCTTTCTGAATAACACCCCTACTCAGAGGTGAAGTGTCGACTGTACTTTTAATGAATTTTTTTTGGTTTATCAAAGTTGCATTCATCTCACACATTAACTTTTAGTGCATGTCAAATAAAAGTGACGTTTTATAATAACCTGGGTCAAGATAGGTTTACTGCCCGTCTGGGCATTTGTTAGATAATATTTCTGTTAAATAACCTTACCCAGGCTAGGTCCCATAGATGATTAAAGCTGTATTCTTGCTTCACAGAGCAGTTGTGCATACAGCGTAACAAATACCTATTTTAAATTTCAGCACTGAAATAGTGCATTAGTGTTTTTTTGGGGAAAAAAGTCATATTCTTGGTCCACAGAGCAGTTTTCAATAAACCACACAAATGCCTACGTTTAAATTTCAGCAGTGAAATACTGCATTGGTGTATTTTGTTGGAAAAAAAAGCCGTATTGTTGTTACACAGAGCAGTTTGGCATACAACGCACAAAAACGTATTGTAAAATTTAGCAGTGACATAGTGCATTTCTGTAGTTTGTTGCAATAATCACTGGTATTGTGATACATAGCAGATCTGAGGCCTACCCTGTATTTCAGTCATTTTAAGTAACCTTTTGAACTCAGCATTTACATAGTTGGTTGCAAACACACTGATTTTGTGGTAGATAGTACATTAGTGGTGTACACTGCAATTCTGACAGTCAAATAAAACCGTTAACTTCTGTTTTTACATTGTTGGTTTAAAAAATCTAATTTTTGATGATAGTGAAGTAATTGTATTGAATTGCTCCATTACACTGTTGTGTGACCTAAAGAAATTTATTCTGTTTATGACACGGGCACTGCCTTACTGTTAGTGAACTTAATTGTTGACTATTGGCAGTTAAATGCAGCAGTCTCTTATGCTTCTTTATGACTCTGCTGGCAAGGTTTCCCAGGGCCATAACTATAGCCCTGCCCCAGAAGTGGAAGAGATTGAGTGCACGGATGCCCAACCACTTGGGTGTGCAGACCGACAAAGTGGGCTGGGGTGAAGACTGGGTGGAAGATGATGTGGGGGAACAATGAGAACAATGAGAACAATGAGGTCCTACACCCCAAAATATATCACTGAAATCCATGTTTTAAATTGTTGGGTGCAATATTACCTTTTTTGACGGGTACAAAGCCCTGCTATGCATAGGTGACCAAAAATGTGAATAATCCTATTTTAAATTGTTGGGTGAAATATTACAATTTTTGCCAGGTACAAACCCATGCACCACCTAACTGTCAGGGAACTTACAATTGGCGGTTACATTCTTGCATGACATAAAGCCTTTTTGGGCTGTGAAGTCAAAGGTAGTTGCCAACAACATGTTTTTTGGAAAACATAAAATAAAGTGTAAGTGCACGGTAGTATAACAATGGTTTTGTGAGGCCGGTATACATGTCTATTCTGCATAAGGTACAAACAAGTCTGATGGGATCCATGCCTGGTTCTTTTTAATAAACGAAAGCTTGCCGACATTGGCTGCGGACAGGCGGCTGCGCTTGTCTGTGATAATGCCACCAGCCATGCTAAACACACGTTCAGACAATACAGTGGCTGCATGGTAGGCCAGCACCTCCAAGGCGTAAAGGGCAACCTCAGCATATGTGCCCAATTTTAAGACCCAGAAGTTGAATGGGGCAGATCCAGTGGCATAGCTAGAAATGATTGGGCACCACAGCAAATATTTGACTGGGGCCCCCCCTCCACCATTCCTGAGGCTACTAAAGATCACTCTCTCAGATCAAGCCCAGCAGCTGTTCCATCCGTTTTTTACACTGTCTGTACTGCCACTGTATATAATTTCATTGAATAATACTTTTGAGGGGACCCTGACAAAGTCTTTTAGTCCTCTTCCTCCTGGATGGGCCCCTTCTAGGTCAAGGCCCCAAAGCAGTAGCTTCCCCTGATTCCCCTGTTGCTACGCCCCTGGGCAGACCCATCAGTCAGTACGTGTACTGTTCCACCATGTTGCTGAAATGCTGCCTCCTGCTAAGATGTTCCAGATCTGCTGGTGGTGCTGGTTGTTCTGGCGTGATAACAAAGCTTTTCCACATTTTGCCCATGCTAACCCTGCCTTCGGAAGTGTTGCTGGTGACCCAGCTGCATTGGCAAATTCTTCCTCCTCCTCCTCTGCCTTCACCTTGTGCTTCCACTGAGTCCCTGGTGTCAGGTGTGAATGCCATCAGCAGCGTGTCTACTAGCGGGCTCATCTTCCTATCACACTCCAGTGAGGGAATTAAGGACGGCACGTTGCCCTTGTAACGGGGATGCAGCAGGGTGGCCACCCAGTAATCAGCACAAGTTAGTATGTGGCAGTAACTCGGCAGTCATTGCGCATGCACTGCAGCATGTAGTTGCTCATGGGTGCCAGGCTGCCCAGAGGCAAGGACAAGATGTCCTCTTTGAGGGAGGTGTATCGTCTGTGTCCTTTGTATCCCCCAGCATTCCTCCTACTCCCCATCCTCCAGAACTGTGCCCTGGCTGGACAATTGTGTTCCAGGCCAGGGCCTATGTTGGTGCAGGAACCCACCCTCCAAGCCACCTGTAATTGGCTGGCCTTAAGTTAAGGATAAGGCATGTATACAGTTTTGTTTGTTTATATAGCAAGTTTAGCTGCATTATAGTTATTTTTATATGTTTTTAAGTAAATTTGTAAATAGTTTGTTCATGGTTTGAGTGAAAGGGGGCGTGGGGGTGTTGTGTGTGTTCGATTAACTAAATTGATTTTCACTGTCTGGTGTTCAGGAATTTCTGCACCCCAAATTCAGCACATGTGGCAAGCAGGGGATGTGGGTCAAACCGGCTAGGCCCAGACCTGCTATTATATTTTGCCCATTAACGCACAACACCAGGCCGGGCTGGAGGCTCAGTGGCACCAACCAATCATCGGTCTGTTGTTCCATGCCTGCCCACAGCTCCTGCGCGTTGTGGGGTTTGTCCCACGAACACACAAATTTTAAAACAGCCTGCTGTCGTTTCCCCCTGTCTGTGCTGCTGTGGGTGGTGAAGGTGTTACGCTGAGCGGATGAGGGGGTGGTAGAGGAGGAGGAGGAAGCTGAGTAGGAGAAGGAGGAGGTAACAGGAGGCAAAGAGAAATGCCCTGCAATCCTCTGGGGCGGAAGGACATTCACAAAAATGCTATGCGGCTCAGGCCCAGCCACCACTGCATTTACCCAGTGTGCTGTTAAGAGAGATATAACGTCTCTGCCCGTGTTTACTGGTCCATATATCGGTTGTTATGTGGATTTTGCCACAGATAGCGTTGCGCAGTGCACACCTGATTTTGTCCGCCAATTGGCTGTGCAGGGAAGGCATGGCTCGCCTGCAAAAGTAGTGGCGGCTGGGATCCACGTACTGTGGGGACCAGGAATTTTGAAATCAAGGCATTCAGAGCCAGGGATTGAGGGTGGGTAGGGGGGAACTTCCTCTTTCTATTTCTCTTTCTTTCCAGTGTTTGGGAGATGGACAGCTGAACACTTTCATGGGATTTGGTGGAGATGCTTGGTGACAATGACAGATGTGGTGGCGTTGCTGCCACATCCTCTGTTTGCTGTGTGGCAGGTTCCACTGTCACTCACTTGGGCTCAGTTTTAGAACGCTTATTTATTATTTTTCTGCATTTTACATCCATTTTAGTGCCCAAAAGTTCGGGTCCTCATTGACTTCAATTGGGTTTGGGTTCAGGGTCAAGTTCGGGTTAAGTTCGGATCCTGAACCCGAACAATTTTGTGAAGTGCGGTCAAACCCGAACATCCAGGTGTCCGCTCAACTCTAGTGTTTAATTCTCGCCATATTTCTCAGATGGAAGAAAGAGAATTTGACGACAGTTGATGCCTGTTGTCTGAGTGTTATCTTTATATCCAACGTTTCGCATAGAGTCTTTATACTGCATGGTATCTCCACCAATTTCTAGGTTGAAGTGTGAGGACATTTGGATTTAACCATCATGTGTGGACCGCCTACTACCAACACCTCTGTTTTGTCAGAGTTCAGCCTCAGCCAGCTGGTGTTCATCCAGTTTTTGTAATTCTATTAGACAGGCATTTGATGGGATCGGCCACCAGAGGACCAGGTAGCTATGTAAAGTAGCACCAAGCACCACACTACACCCCCCCCCTGTCACTTATTAACCCCTTATTAACCCCTGATCACCCCATATAGACTCCCTAAACCCCCCCCTGTTATTGATCACCCCCCTGTATAGCTCCATTCAGACGTCCATATGTGTTTTGCGGATCCGTAAAACACGGACACCGGCAATGTGCTTTCCGCATTTTGCAGATCCGCACATTGCCAGAACTATATAGAAAATGTCTTTTCTTGTCCGCAATTGTGGACAAGAATAGGACATGTTCTATATTTTTGTGGAACGGAAGTGCAGACCCAGAAGTGCGGATCCGCAATTCCGGATCGGAGCGGGACAAAGTCGGTCCCCATAGAAATGAATGGGTCCGCAATTCTGTTCCGCAAACAGAATTGCGGACGTGTAAATGGGGCATAAGCGTCCCTTATCACTGCCAGTTAGTTAGCTACTTGTTAGGTAGCTAGCGCCCAGCCCACCGCACCGCAGTCACTGATTTTGAGAGAGATTTTTCATCCACGATGATTGATGCGAATGAAGAAATCTGTGCCGTTCATTTTTTATTTTTTTCAGCCCAGAGACTGAACGGAAAAAAAAAAAAAAATCTCATTACCCGTATGCTCAATATAAGTAGAATCGCAGAAACTCCTAATGCTGGCCATACGTGCAATGATTGCGGAGACCCTCAAATGCCAGGGCAGTACAAACACCTCACATGTGACCCCATTTTGGAAAGAGGACACCCCAAGGTATTCCGTGAGGGGCATGGTGAGTTTATGTAAAATTTTATTTTTTGTCACAAGTTAGTGGAATATAAGACTGTCAAAAATATATATATATGCAGTTGTGTTCAAAATTATTCAACCCCCACTGAAATTGAGTGTTTTGGCCAGTTTGACATTGATTTTGATCATTTCAGTCATCTTGTTTACAATTATATAAAAGAGGCCCTTGTAAGTCAGACAAATATAACATAACATTTATAATGAAATAACCACAAATGTCTTTTCTGTGCTCACATCATTATCAGTTTTATTCAACCCCCAAGTGACATTCAATCTTAGTACTTAGTACAACATCCTTTTCCAGTTATAACAGCTTTTAAACGTGAAGCATAGCTTGACACAAGTGTCTTGCAGCGATCTACGGGTATCTTCGCCCATTCTTCATGGGCAAAAACCTCCAGTTCAGTCACATTCTTAGGCTTGCGCGCTGCAACTGCTTTCTTTAAGTCCCACCAGAGGTTCTCAATCGGATGTAAGTCTGGTGACTGCGATGGCCACTTCAAAATGTTCCAGCCTTTAATCTGCAACCATGCTCTAGTGGACTTGGAGGTATGCTTGGGATCATTGTCCTGTTGAAAGGTCCAACGTCTCCCAAGCCTCAGGTTTGTGACGGACTGTATCACATTTTCATCCAATATCTCCTGGTACTGAAGAGAATTCATGGTACCTTGCACATGCTGAAGCTTCCCTGTACCTGTAGAAGCAAAACAGCCCCAAAGCATGATTGACCCCCCACCATGCTTCACAGTAGGCAAGGTGTTATTTTCTTTATAGGCCTTGTTTTTCCTTCTCCCAACATAGCGTTGATCCATGGGCCCAAACAGTTCTAATTTTGTTTCATCAGTCCACAGAACACTATCCCAAAACTTTTGTGATTTGTCCATATGACTTTTGGCATACTGCAGTCGACTCTTCTTATTCTTTGAAGACAGCAAGGGGTGCGCCTGGGAGTTCTGGCATGGAGGCCTTCATTACGCAGTGTGCGCCTTATTGTCTGAGCTGAAACTTCAGTACCCGCATCTGACAAATCTTTTTTCAGTTCCTCAGCAGTCACACGGGTACTTTTCAACACTTTGCACTTCAGGTAGCGCACAGCAGTCGAAGTCAGCATCTTCTTTCTGCCACGACCAGGTAGCGTTTCAACAGTGCCCTTTGCCTTGAATTTGCGAATGATGCTTCCTATGGTGTCTCTTGGTATGTTTAACATTTTTGCAATCTTCTTATAGCCATTGCCCTTCCTGTGAAGAGAAATCACCTCTTCTCTTGTCTTCCTGGACCATTCTCTTGACTTCACCATGTCTGAAAACACACCAGTAAATGTCTAGAAGGAGCTGAGTATCACAGTCATTTTACATCTGCCTAATTGGTGCTTATTATGCTTGATTGCTGCTCCTTGACATCCAATAGGTGTTTTCAATACCTGATGGAAAACACTTGAATGAACCTCTGTTCTTAAGAGTGGTAGTCTTTAAGGGGTTGAATAATTGTGTCAATGAAGAAATCACAAAAAAAAACATTTAATACTGTATTACAAAAACAATTGATGTCATTTTAGTTGCATTTGGTTCTTTAAAAAGTCCTTGTAAAATTTCATTCTGAACACAATTACAAATGTACACTAAATTCCCTAAAACCCTTTACAGCATTGGGGGTTGAATAATTTTGAACACAACTGTATATAAATTTCCGCTAACTTGTGCCAAAAAAAAAAAAAAAATCTGTGAACTCGCCATGCCCCTCATGGAATACCTTGGGGTGTCTTCTTTCCACAATGGGGTCACATGTGTGGTATTTATACTGCCCTGGCATTTTAGGGGTCCTAAAGTGTGAGAATCCAAATGCGTAAAAATGGCCTGTGAAATCCTAAAGGTACTCATTAGAATTAGGGCCCCTTTGCGCATCTTGGCTGCAAAAAAGTGGCACACATGTGGTATCGCCGTACTCAGGAGAAGTAGGGCAATGTGTTTTGGGGTGTATTTTTATATATGCCCATACTTTGTGTGAGAAATATCTCTGTAAACGACAACTTTTTAAATTTTGTATACAAAATTGTCAATTTACAGAGATATTTCTCTCACCCAGCATGGGTATATGTAAAAATACACCCGAAAACACATTGCCCTACTTCTCCTGAGGGGGGTCGTGTACATGTGGGGTATTTATACTGTCCTGGCATTTTAGGGGCCCCTAAAGCGTGAGAAGAAATCTGGAATCCAAATGCGTAAAAATGGCCTGTGAAATCCTAAAGGTACTCATTGGTTTTAGGGCCCCTTTGCGCATCTTGGCTGCAAAAAAATGTGTCACACATGTGGTATCGCCGTACTCAGGAGAAGTAGGGCAATGTGTTTTGGGGTGTATTTTTACATATACCCATGCTGGGTGAGAGAAATATTTCTGTAAATGATAACTTTTTAATTTTTATTATACAAAGTTGACAATTTACAGAGATATTTCTCTCACCCAGCATGGGTATATGTAAAAATACACCTCAAAACACATTGCCCTACTTCTCCTGAGTACGGCGATACCACATGAGTGACACTTTTTTGCAGCCTGGGTGCGCAAAGGGGCCCAAATTCTAATGAGTACCTTTAGGTTTTACATGGCTGCTCACAATTTAGCCCAGCCCAAAATGCCAGAACAGTAAACACACCCCATAAATCACCCCATTTCGGAAAGAAGACACCCCAAGGTATTCACTGAAGGGCATAGTGAGTCCATGGGAGATTTTTTTTTTTTTGCCAGAAGTTAGCAGAAATGGAAACTTTATTATTATTATTTTTTCCTCAGAAAGTGTCATTTTGTTGTCGCTAACTTGTGAAAAAAAATGAAATGATACATGAACTCACCATGCCCCTCCGCGAATACTTTGGGGTGTCTTCTTTCTAAAATGGTTTCATTTGGGGGGTATTTATACTATCTGGATTGTGGGCCAATGTGAGAAGGCTGCAATATTGTAGTCTGTATTGAATTAGAATATTCTTCATTATTTAATTTATTTTCTCTTAGGCGAAAATTTGGCAATGTAATATTCGCGTAATGTAAATATTCTAAAACACGAATATTCTATAGTGCTATATATTCGTTTTTTAGAATATTTACAATTTTTTTTCCATCTGAAGTCATGATTCCTCCCTGCTTAAGTTGCTTTTGTACAAAGAAGACCAATGTACATTTGAGCCCTCATGCCTAAACTATAATTAGCTAAGGCCAAGCATAATGCGCTAATAAATAAGGGGCTCAGGGGACAGTAAATATATATGTATAAACTAACTAGAGTGTACGGTCCCTAAAGTTAGACCTACAGCCTATAAAACAACTAGGATCAAAGATCACTGCTGTCTATAGAGACAGAATAGGAGACAGTAAGAAGCGGTCTCATGAAAAGACAAAGCTGAATGTGCCAATGAAAGAACCTACCAGACAACACTTCAGTGAAAACAACCACCAGGATGGCGCCACCCCAAGTTGCTTTTGGGCCAGTGACTGTTCACATTAAATTGGAAAAAAACACGAATATATTAAAAAAGGAATATATAGCACTATATTCTATAGTGCTATATCTTCGTGTTTTAGAACATTCGCATTATGCGAATATTACATTGCCGATTTTTCGTAATCAATAGAATAATCTCGAATACGAATATTTACACTTTTTGCCAGAAGTTAGCAGAAATGGAAACTTTATTATTATTATTTTTTCCTCAGAAAGTGTCATTTTGTTGTCGCTAACTTGTGAAAAAAAAGGAAATGATACATGAACTCACCATGCCCCTCCGCGAATACTTTGGGGTGTCTTCTTTCTAAAATGGTTTCATTTGGGGGGTATTTATACTATCCTGGCATTCTAGCACCTGAAGAAACGTGACAGGAGCTCAGAAAGTCAGAGCTGCTTCAAAATGCCGAAATTCACTTTTTTGCACCATAGTTTGTAAACGCTATAACTTTTACCCAAACCAATAAATATATACACTTATTGGATTTTTTCTTATCAAAGACATGCAGAACAATAAATTTATAGAAAAATGTATATAGAAATGTAGTTTTTTTGAAAAATTTTACAACAGAAAGTGAAAAATGTCATTTTCTTGCAAAAATTTTGGTCATTTTTGATTAATAGCAAAAAAAGTAAAAATGTCAGCAACAATGAAATACCACCAAATGAAAGCTCTATTAGTGAGAAGAAAAGGAGGTAAAATTCATTTGGGCGGTAAGTTGTATGACCGAGCAATAAACCGTGAAAGTAGTGTAGTGCGGAATTGTAAAAAGTGGTCTGGTCATTAAGGGGGTTTAAGCTAGGGGGGCTGAAGCGGTTAAGAGGGGTTTTATTATTGCTTTCTTTAGTTCCTCTGGGTATAGCCCACTTTGCAAGGAGCACTGGCTTATTTTGTGTAGTGCTGGTTTGATCAGTTTCTGGGCACTGCATTAAGGGACCAGATGGGCCAGGATCCAGGTCACAGGTGGCAGTGTCGGACTGAGGTACCTAGGGCCCACCAGTAAAATATATTTTGGGGGCCCACAGTACGGATACATTCAAATATTATAAAATAATCTTTCAGGTCTTTATATGAACATAGGCTGGTTGAGGTGCTGTACATTGAATATATGTATATAGTGCAGTCAGTCTACTGTGTTATGTGCCACTTGTGCAGGCGGTGGGAGACTAGGGGCCCACCTTCTCAGGGGCCCACGGGGGATTCCCCTGTACCCCTGTGGGCCAGTCCGAGCCCGACAGGTGGTAGGGCGGAGACTTTGGATGAGAACACCAAAATCTTCTTCGCTCAGAGTGTCAAAGACTTGCCATGGTCGTACGGCAATAGGCACATGCGAGGTCCAAGGGTCAATTGATGTTGCTGATATAATACTGGCCCTGATGGCAGACACTTTGTTTGTGAAGAAGGCAGAGAATTCTAACATCTTTCCCTGGAGAATAATGCATTAGTAAGTGACTTGTATTAACTTCCTGTACATAATAAATGCCTTTTGCTGATTAGTGATGAGCGGCAGGAGCAATATTCGAATTTGCGATATTTCACGAATATTCGTTAGAATATTCGTAAATATTCGTATTCGAGATTATTCTATTGATTACGAAAAATCGGCAATGTAATATTCGCATAATGCGAATGTTCTAAAACACGAAGATATAGCACTATAGAATATAGTGCTATATATTCCTTTTTTAAAATATTCGTGTTTTTTTCCAATTTAATGTGAACAGTCACTGGCCCAAAAGCAACTTGGGGTGGCGCCATCCTGGTGGTTGTTTTCACTGCAGTGTTGTCTGGTAGGTTCTTTCATTGGCACATTCAGCTTTGTCTTTTCATGAGACCGCTTCTTACTGTCTCCTATTCTGTCTCTATAGACAGCAGTGATCTTTGATCCTAGTTGTTTTATAGGCTGTAGGTCTAACTTTAGGGACCGTACACTCTAGTTAGTTTATACATATATATTTACTGTCCCCTGAGCCCCTTATTTATTAGCGCATTATGCTTGGCCTTAGCTAATTATAGTTTAGGCATGAGGGCTCAAATGTACATTGGTCTTCTTTGTACAAAAGCAACTTAAGCAGGGAGGAATCATGACTTCAGATGGAAAAAAAATTGTAAATATTCTAAAAAACGAATATATAGCACTATAGAATATTCGTGTTTTAGAATATTTACATTACGCGAATATTACATTGCCAAATTTTTGCCTAAGAGAAAATAAATTAAATAATGAAGAATATTCTAATTCAATACAGACTACAATATTGCAGCCTTCTCACATTGGCCCACAATCAAGAAGTAGGTAGGTATACTATAATGGGTTCAGATGGGAAAAAAAAATGAATATTAGTTTTTACGAATATATATCACTATATTCGAAATATTCACGAATCTTCGAAGGGCCGATATTCGCAATAAAAATTCGCAATTCGAATATTCACACTCAGCACTATTGCTGAAGTGAGAGAACCCCTTTAAGTCCCCTGTGGGAATGGCTCTGCAAGAGGTGTCTGGTTGACATCTACATCCTTCTCTCTATTGAGCATGCATGATCTGATAATTATATTTGGGAACCCAACAGTTGTCCTCTTACAGCTATTGAATGTGTATGGCCAGCTGATCATTGACATATAGCTCAGGTGGCATTTAGCTAACAGGTGGTATATCAGTTTCTAAGACAATTATGTTGGTGAGGCTACATTCACAACTGCGTTTTTACTTTCCGGTTTTGAGATCTTGCACGGGATCTCAAAACACAGCAAAATGCATCCGTTTGAATAATACAACCAGCTGCATCCATTCAAAACGGATCTGGTTGTATTATATCGAAACTGAACATGTCCGAGAAAAATGGATCCGGCCCCATTGACTTACATGGTTTTCGGTGGCAGATCCGGCATGTTCAGTTTCCCATGCCACACACAAAATGCTGCTTGCGGAAGTCTTGTGTCTGCAATCGGCGCCTCCCCCCAGGGCCCTCTATATCACGCGTCCCAGGTGTAGGAATGCCGAGTGGTGTAGTGCGGCCTAAATGTCTCTTTATGTGTGTCACGGTGCTCCTACCTGGATACGCTGGACCCCAGGCTTTGGCCCCGAAGCAATAAATAGGGGGAATAATTGAGAGATAAAAATAATAACTTGAGTCCAGACCTTAAGATGAAGTTCAATGGCAACTTTACTTGAATAAACATTTCTCCAAACAGTTTCAAGCTTTGTCTTGGTTTCAGCAGGCTTTAGCACTAAACTGGCAGGCAAACTCAACTCTGCTATATCTTTCTCTCACTCAGCTGTACTGACAGGCTGGCTGTATAGCTTGGCTTCTTCTTTATGCTGCACTTCTCTCTTTATTCTGACTTAGCTTCAGCCGAGGAACTAATCTTCTGGCTCCTGAGGCTTCAAGCTTTGGCCTCCATGACCAGCAGAGCTTAAGGTGCTCTTGCTGGCATGGGCACGTCCAGCAGAGACATGTCTCTGTACACCCTTCCCCTGGCTGGGGGTAAACTAGACTGGAACCAACTGGTCCCCACCCTTCCTTCAGGAAGTAGGCGAATCCCACTTCTCTATAGAGGGGGCTAGAATGTAATGGAAAGCTCCAATCTATCTAATATAGCTCTGTCGGGTTTGCTGCCACCTGCTGGTGAACCAGGCATTTTACATGAACATAATCAATGCATACAGATTAGGAATGCACAGTGTATAGGACCTGGCAGAAATATATAAGATAATGTTTTGTTAGCAGGGTGCAGGAGTGCTAACACCACTCTGGGGTGTTACATGTCCAGCACGGAAATGCAACAAACCGGGAACGGGATGCATTCTGGTGCACTCCGTTCCGTTCAGTTTTGTCTCTATTGACAATGAATGGGGACAGAACTGAAGTATTTTCCTCCAGTTTTGAAATCCTATGACGGATCTCAAAACCGGAAAGGAAACATATGTTAAAGGCCATAAATACCTTTGGGGGCAATTTTTTTTATGACTGCATTTTACTGTATGAGGGCTAGTTTTTTGAGGGATGGGTTAACATTTTGGGACACATACAACTTTTTATTTCATTTTTTAGAAGGCAACGTGACTAAAGAGACAACGTTGTTTTTTCACTTTTAGGTCCCTTTCACACGGGTGTGATTTCCGCGCGGGTGCAATCCGTGATGTGAACACATTGCACCCGCACTGAATCCGGACCCATTCATTTCTATGGGGCTATGCACATGAGCAGTGATTTTCACGCATCACTTCTGCGTTGCGTGAAAATCGCAGCATGCTCTATATTATGCGTTTTTCATGCAACGCAGGCCCCAAAGAAGTGAATGGTGCTGCAAGAAAATCGCAAGCATCCGCAAGCAAGTGCGGATGCAGTGCGATTTTCCCACAAGGTTGCTAGGAGACAGGATCCGATCTTTATTATTTTCCCCTATAACATGGTTATAAGGGAAAATAATAGCATTCGTAATACAGAATGCTTTGTAAAATGTGGATTAAGGGGTTAAAAATAAAAAAAATAACTCACCTTATCCACTTGATCGCGTAGTCGCTGATCTCTTCTGTCTTCTTTAAAGTATAACTGTCAAATTTTTTTTTTTTTTACTATTGGATTCTGGTGATTAATATTACCTTATTGGCCCTGTTTTAATTTCTGATTCTTAAATAAATAACCCCTAAAAGCCACCTAAAAGTCCCCAGTATTGGCTATATTTACCTGAGATAAAATCTGGTTGTTAAGCTCCTTCCGTCTACCAGATAGAGGACGGAGCACGCTGCGTGCACTGGGAACTGATAGTGAGTCAGCATTGTAAGGGAATGTATAAAAAGCCAGGTTCTTCCTGACAGGAGATAACAGTGCTGGGCTGTGTGTGTGAACGTCTCCACATGCCTGTGCTTGGCAGACACTCCCTTAGCAGTTCTGGAGAATATACAGCTCAGAGAAGATATGGGGCTGCTCAGTGTATAAATGACAGCCTTATCTGATAAGAGGAGAGCTTGTAGGAGAACTACAGGCTTCAGCCAGACCTGGGAACTTCACTGCAAGACCCCCTTATACAGAGCTGGTCTTCACTAACTTCACTGCAGGCGTCCTATGGATTAGCCTCAGGGCTGAGGGCAGCCATCTTAACAGAATAGTGAAATTGCAGTTTTATGCAGACTGGTTGCTAAGGGCTGAATCTTATTAAATAAGGGGTAAGTAAGTCTAATAGTTATTGATTCAGGAATATTATCATATTAGTAACTACATATATGAAAACTGAAATTTGGGTCTAAATGTGACAGTTATCCTTTAAGCATTAGCTGCCATCTAAAGGACCTGCTAATGCTTGAAGAAGACAGAAGAGATCGCAACTACGCGATCAAGTGGATAAGATGAGTAAATTTTTTTTATTTTTAACCTCTTAATCCACATTTTACTATGCATTCTGTATTGAGAATGCTATTATTTTCCCTTATAACCATGTTATAAGGGAAAATAATAAAATCTACAGAATACTCAACCCAAACCTGAACTTCAGTGATGAAGTGAGGGTTCGGGTCTGGGTACCAAACATGCCGATTTTTCCTGCGCGCGTGCAAAACGCATTGAAACGCTTTGCACTCGCGTGGAAAAATCGCGCATTTTCCCGCAACGCACCCGCCTCTTATCTGGGCTTCAAACGTGACGCCCGTGTGAAAGAGGTCTAATCCGGTGATGGGGGGGAGCAACCAATAGCATACCGTGATGGTGACCAGCCTCCCTAGCATCACCTGCGATGCTAGGGAGGGTGGTCAAAATCAGGGCCTGCTATTGACTGCTCCCCCCGTCGCTGGATGCTTTGATCCGTGCAATGGGCAGCTGCGGTGGTGGCTGTGCAGGGATCCTGAGGGACACGGGTGCCTGGGACTGGGTATGTATCATTTATAGGAGAGGCCCAGGCATTGAGGGGGGCATTTGTACTATTGGATAACCCCTTTAATTAATGATGAGGCGCATCTGCAGCGACTGCTTGGGAAGAATGGGAGTGGGAGTGGGTCTGGCAACAATCAGTATACACATGGTTCACAGAGGCTATCCTCACACCAGTACCCTCCTAGGGCTGTACAGTGACAGAAGGGTGCACACTTTCTTCACTTAGGGCACACTCTAGTGTTGGGGCTTCTGCCTACTGGTAGTTGGGGTGCCCTTGGTGTTAAGTGTTTCGGCAGGGTATGAGGCAGGTGCCATGGCCAGCATATGACAAGTCAGTTAGTGACCAGGCAGTTGTAAATAAATAAGTCACTCTTTACTAAGGAGTAATAGCACATATAACAATATCAAGGCCCAGTTCCAAGCAAATCACAGTGCAATGCTTCCTCAATAGCAATGTATGGAGAGCAGCACTGATGGAGGTTGTGGTACTCCCTCTGTCTATCTTTTCTAATGTCTCTCTGTCCATAGAACCTAGGGCTGGCAATGAGATTCTTGGTAGATGCTCTGTACTTCCCAGGCTGAAGAGTACAGATTTGCGATACGGCTGGCCAAACCATGTTGAAATGTGTGCTAGCAAAGTTCCCTCTGACAGCATCAGGTCTCTATCAGCCTATAATGTGCTCAATACCTTGCTTACTCCAATGGACGGCCTTGCAGATTCTGGAACTTCTAATCTTCCTTCTTTTTCTCTCTGGGGCAATTTGGATAACTATAAATGTCTCAGAGATGATGGTTCTGTGAGATTCAGGCCTAAGACTAAGGAGCAAGCAGACATGTCCTCTCAGTAACACAGCTAGGCTAGACTCTCTCTACTGACTAGGGGTGGACTCAAGTGTATCTCCCAGCATCCTAAAGGAGCTAGGTCAAGGTTGTTAACCCTGAACTATCTATACCAGGCATCCTCAAACTGCGGCACTCCAGCTGTTGCAAAACTAAGACTCCCAGCATGCCCGACCAGCCTACAGGTATCAGCCTAAAGAAGGGCATTGTGGGAGTTGTAGTTTTACAACACCTGGGCTGCTATGCGCCAACCTACCCCCGCCACTCCCTAATGGCAAAGGTGACATAGAAATACTGCATATGCCTAAATTTAAGTGCACATGTGTTCAAAAAGTTGCAAACAAGGGGTTTGTGGCTTTTTTACACCAGAATTTTAGATTTTACTCTGCTTTCCCTTCCTCAATTATCAATTCCCATAATGCCTCGCCACAGCTTCATATGCGCAGCTAGCGTCGGTACCATCTATGCTTGAGTGTGTGAGTATCCCTCCCTCATTAGTGTCCTAAACAGTGGCATTCACACAATCCATGGGGCCCCGGTGCTATCCATGACCCCCCCCCCCCCATGGTCTCGGGAGGGGCGATAGGAGATTACGGGGCCCCTGTGTCCCCGTCCACCTTCAAACCACACACACACAGTCCCACCCATAAATCGCGCCCGTACCTCTTACATCTAGTGGTGACGTCTCCTTCGATGTAGACCAGACACCATTTTGTCACCATTTTCCGTCTCTGCATTTTGACAAAAAAAAATCTTAGTTTACTACTTTTTCATCATCCTCCTATTTTCTGGACAAAACATCCTACTACCCCCAATACTGTGCCGCTGTGCTCCACAATAATGTGCCAGTATTAAGTGCCTCTCTCCTCTCTCCCCCTATGTGCCAGTATCAAGTGCCAAACCCCCCCATGTTCCAGTATCAAGTGCCAAACCCCCTCCATGTGCCAGTATCAAGTGCCAAACCCCCTCCATGTGCCAGTAACAAGTGCCAACCCCTCCGTGTGCCAGTATCAAGTGCCAACCCCACTCATTTACCAGTAAGAAGTGCCAACCCCCTCTCATTTGCCAGTAAGAAGTGCCAACCCCCCTAATTTGCCAGTAAGTGCTAACCCCCCTCATTTGCTAGTAAGAAGTGCGAACCTTCCCCCATTTGCCAGTAAGTGCAAACCGCCCTAATTTGCCAGTAAGAAGTGCCAACCCCCCCCCCCCTCATTTGCCAGTAAGTGCCAACCCCCCTCATTTGCCAGTAAGAAGTGCTAACCTCCCCCTAAGTGCCTCCTGCTCTCCTCATGTCCGGTATTTAAAAAATAAATAAAAAACACTTATACTTACCTCCTTTGCAGCGATGCAATGCAGGCCTCTTCCAGCCTGTGTCCCGCGCTGTACCCTTGACTGTGTGCCAGGTACCAGTCTAATTGTCTGCAGTGTCCTTTCCATATGTGTGACACCTAGAACCCCATAGACTCAGGTAGAGAAAGTGTATCACAGAAAGCAGCCAGATTCACTTAGTTACTATGCAATGGCCCCAACATGATATTTTGAGCAAAAAGCAGCAAGAAAAAAAAACAGCTAAAGGGATTTTCTGAGATTTTATAAAAATGGGCAGAGAGCAGCCAGGAACCTAAATAAAATGTAAAAAAATAACTTACCGTATACAACAGCCCCAGCTCCTCGTCCCCGCTTGTCCCATAGCAATGATGCCACATCAATCATTCATGTGACTTCTACAGCCATTCACTGGCCTCAACCTGTCCAATGAGCTACGTGAATGATGGACCATTGTGTACTGGAGCTACGGGAACTGCAATTTTTCCCATTTTTATTTAAAAAATCTCAGAAAATAACTTCAAGAGAATCGAGAGACTGAGATGGGAAACTTTTGGTTTGATCAGATTTTATGTTAAATAATATCATATATATTCTTATGGAAATAAGGTGCAAGGAGCACTGGGAGGCAGGCCTTACCCCTCAGAGCACTACTTAACCACCTCCTCTCCCCCCTGTAGCCACTCCCCTTGTTGCCTGTTTGACATAGCCAGGTATATGCACTGTTCGGATGCCTGGCCCTGAAATCTGGTGCTCACGATGGCAACACTTCATCAGCGCCTGCGTGGTTGATTTTAGAAGACTATACCCGCTGAGATCTGCACTGCTTAAGTGCTGATGATGAGTTTTCAAAGTGGATGACAAGTTTTCAAAGTGTTAGATCAGTTAGCTCACCTGCGCTGACGTTAATTTTACTTCTCCTTTCCCCAGCAGGGGACCGTTGCTAGGTATCTATGGAGTCTGCTGCTGTGACTCACAAGGAGGTATGTCTGTAGAAGAGATCTGGTTCAGCTAACCAGATTGAGATACCTGCGCTGGTTAGGAGCAAGTGTATGGGATGTTTAAAGGGCAATCTGTGTTTGAGTAAGCATAGATGTTCAGCGTATGTAGTTTCTTATTACCTGTTCTCAAGATGAGCGGGTAATCAATCCTTGGAACTTCTTTGTATGAGGCAGATGTCTTCTGTGCTTCGTGTTCAAACTGCAAGCACGGGCGGCGCTCCAGCCGGCAGCAGTTGCTCGCGCGAGGGAACTACAGACTTGGCATCCAGGAACTTGCGCGCGTGACGTCACCGCAAATGTTATGGATGCCTCCAGGGGACAAAAAGGGTCCCCAACGCCATGTTCCCATGCCTCATACAACAACCTAAAAATAGGACTACTTACCCGTCTCTCCAGCAAATGGAGCCTCATCTATACGTTAAAGAGATCCTTATGGGCTTATTGGAAAGCAAAACGTTCAATTTCCTGGTTCAAGCCATTGGGGCCGGGCTGTTTAGCTTGAAAATCCACTAGCTTTCCTTCTGTGACATGCACTTAATATAGTTGCCCTCTCTTTTATTTCTGGGCACCTTTTCTATGCCTCCAAAAGGGGATCCCAGGTTGACATGGGAACATGACGCTTATTTAAACCCCAGGACTAACAGGACATACCATCCCTGACGAAGGAGCCCGACAGGCTCCAAAACGCGTTGGTGACCCTTTTTGTCCCCTGGAGGCATCCATAACATTTGCGGTGACGTCACGTGCGCAAGTTCCAGGATACCAAGTCTGTAGTTCCCTCGCATGAGCGACTGCTGCCGGCTGGAGCGCCGCCCGTGCTTGCAGGTTGAACACAAAGCACAGAAGACATCTGCCTCATACAAAAAAGTTCCAAGGATTGATTACCCACTCATCTTGAGAACAGGTAATAAGAAACTACATACGGTGAAGATCTATACTTACTCAAACACACATTGCCCTTTAAACATCCCATACACTTGCTCCTAACCAGCGCAGGTATCTCAATCTGGTTAGCTGAACCAGATCTCCTCTACAAGTTTTCAGTGGATTTCACCTTTTGCAATGCAAAGGGAGAAATCTGGGGCAAATCCGTATCAAAATTTGTGACAGAATCCACATGTAACTCATGGTGATTTTAACACTGGTTCTCTTGTGAAAACGCAGCAAAATCCACACCAGTGTGCAGGTTGCGTTATGAGCTTACCTAATAAAACAAACTCCAGTGCTAAGTTAGTTGGTCGGCAGAGAGCCCCGGAAGAGCTGGTGCAGAGGATCGGAGTGGTAGTGTCCCTGATGAAGTATTGTGTCACGGTGTACTCTCTCAGGATATTGCTCCCTGGGGATTGGTGCAGTAGAGATGTAGTATTGAAGAATGTCTTTTTACTAAGTGTAACGTAGAAATTACATTCAGTAGCATCAGACTTTAAGTGAAAATCTTCTCTGGCACCAGCAAGGATTTTGGAGGCAGGTTGAATGACTGCAATTTAGCAGTTAGGTGACCTAGTAAAGTTCAAGGTGATGGGTGTCTTGGCTGTAATCCCTCACCTTACATCATTGTCTTTAATGCTTGTTGTAGCAGTTCACTAAACCGTCTAGCTCAGGGGTAGGCAACCTCCGGCACTCCAGCTGATGTGAAACTACAACTACCAGCATGCATACTTGCTCTGCTCTTCTAAGAATTCTAACAGAAATGAATGGAGCATGCTGGGAATTGTAGTTTCACAACAGCTAGAGTGCCGAAGGTTGCCGATCCCTGGTCTAGCTTCTCAAGGCTTCACTTGAGGCATAATAAGTGTAGAATATTTTCCAGAGGAAGAAGCTCTGACTTGTGCTTCCTCACCAGACTTTCTCTGGACCGGAACCCTCCAAACAGGAAGCAGGACCAGCCCACTCCTACCAAGAAAAGAGGAACAGGGTGTTTAGTCCTGTTCTTTGAAAAGAGGAGCAGCTGGCACACTCTTATCTGGGATAAAATTATAAGGTTTTATTGAATCGATTAAAATAGAAGATAAAAAGGGATAATATTACATAAAGAGTTAAAAGGTAATGTTAAAAGGACAATTGTGTCTTGGTATTCAGAGATACATCTGGTACAGTAACGTAAGAAAGGAATGGGTTAATATTGAATGATGGGTATAGACTAAAATTAGTGTAAAGTTGTTGTTAGTCATATAAAGGTAAAATGGCCAGAGTAAAAAAGCTTTGGCCTTTTTAGTCAGAGTCCGCTGGGGCAGCTGAGATATGTCTCTATTAACTGTAGTCTGTAGAAGGAAGACGGTGTACTGCGCCTCGGTGCGGCGTCCCACACTGTCTATGGCGCAGAGCTCACTTACCGGCCGGTGCTTCCTTCTGTGGTGTAGTTGATCGCGGGGTTCCAATCTTCCTGTATGTGGCTTCTTCCCTTGCAGCTTGATCTCGGCGTCCTCGTGGTTCCCGTTCGCGCGCTTTTTTCTTCCGGCACTTTTTGACTTCGTATCGGTCTTGTATTCATGCGTGTTTTGGATATGATAGTATGAGTCCTGCTATATCCCCTACAGCTTAAACGCGTTTCGGGACTGTGTCCCTTCCTCAGTAAGCAGAGGATATGTGTGCTCAGCATGGATTTAAATAGGGGAGTAGTTGATTAGGTGAATCAATGCACCTGGGTGTGTGGGGGATGGAGTAGTTGGTTAGGTGAATCAATGCACCTGGGTGTGTGGGGATGGAGTAGTTGATTAGGTGAATCAATGCACCTGGGTGTGTGGGGATGGAGTAGTTGGTTAGGTGAATCAATGCACCTGGGTGTGTGGGAGATGGAGTAGTTATTTTGAGTGATACTTAAGTAGATTGGATGATGTGTAACAAATACATGTAATAATGTGGTTCTTCTGAGTGATAAGGGGTGTCCTTGTAAATTGATAACAATGTTGGCACAGATAGCCTAATGCTCTTTGTGTATAGACCAGTGGATGGAGTAGAATGTGTGAACTTAGTGCGTTGTGGTGCTATAATTAGTGATATCTTCTATATCTTGGTGGTTTTTGATGAACATGTGCTGGGTGTGAGTTTATAAGTTGAGGTATCATGGGGAGAAAGTGCTGTGAAAGGTGGGGTTCCCTCAGTTATGTGCTAATCCGTGGGTGGGGTGATGCTCTGGATATGTGGTGTGATTTCCCTTTTTACAGAAGGAGTTCTTGGGTGTTTTTTTTTAAAAGAAAGGGTTCCTGTATAATGGATTTGTTCAAAAAGTCCTTGTGTGTATATTGTATTTGTACTGTTGTTCTTCGATTATTCCTCCAGCAAATGAATTTGGTATGTGGGTGGTGAGTAGATAATACTGTATAATTGATAGTGAGTGTGTTTCACTATATATTCTGATTGAGGAAGAGTGTCTAAAAGGATGGGTTTGCTTGAGCAGTCCACTGGTCTGTGAATCAGAGGATCCAGTGGATGATCAGTTCAACCCCCCTATATTTTTATGTTGTGTGGTATAACGTCAGTTATATAATGGTCAGGTATGGAATTCTGTAGGCACTCTATTAGTTTTCAAATTCCTCAATTATTCCTCCTATCAGGGAATTTGAGGCACTTTGATTTCTCCTTTTGTCAGAGGATTTTTATTATCTTTTGAGGGGCATTTCTAAGAAGATGGATTTCCCTAATTGTTCCAATGATCTGTGGGCAAGAGATCAAGTGTATATGGGATTCAGTTATTACTTATCCTCTTTGTTTTAATTGTTTTATTTTATTATCCTCTTATCTTATAGGATCCAATCTATGTTGGTTCTATACTGTTGGTCTTCGTATATTAGTTTGGATAATCCCTTTACATATAAGTTCCTCAATTAATCCTCCAATCCGATATTAGTTTGGATAATCCTTTTGTATATAGGTTCCTCAGTTAATCCTCCAGTCAGTGAATTTTGCAAATATGTGGTATATAGAAAAGTATATAGAAAAATTGGTATATAAAAGACTTTTTTACCATCCGGAGGTATGTATTTAATGGGAGAAAAATCTGGGGTAGGCAGGTTTCCTCAGTAATTCCACTGATCCGTAAAGCAAAAGATCCAGTGGTTGAGGGATTTAACTGTCTTTATATATCAGATATTTTCCCATTTACATGACATATCTAATAATCAGATGTGAGGTTGTGTTGTGTTGATTTTTTGATTCCTCAATTATTCCACCTGTCAGGAGGAGTTTTTGATTTCCTCTTTTTGTATGGTAATTCTAGATGTCATTGTGAGGAGCGGCTGGACAGGGTGAGTCAGTACACCCAGCTGTTGCACCTCCACCATCAATACTGACAGGTGGAGCCGTCTTACTTACTTTTTCTACTTAGTCCTGTTCTTTGCCAACCTTTGCCAACCATTCCTTGCCGGAACAAACGGCCAGAAGCATATAACTATTTACAATTGTAGTAAAGACCGGAGTGGCAGCTCTCACCTGTTGAAAATGACGACCATCCAACAAACGAGCACGGACGATGCACCCGAAGGCAACAGAGCAGAAAACAGAAGCTGGAGCTGGATTTTGTTCTGTTTTCTGTTCTGTTGCCTTCGGGTGCATCGTCCGTGCTCGTTTGTTGGATGGTCGTCATTTTCAACAGGTGAGAGCTACCACTCCCGTCTTTACTTCTGCTTAACCTGAACGGCGTGCACTCCCTAGTTGGACTGTATTCAGACATTGCGATTTCTCCAAGTGCCCTGTTTTCTGCTCTGATACTATGGCACATATTGCGTTACGCTCTGTTGATAATGATGAGGAGCGTCTCAAGAAAATGACTGCCATTTTTGATTTTACGGAGCAGAAAATACAGGATGACTTAAATTTAAAAGCACAAATGTCCTCACTTGAAAGACTGCTGCTAAAGGAGTTACGTACTTGGTGGGATGCAACTACCTTACAGAAGTACATTGACAAAAATATGATCCCAAGGGGGTTAAGAATTAAACAGAAACCCATCACCATTTACTCGGACTCCTTTACAATCCAATGGCAATCCATTCTGACGGACTGTTCATTTAAACTGATGAGATTCATTGTGCAACAAGAACATGAATCTCTATCCAGATTACGTGAGGAGATTAAGTGTGCACAAGTTACTCTTTCTACTTTTTCACAATTACCTCAGTTCACAGAATTGGATGATAAATTGCGTGACAACTTAAACAAAATAGAAGATGATTTAATTCTATACAAACAGAGAAAATTCAATAGAGATACGTTGGACTACAACACGGATTCTATATATACTTGGGCTGATGCTCGATCAGATGCTCCACGTTCCATATTAAGGAGATCCCGATCCAGACTTAGACATTATTCCAAAGTCTCTTTTAGCTCAACCGAACCTGAATCAGCTGACTCTTCACCAGAATTTTCCACCTCCATGACAGCCAGGAATACAAGCGAGGCTGAAGATATGCCATCGGGTACCGCCTCCCAACACAAGAAATCGGCAAAAAACGACAGGCCGGTCGCCGCCACAGGAACAAGTCGGCGTTACCCTTCACGGCAGGCGAAATAACCATGGACGTACAGGTCATTAATGCATCAGCCTCTCTCATTTCGTTAGAACAAATTAAAGTGCTCAAGAGGAGTCTCACCTTTTCACCCACTTGTCACTTCAATTTATATCACACCATTTTAGATGTGAATCGGTTTGCACGTGTATTAACCTTGAAAAAACATTTTTTCAATGATAGCTCTGCTAGTGATGCAAGCCAAATGTCGGCACCTGTTATCCATAGACAAGATCCTTGCGCTGGTTATAATGCGAATACACTGTCATTTGCTGATATGATACAATGTAATGCTCTTCAAACAATCTATATTCCTAATGAGACCTTGGCCACTACCAATACTTCTAAGTCCTTCAGAACCGCAAACCCTGATTTTTATCCGGGGCAATCACGTTCTTTTGCACTGGACATATTCCAGGAGCTGGTGGAAAGAGATTTGAGCCGGTTGTCCACTTGTCCAGTATGAGGAAACCCCATAATACATCTAATCTTACATTGCGGGAACGATCTGCACTTCTAAGTCTGGAAGATAGGGACGATATAATTGTCAAAAAGCAGACAAAGGAGGTGCGGTTGTCATACTGGACAAAGGCTTATATGAAAAATTAGTTCTAAATATGGTTGCTGATACCACCACCTACAAATTATTCTCCACAAATCCATTATTTGTTTTCCCGAAAAAAATCTCTGACATATTGGATGTGGGTTTATCACTGGGCATAATTACTCAAAGGGAAAGGGACTACATCTTTGTCCAGCATCCAATCACTTCCATTTTCCATGCCCTTCCAAAACTGCACAAGAATATCTTCCCTCCCCCCCTTAAGACCCATTGTGGCAGGTATTGGCTCTTATTCAGAGCATCTGTCAGGATGGGTCGACTCTCTGCTCCAGTCTCTGGTTTCTCTTATACCTGGTTTTCTGAAGGACTCTAGAACAGTTTTACAAGCTATGTCTGCTTTGCAATGGAATGATAAATGTATATGGATTACGGTTGATGTGGTGGCACTATATACTAATGTTCCCCACAAACTGGCCATCACTGCTTAACATCAATCATGTTCCTCAATCATTAGAGTGATTATACTTTGGAGCTGAAGGATTTTATCATCATGGTGGTGGAGTTCCTCCTGAGGCACAACTATTTTTCATTTGACAATCAATTTTTCTTGCAGGTTTGGGGGTGTCGATGGGGGCCAAGTTCTCTCCCTCCATTGCTAATATTTTTATGGCATGGTGGGAGGGACACTTTCTCCACATCGACGCCCTGCCTTTCAAGGATAACATTTTGTGGTATGGACGCTACATCGATGACCTGCTTATGGTATGGTCGGGCGATGTGGCGTCCATACCGCTGTTTGATTCCTATCTCAATTCTACAGTGGGATCTCCATCTTTTACACTGCATTACAGTGCAGATGAGATCAAATTTTTGGATTTGTGCATCAGGGGGGACCCCTCCACACATGGGATTGTCACCTCCACATACCGCAAAGAATTAGCGGGCAATACGATCCTCCATGCAAGTTCATGCCATCCTATCCATGTAATACAGAATATTCCCTTTGGTGAACTTGTACGGGCTCGTGGCAATTGCTCAAGCATAGTGTCTTATAACAAAGAATACTATGATATTAGAGGACTGTAGCGTAGAGCATACTCTCATATGAGCATATATCATGCACACAAAAAAGCACTATCTCTAGATAGAGAGTGTTTAATTTTTCCATCCACAAACAGAATGTCTGGCCCCTCTCCTCACGGCCAGCAAGCTACTACTTTTGTTACACAGTGTAGCCAAGAATATCCTGCTATTTGTAAAATTGTCTAAAAATATTTTCCAATCCTGGCAAGTGACGAACAATGGTCAGACATCGTGTCTGGTGGAGTTAGGTGTGCAGCTAGGAAAGCCACTACTGTGGGCAATCTAATCAGCCCCAGTATTTTCATTACATCTAATCCAAATTTGAATTCTACCTGGTTAAATTGCAAAGGCTGTTACAAAAGTGGGCACCAAAAGTGCATATGATGTTCTCACCTTATAGTGAACAGATCCTTTACATCTGCAACCAACAATAAGGAATTTGCCATACAATCATACATCAATTGCAACACCAAATATGTTATATACTTGATGACATGTAGTTTATGCCAACTTCAATATGTTGGATGTACGACAGGTCCTTTAAAGAAGAGAATTCGCAGACATCTTCAGATGTCCAATTTTTTGATAAACGCAATGTATCAGCGGTAAGTTCGCATGTTGCGATTATCCATGCAGGGGATATATCGCATCTGCGAGCCCAATGTATTGAAAGAGTCTCATTACCACCAAGAGGGGGAGATAACAAGAGGAAACTTCTCAATAGGGAAGCATTCTGGATCTTTAAATTAGGAACCAGACAAACTCATGGTCTGAACAAGGGCTTATATTACAATATTGAGAGGATTTCTATTTTCCCCTTGTGTCTGCCCCTGGTGCTCGGTACAAATGGTATATATATTTGCACCCATTGTGGCAATATCCCATCACGTATTATCTATATGCCTCTGGATTACTGTAGCTTTTCATTACAATGTTTTTTATACATGCTCAATTTTTGTGTTCTTTTTAAATTTGACTTGCCTCTTTGTACCAGTGAGTATTTGGAGAGAGGGTTAATTTCTGCTATGCCCTCCTCCCTCACACAGGTGCTACCTGATGGGGGAGTGTATATCAGTGGGATGTCCTCCCAAAACTCACTATGGGTACTTTCACACTTGCGTTGGTGCGGATCCATCTGTTTATTTGCACAGACGGATCCGCACCTATAGTGCAAACGTTTGTATCCGTTCAGAACGGATCCGTTTGCATTAGTTTGAAAGAAAAATGACAAAGTCCAAAACGGATCCGTTTTGAATTACATTGAAAGTCAATGGGGAACGGATCCGTTTTCAAATGCACCATATTGTGTCATTGAAAACGGATCCGTCCCCATTGACTTACATTGTAAAAAAAAACTGATCCGTTAGGCTCCGCCTCTTCAGACGGACACCAAAATGCTGCATGCTGCGTTTTGTGTCCGCCTCCAAAACGGAATAGAGGCGGAACGGAGCCGAACTGATGCATTCTGAACGGATCCTTATCCATTCAGAATCCATTGGAGCTTAACTGATCCGTTTTGGACCGTTTATGAGAGCCCTGAAACGGATCCCACAAACGGAATCCAAATCGCTAGTGTGAAAGTAGCCTATGTCTGTCATGAGGAAGGACTGTACATACTATCTGGTCCGAAACACGTTGACAATACTGGCATGAATGGTGTTAATATGACTTGGAGTTTTTAATCGCTCAATAAAGACCGAAATTTAATTCTATTCCGTCCACTGCTGGAGCTGGATTTTTTTCTGTTTTCTATTTACAATTGTAGTACCCCCAGGTCTGGAGTACTGCAGGTCCATATGAAAAGCATAAGTGCTGTTTGTGCATATTAGTGAGAATTTCCCGTTCTTACCTACAGTGAGCAGCATGAAGATCCGGCAGTGTCATCCACCTATTGTTAGGCAACCTTTTATTCTGGAGTTGTCCTGTATGCACAGCATAGGGGTGCCGAAATAATTCAAAATGGACATTGATGTGCCCCTTAATGAATCATTAATCTGATACTAATCAACTGTTTACCAGAGTTCCTCTGTGAATCAGATGAAGAACACAGAAGAAGAAAGTAACAGAACCTGGATAACAACATAAGAATAAACCTTTAACTGCTTTTCATTTCAGATTCCCTTAGTGCAGGTTGTTTTTATATCTTTTGTCTGTTTTGTCTGCAGAGGGACCTGGGAATGAATAGTCTGCAGCAAACAGGCGCTGCCTGCCACGTAGGCGCTCCGCTGCAGACCATAATAAATAAACATGTTTGTTAATTTGATTTAAATGGCATGGCTGGGATCTAACTCGGAAAACAAAGCTGTTGGTGGCAGCTGCTTCTTCAAGGAGATAAAACACGAAGGCTAGGAGGAAGTAGACAGGAATATTCAATGCACTGCAGCGAAAAAAAAAGCTTCTGAAGTTTACTGAAATCCAAGGATCCTCCGGCCCATAGGCGATGAAAAGGTTCAAACCATGTTAGGCTTCCTACTTTATCGCCAGTAGAACTGTCTCATCAATCATAGGAAAGTCATCTCCTAATCGTGTTTACCGCTCAGGTGAGAAAATGAAACCCATCTCAGTCATTCCAACTGCGGGCTATGAAATGTCACAATAATATCATACGCGTCTTATATTCTGGCATTGGAACCACTAATAACGGCCTTACCTTCACATTGCTGCTGTATGTTATGAATAGTGATGAGCGAATCGAAGTCCACAATAAGCAAATCGATTTAATCTGAAATAGTGTAAAAAACAACCGTATTTTTCACTTTATAAAACGCACTCGATGATAAAACACACCACAGGTTTTAGAGGAGGAAAATTGAAAAAATATATTTTTAGCAGACCTCAAATTAGACCCACATAAATATAAGGACATCGGATCAGATCCCCATATCAAGACATCACATCAGACCCCCATATCAGCCCTACATGTCAGACCCCCATCAGACCTTATCAGCCCTCATTGTCAGACTCCCATCAGACCCCCATATCAGCCCTCATTGTCAGACCCCTCATCAGACCTTAGTTCAGCCCTTGTTGTCAGATCTCCCCATCAGAACTCAGTTCAGCCCTCGTTGTCAGATCTTCCCATCAGACCTCAGATCAGCCCTCAATGTCAGACCACCCAGAGTTCCTTGCCAGAACCATCAGACCTTAGATCAGAATAAAATAAAAAACTCCTCTTACCTTTCCTGCGCCGCAGCTCCTCTCCATCTCCTGCAACAGTCGTGCTTCCATGTCCTCTCCAGCCCATGCTGCACTGTCACCTGACTGCGTGCAGTGTCAGGTCATAGTGTGTTCACTACGTCCTCACGCTGTATGGGGTCAGGACAGTGCAGCGCAGGCCCCAGGAGGGAAGACCAGGGAGGTTGAGTACCGGAAGCACTCGCAGCTCTTCACACCCTGCTCCCAGCACCTAATACATACTAGTGAGCGCTTCCATAATGGAAGCGCTCACTAGTATTCACTTTATGAGACACACTGCCATTTCCCCCCCACTTTTGGGGGAAAAAAGTGTGTTTTATAAAGCGAAAAATACGTTAATACTTACCTGATCCATTTGCTCATGATGAGCCACCCGCTGCCATCTTGATTGAAAATTTTGCGTCAGACCTTCAATCAAGATGGCGGCGCCTGGCCTATTGTGAGCAAATGGCTCAGGTAAGCATCATTATTAGAGATGAGCAAAATTTTTAAATAATTTGATTCGGCCGGTTCGCTGAATTTTTAGAAAAAATTTTGCTTTATAGGAATTTATTTGCGGCGAATTGCCTTAAATGGCTTTTTCCTTGCTTCAGAGAGCTTTTATAGTGGTGTGGAACACTGTGCCTTGCAGTAACATGCATGGGGAGTCTGCTGTGGGAGTGAAATAAGACAGTCAGTCAGTATGATATGCAGATGACAGGTGTCGCTCTTAGAATCACTGCACACTTCACTTATATGGGCAGTCACGGGGTTCCTTGTGGATTAATTAGTGTCTGTTTTGTTTCTGGTAATGGCAATACCCCTTGCCTCAGGTGTTGCTTATGTGGTAATTTAACCTTCCCTACTTATTGTGGCTTCTCCCACCTTGTTGTGCGGTTTATAGCTGCAGTCTTTGTGGATTGCTGGTGTTTGGATCTTGGCAGAGTTCCTATGCTTCCATAGCCATTTGAATGTAAGTGTCTTCTTACCCTTTTGTTTATTGTTTGGGGTTTTCTTGTGTTGCTCTTTTCCCTGTCATTTGTGTTTAGGCCTGAGGGAGACTCTTGTTCGTCCTATCGTTTAGAGCACGGATGTCAAACTCGTGGCCCTCCAGCTGTTGCAAAACTACAACTCCCACAATGCCCTGCTGTAGGCTGATACCTGTAGGCTGTCCAGGCATGATGGGAGTTGTAGTTTTGCAACAGCTGGAGGGCCACGAGTTTGACATCCCTGGTTTAGAGGAACAGGTTGTCTTTTGTCCTGACATTCATACCAGGGTCCTACAGGGTGAGTTAGGACTTTAGGTTCCTGTGTATGAACTCACCTACCTCTGGGGTCAGTTCATACTTGCAGTCAGTCAGGACTTTTATTAGGGGTTTCTCTAGGGTTTCTCCCTAGTTTCAAGGTCTTTTCCCCTTACCGCTTTCCTTCCTACGTTCGGTGTGGGTTTCCCTCCCACACCGAAGTGTGACACATACAAGCCACAAAAGAGTTTAGAAGCTATAACTGCACCGCTAAACAGCAAACAGGCCCTTATTTTTTTCCAATTATACACGACACAAAAGGCTTTAGAATATATAACGGCACCGCTGAACGGTAAATAGATTTAAATTTTTTCCTCTTATACACGAAACAAAAGGCTTTAGAACATATAACTGCACTGCTGAACGGCAAATATATTTTTTGTTTGCCACTAATACACGACAAAAGGGGCTTTAGAACATATAACTGCACCGCCGAAGGGCAAATATATTTTACTTTTGCCACTAACACACAACAAATAGGGCTTTAAAACATATGACTGCACCGCTGAACAGCAAATATATTTTTCTTTTGCTACTAATACTTGACAAAAAGGACTTTAATTTTTGCACTTTACCACACAATGGCTAATAAGCCCTTTTTTCCCACTAATACAAGCCAAAAAATGCTTTAGAACATATAACTGCACAAGAGAAAAAATAGACATATAAATATTTCCTTGTAATAAACCCTGTTATTGGCTGTGTCAAATAGCACTTATAGGGTTGTGACAACACAGGGCTGGCTGGCTGCTGTTTGGCTGCATGCATGGCATTATTGGTGACCCCACCTTCCCAGAGTTCCTTGTTCCATGTCCTCACACGTGCAGCAGCCATTTTAGGAAAAAATGTGATTCGTTACAACGAAGCGTGAGGAAATTCGGATTCAGTGCGAATCAAATTTTTCCTGAAATTCGGCTCGAATTCCAATTCGTCAACTTCGATTCACTCATCTCTAATCATTATAATTTTTTTAATCTTATTTTACACTTTGAAATTTATATCATGTATGAATGTGGCATCTCAGGAGTACAATGATGTGGGTTGGTGCAATCGCCATTCCCTGTCATTGCACCCAATACAAATACAAAAAAAAATGCACTATGTGACAAAGTACTGTAATTCGTCACAAAGCTGACTTTTTTTTGCAAGATTCAGTGAAGCAGCTGAATTGAATTAAACAAACCTTCGCGCATCTCTAGTTACGAAATGTACTTAACTTCCTTGAAAGTCGTATGGTGCATTTGATATCCATTGTGTGGGTTAAGGCAACATATGTGAGAATCCATGACATATGGCAAAATTTACAATTTCTTTAACCTTTTTAATGACTAAAGGTCCTGGTACATGGGTGATGGCCAGCCAAACAATTATTGGTGAAAGAGTGTCCCTGATCATTGCTCCATGTAAAAATGGCCACCAATCTGCAAACAGATAATAATAGTTAGGGCTTGTTCACATCACCGTTATGAATTCCGTTTCCGTTATAACTAGTGATGAGCGGCAGGGGCTCTATTTGATTTTGCAATATTTTGCGATTATATGGGCGAATATTCACCATTTATTCGTGAATTCGCAAATTTGTGGTTATTTTCTTGATTGCAAAAAATGGTCAATGTAATATTCGCATAATGAACGCGCAATACAGGCGTGGGTCACTTTGGGTACATTTTTCAAGCTGCTAGTAGTTTACTGAGACTCAAGATAATCGTTGGCATAACAGAACATTACAATTGCTTTATATATGCAGGAAGAGTGCTCAATATATATTCGCACTGATGGGTATATTTTTACGCAATACATGCAACTGGGTGACATCACAGCACTATGTATGTATAGACCAGTGATGGGCAACGTGCGGCTCTCCAGCTGTTGCTAAACTACAACTCCCACCATGCCCTGCAGTAGGCTGATAGCTATAGACAGGCTTTGCATGCTGGGAGTTGTAGTTCTGCAACAGCTGGAGAGCCGCACGTTGCCCATCACTGGTATAGACAGCAGAACCCTACCTAACACCCTGCACTCGAACCTATCAGCTACACTATAAATCAATGTAACCTACAATGACTATCTCCCCCTAACTATCTGAATTATATATCTAAGTTAACTGTCTAATTATTCAGCAAAGCACAGAGCACAGCAATCACACTGCTGTCTCTCTCAGAACTCCATTACACTAAAGAAAATGGCTGCTGGGAGGTTCTTATATAGTAAGGGGTAGGCAACGTTCCTATTGATTGCTAGGGATGTTGCTAAGCTCAGACAAAGACATTGCAGCCTTCTCATTGGCCTCACAAGCAGGAGGGAGGTTACTGATGAAAACAAAAAGTAGAATATTCGAAATTACGAATATATAACACTATATTCTAAACGTTCTCGAATTTGGTATAAATATTCGCGATTCGAATATTCGTGCCCAAACGTAGTTATAACATGGTTATAACGGAAAATAACGGAATCCATAAGACGGAAGTCAAAACGGAAGCCTTTAAGAGGCATTCCGTTTTGATCCTTCATAATAAAAGTCTATGGGCAGCATAACGGATCCTTCCTGGTTTCCATTATGCAGGAGTCCAGTCCTGCATAACTGAAACCAGACGGATTTGTTATGCTTGGCCGTAGACTTCTATTATGATGGATCAAAACAGATTGCCTGTTAAAGGCTTCCATTTTGACTTCCGCCTTATGGATTCCTTTATTTTCCATTTTAACCATGTTATAACGGAAAACATTTACAGAATCCATAACGGTGATGTGAGCAAGCCCTAATCTGTATTTTTGCGGTGCCAACATATTCTGCAGCACTTTACAACCATAGGCTGATTTAGGGGTTTTGGTACCCGGACCCGAACCCGAACATTTCCGTAAAAGTTTGGGTTCGGGTTCGGTGTTCGTCGATTTCTTGGCCCTTTTTGAAAGGAAGCAGGGCAGTCAATCAACAAGCGTTTCACTTGTCTGCTCTTAGAAGCCATCACAGCCATGCCTACTAATGGCATGGCTGTGATTGGCCAAGTATAGCATGTGACCCAGACTCTATATAGGCTGGAGTCACATAGTGCCGCATGTCACTCTGCTCTTATCAGTGTAGGGATAGGATGCTGCTGCTGCTGTGAGGAAGAGATTAGGGAAGAATTCTGGAGTACTTGGTATGTTCAATCTTCAAACTACAGCGATTATTGAGGGTGCTATGCTACATTTTTGTACCCAGCCCAGAGCCCAGTGACACTGAAAAATAACTTTTAATCCATCTGCTAGTTCGGTGGGCATCGGCAGCCATTTTTGCAAGTGCAGTGCACTTGCAACTGTACGTGAACTGCATGTGTGCCAAGGACATTACTTTAATTCTGTTCTGGTTCTGTAGCTCAGTGGAGGACAAATTCCCTTTTTTGGCCGGTCAAGTACCCCTGAGTCCTGCAGTGCATACCTGGCAGTGAAAAATATTCAATTACATTAGTCTGTCACATATTTTTGTAACCTAAAGCAATTTTTTATCTGTCTGCCACAGGCACTGCATATCTGACAGTCCAATAAAACCGTTAAATACTGCAGTTACCTTGCTGCTTTAAAAAAGCACACTTTTTTTTGCTAGATAGCAAATTTACGGGCTATGCTGCTTTTCTGTCTGTCCAATTAAACCGTTACATACTGCAGTTACAGTGCTGCTATAAAAAAGCACATATTTTTGCGCTAGATAGCAAATTTGCGTGCTACGCTGCATTTCTGAAAGTCCAATAAAACCATAACATACTGCATTTACATTGGTGCTATAAAAAAAACACACATTTTGTGCTAGATAGTAAATTTGCGTCCTACGCTGCATTTCTGACATTCCAATAAAACCGTTAAATACGGCATTTACATTGCTACTAAAAAAAATTACCGCTTTTGTGCTAGATAATAAATTTGCGTCCTACACAGCATTTCTGACATTCCAATAAAACCTTTAAATACTGCAGTTACATTGCTATTATAAAAAAAAACACAGTTTTTGTGCTAGATAGCAAATTTGCGGTCTACACTGCATTTCTGACAGTCCAATTAAATGTTAAATACTGGTTACATTGCTGCTTAAAAAAAACTGTTGTTGTGCTAGATAGCACATTAGGATCCTAGGTTGCATTTCTGATATTCCACTAAAATAGTAACATACTGCATTTTATTGTTGTTTGCAAAAAACACAGTTTTTGTGCTAGATAGCACATTAGGATCCTACGCTACATTTCTGATATTCCAATAAAACCGTTAAATACTGCATTTACATTGCTACTAAAAAAAAAATACAGTTTTTGTGCTAGATAATAAATTTGCGTCCTACACAGCATTTCTGACATTCCAATAAAACCTTTTAATACTGCAGTTACATTGCTATTATAAAAAAGAAACAGTTTTTTTGCTAGATAGCAAATTTGCTGTCTACGCTGCATTTCTGACAGTCCAATTAAAGCGTTAAATACTGAAGTTACATTGCTGCTTTAAAAAAACTGTTTTTGTGCTAGATAGCACATTAGAGGCCTACGCTGCATTTCTAATATTCCAATAACACCGTAACATAGTGCATTTACATAGTTGTTTGCAAAAAACACAGTTTTTGTGCTAGATAGCACATTAGCGGACTACGCTGCATTTTGTGATATTCCAATAAAACCGTAACATACTGCATTTTATTGTTGTTTGCAAAAAACACAGTTTGTGTGCTAGATAGCACATTAGGATCCTACATTGCATTTCTGATATTCCACTAAAATAGTAACATACTGCATTTACATAGTTGTTTGCAAAAAACACAGTTTGTGTGCTAGATAGCACATTAGGATCCTACGTTGCATTTCTGATATTCCACTAAAATAGTAACATACTGCATTTACATAGTTGTTTGCAAAAAACACAGTTTTTGTGCTAGATAGCACATTAGGATCCTGCGCTGCATTTTTGATATTCCAATAAAACCGTAACATACTGCATTTACATAGTTGTTTGCAAGAAACATAGTTATTGTGCTAGATAGCACGTTAGGATCCTACACTGCATTTCTTATATTTCATTAAAACCGTAACATACTGCATTTACATAGTTGTTTGCAAAAAACACAGTTTTTGTGCTAGATAGCACATTAGGATCCTACACTGCATGTCTGATATTCCAATAAAACCGTAACATACTGCATTTACGTAGTTGTTTGCAAAAAAAAAAAACACTGTTTTCGTGCTAGATAGCACATTTGGATCCTATGCTGCATTTCTGATATTCCATTAAAACCATAAAATACTGCATTTACATAGTTGTTTGCAAAAAACACAGTTTTTGTGCTAGATAGCACATTAGCGGCCTACGCTGCATTTCTGATATTCCAATAAAACCGTAAAATACTGCATTTACATAGTTGTTTGCAAAAAACACAGTTTTTGTGCTAGATAGCACATTTGGATCCTACGCTGCATTTCTGACAGTCCAATTAAACCGTTACCTTCAGCTGTTACATTGTTGGTTGGAAAATTCACATTTTTTGTAATAGTGAAGTAATTGTATTGAATTGCTCCATTACACTGCTGTGTGACATAAAGAAATTGATTCTATTAATGGCACCGGCACTAGCTTACTGTTAGTGAACTTAATTGTTGACTATTGGCAGTTAAATTGTCACCTGAGATAAACCATCTGTTAGTTTCGTGGGTGAGTGCAAATAATGAGGAGAACATCAAATAAGTGAAACACCTTCCTCAGGTGCGAGTAGGTGACAGAACCTTCAGCGTTATTTAGTAGGCCTGAATGCCGCTCTACGAATGGTGAGGCCAGAACACCTACAGGTGCTAGTAGACTGGGTGGCTAATGTGCTATGTGGCACTATAACAGTGTTTTTTGCAACCAACTATAAAAATGAAGTATATCACTGGTTAATTGGAATATCTGAAAT
This sequence comes from Bufotes viridis, assembly GCA_033119425.1. NCBI lineage: Eukaryota > Metazoa > Chordata > Amphibia > Anura > Bufonidae > Bufotes > Bufotes viridis. Next base: position 28,780,951 of record CM065590.1, read on the forward strand.
GCAGCGTAGAACACTAATGTACTATGTGGCACTATAACAGTGTTTTTTGCAACCAACTATTAAAATGCAGTGTTTCATTGGTTAATTGGAATATCTGAAATGCAGCGTAGAACGCAAATATGCTATCTAGCACAAAAAGTATACTTTCTTTACAGCAGCAAGGTAACTGCAGTATTTAACGGTTTTATCGGACTGTCAGACATGCAGTGCCTGTAGCACACATATAAAAAAAAAATCGCTTTAGGTCACAAAAATATGTGACAGACTAATGTAATAGAATAATATTCACGGCCAGGTATGCACTGCAGGACGCAGGGGTACTTGACCAGCCAAAAATGGGAATTTGTTCTCCACTGAGCTACCAGAACAGAATTAAAGTAAAGTCCCTGGCACACATGCAGCTCGCAACAGTTTCAAGGTCACTGCACTTGCAAAAATGGCCACCGACACCCACCTAACTAACAGATGGATTAAAAGTTTTTTTGAAGTGTCAATGGACTCAGGGCTGGGTACAAAAATGTAGCATAGCACCCTCAATAATCACTGTAGTTTGAAGATTGCAGTATGCCAAGAACACCTGAATTCTTGCATAATCTGTCCCTCATAGCAGCAGCATCAGCCTTTCCCTACACGGATTAGAGCAGAATGACGTGCTGTGCTACGTGACTCCAGTTTATATAGAGGCTGGGTCACATGCTTCACTTCGTCAATCACATCCATGCCATTAGTTGGCATGGCTGTGATTGCTTCTAGGGGCAGACTAGTTAAACGCTTGTAAATTGGCTGTCCTGCAGCTTTTCAAAAAGCGCCATAAAACTGCCGAATACCGAACTCGAACACAAACATTCAGTAAAATGTTCGGGTTCGGGTCCGGGTACTAAAAATCGTAAAGTTCAGTACGAACCCGAACTTTACAGTTCGTTTTCGCTCAACTCTATTCAGTACTGCATGTTACTTTTTATACATATATTTTTAATCTCAGTGTGGAATTACGATTTTGCTTCTTTTAAAGTTAGGATATATTAGCATAATTCTATGTGCTGGTACATTTCCCTATATGTCATTATGACATAAGCTACTGACAGCAGTCTGTGAATAAAGATAGCCCTGGACTAGGTCCACAGGACTGACAGAGGGATCTCCAGACATTGTTTCACCAGTAGACCCCATCTATTATACCATAGAAACAGCTTTCTGTGTATATAGAATTTTATGGGTCTTGTTTTATTAGGGTCCATTATTGTCAAAGCTTGGGCCCATCGGGCGATCCACTGGTGAGACAGTCCAACCCAGCACAGGCATTATTAAAACCAGTTATCAAAAGTTTCAAGTGAATCTATCATCAACTGTATGCTGCCCAAATGAAAGTAACATCAAGCAGTGACAGACACACTGATTTTAGTGGTCTGTCACTCATGAGATAAGAATTAGTGGTTGCTGTATAAGTATCACAGCCTGAATATGAAAAAGAGTCATGGCTGATAGAGAAGAGTCAACGTTATTCATGAGCTTCTTCTCTCACTCTCCACCTGCTGATGATTAAGTTTAGTAATCATCAGTAGGCGAGCAGAGAGAGAAGAGGTCATGAATAACCATGACTCTTCTCAGACAGCCATGATTATTTTCCTGGCCTGGTCTGCAATTGCTTAATTGTAGCTCATTGTTTATCTATAATGCTCTGTTTTCCTGTATTGGTTCCCGTTGACCTCAAGCTTGGCGAGACTTGTTAGGCTCTGCCCTGCTGACACAACATTATCAATGACCTTGTCTCTGAGGGTAGTGTTCTACCCATTCTCCTGGACCCTGTCCTGTAGACATGATATCAGCAATGATGTCCTGTCTTAGGGTGGGTTTTTTCCACTCTAACACAGGGCATCACTGCTGACTGGGCATTATTGCTTTAAGAAGGCTTGGATCTGTGATGATCGAGCTGGGAGGGGAAGGAGAAGCAGAGCCCTGAAGCTACAGAGACTTTCCATTGATTTTGCGCTGGAATTTAAACTTAGGGTGTAGGTCATAGATCACAATTACACTAGGGGATGTCCTCAGAACTTTATCTGACTTATATCTGATGTATATAATGCAGTAAGGTTGAATGCTTGTGTTATTTGTGTGTGTGTGTGTGTGTGTGTGTGTGTGTATGTGTGTATGTGTGTTACCACTTTATTGACTGTCTCAAGGAATAAGAAAAAAATAGTCCCAAAAGTTGGTGCTGTTTTAATATAATCAGATCCAATAAATAGGGCAATCCTCCATGGGAAGTGGAGTGGCAGAGATGAGCAAATCAGAAAATAAAAACTTCTTGCCAAATGGTGAAGTTCCTATTATGGAGTCACATATCTTCAATATCAGAACATGGAGGTTAAAAAAATTAGCCTTCATATTATGGTGCTAGGTTGTCAGGACAGTTTCCCTCTTCACCTTGGGTCAATTCCCCATTCTTTTGATTGCAATGTAGTTCTTTTATGCAGAAGTGATGAGACCAACCAAGGAACCAACCAAGAAAGAGTCCCTTATCTTCAGGGACCCTAGGGCAAGCGGCAAAATGTACTACCATGCATACCTTCAAGAGAAAAAAAAAAACTGTTAAAGGGGCTAAATCCGAATCTAGGGTGACCTAGATTCTAGCGAGAGGTAAAATGCACGTAATACAGTAATGCACATGTTGGATTAAAAATATGATGACTTTCCTGTAGCCTTTAGATTGTAAGCTCTTCGATCGACTTACCTTCTCCCACGCTGTGGGATGCTCCAAGGCAACATCATATCCTCTGCCTTTGATCTTGCAAAGCGAGCCTGTAATATTTCTCATAGGGATTTAATATATTCCCTTCCCATATGTGAAAGTGTGCAGCTGGAGCATCTGAGGAAGTGGAAAAATACCAGCAAACACATAGCAGAAAGTGCCGAGTTTTCCGCCCTGTCAGGGCTGTAGTACAGAGGAACAGAAGGAGAACGGGGCCATGGGATTTATATAATGAAGGAAGGATTCAAATAAGGTGCTGAAATGGACAGATTTAGGCGCCGTCTTCACGTTGTGCAGCTGCTGGAGTCAAGGTTCACTCCTGCCTGTCAGAATCATGGTTATTTATAAATTTCAGGACTTGTTAAATTTTCTGCAATCTTATTAATCTGCCAGCTTCCTGGGTTTACAGTGCATATGCTACAAATGTAATTTTGTTTTATTCCAACAGATGCTGAAACGCACTTGAAACATCCAACTTTTAGTTATCACGAGGATGTCATTGAGACAGGTCAATGGTTTCCCGCCGGTGGTCTTCCATGACCTTGAACCATCAATGGTTCACAAAGGTAAGGGCTCATACAGTTCAGCAATACACCATAGTCCCTTAGGTGCTTGTGGGATGGACCATAAACAAAGAAGTGATGTTGAAAACTCCAAAGTTATCGATCTCTTGCAATGCTATGATCCTTACATTCTGAAACTATTAAACCATTCCTGTAAATGGACAACCACTGATGTAATAGTCTGTCATATGACAATAACAAATCCAAACAGGGGTGGACTGGGAACTTAAATTGGCCCTGGCAAAAAATACTAAAAATGGCCCTGTTTTGAAGTCGGATCCAAATTGATGGAAGGCAGAGCCAGCAATACCATATTGGGGCACATTATACCACCCCAACAGAGCCAAATACCACAGTCCATCACAAAACACTGCCCCCATCAGCACAAAATACATTCTTAAAAACATCCACTGGCCAGCCACGAGGAGGGCTCAGGTGGCCCCTTGGGCATTGGCCAACTGGGAAATTTCCCTCCAAAGTCTATGGCCAATCTACCCCTGGATCCAAATATATGTGGGCCCATTTATTAAGACCGGAGTTTTAGACACTGGTCTTAATAAGCCCTATACCTGGCGGTGGATCCGCTGGAGTTATGAAGAGGCGCTGGCCTCTACATAACTTCAGCAAATCCTCTGCCACTTGTAAGACAGCTTCCTAGCTGTCCTACATTTAGACTATTTTCTACACCTAAAAAAGGTATAGAAAATAGTAAATATCCCCGCCCACACCACACCCACTTTTTTAGACCTGGCGTGAGCAGGGAGAGAGTCACAGGTTGCATCGCAAAGGAGCTTAGTGCCTAATTTAGGTGTATTTCTGTTTGATAAATGACCCCCATGGTACATTATCTCAAAGAGGGATCCTTTACCCTAGCTCCTTGTAAAACTACTTATACCATACCTGCCATTTCTGGGGTAAAGCCAATAAGTAATGCCATCTTAGAGCTGTTTTCAACAGACTTGATTTTGATGAGATACATGCATTTTCATTAGCAAAAACTACAACATACAAAAACAGTGTAACTATAAGAGTTTCCTCACAGACCAAAAAAAAGTCCATCAATATGTTTAATGGTAATACTAAACTTGTAGGCCTTTTGCAAACAACTATATTATAGCAATGATATGATATGTCTTTTTTTAAGACAGCACATAGGGTTTTTGAGCTTTTTGTGCGATGCTCTACCACATATGGTATTAGAGGGGTTGTCCAGCTAGAAAATGTCAATTTAGTCAAAGTCTTATTTCCTAGCCAGACAACCCCTTCAGGAGGTATTTTCATTGGAAGCCTTGGTATTGTAGAGAGTAGAGCAGCTCGTAGCAACTCTATATGGCAGGAACTGTCTATAGCTCTATAATTTATTGGGACTTATGGTGCCTCCTTGTTGCTATATACAGGAGATTTTGTACAATCAGATTTCTGAATCACCATCTGAGAACTAGGACAAAAAATGTGATAGGATCATGGTCAACTTAATCCAGTTTCTACTTTAAGTCAAATGTACTTTAGGAAAACGAAGAAAATGTCCAGCTTCATACACCAACTCGTTCTTTATTTCAAAGCGATAAAAACAGCGGGATACATGTCGCGTCTACGCGTTTCGGATCTCTGTTACAAATACCGATCCTTAATCATGACCTTAATAAGTCAAATGTACAACTCTAAAAGTTTTGGCATGACATTTGGGATGTTTTTGTTCACCAAAATCAGGAAAAAAGAAGCAAATAAAATTTTTTAAAGGGGTTTTAAGGGACTTTATTGATGACCTATTCTCAGATTTTGACAGCCACTGGTGCTGAAAATGGCAAAGTTCACAGAACAAGGAACAGTAGCTGAGCTGCAGTACTCCTGGGTCCACACTACACAGCGGATAGAACCTTTTGCTCCAAGGTCTATACAATACATACTGTAGTTTCCAGCACAGAAATAGCTGATTGGTGGGGGTGCCAGGAGTAGTACCCCTACTGATTTGATATTGACGGCCTCTCCTGAGGATAGGCCATCGATATGTACCCCTTTAAATATATCAATATCTACCCCTTTTTTCCACGGTTTAGGATCTTCTGTTGGATTGGCTATATTAAAAAAAATGCAAAAACTGCACCAACACAGCCCCTTATGAACAAGAACTTACACAAAGCACTGATCTAATACAGTTTGGAACAGGAGGCATTCATGAAAGCAAATTTGAAAGCTTTGTCCCTTTCCTTTTCATTTTTTAAAATATGTGACTCGAAACATCTTACATGTCAACCAAATGTACAGCCATGTACTATAGCATTCAACATTTGGTCATCCCAGCCCTGAAGAGTTAAAGCAATCTGAACCTCATAAGATCACTACAATGTTCCTTTATACACTAGCCTATGAACTAGACCTGTGCTATACACCTCTGAGACATTCTGAACTTCTAAATAATTGATCAATTTGATTTGCTAGTGAAATACAAAGACAGCATACAAGTAGACAACCAATCCCTCTGGCAAGGGTATAATACATACCTCATTCACAGTACTTGACATTTATGGAAGTTTTCATTTATCCATTTATTCATAGATTATGTAATTTAGAAAACTTAATGGAAATTACTTTACTGGATATGGATTACTAACAGATTACAGAGTAGTGTTGGGCGCGAATATTCGCGATGCGAATATTTCGCGCGAATATCGCATATTCGCGATTTCGCGATTTTTTCGAATATCATGCCATAAATTCGATATTGCGAATATTCGCGTTGGTTAAATTAGATGATGCACAATAAGTTCAAGAACTTCAGTTCACTTGTGTTGATAAATGAGTTTGAGTGACTCTGAGTTTCATTCATTTAAGGTGTTGTTTTGCATCAAGGCTCTTTTTCAAAGCCATAGCCAAAATCCTGCCTTTTTTGCGATTTTCCGTAATGCGATTTTTTTGACAGCGATGCGAATATCTAACACTTGCTGACATGCCTGCGCATTGACTTGAAAATTGAAATATTGCCTTTATGCGATTTTTCCGTAATGCGATTTTTATTAAGCGATGCGATTTCTTTCACACGTGCTATTCTTCCTGCGCATTGATTGACTTGACCATCCCGGCCATGAAAGTTAAAGTGTTTTTGCGATTTTTCGTAATGCGATTTTTATTAAGCGATGCGAGTTCTTTCACACGTGCTATTCTTCCTGCGCATTGATTGACTTGACCATCCCGGCCATGAAAGTTAAAGTGTTTTTGCGATTTTTTTGCCATGCGATTATCCGCGATTTTATAAAAAAAAGATGGCGATTAAATGATGACGAATACAAATATTCGAATTTGCGAATATATCGCGAATATTTTACGAAATATTCGTGAAATATCGCGAATTCGAATATGGGCATATTCGATCATCACTATTACAGAGTCCCAAAATGCAGCATTAGGGCTTGCTCACATGAGGAGCATATACTGCAGGTATTTTTTCTGTTTTTCATGGGTGGAAAGCCTGCTGAAAATTACAGTAACAGTAAAGTGAATTTGATGTTACTAAATCTCATTCACATGCTACTGAAACTTGCATTGTAGATTTTATAGCGTACCAGAGTTGTTAAAAAAAAGTTTGCATAATGGCTGTGCTTCTTTGTACAATGATAACTGTGTTTTTTGGGCTTCCCTAATGTCTTTTTTTCAGGCCAATTATTTCCCTCTTTATCTGCATAGCTAGATGCATTTCTCCCACAAACAGAGAGTGTTTCTTTTCTGTGGAATCTGCCAACACTGTACTGTTATGACCTCACTACCCTTACCTCCAACTGCATTTGTTTTTAGCTCTAGAGCTCACAGAATAGATAAAGAGGGGGAAATCACACTTACAGAAAGGAAGGACTCTCTTGCAATTTTTAGAAGCAGTGTAGAAGCAGTTGTTTTATCAGGCTCAGGATCCCAGCTAGCTCTGACATGCCCCCACTTCCTCTCAGCCATCTTCCTTGTCTGTTACTAGGGACGGATCTTGACTGACAACAGGCAGTGGACTGCAAATTTGGGAGTGACACCCTTAGTGGCCATTACTTTACAGATTTTTTTTTTCAGGTAAAAGCAGGCAGATCTTTTAAATGAACTGATTTAAAAATCTGCTAGTTACACCATTTACTAAATAACACCATTATTATTATTATTATTAACACCATTTTTAAATAAAGTAAAATTGTGTGAAGGGACAGAGACTCTTTAATTCTGCAGCATACCAGTTTATATTGTGGAGATTTACCACAAATTTCACCTTTTGCAATGCATAGAGTGTTGGGATCTACAGCAAACCCACATGCAACTCGTGAAGAGTTTCTTTGGATTGGTCATATGTGTAACTTGGCTTGTCCACTTTCCACTATCATTAGCGCAATACAAGGGTTATTCAGATGTTAAGTAAAAAAAATGGTTAGAATGGCATAAACAATATAAAAAAAAGTCATAGTCACTTCACTAATCTGCACCCATTCCCATTCTAACTATTCCAGATTCCCCTTCCAGTCTCTGTAGCCGATCAGCCGCTCACTGGCCACAGCAGTGACCCTCTTATTCCAGTTGTTGGATCCTAATATTCATGTTGAGAAGCACTAGGAAGTAGAGACTAATTGGAGAATGTCAAGGGGTTGTGGTTATGACTTCTTTTGGGTTTTTAAGTAGGGATGAGCGGACCCGTGGATTTTCGGGTTCGGCCAAACTTCAGGTCAAGATGCGGGACCTGAACTGGAACCCAAACCCAGACCCCCATGAAGTCAATGGGGACCTAGAAAAATTACTTAAAATAACGTAGAATATAAAAAAATAAAAAAATAATAATCTTGAACTAGGAGGCGGAGGAGAAAGTGGAGTAGGAGGTTGAGGAGTCAGTGCATGTGGCAGTGTAGGTAGAAGCGACAGAGGAGGAGGTAGCCAACACCGTTTATGTTGTTTTTTTATTTTAATTTTCTTTCCCCCTTTATTTATTTTATTTTTTATTTATTTTTTATAACTTTGGGAAGATCCCAAAATATTAGGAATTAGAAAAGAGAATGCAAAGAGAAAGTGTGCTGGAGTATATAAATGGCCCGGTGCGGCCTGTATACTTGTCTACTCAGCACAAGGTACGGACAAGTCCTGTGGGATCCATGTCTGGTTCATAATTAACGTAAGCTTGTGCACGTTGGCTGTGGACAGACGGCTGCACTTGTCTGTGATTACCCCCCCCCCTCTGCCGTGGTAATTTAAACACATGTTTGGTCAATACACTCGCTGCAGGGCAGGCTAGCACCTCCAGGGCGTAACGGGCAAGCTCAGGCTTTGTGCCCAATTTGGAGACCCAGAAGTTGAATAGGGAAGACCCATCAGTCAGTAAGTGTAGGCATGTGCATGTACTGTTCCACAATGTTGCTGAAATGCTGCCTCCTGCTAAGACGTTCTGTATCAGCTGGTGGTGCTGGTTGTTGTGGCGTGTTCACAAAGCTTTTCCACATTTCAGCCATGCTAACCCTCACTTCTGAGGTGCTGGCGGTGCCCCAGCTGCCTTGGCAACTTCTTCCTCCTCCTCCTCTGCCTTTGCCTTGTGCTTCCACTGAGGCCCTGCTGTCAGATGTGAATGCCATCAGCAGCACGCCTACCAGCATGCGCTAGTTCTCCCTCATGTTCCCATCATGCTCCAGTGACAGAATTAAGCACAGCATGTTGTCCTTGTAACGGAAATCAAGCAGGGTGGCCACCCAGTAATCAGCACTGGTTAGAATGTGGGCAACTCGGCAGTCATTGTGCAGGCACTGCCGCACGTAGTCGCTCATGTGTGCCAGGCTGCCCAGAGGCAATGAAAAGCTGTTCTCTGTGGGAGGTGTATCATTTGTGTCCTCTGTATCCCCCCTCCATTGATGCCCATAAGCTTCTTTGCTTGCCACCCTGCTGTGAACACGGTTCCTCCTCCTCATCATCCTCCTCCTCCTCAACCTGCAGAACTGTGCCCTGGCTGTACAGTTGTGTACTTGGCCTCTGTTGATGCAAGAACCTACCCTCCAAGCAGCTTGTAAATGACTGGCCTGATAACTGTGGAAATGATCCCTCTTCCGCCTCCTCTTCCTCCTGTGCCACATCCTCCTCCACCATCGCCTGCAGTGTTTTTTCAAGAACACATAGTGGGAGAGTAACGCTTTGTACTGCGTCATCGGCACTAGCCATGTTGGTGGAGTACTCGAAACAGCGAGACACGGCACACACGTCCTGCATGGAGGCCCACTCGTTGGTGGTGAAGTGGTGCTGTTCTGCAGAGCGACTCACCAGTGCGTGCTGCAGCTGAAACTTCACTATTCCACTAAAGCATGTACAAGGTGGAGTTCCACCTTGTTGGTACGTCGCATATGAGACAGTGAGAGGGAAGGCCGAAGTTACGCTGCAGCGCAGACAGGCGAGCAGCAGCAAGATGAGAACGCCGAAAGTGTGCACAGACGGCCAGCACTTTCTGCAGCAGCTCTGACATATCGGGGTAATTTTTCAGGAACCTCTGCACCACCAAATTTAACACATGCGCCAGGCAAAGGATGTGCGTGAAACCGGCTAGCCCCAGAGCTGCTACAAGATATCATTCATTAACGCACACCACCAGGCCAGGCTTGAGGCTCAGAGGCACCAACCACTCATCGGTCTATTGTTCCATGCCCATCCACAACTCCTGCGCGGTGTTGGGTTTTTCCCCAAACAGATGAGTTTTAAAACAGCCTGCTGTCGTTTCCCCCTGGCTGTGCTGACGTTGGTGGTGAAGGTGTAATGCTGACTGGATGAGGAGGTGGTAGAGGAGGAAGTGGAGGAGGAGGCAACGAGAAACGTCCTGCAATCCTTGGTGGCGGTAGGACATGCACCAAACTGCAATCCGCCTCAGGTCCAGCTACCACTGCAGTTACCTAGTGTGAAATTAGGGAAATATACCGTCCCTGCCCGTGCTTACTGGTTCACGTATCGGTAGTTATGTAGACCTTGCCACAGAGGGCGTTGCACAGTGCACACCTGATTTTGTCCACGACTTGGTTGTGCAGGGCAGGGATGGCTCACCTGGAAAAGTAGCGGCAGCTGGGAACCATGTACTGTTGGACAGCCACCGCCATAAGGTTTTTAAAAGTCTCTGTCTCCACCAGACTGGATGACAGCATTTCCAAGGCCAGGAATTTTGAAATGCTTGCATTCAGAGGCAGGGATCATGGGTGGGTAGAGGGGTATTTCCTCTTTATCTCCAGTGTTTGGGGCTGGACACCTGAACGCTTCCATGGGACAGTGTGGACATGCTTGGTGACGGTGGTGGAGGTGGTAGTGTTGCCACCACATCCTCTGTTTGCGGGATGGCAGGCACCACTGGCACTGCCTAGTCATGATGGTGGTGCTTAGGTTTAGCACATTTATGCCTTTCTTCAAGCTATGATTGCACAGTGTGCAAACCACTCAGCACATTGTCTGAAGATTAGTGTTGGGCGCGAATATTCGATTCACGAATTTTAATCGTGAATATCGCGATTTCGAGAATTTGCGAATATTTAGAATATTGTGCTATATATTCGTATTCACGAATATTAGTACCTATAAACAGGTGGGACAAAAAAACATAAACACCTAGTCCCATTATGCACAACTACAAAAAAAGGCCAAAAAGGTAGACATAATAATTGATCTTTATTAATAATTAATTAATATAAAGCAATGTATAAAATACAAGAGGTCGAAAACACTACATACTGGGCCATAAATAACCCACATGAAGAGTCACCTATAACTAGTTCAACAAGAATAGCAATACAAACATAAAGTGCGCAGTGCTTAAATCATAATGAATGTCAAAAAATGACACAGCAAGAGGTAAACTAATACATATATCACACAAGAATTAGCCAAGCCGCTTACATAAAGTGTCCAAGTGCCAACGCTCCACAATCCCAACATATGTTTCACTCTTATTGCTTCATCAGGAGAACATGAAGATCAAATGCAAACCCCCTCCTATATATACCCAAAATACCGCCTAAAAGAATTACCTAAACCTGAGAAAAGGATGTCCGTACTCCGGAAGAATCCCGCCATTGGGCCATGCAATCGGCACATATGGTCGCATAATAAAACATCAGATCGGCGCCTCCCTGTGCCGGAAGTAACCGGCCATCACTGCGCGCCATAAACATGTGCCGTCGCATGGTAAGGATGTCAAGCCTGCGGCTCGCTCTTCATGTGACCACACCATGTAATGTGATCGGGAGGCCGGATAAATATATAAACAAAACGCTGATAGTGGAATGCACAATAGTCAATATAATTCTAAGCAATAATATCACGTCGACCATATCGTGGGATAACTATATATTGTATACAAAAAAAGGAAAGAAAGTAAGGTGAAGTGAAAATGTGAGGAGAACAGTGTGCAAAGTGAAAGTGCAAGAGGTGAAGATAAAAGAATAAATTCATGGAAATACCAACAACATGGGGAAATGACATCAAAATATAATAGTGATAAATATTTAATATAAATTATTATATTAATTTTATAGTGCAGGCCATAAGATATATAAAAGTGAGGCAATCCACATTATGAAGAACATGATACAACCAATGATGTATAATAAATAAGATAAATATGTGTATTCACGAATATTCTAGATTTTTTTTTCCCTCTGAACCCATGTTCCCTCCTTGCTTCTTGCTTGTGGGCCAATGAGAAGGCTGCAATGTCTTTGTCTGAGCTTAGTAACATCTCTAGCAACCAATAGGAAAGTTGCCTACCCCTTTAGTATATAGGAACCTCCCCAGCAGCCACTTTGTCAATTTTTTTCAGTTCTGAGAGAGACAGCAGTGTTATTGCTGTGCTCTCTGTCTTGCTGTGTCACTTTACATTAGATAGTTAGTTAGTTAATTAGTTAGCTTATATATAGAAAGGTGGCTTGAGAAAGGTTTCTGTTTGGAACCGAAATGTTGCTACACTTATGGGTGAATAAACAACTATCATTTTTCTCACATTATCTTTGGAGTGCTGCTCGGGTTTTTATGGACTGAATATTTATGTAAGCTTTATCCCACTTTGAGCTTGCACCCACGTTGCATTTTATGGTTTTGGCCAGTGCTGCCGTATTTTTGTTTTTTATAATACAGTTAGTTAGTGGGAGATAATCAGTGCAGGTTAGATACTGATATAGTGTAAGTTCCAGTGCAGAGTGTTAGGTAGTATGATAGGTTCTGCTGTCCATACTTACATGCTACATACATAGTGCTGTGATGTCACAAGTTCACAACAACATTTAGTGCACCAATCACTAATATGTAGTCAGAGCTGCTAAAATGTGACATTGCCCATATTGCGCCAAAATATTTGCAACATTAGTGCTGATTTGTGCAATCACGAATATATTGGAGCACTCTATCTGCATATAAAGCCATTGTAATGTTCTGCCGTGCCAACCATTTTCTCCAGTCTCAGGAAACTTCTAGCAGCTTGATAAAAGTAGGAAAAGTGACTCACGCCTGTATTGCGTGCGCAATACGCGCATATTACATTGCTGATTTTCACAATCAAGAAAATATTTGCGAATTCTCAAATTCGCGGATATTTGGCAAATATTCTACCAAATATTCGTGAAATATCGTGAATTTGAATATTGCCCCTGCCGCTCATCAATACTGAAGAACTGCATGCCAGGGAACTCTTTGGAGCTGGCTTTGGTGTGCTCAATCCCTGGGTGCGGTAGGCAGTAGCAGGCATACTGGCTATGGGATGGCCACTCTGCTTTTGCACCCTGCTCCCTCATTTGCTGTGCAGCTGGCTCTGTGTGACCACCACCTCTTCCTCCAAACTGCACACGTCACTTGCAGGACCTTGATTCCATGTGGGGTCTAGGACTACATCATTCTCCACATCATCTTCGCCCCAATATTCACCCTTGCCCTCCTTGCCAGTCTGGACATGGCAGTAAGCCACAGCAGTTGTCACCTGTGTTTCATCATCATCCTCAGTGACGTGATGCGGTGGTCCTTCCATGTCCACATCCTGAAACATAAGTGGTTGAACATCAGTGCACTCAATCTCTTCCACTTTTTGGGCAGGGCTAGGGGGGTGGCCCACGGAAACCCCACCAGCAGAGTCATCAAAAAGCATAAGACACTGCTGCATGACTTGGGGCTCAGACTGCTTGCCTGATTTGCAAGGGGATGAGGTGAAAGACAGATGGCCAACTTTGTGGTTTCAGCAGGGGACCGGGTGGGAGACAATGTGAAGGAACTGGAAGCACTGTCTCACACCAAAAATGGGTATATGTCACCCATCGAACTAACAGACGGATTAACTATTATATTTTTGTGTCAGGGGTAAAAAATGGTGCATTGCACCCACAAAAAATCACTATAGGTTACCCACAGAATTAACAGCCAGATTAATTATTATATTTCTGCGTTAGGGGTACAAAAGTGGTGCATTGCACCCACAAAAAAAAACTATAGGTCACCCACAGAATTAACAGCCAGATTTATTATTATATTTCTGTGTCAGGGGTACAAAGCTAGTGTATTGCACCCACAAAAAATCATTATATGTCACCCACAAAACAAATAGCCAGATTCTTAACACTCTACCTCGATTGAGCTGCCTGCTTCCTGTCTCTGCACTACTCAGAGCTGATGGGTGGTGCTACACGTTATCCAGCTTGTATAGAGGCTGGGTCACATGATGCACCGGCCAATCACAGCTATGCCATTACTAGGCATGGTTGTGATAGCTTCTAAGTGCCCACAGCTTAATAGTTTGATTGGCTGCTCTGCATCCTTTCATAAGCTTTATCAAATGCCCAAAAACCGAACCTAAACTTTTCCGGCAAAGTTCGGGTTCGGATCCGGGTACCCAAACTCATAAAGTTCGGTACAGACTTGAACTTTATAGTTCGGGTTTGCTCAACACTCTTTTTAAGCCATTTTTACCTTTTTTATTATATTTACTTGCAGGACCCGCTTTAACCCCACTGTGCCATATATCAAGACACAGCCATGGGTAATAAACCCATCTGCAAAGAGCTGGGATTGGATATAATTAGTGTTATTTGCGAATCGAACTTTGCGAAGTAGATTTCCGAATTTCCGGAAAAATTTGATACACCACTAAGCCTAAAATGATGGCTAAAATTTAAAAAAATAATACTCGTAAGTTTTCTTCAATCAAGACGAGAGCGGCCTCGCCACGATCAAGTGGATGAGATAAGTTTAATTTTTTTAACCCCAAATTAACCCCTGAATGTGAGTCTCAGATGCAGCAATCAGCATTGAACAAAGCATCTGAGGGGTTAAATGACGGAGGGTGGCACAATCACCCTTCCCCGTCATTGTGCTAGTTCCAAACAATGGAAGGCGATTTGTGACAAACTAATTTGTAACTAATCAAATTTCTTGACGAAGTTTGGCAAAGCTGCTAAATCTAATTTATCAAAACTTCACTCATCTTTAGATATAATCTCTTAGATGGGGCAGGCACCTAAGTGTTTTGACAGTGCAAATCTTTTTTTTTTTTTTTTTTTCTAAAGGTCCATTTATTGTAGAAGAGTAGTGAAAAATCTGGAAAAAGATACATATTTAGTAATGCCAAAATTTTAATGACCTACAGAATATTATAAAAATGTTTCATATTACAAAAAAAGCTTTAAGAGCAAAACCTTGTCTTATACATTGCCGTTTTATTTTTGCAAATTGTATATCTTTTAGTACATACCAGATTAGAAAGTTTGGTTTTCTGCTGAAAAGTGATTTAGTTTGCACATCATAGTCCTCCAAAGAAGGATCATCTCTTTTCCAGAGCACTTTTCAAAATGGAACTACAACTTGCTTTCCAGGATGAGAAAAGTAATTACATTTTTTTTCTAAAAACAGCACTACTAAAATTCACACACTGTATCTGGGATTGCAGCTGATCCTCTTTTAAGTGAAACCCATAAAAAAAAATGGTGCTTTGTCTGAAAAAAATAAATAAATAATCTTTAATGGGTTTTCAGGGACTTAAAGATTATAGACACTTATGAAGCATTTTTTTGTAATTGATTTGCATGTATTTTGGGTTACAATGTTATAATTATATAATAATAATATAATTTTATTACAAATTTTCAACCATTTGGCTTCTGCAACGTCTATGTTTCACAGTACATGGCAGCTGCAGAAAGCTGTTCTGTGATAAATGAGTCAGAGAGCTCATCGGACGGTGTGTTCTCCTAACCCTCTTTGACCTTTTCTGGTTTATGCCCAAATCGAGGTTGAACCTTGATTTTATCCTATCCACTTAAATAGTATTCAGCTGTCAGTACATTTCCTGGCCACAACACAGGAATAAAATTCGTCAATAAAAGAGTGTGACTTAAAATGCACCAAAATTTTTACTTGTTCTGGTGTAAAATAAGACAATTAATAGGTGGCGTAAAGTTAATGGGATTTTTTGAGATTTTTTTTACTGATGGCTAGTGTTGGTCGGGCATGCTCGGCCGAACACTAGTTCGGCTCGAGTATCGCGATGCTTGGCACATCGCGATGTTTGGCCAAACACTGCATGTGCTCGAGCGTGATGCTCGAGTCTCCTCCCCGCACATTTGCGGATAAGTGCTGCCATTAACTGTAATGCTGTAGCCATGTCGGTTACTGGCATTACTGTGATTGGCTGGCCGGAACTCCTCATCGGGTGCCATATAGTACCCGTTGACACGTGTTTGGCTCAGTCTAAAAGTCAGGGAGAGCTGTGCTGAAGAAGTGACAGATAGTGTAGGGAGTGAAATAGTAATAGAGGATCACCAGCAGGCCATCACTCATAATGTTTTTGAGGGTCACCATCAGGCCCCCAACCATAATGTTTTTGAGGGTCACCAGCAGGCCCTCACCCATAATGTTTTAGGGGGTCACCAGCAGGCCCTTGTTCATAATGTTTTAGAGGGTCACCAGCAGGCCCTTGCCCCTATAGTTTTAGATGGTCAGCTCAGCAGCAGGCACTCGCCCATAATGTTTTAGATGGTTAGCTCGGCATCAGGCCCTCGCCCATAATGTTTTAGATGGTCAGCTCAGCAGCAGGCCCTCGCCCTTAATGTTTTAGATGGTAAGCTCAGCAGCAGACCCTCACCCCTAATTTTTTTGATCAGGCATACTCAACCTGCAGCCCTCCAGCTGTTGCAAAACTACAACTCCCATCATTCCTTGATAGCCTACAGCTATCATCCTGCAGAAGGGCATCATGGGAGTTGTAGTTTTACAACAGCTGTTTTAGATGGTCAGCTCTGCAGCAGGCCCTCGCCCATAATGTTTTAGATGGTCAGATCAGCAGCAGGCACTCGCCCCTAATGTTTTAGAGGGTCAGTGCAGCAGCAGACCCTCACCCCTAATTTTTTAGATGTCAGCTCTGCAGCAGGCCCTCTCCCATAATGTTTTAGATGGTCAGATCAGCAGCAGGCCTTCACCCATAATGTTTTAGATGGTCAGCTCTGCAACAGGCCCTCGCCCATGTATGTGTGTAGGTCCGCTAAAGGAATCCGCACCATCACATTTACAATCATGATACATCAGGTGTCCAGGAAGGTTTTAGACCGGCTCTCAGCTCTCTAGCACGTACTGTTCCTGAGATATTCCGAAAAAATGCATTAACCAATAGAAGCCTGGTTACATGATCCTTATCAGCCAATAGAAGCTCGCAGGCCCTTGGTCTCCACATGCACACAGTTTTACACCAGGTTTCCATAACAACCCAACCTTTTTTTTTCACTGATGTAGGTCAGCTTTAAAGGGGCAGGGCACTGTGGATGACACTGTTAAGGTAGCGGAGTGCTGTGGAGGTCACAGTTGTGGGGGCAAGTAAGGTGGCCATTCAGGCCACCCTCAAAAGATGAACTTAAAACCCCTGCTGCGAGGTCCCGCTAAGCCATTCCTCTGACCCGGTTAGGCCATGCCCGCTCCCACTCCGTAGCCATTGGAGATTGAAAAAATAAAGGGAACAATCAACTTTCTTCCTGCAGCTCACGCTCAGATAGCACAGTGCCGCTGTCTGAGAGTGAGATGTTCAAAAGGACATCCCTGTGTCTGTCCCGGCCCTACACCGGACAGAGGACAGGGACTCTGAAATCCAGACTGTCCGGCCTAAAACCGTACCTCTGGCCACCCTAGGGGCAAGCAGCTGTGGAGGTCACAGTTAAGGGGACGGTCCGCTATGGAGGTCAGTGTTAAGGGGCAGATTGCTGTAGAGGCCATTGTTAAGGGGACGGGGTGTTGTGGAAATCACTGTTAAGTAGATGGGGTACTGTGGAGGTCACTAATAAAGGGGCGGCTGCTATGAAGGTCACTGTTTAAGGGGTAAGCTGCTGTGGAGTTCACTGTTAAGGGGGCAGGGAATGGTAGAGGTCGCAGTTAAGGGGATGGTTCGCAATGGAGGTTAGTGTTAAGGGGCAGGGTGCTGTAGAGGTCATGGTGGCGGGGTGTTGTGGAGGTCACATTTTAAGGGGACGGAGCTCTGTGGAGGTCACTGTTAAGGGGGCTTATTGTGGAAATCACTATTAATGAGACGGGGTACTGTGGAGGTTACTGATAAAAGGTGGGCCGCTGTGGAGGTCACTGTTAAAGGGGAGGGTACTGTGGATGTTACTGTTAAGGGAAAAGACCACTGTGGAGGTCACTGTTTAAGGGGAGAGGTACTGTAGATATCACTGTTATAGTGGATACTGTTGATATCTTTCAACGACACACACAAATGAAATAGATGAAATATACAAGTGCGAAGCCAGGTCCTTCTGCTAGTACAATATAAAAGAATATTTACTTCCAATCTCTGTTACATTACAGACAAGTAGACATTTCAGCTTAATGAAGACTGAACTTTGGGCTGAGAATGACTGATTTTAGAACACATTTCCACCTTTGCGTCTTTCATCTTCGGTTGACTCAAGCTCCCCTCATTGGTATTCAGTGGATCACGTCTGGTATTTAAGAGCTGAATTTTCCCATCCGTCAGTTTTACTAGGATTGTCTAGCCCTGAAATGCCAGCTATCTACTTTCACCCTATAAGTAATCGGCACAAAAATAGGATTTTAACAACAGCGATGACCATTAGTTACCTAGAGATTAAAAAAAGCCAAGAGTCTGACAATTAGTTATTGTACATAGCATTGCCTTCATAACAACTAATTTTGTTGTTTCTGGGAGCATTACTTTCATTTCTGTAGGTAAAGCACATAATTTATAGTGATGAGCAGCAGGGGCTATATTCTATTTTGCGATATTTCGTGAATATATGGGCGAATATTCACCATGTATTCTGTAATTCGCAGTTATTTTCTTAATTGTGAAAAATCGGCAATGTAATATTCGTGTGATGCGTGCACAATACAGGCATGGGTCACTTTGGGTACATTTTTTTAAGCTACTAGAAGTTTACTGAGACTTGAGATAACGGTTGGCATGGCAGAACATTACAATAGCTTTATATATGCAGGTAGAGTGCTCCAATATATATTCGCGATTGCGAAAATCGTCAATTAATGATGTGCATAGCAATATGTATATATTGACAGCAGAACCCTACCTAACACCCTGCACTCGAACTATCTAATGTAATGTGACACAGGAAGACAGAGAGCATAGCAATAACACTGCTATTTCTCTCAGAACTCCATTACACTACAGAAAATGGCTTCTGGGGAGGTTTCTTATATAGTAAGGGGTAGGCAACTTTCCAATTGGTTGCTAGGGATGTTGCTATGCTCAGACAAAGACGTTGCAGCCTTGTCATTGGCCCCCACAAGCAAGAGGGAGGTTACTGATGAAAAAAAAAGTATAATATTTGAAATTACGAATATATAGCATTATATTCTAAATATTCGCCAATTATCTAAGTTGCGAAATTCACGATAAATATTCACGATTCGAATATTCGCGCCCAACACTGATCATTTAAATAGTATGTAAATCACCTAAATACCAATTTTCTACCTAACTCCAAAAATGTTTTCATCAAGATTCAACTTGGTGATACTAAATCCTCTGAGATATTCTATGCAGTAATTGTATGATCTGCCAGAGTTACCAACTAGATTTCCTAATAAATATGGATGTGTTATTCCTTCCTCAGTTCTTTATTAGTAGTGGGTGCAATGACAGTGAGTGGCGATTGCACCGCTCACTGCCATTGTGCTCCTCAGTTGCCATGTTTATACATGATCACGGTATGTGATATAAATAAGATAAATAATAACAAAAAATTAAAAAAAAATACTTACCTAATCCATTTGCTCCCAAAGGGCTGGCCGCCTCCATCATGCTTAAAGGACTGGGGACTGAGGGAACCCGAACAGGGAACCCGCGGGATCACGTGTAGCAATGCCCATCAGCTCTGAGTAGTGCAGGGATAGAAAGCAGGCAGCTGAATCGAGGGAGAGTGTTAGGAATCTGGCTATTTGTTTTGTGGGTGACCTATAATGATTTTTTGTTGGTGCGATACATTAGCTTTGCACCCCTGACACAGAAATATAATAATACATCTGGCTGTTAAATCTGTGAGTAACCTATAGTGATTTTTTGTGGATGCAATGCACCATTTGTGTAACCCTGATACGAAAATATAATATTTAATCCGTCTGTTAGTTCAATGGGTGACATATACCCATTTTGGGTGTGAGATACACATCCACTTTATAATTGACAGAGAAATTAATATAGTTAATCCGTCTGTTAGTTCAGTGGGTGATGTATACCCATTTTTGGTGTTAGTTACACTTGCACTTTATACGTGACAGGGAAATTATTATAGTTAATCTAACTGTTAGTTCGGGCCGGTAACATATACCCATTTTTGGTGTGAGATACACGTGCACTGCATATGTTACAGGGAAATTAATATAGTTAATTCATCTGTTAGTTTGGTGGGTGACCTCAAAGACTGAGGAGAGCATCAAATAAGGGACGAGGCCCTGGTCGTAGTGCTAGTGGAGCTTCTATTGCAGGGAGAGGACGTGGTCAATCTGTGCCAATTACACGCTCAAATGAAACACCTTCGTCAGGTGCACGTAGGCAACAGGATGTTCAGAGTCATTTTGTAGTCCCGAATACCGGTGTATGAATGGTGAGGCCAGAACAAGTAGAGGCGGTAGTAGATTGGATGGCTGACAGTGCCTCCAGTTCCTTCTCATTGTCTCCCACCCGCTCCCCTGCTGAAACTGCAGAGTTGGCATCTGCAGCCCATGGGCATCTGTCTTTCATCTCACCCCCTTGCAAATCAGCCAAGCATTCTGAGCCCCAAGTCATGCAGCAGTCTCTTATGCTTTTTGATGACTCTGCTGGCTTGGTTTCCGTGGGCTGTCCACATAGCCTTGCCCCAGAAGTGGAAGAGATTGAGTGCACTGATGCCCAACCACTTATGTTTCAGGATGTGGACATGGGACGACCACCGCAGCACATCTCTGATGATGATGAAGAAACACAGGTGCCAACTGCTGGAAGATGATGTTGAGGATAATGAGGTCCGAGACCCCACATGGAATCAAGGTCATGTGAGTGACGTGGGCAGTTCGGAGGAAGAGGTGGTGGTAACACAGCACGAGCCGCACAGCAAAAGAGGGAGCAGGGTGCAAAAGCAGAGTGGCCGTCTCCTACCCAGTGTGCCTGCTACTGCCTACTGCACCCAGGGACTGAGCACACCAAAGCCAGCTCTAAGGAGTTTCCTGGCGTGGCAGTTCTTCAGACAATGTGCTGACGACAAGACGCGAGTGGTTTGCACACTGTGCAGTCAGAGCCTGAAGCAAGGCATAAATGTTCTAAACCTTAGCACCACCTGCATGACCAGGCATCTAAATGCAAAGCACCAGCTGCAGTGGAGTACACACCTCAAAAGCCACAAAAGATCTCATGCTACTCCTGCTCCCTCTTCTGCTGCAGTCTCGGCCTCTTCCTCCCACTCTGGAGTGACAGTGTCACCTGCCACTCCACAAACAGAGTATGTGGCAGCAACACCACCACTTCCACCACCATCACCCAGCATGTCCACACTGTCCTATGGAAGCGTTCAGCTGTCCATCCCCCAAACACTGGCGAAAAAGAGGAATTACCCCACTACCCACCCTCGATCCCTGACCCTGAATTCCAGCATTTCAAAATTCCTGGCCTTTGAAATGCTGTCATTCCGACTGGTGAAGACAGAGACTTTTAAACCTTATGCCGGTGGCTGGCCCACAGTATGTGGTTCCCAGCCGCCACTACTTTTCCAGGAGAGCCATACCTGCCCTGCACAACGAAGTGGCGGACAAAATCAGGTGTGCACTACGCAACCCCATCTGTGGCAAGGTCCACATAACTATCGATACATGGACCAGTAAGCACGGTCAGGAACATTATATTTCCTTAACTGCACACTGGGTAAATGCAGTGGTGGCTGGGCTTGAGGCGGATTGCAGTTTGGTTCATGTCCTTCCGCCAACTGGGATTGCAGGATATTTCTCGTTGCCTCCTGTTTTCTCCTCCTTCTACTCTGCTTCCTCCTCTACCACCTCCTCATCTGGTCAGTGTAACACCTTCACCACCAACTTCAGCACAGCCAGGGGGAAATGACAGCAGGCTGTTTTGTAACTCATCTGTTTGTGGGAAAAACCCCACACCGTGCAGGAGCTGTGGACTAGCATGGAACAACAGACTCATAAGTGGTTGTTGCCGCTGAGCCTCAAGTCTGGCCTGATAGTGTGCGATCACGGGCGAAATCTCGTAGCAGCTCTGGGGCTAGCCGGTTTGACACACATCCATTGCCTGGTGCATGTGCTGGAATTGGTGGTGCAGAGGTTACTGGAAAGTTATCCCAATATGTCAGAGCTGCTGCAGAAAGTGCAGGCTCGCTTTCAGCATTCTCACCCTGCTGCTGCTCACCTGTCTGCGCTGCAGCACAACTTCAGCCTTCCCGCTCACCACCTCATATGCGATGTACCCACAAGAGTTACTATCCCAGGAGGAGGATGATGAGGAGGAGGAACAGTGTTCACAGCTGGGTGCAGCTTTTGGGTGTCAATGGAGCATGGCCAGGAGGATACAGAGGACACAGACTATACACCTCCCACAGAGGAGAGCTTTATGTTGCCTCTGGGCAGCCTGGCACACATGAGCGACTACAGAGCGACTCATCCATGTGCAGCTGAAACTCCACTATCGCCTGCTGCTGCTCGTACCGTCTCTCCAGCATGTGCAAGGTGGAGTTCCACCTTGTCGGTATGTCGCATATGAGGCGGTGAGCGAAAAGGCCGAAGTAACCCTGCAGCGTAGACAGGCGAGCAGCTGCAGGGTGAGAACGCGAAAGCGCTCACAGATGGCCAGCACTTTCTGCAGCAGCTCTGGCAGGAACCTCTGCACCACCAAATTCAGCACATGTGCAAGGCAATGGATGTGCGTCAAACAGGACCCAGAGCTGCTACGAGATTTCGCCAGTTATCACACAGGGCCAGGCTTGAGGCTCAGTGGCACCAACCACTCATTGATCTGTTGTTCCATGCCTGTCCACAGCTCCTGCACGGTGTGGGGTTTTTCCCCTAAACAGATGAGTTTCAAAACAGCCTGCTGTTGTTTCCCCCTGGCTGTGCTGAAGTTGGTGGTGCAGATGTTACGCTGACCAGGTGAGAAGGCGGTAGAGGAGGAATTGAAGTCCTGTGATCCTCGATGGCGGAAGGAAATGTGCCAAACTGCTATCCGCTTCAGGCCCAGCCGACACTGCATTTACCCAGTGTGCAATAAGGGAGATATAACATCCTTGCCTGTGCTTTCTGGTCCATGTATCGGTCGTTACACCGGATTTTGTCCGCCACTTGGTTGTGCAGGGCAGCGATGGCTTGCTAGGAAAAGTAGTGGCGGCTGAAAAATACGTACTGTGGGACAGCCACCGCCATAAGGTTTTTAAAATTCTCCATCTTTACCAGATGGAATGACAGCATTGTAAAGGCCAGGCATTCAGGGTCAGGGATCGCTGGTGGGTAGGGGGGTAATTCCTCTTTCTATCCTGTGTTTGGGGGATGGACAGTCGAAAGCTTCCATGGGACAGTGTGTACATACCTAGTGACAGTGGTGGAGGTGGTGGTATTGCTGTCACATACTCTGTTTGTGGGGTGGCAGGTGCCACTGTTACTCCAGAGGGGGAGGAAGAGGCCGAGACTGCAGCAAAAGATTAAGCAGGAGTAGCCCAAGATCTTTTGTGGTTTTTCAGTTGCGTACTCCACTGCCACTTGTGCTTTGCATTTTGATGCCTGCAGGTGGTGCTCAGGTTTAGAACATTAATGCCTCGCTACCGGCTCCATTGGCACAGCGTGCAAACCACTCACATCTTGTCATCAGCACATTTTCTGAAGAACGCCAGGGAACTGCTTGAAGCTGGCTTTGGTGTGCTCAGTCCCTTGGTGCGATGGGCAGTAGCAGGCATACTGGGTAGGGGACGGCCACTCTGCTTTTCCACCCTGCTCCCTCTTTTTCTGTGTGGCTGGCACTGTTTAACAACTGCCTCTTCCTCCGAACTGCACATGTCACTCGCATGATGTGGATTCCATGTGGGGTCTAGGACCTCATCATCCTCCACATCATCTTCCACCCACTCTTCACCCCTGCCCTGCCAGTCTGCACACTGCAGAAAGCCTGAGCAGTTGGCACCTATGTTTCATCATCATCAGAGACGGGCTGCGTTGGTACTCCCATGTCCACATCCTGAAACATAAGCGGTTGGGCATCAGTGCACGCAATCTCTTCCACTTCTGGGGCAGGGCTAGGTGGATGGCCCATGGAAACCCCAGCAGCAGAGTCATCAAAAAGCATAAGAGAATGACTTGGGGCTCAGACTGCTTGGCTGATTTGCAAAGGAGTGAGGAGAAAGACAGATGCCCATGGTTTGCAGGTGCCAACTCTGAGCTTTCAGCAGGGGACCGGGTGAGAGACAATGTGAAGGAACTGGAGGCACTTTCAGCCACCTAATCTACTGCCGCCTCTACTTGTTCTGGCCTCACCATTCGTACACTTGTATTCGGGCCTACAAAATAACGCTGAATGTTCTGTCACATACGTGCACCTGAGGAAGGTGTTTCATTCGGGCGTGTAGGTGGCACAGATTGACCACGTCCTCTCCCTGCAACAGGAGCTCCACCAAAGCTAGCAGCACCACGACCAGGGCCACGTCCCTTATTTGATGCTCTCCTCATTCTTTGAGGTCTCCCACCGAACTAACAGATTGATTAACTATATTAATTTCCCTGTCACGGATGCATTGCAGGTATACCTCACACAAAAAATGGGTATATGTCACTCACCGATCTAAAAGACAGATTAACTATATTAATTTCCCTGTCATGGATTCAGTGCAGGTGTAATCACACAAAAAATGGGTATATGTCACCCACCAAACTAACAGATGGATTAGCTTTATTAATTTCCCTTTCACGGATCCAGTGCAGGTGTACCTCACAACAAAAATGGATTTATGTCACCCAACGAACTAACAGATCGATTAACTATATTAATTTCTCTGTCACGGATGCAGTGCAGGCACATCTCACACCAAATATGGGTATATGTCACCCTCCCAACTAACAGACAGATTAACTATATTAATTTCCCTGTCATGGATTCAGTGCAGGTGTAATCACACAAAATATGGGTATATGTCACCCAGCAAACTAACAGATGGATTAGCTCTATTAATTTCCCTTTCACGGATCCAGTGCAGGTGTACCTCACAACAAAAATGGATTTATGTCACCCACCGAACTAACAGATCGATTAATTATATTAATTTCTCTGTCACGGATGCAGTGCAGGCGCACCTCACACCAAATATGGGTATATGTCACCCTCCCAACTAACAGACAGATTAACTATATTAATTTCCCTGTCATGTATGCAGTGCAGGTGTACCTCACACAAAAAATGGGTGTATGTCACCCACCGAACTAACAGATGTATTAACTATAGTAATTTCCCTGTCCCGGATACAGTGCAGGTGTACCTCACACAAAAAATGGGTATAAGTCACCTACCGAACTAACGGACAGATTAACTGTTATATTTTTGTGTCAGGGGTACAAAGATGGTGCATTGCACCCACAAAAAATCGCTATAGTTCACCCACAGAATTTACAGCTAGATTAATTATAATATTTCTGTGTCAGGGGTGCAATGATGGTGCTTTGCATCCACAAAAAATCTCTATAGGTCACCCACAGAATTAACAGCCAGATGAATTATTATATTTCTGTGTCAGGGGTGCAATGCTGGTGTGGGTGTAAATAGCCATATGAAATTCCTAACACTCTCCCTCACTTCAGTTGCCTTCTTCCTGTCCCTGCACTACTCAGAGCTGATGGGCAGTGCTACATGTGATCCAGCTTGTATAGAGGCTGGGTCACATGATGCACCGGCCAATCACAGCTATGCTATTACTAGGCATGACTGTGATGGCTTCTAACTGCCCACAGATTAAAAGCTTGTTGATTGGCTGCTCTGCAGCCTTTCAGCAAGCTTTATTAAATACCTGAACACCGAACTCGAACCCGAACTTTTCCGGGTACCCGAATTTGCAAAGTTCGGTACGGATCCGAACTTTGCAGTTCAGATTCGCTCAACACTATTTAACACCTTCATTTTTTGGGGGGTCCAAATTCAAAATACCTTAAAAAAAGAATCACCAATGAAATTGTAAAAAAAAAAAAAAAAACATAAAATCCATATAGCAGGATTTGGAAAATGCCTACAAAGTCTTACATTGTACTTTGTAAATGGTTGCATACACTTCCTAATGATGACAAATGAGAGTCATACTGAAATCTGTATTTCACATCCTTCAAATCCTTGTGCTGTCTCCTTGTGACCTTTCATAATGTCCTCAGTCACCCGGAATTAGCATTGAAACCAATTGTGAAAATGAGAATGCTTATATAGGCCCATAAAATTGTTTGTGTCAAATCAATAAAGCAAAAAAATGAAAATAAAAAACGAGTTAGTGAAAGAACTAGTCATCACAGGCCTCTAGTTAATGGTGAATTGAAGTGAAATATGCCGGCAGCAGAACTCCAATTCAATTTCAGGCAAAGATAAATACTGGTGCCATACATTACATACAGTATTTTTTAAATATTAAATCCCACCTAATGCCACCACATGGCATTGTACAGTATCACAGTATGGTAGGCAAACTAACATCAAGTAACATCAAGTCACACACTTGGACAACATTTTGGTACTCTTCCATTAAACAAAGAAAAACCCACAATGGTCGCTGAAAAAACTTGAAACTGACAAAAGTAATAATAAATAAAAAATTACTGAAAATCAGCTAATGAAAAAATAGAATGAAAAAAAAAACTAATAAAACTGACCTGGACAAAAATGATGGTACCCATAACTTAATATTACAACTTTTTGAAGCAATCACTGCAATCAAGCGATTTATATAACTTTCAATAAGACTTCTGCACCTGTCCTCAGGTATTTTGTCCCACTCCTTATGAGCAAATTGGTCCTGCTGTCTCAGGTTTGAAGGTGCAAGGTGCAAGATGGAGTTCCACCTGGTGGTCATGTCGCATATGAGGCGGTGAGTGGGAAGGCCGAAGTTACGCTGTCGCGCAGACAGGCGAGCAGCGGCAGGATGTGAATGCCTGAAGCACGCACAGACGGCCGACGCTTTATGCAGCAGCTCTGACATGTCGGGGTAGTTGTGAATGAACTTCTGCACCACCAAATTCAGCACATGCGCCAGGCAAGGGATGTGCATCAAACCGGCTAGTCCCAGAGCTGCGACGAGATTTTGCGCATTATTGCACACAACCAGGCCGGGCTTGAGGCCCACCGGCAGCAACCACCGGTTGGTCTGTTGTTCAATATCCCGCCACAACTCCTTCGCGCTGTGGGGCCTGTGCCCCAAACATATGAGTTTCAGAACGGCCTGCTGACGTTTACCCCGGGCTGTGCTGAAGTTGGTGGTGAAGGTGTGTGGCTGACTGGATGAGCAAGTGGAAGCAGGAGGAGGAAGACGAGTAGGAGGAGGAGGCTACAGGAGGCAAAGAATGATGCCATGCGATTCTTGGCGTGGAAGGACGTGCGCCAAGGAACTCTCCGCCTGGGGCAAAGCCGCCACTACATTTACCCAGTGTGCAGTTAAGGAGATATAGTGTCCCTGGCCGTGCTTACTGATCCACGTATCTGTGGTTAGGTGGACCTTGCTACAGATGGCGTTGTGCAGTGCACACTTGATTTTATCGGATACTTGGTTGTCTAGGAAAGGCACAGCTTTCTTGGGGAAGAAGTGGCGGCTGGGAACAACATACTGTGGGACAGCCATCACCATCAGCTGTTTGAAGCTGTCTGTGTCCACCAGCCTGAATGACAGCATTTCAAAGGCCAGTAGTTTAGAAATGCTGGCATTCAGGGCTCGAGGGTGGGTAGGTGGGAATTTACGCTTTTTCTCCAAGGTTTGTGAGATGGAGAGCTGAACTCTGCCATTTGACATAGTGGAGATGCTTGGTGACGGAGGTGGTGGTGTTGGTGGCACAAGCTCTGTTTGGTGGGCGGCAGGTGCCAACATTCCTCCCGAGGAGGAGGAAGAGGTCGAGGCAGCAGCAGAAGAGGGAGCAGGGGGAGCCTGAGTGAGTTCCTTGTTTTTAAGGTGTTTACTCCAGTGCAGTTCATGCTTTGCATGTAGATGCCTGGTCATGCAGGTTGTGCTAAGGTTCAGAACGTTAATGCCTCGCTTCAGGCTCTGATGGCACAGCGTGCAAACCACTCGGGTCTTGTCGTCAGAACATTGTTTGAACAAGTGCCATGCCAGGGAACTCCTTGAAGCTGCCTTTGGGGTGCTCGGTCCCTAGTGGCGGTGGCCAGTAGCAGGCGAACTCTCTTGGCGGCGGCTGTTCTGCTTTTGCCCCCTGCTCCCTCTTTTGCTACGCTGTTGGCTCGGTCTCACCACGGCCTCTTCCTCTGAACTATGAAAGTCAGTGGCACGACCTTCATTCCATCGGGGGTCTAGGACCTCATCGTCCCCTGCATCGTCTTCCACACAGTCTTCCTCCCTGACCTCCTGTTCGGTCTGGACACTGCAAAAAGACGCAGCAGTTGGCACCTGTGTTTCGTCATCATCAGAGACGCGCGGACTCCGATGAGGTGGTATTCCCATTTCCTCATCATCAGGAAACATCAGTGTTTGTGCAACAGTGCATTCTATGTCTTCCACCACTGGGGAAGGGCTAGGTGGATTCCCTTGGGAAACCCTGCCAGCAGAGTCTTCAAACAGCATAAGAGACTGCTGCATAAGTTAAGGCTCTGACAGTTTCCCTGATATGCATGGGGGTGATGTGACAGACTGATGGGCTTGGTTTTCAGGCGCCACCTGTGCGCTTTCTGCAGAAGACTGGGTGGGAGATAATGTTGTGAACATGCTGGATCCACTGTCGGACACCCAATTGACTAGCGCCTGTACCTGCTCAGGCCTTACCATCCTTAGAACGGCATTGGGCCCCACCAAATATCGCTGTAAATTCTGGTGGGTACTGGAACCTGAGGTAGTTGGTTCACTAGCACGTGTGGCTGTGGCAGAATGGCCACGTCCTCTCCCAGCACCAGAGGGTCCACTAACACCACCACGTCCGCGTCTCTTACTAGATGTTTTCCTCATTGTTATAAGAAATAAAATATTTGGCCCAATGTATTGATTTCAAATTCAGGCCTTTTTTTTTTACAGGCATCTAACACTATCTTCCTATTTATTTTTGTACCGTATTACACTAATCCAGTCACAGCATTAACCACGGATTTAGGAGAATATTAATTGTAGGCCTAGTATTTAGGCCCTGGATGAAAGGTATCCTTTTATGGACAGATTTACACTTGGAGATGCACAGTAGCGTGTGAAAAAACTATGTAGGATTATGCCTTCAGCAATTGTATTTTAACACTTTGTGTAATATACCCTTTAACGGACAGAAATACACTTGGAGATGCATGGTAGCGTGTAAAGTTATTAAGGATGACCCTCTCAACACTTGTTTATACACCTTGAGTGTAATATACCCTTTTAAGGACAGAAATACACTATGAGATGCACAATAGTGCGTGAAGATTTACAGGATTATGCTTTCAGCAATTGTAATGTAACACTTTTTGTAATATACCCTTTTACGGAAAGAAATATCCTTTTACGGACAGATTAACAATTGGACTGCAACAGATTCACACCAGATTCAGGGTATTGCTATATTGGCAAGTGAATTTCACCCCAGAACAACATCTATCCTTTGACTGATACTATTAAACTTGTCCAGTCACAGCTGGAACACCAGAATAACTAAATTTCTATTTTTGCAACTGTATTTCACCCCAGAAAAAAATATATCCTTTGACGGACACTAGGGAAATTGTCCAGTCACAGCTGGAACACCAGATTCAGGGTATTGCTATTTTGGCAATTAAATTTCACCCCAGAAAAAAATATACCCTTTTACAGACAGATTTAAACTAGGCCTGCAACAGCTGGAACACCACATTTACTGTATTTCTATTTTTACCACTGTATTTCACACAAGAAAATAATATATCCTTTGACGAACTCTAGGGAAATTGTCCAGTCACAGCTGGAACACCAGATTCAGGGTATTGCTATTTTGGCAATTAAATTTCACCCCAGAACAAAATCTATCCTTTGACGTATACTATTAAACTTCTCCAGTCACAGCTGGAACACCAGATTTACTGTATTTCTATTTTGGCAACTGAATTTCACCGCAGAAAATAATAAATCCTTTGACGGACACTATTAAACTTGTCCAGCCACTGCGAGGGACACCAGATTTACGGTATTGCTACTTTGGCAATTGAATTTCACAACAGAAAAAAATATATCCTTTGCCGGACACTATTAAACTTGGCCAGCCACAGCTGAAACCACTGATTTACGGTATTGCTATTTGGCAATTGAATTTAACCCCTTAATAAAATATAGAAATTTCTATCCTGAGTTTCTAGGGGTGACAATAAGCACAGCCAAGCCCCTGATGTAGGATATAGCAAAAAAAAAAAAAAAACACTAGTATTGATGGCTTGATGGACTTGGTGGCAGCTTGTGCTGATGCCACAGCTAAAACCACTGATATACGGTATACAGCTGTTTTCTGGGGTGAAATTCAGTTGCAAAAATAGAAATACCGTATATCCGGTGTTCCAGCTGTGACTGGACAAGTTTCATAGTGTCCGTCAAAGGATATATTATTTTCTAGGATGAAATTCAGTTGCAAAAATAGAAATACCGTAAATCTGGTGTTCCAGATGTGACTGGACAAGTTTCATAGTGTCCGTCAAAGGATATATTATTTTCTGGGGTGAAATTAAATTGCCAAAATAGCAATACCCAAATTCTGGTGTTCCAGCTGTTGCAGGCCAAGTGTAAATCTGTCCGTAAAAGGGTAAATTACACTTAGCGTGCATCTCCAAGTGTATTTCTTTCAGTTAAAGGGTATATTACAGTAAGTGTTAAAGTGCTGAAAGCATAATCCTATATATTTTTTCACGCGCTACTGTGCATCTCCAAGTGTAAATCTGTCAGTAAAAGGATACCTTTCATCCAGGGCCTAAGTACTAGGCCTACAATTGATATTCCCCTATCCTCTGTGGTTACTGCTGTGCCTGGATTAGTGTAATACTGTACATAAATAGATAGCCAGATAGTGTTAGGTGCCTGTAAAAAAAGGCCTGAATTTGAATTCAATACATTGGGCCAAATAATTTTCTTCTTATTGTGGTGAACGGTAACAATGAGGAAAACATCTAGTAAGGGACGCGGACGCGGACATGGTCGTGGTGTTGTTAGTTGTTATAGTATATTCCTTACCCCGTGCTCACAAGCACGTGTATCAGCTCCTTTTGTGTAAGGAAAGGCCGCACTATTCCAGTAATGAGATAAGATGCTTCATGGTTGAGATCTGGTGAGCGACTGCTCTCCTCTGACCCTTTCTTTATTTACCTAGCCAAAGGGATAACAAATAGGAAGTGGGCGGGCCCAACACCTGACCACTCCCTTCAGGTACAGTACAGTCATACAGGAAGTGATGACACACACACACAGAAAGAATACCACAACATGTCTCTTAGTCACCACTAGGGGGGAATCTTGTTCAGCATCGATCAGAATCACAAAAATAAACGTGGCCTAAATGGGTGGGACTGCTCCAGACCCCAAACACTGTGGCGTGTTTCTAACTGGGGGGGCAGTTCCTCCGAATGTGGTTCGCAGCGAACGGCTATCCCCAGCAAAAATTGCATACAATGGAGGATGCCGGCGCGAACCACAAGCACCACACAAACATCCTACACAAAATAAAACATGTGCGGATGAAAATATATAAACACATAACTCACAGAAAAAAGATGCACCACATGGATAAGCAACTGACAACACTGGCTAATCCCTCACTCTGGTGTTAAAAGCTGAGAGATTCGCCAATATTTCCAATCAGGAACATATCGGAGCCCTTTAGGCACCCCTACACGGTATCTCAGCATGACATGGGGTCCTACCACTAGACTACCTATGGTGTGTGAACAAGGTCTGAACAGGTATTAAGTAGCCTACAGCCCCATCCCACTCACCTGCACTGCAGGACCAACAATGCAATGGGGAACACATGAGGCCGCAAGCTACACCTACAACAGACCATGTGACACCGGCTTCCAGGTGCAACAGAATGTTTACAAGCCATATGCAATGGCACATTCAATACATATAAAACAAGAATCACAAAAATAAACGTGGCCTAAATGGGTGGGACTGCTACTTAATACCTGTTCAGACCTTGTTCACACACCATAGGTAGTCTAGTGGTAGGACCCCATGTCATGCTGAGATACCGTGTAGTGGTGCCTAAAGGGGCTCCGATATGTTCCTGATTGGAAATATTGGCGAATCTCTCAGCTTTTAACACCAGAGTGAGGGATTAGCCAGTGTTGTCAGTTGCTTATCCATGTGGTGCATCTTTTTTCTGTGAGTTATCAGCATCGATCAGATCAAATGCCAAGAAAGATTCACCAGGATTCTCATGTGGGCCTACTTATAGGAACAGCGTCACCATCTCCAGCGGTTGATCAGACACATTGGAAATAACGATTGCACGTTCCTTTCGTATATTGTTCTCTTAACAAATGCATACACGCCAAGCCAATAAATCCGCTCTTTGGGCAGGGGGCCCCAGCCGGCATCTATCCATTCGCCAAGAAAACACTGCTTGCTGCGTCTCTATATCTGCAGCAAGATATCCACTTCCAGTGGTTTACACACTTAGAGACATGATGACAATATTAGAAAACACATCATAATAAAATTTCCACAACATAGTGGACCCCCTGGTGCTGGGAGAGGACGTGGCCGTTCTGCCACAGCCACACGTCCTAGTGAACCAACTACCTCAGGTTCCAGTACGCACCAGAATTTAAAGCGATATTTTGTGGGGCCCAATGCTGTTCTAAGTATGGTAAGGCCTGAGCAAGTACAGGCGCTAATCAATTGGGTGGCCTACAGTGGATCCAGCACGTTCACAACATTATCTCCCACCCAGTCTTCTGCAGAAAGCGCACAGGTGGCGCCTGAAAACCAAGCTCATCAGTCTGTCACATCACCCCCATGTATATCAGGGAAACTCTCTGAGCCTCAAGTTATGCAGCAGTCTCTTATGCTGTTTGAAGACTCTACTGGCAGGGTTTCCCAAGGGAATCCACCTAGCCATTTCCCAGTGGTGGAAGACATAGAATGCACTGATGCACAACCACTGATGTTTCCTGATGATGAGGACATGGGAATACCACCTCATCGGAGTCCGCACGTCTCTGATGATGACGAAACACAGGTGCCAACTGCTGCGTCTTTCTGCAGTGTCCAGACCGAACAGGAGGTCAGGGAGGAAGACTGTGTGGAAGACGATGCAGGGGACGATGAGGTCCTAGACCCCACATGGAATGAAGGTCGTGCCACTGACTTTCATAGTTCAGAGGAAGAGGCAGTGGTGAAACCGAGCCAACAGCGTAGCAAAAGAGGGAGCAAGTGGCAAAAGCAGAACAGCCACCGCCAAGAGAGTTCGCCTGCTACTGGCCACTGCCACAAGGGACCGAGCACCCCAAAGGCAGCTTCAAGGAGTTCCCTGGCATGGCACTTCTTTAAACAATGTGCGGACGACAAGACTCGAGTGGTTTGCACGCTGTGCCATCAGAGCCTGAAGCGAGGCATTAACCTTCTGAACTTTAGCACAACCTGCATGACCAGGCATCTACATGCAAAGCATGAACTGCAGTGGAGTAAACACCTTAAAAGCAAGGAACTCACTCTGGCTCCCCCTGCTCCCTCTTCTGCTGCTGCCTCGACCTCTTCCTCCGCCTCGGGAGGAACGTTGGCACCTGCCGCCCACCAAACAGAGGATGTGCCACCGACAACACCACCTGCGTCACCAAGCATCTCCACCATGTCACACGGCAGCGTTCAGCTCTCCATCTCACAAACCTTGGAGAGAAAGCGTAAATTCCCACCTAGCCACCCTTGAGCCTTGGGCCTGAATTCCAGCATTTCTAAACTACTGGCCTTTGAAATGCTGTCATTCAGGCTGGTGGACACAGACAGCTTCAAACAGCTGATGGCCATGGCTGTCCCACAGTATGTTGTTCCCAGAAACCAATACTTCTCCAAGACAGCTGCACAACGCCATCTGTGGCAAGGTGTGAATGAGGCCTGTGGCACTGCAGGCAGACATTAATCCTTTTTGGCTTTGATGAGAACATCAACTCCCATAGCATTCTCACCTGATACCACCCCAACCTAATATTCCACCTCCTCCTCCTCCAAGTTGCCAATTGATATTGGTTAATTTTTATTTATTTTATTTTATTTTAATTTATTTTCCTATCCACATTTGTTTGCAGGGCATTTACCTACATTTTGCTGCCTTTTGCAGCCCTCTAGCCCTTTCCTGGGCTATTTTACATCCTTTTTAGTGCCCAGAAGTTCGGGTCCCCATTGAATTTAATGGGGTTCGGGGGGAAGTTCGGGTCGAGTTCAGTCCGAACTTCTCGAACCCGAACATCTAGGTGTTCGCTCAACTCGTTTCCCTAGTGTCCGTCAAAGGATATATTATTTTCTGGGGTGAAAGTCAGTAGCAAAAATAGCAATACCGTAAATCTGGTGTCCCAGCAGTGGCTGGCCAAGTTTAATTGTGTCCGGCAAAGGATAGATTTTGTTCTGGGGTGAAATTCAATTGCCAAAATAGCAATACCCTGAATCTGGTGTTCCAGCTGTGACTGGACAATTTTCCTAGTGTCCGTCAAAGGATATATTATTTTCTGGGGTGAAAGTCAGTAGCAAAAATAGAACTAGTTAGAAACTGTAAATTGTGGTTTAGTGGTTGCATGGGAGCAGGCATCAACCACCACTGTTCAGGAGGTCCCAGACCTAGTACAAATATCACCACCATGAATCTTTATAATAATTATAAAGTAGTTTTATACATTGTACATCATTGGTATTAGATTACTCTGGAGATGTGGTGCAGAATGGAAGCACGGAACGGAACCCCACTGAAGCCCACAATAATAAAATCAACATAACACCTAACCAAAACCCTAACTTCAGTGATGAAGTCCGGGTTTGGGTCTGGGTACCAAACATGACGATTTTTCTTAAGCGCGTGCAAAACGCATTAAAACAGTTTGCACTTGCGCAAAAAAATCACAGATTTTCCCGCAACGCACCCGCAGCCGAGGCCCTAAAGTTTTAGGCTTTAATGGGCAAACAGGTTCAGTAGTTATTTACAAAACAAATAAAGAAATAAACAGACATCCGCACATGTACAAAAACAGTTGTGAAAAAAGGGAGAAAAACAGAAAGTCCCAGAGACAAGGATTTCTGTTTTGCTATCCCAGAGACAGGGAAGAAGATGTACATCCAAAATGCATCCAAATCCACATTTTCATTGATTCGATTTGGGCACATTTTTGGGAGAGAAAGAGAGAGCAAGGTAGAGAGAGAGAGAGAGAGAGAAACAATAAATAAAATGGGAAAAAATGAGAAACTATAGAGAAATAAAATCGTCCTAGGAGTGTCTCACATTTTCAGACTAATTGGAGAGCATTCAATTATGGTAGAATCAAATCGGACCTGAATCAAATCAACCAACCAAATTGGCCAAATCAAATGAAATTAAATTCTGAGAGATTTGCTCATCTCTGGAATGATTAGTTGGAGCAGAGTAGGGTGAGACAGCGCCATCAAAGATCAGATTAGATCAATAGTCCATTCTGAGGCGGTGCAAAGCGATGTCAGGTCCCGGCCTTCGGACCCCCAGAGACACAATGTGTCACAGCTTTGATTCAAGATCATTGATGGAATCCCCCCTCTGATGAGGGGCGGTGACCGTGAAAAACTCCTGAAAAAACTCGAGCTCAGGTGGATTTATGAGTTAGATACTCTCGAACCCAGGGGTTTGAATTGTGACTTTAAAATTGAATCCCCCTTCTACAATTACCTCTCTGGAAACTATTGTATTATGTACATATATTGATTTTATTTTCACATTATTTGTCTTTACAGATAACCCTGCCCTTGTATCCTGGACTCAGTGGGTTGTATATGGCCTCTACTCGCTATTACACTGTTAACACCTGTTGGGCTTATGTAACAACAAGAATAATATGTGGCGTACAGTATAGGGTGCTTTCCGTGGTAATGGATGGTTGGTCACCGGAGTACGAGATGGGTTAGCAACACGGATACAGGTCACCTCTTGGATGTTTAATCTCTTTTCTCCTGGAACGCATGTTACGGGGTGTATAGACGGCGTAGGTACCACAAGTGTGGACACGCTTATGTATCATCAGTGACACCGATCTGGTGCTATAGTCAGGCTCGGACTGGCCCACAGGGGTACAGTCTCCCACCCCCTGCACAAGTGGCACATAACACAGTAGACTTACTGCACTATATACATATATTCAATGTACAGCACCTCCACCAGCCTATGTTCATATTAAAAACTTGTTAGATTATTTATACTTCAATGTATCCATACGATGGGCCCCCAAAATAAATTTTACTGGTGGGCCCTAGGTACCCCAGTCCGACTCTGGCTATAGAGTGATACATTTCTGTCTCTAATTTCTGTCTCTAATCACCTCTCGGAATGATTGAAAAATGGTGAACTGAGATTGGGATGGAAATCACCACACTCAGTCCCTTGTTAGACGTGTGAGTGTGGGTATGGAGTATGATACATCCAGGTGTACCCCTTATCGTGAATATGCACTCTGTTGTCGGTATGCGCCCTAAGTTAGGCGGTCCACTTTACAGTTATTACACAATTAAGTATCTCCTGGTGTGGACCACAAGATGTGATACCATTTCCGCCACTTAAGCCCCTGCCTTCATAGTTCCAGACCCTTCATGGTCATTTTCTATAGTATGTCACATGCCCTTTTCGGTGTAGACAGTGTATCCCTTTATTTACTGTTTGTGAGTGGAGTCCTCCCCACTGAGCCCTCCTTCAAAGGGTTGATGCACTATTCTGGTTGCCTTCATATATTGGTCTATTTAGATTCATCTACAATACTATGTACATATATTCTATCTGTCCATACACTTTAGATTTGTAATACCAGCTCCCTTACGTGATAGGGCGGGCCCATGCTAATTCTATTGACTTTGTTTAATGATGCGCTGGTCACATGATTAAACACGTGATCGGCACTCCGCTGACGTCACCAACAAGGGGGGCCTGAGAGTGGGCCTATGGACACTGTTTGATGACGTGTCCTGTCATGTGACTGGCACATGACGAACGCCTAATTGGTAACTATGCTGAACTCTGGAAATGCACGGAGCATGCGCATTATGTAGGAGGTGATACAATACTCCACCCTGCTACAGCTAACTGCTGGTATTTTAATATATGCAATTGGATTTGTGATTGTTTACTTTAGTATATTAGGCATTTGGTGATCTGTTTCTTAAACTATATAAGTTTTTTAAGTTGATGCCCTACATCGTTCTGTGATTGACATCAGCAGGGGGGGGGGGCTGACCCCCTCTCCTGCCCAATTGTACGTATACACTGGGTATATATGTGTGTCACTTGTTTGTTTATGTTATGCTTGATAAAGACTCCTAGTGAGTTGAAACGTCGTGTCTCTAAGGTGGAATAAAGATATTTCTTTGGATGGACATTGGAGTGCTGCGATCTACTTCCCTTTGTTTATTTGGAAGGATTATTTGTCCATAATACTGGAGTCTAGAGAAATCTGTCATTAAAGTGGTTGTGTCATCTCAGACCTTGGTAGCATATTGCCAATATACCAATATCAGATAGGTGTAATTTGAGCTTTGGGACCCATGCCTATCTTTAAAATGAGCCCTGCAAAGTGAAGGAAAGCGCATCGTGCATTTCACTCCCATGGGAGTTCCAAAAATAGCAGAGTGAGAGAACGCCACTATTTTCAGAAGTCCTTTAGAAGTGACTGGAGAGTTTACTGCACATGTATGGCCACCTCTCCATTGACCTCTATTGCACTGTCAAACTCTCATAGCAGTGAATGGATTGAGGCCACAGTTGCGCTTTCCTTCACTTTAAGGTTCTCGTTCTTGACATAGGAGCATGTGCTAGAGATGTCTAAGATGAGACAAACATTGAAATATTAAATTAAACACAAAAGTGCCATACTCACTATAGAAAGTGTACTAATGCTATTTTATAAATGTGAGATTCTTGGCAAATACATTTTGTACAGAATTATTTGTGCCTGCCCGCCAACAAGAGGCGATCTCTTTAGGACCGTAATCTACACTAAATACCAGCTTCTCTGGTGTCATACTGGCCTCCATTACATTATGGGAATGCAGGTTCCACATGAATGCTGAGCCCACTCTGTATTTTACCTCTCCTGGTGCCAAATGGCCTCCAATAAATTCAGGCAGAGCAGGCTACATCTTTATACTTAGACTAATTAAAATCAGCCTATGGGACAGACAGGTTAATCAGGAGCAGTAATGAGCGGCATGGGTAATATTCGAATTTGTGATATTTCACAAATATTTGGGTGAATATTTGTCATACATTGGCGAATTCGAGAATTCGTGATCTCAAGTCATTATTTTCTTTATTGCGAAAATTTGCGATAAAAATTTGTGATACGAAAATTTTCGATCAACACTACTCTTAAAGTCAAAGATATTGCAGCCTTCTCATTGGCCCACAATCAAGAAGCAGTGAGGGATCATGGGTACTGATGAAAAAAAATCTAGAATATTTGCGATTACGAAGATATAGTACTATATTCTAGATATTCGCGAAATCTCAAACATCTAGAATCATAGATATATTCGCGATTAGAATATTCACAATCAACACTAATCAGGAGTGCACGACCAATGGAGCCACAACTCCAATGCAGACTGCAAAGAAAAGAATGGGGGTCAGTCAGCACATCCCATTGCACAGGTGTACGTCGCCATGGCTGGAAGCACAATGGCAAAAACAAACACAATGCAAAACACAAATAATAAAGTAAATAAAATAGTGCCATACTCACTATAGAAAATGTAAACTGGCAGATATCTGACAGTAAATGACACCCTAAATGTATGTCAAACACTGGTAAGGGATTTAACATATTAAGGGTCAATGGTTTAACAGTGAGGAAATAAACAGTAACCAAACAAACCCCATGTAGCAGATTTGATAAGCTGAAAGAAAAAATAAAGTTGTTTGTCGCTAAAAATGTAATATAATGATGCACAATTTATTTCGATGATTACCCTGCACAGTTGTACAGTTGGGAAGTAATAAATTACAAATAGAATGACATCCACATATAGTCAGATTCATGATCTAGTGAGATCCCTGCTGTTGAAACTAGCAAAAGCTTGAAAAAATAAGCTAGAAAAATTCCTCCCACGTTCCTTTGTGATGCGAAAAGCAATGGAGTAAAGGAAATACAAAAAAAAAAAAAAAACAGGGAGAACACACATTGTAAG
Organism: Bufotes viridis; assembly: GCA_033119425.1. Lineage (NCBI taxonomy): Eukaryota > Metazoa > Chordata > Amphibia > Anura > Bufonidae > Bufotes > Bufotes viridis. The sequence continues at coordinate 28,820,259 of CM065590.1, forward strand.
AAAATAAATTGATCATTATAAAAAAAGAGAACACATTCTAGATACAATGCTTTAAAAAATATTTACTCTATAAAAATAAAAAAAAACATGCATAAAAGATATCAATGACTGGTGGTAACATAGTAATAAAGTTTGCTGCCACACTTTTGAATGTGGCGAAAAAAAAAACACATTAAAAAAGAGCATGCAGTTTTCATGACAACATATCTGCTGTTCTGTTGCCTGTTCTTCCAGCAAAGGAAAACACACAGCAAACAAATTGCAATTTAGGTAGCTCGATTTTGTAATTTATGTAATTCAGTTTTGCTGTATGTGATTATGTTTTTTTCTTTTCAAAAACCGCCAATGGGTGGGGCCTAATCCCTCAGTGCTGGCCACGCCCCCTGGTGCAGTCAAGCCTTTATTTGAGAGAAAAATAATTATTTTTTCCCGAGAACACTGCAACCAATTTTCACAAGACAAATCACCCCTTCCAGTTTGTCTTGTTTAATACGGTTGCTCCTGCTGAGGAGTGTCCTTTAAGGCAATTGCGTGACTCGGAGATGTTTAGGGAGGCACCATCCTAGTAGATAATCCAAAAGATATCCAGCACTGCAACTTTACCATAAAAGTGGGGTTTATTGAGGAAAATAGGGCATGCTGCAGATTTGCGTTTTTTTGAGCCATTTCAAGGGCTCTTAGTCATTTTCAGTTTAGCGTCAATTACAATATTTATGGAAGAAAAAAACATTTATTGCTTTATTTTTAATAAATATCTTATTGTTTTAATGAATTCAACTGTAACCTGTATGTATCTCATTTGAACATGTCCTTAGTTCCATTATGGGATATTTACTATTAAAGAGGTTTTCCAACCATAAATGTCTTATTCGTTGTAAAGATCTTAAATAATTCCCAATGTTTGGAAAATACATGCGTGGAAAAAAACTGAACAACTGAACGCAATTGCAGGCAAAACTGAATGGCTTTGCCTGTGAAATCGCACAGTTTTCACTGAACGCATCCGCAACGCATCCGGACCCATTCAGACATCTGCAATTTTTGTCCGCATCCATTTTGCAATTCTGCGGAATGGATGCGGACCCATTAATTGTGAATGGGGCCGGACATGATGCGTAAAGCATACCGTATTTGCGGTATTTGCCCCGAAACATCCGGCCGTGGCTCCGCAAAAGATAGCGCATGTCCTATTCTTGTCCACAGCCTGCAGACAAAAATAGGCATCTCTATGTAGAGTGCCGGCATGGTGTGTTGCGGATCCGCAATTTGCGGATCCGCAACACGCTACGGACATGTGAATAGGGCCTAATCCGGACATGCTCGTGTGAAAGAGGCCGATGAGTCTTTGAGGACTGGAGTGGACACAGAACACTGCCCTAGCTAACGCTTTCCCTAATACTTCAGCAGCAGCAGCACTCCCCCTGCTCTAACTAACATTGCAGCTTCAAAATGAATCTAAGATGGATGCTGTCCTTGCTTTTTGATAGGAGGTGGGAGGGTCTGGGAGGGAGGGTATGGTGATTGCCTGGAATGTGTCTGCTGACTGTGAGGTACAGGGTCAAAGTTTGCTCAATGATAAAGTATAGGGGGCGAATCGAACATCGCATATGTTCGCCCTCCGCTGTGAACGCGAACATGCGATGTTCGCCGGCGAATAGTTTAGGACACGGGCGAACAGGGCGAACCGCCATAGACTTCAATAGACAGGCAAATTTTAAAACCCACAGGGACTCTTTCTGGCCACAATATTGATGAAAAAGTTGTTTCAAGGGGACTAACACCTGGACTTTGGCATGCCGAAGGGGGATCCATGGCAAACCTCCCATGGAACATTACGTAGTTGACACAGAGTGTGGTAAGTTGAATTCGCAATGCGATTAATATAACCTGCATTAATCGTATTCCAAATTCAAGTTAGAGCTGGGTTCCTAATGGTTGTATTGCTAGAATATAACGAAGGTTGAGAATATAGCACTATATTCTCAATCTTCGTTATATTCTAGCAATACAACCATTAGGAACCCAGCTCTAACTTGAATTCACAATGCGAATAATATAACCTGCATTAATCACATTGCGAATTCAACTTAGAGCAGAGTTCCTAATGGTTAGCTTGCTAGAAAATAATGAAGATTGAGAATATAGTGCTATATTCGTGAATTTGTGATATTCGTTATTTTCGTCAATTCTAGCAATACAACCATTAGGAACTTCTGCTCTAAGTTGAATTCGCAATGCGAGTATATGTTCGCATTGCAAATTCAACTTGAGCTGAGTTCCTAATGGTCATTGCTAGAATATAACGAACATTGAGAATATAGTGCTATATTAGTGATATTCGTTATATTCTACCAATACACCCATTAGAAACTCAGCTCTAAGTTGATTTCGCAATGCGATTAATACAGATTATATTAATCGCATTGCGATTACAATTACTAACACTGCAGCTTCAGAATGAATCTAAGATGGATGCAGTCCTTGCTTTTTGATAGGAGGTGGGAGGGTCTGGGAGGGAGTCTATGCTGATTGGCTGGAATGTGTCTGCTGACTGTGAGGTACAGGGTAAAAGTTTGCTCAATGATAAAGTATAGGGGCGAATGCGAACATCACATATGTTCGCCCGCCGCGGCAAACGCGAACAAGCTATGTTCGCCGGGAACCGTTCGCCGGCGAATAGTTCGGGACATCACTTATTGCTATTAGCAAGATCTGCCGCCGGCAAGCCCTGATTTTTAAGCATGCTTTAAAATCTGAATTGCCGATGAATACGGGTTTGCTTGTTCATTGGGCAATCGGCGGCAGAATTACACTCCAAGATAATCGTTCATGCGAACGCTCATTAGCGATTATCAGCCGAAATATCGGCCAGTGTAGTACAGCCTTAATGCACTGAACAGAGCAGAGGGTGGGGGGCAGTCTACAGAGTAAAGTTCAGATATTGAGAGGGTGCAAAACAGAATCTTTGCCTCTGGTGAAGGAAAACCTAAACATGCCTCTAATGTACAGGCTCACCTAATGGGCTTAAGGCTGCTGGTAAGGCATGCCAAGTAATTCTCCCCACAAGTCTTGCCATAGTGATACAGCAAGGTAAGTAAAAATATTGTCAGCTGCCAGAGGGGGAAGGAGACTGAATCTGCCCAGAGTTTACCTCTAGCAATATATATTAACCGCTACAGGACCGCCTAACGCAGGGATGCGTCCTGCGGGCGGTCCTGTAGCTCTGAGATGACGCATCGCGCCTCATCTCGTGAGAGCGGAGACTTCCTGCGTTCGCGCGCGCGTTAACAGTGAAGCGCGTCTCAGGAGCTCTGCTACAGCCTGCCAGCGATGATCCATCGCTGGCAGGCTGTAGATGCGAATTAAATCGCATCAAAGAGCTATATCAGACGCTGTTTTGTGAACAGCGTCTGATATAGCTGCTACCTGGTCCTCTGGTGGTCCCATTTGCTGGGATCGACCACCAGAGGACCAGGTAACTATGTAAAGTTGCACCAAACACTACACTAACCCCCCCCACCCCCCCTCACCTATTAACCCCTTGTTAACCCCTTGATCACCCCATCTAGACCCTATGATCACCCCCCTGTCATTGATCACACCCCTTGTAAGGCTCCATTCAGACGTCCATATGTGTTTTGCGGATCCGTGGATTCGCGGATCCGCGGATCAGATCCGCGGATCCGCAGATCCTCAAAGCACGGACACCGGCAATGTGCTTTCCGCATTTTGCAGATCCGCACATTGCCAGAACTATATAGAAAATGCTTTTTCTTGTCCGCAATTGCGGACAAGAATAGGACATATTCTATATTTTTGCAGAACAGAAGTGCAGACCCGGAAGCGCGGATCCGTAATTCCGGATCCGAGCGGGACAAAGTCTGTCCCCATAGAAATGAATGGGTCCACAATTCCGTTCCGCAAACAGAATTTCGAACGTGTGAATGTGGCATAAGGGTCCCTTATCACCGCCAGTTAGCTAGCTACTTGTTAGGTAGCTAGTGCCCAGCCCACCGCACCGCAGTCACTGATTTTGGCAGAGATTTTTTCATCCACATTGATCAATGCGAATGAAAAAATCTGTGCCGTTCATTTTTTTTTTTTTTCAGCCCAGAGGCTGAACGGAAAAAAAAAATCTCATTACTCGTATGCTCAATATAAGGAGAATCGCAGAAACTCCTAATGCTGGCCATACGTGTAATGATTGCGGAGACCCTCAAATGCCAGGGCAGTACAAACACCTCACATGTGACCCCATTTTAGAAAGAAGACACCCCAAGGTATTCCGTGAGGGGTATGGCGAGTTCATGTAAAATTTTAATTTTTGTCACAAGTTAGTGGAATATGAGACTGTAAAAAATAAAATAAAAATCAATTTCCGCTAACTTGTGCCAAATGTTTTTTTTTCTGTGAACTCGCCATGCCCCTCACGGAATACCTTGGGGTGTCTTCTTTCCACAATGGGGTCACTTGTGGGGTATTTATACTGCCCTGGCATTTTAGGGGTCCTAAAGCGTGAGAATCCAAATGCGTAAAAATGGCCTGTGAAATCCTAAAGGTACTCATTGTTTTTAGGGCCCCTTTGCGCATCTTGGCTGCAAAAAAATGTCACACATGTGGTATCGCCGTACTCAGGAGAAGTAGGGCAATGTGTTTTGGGGTGTATTTTTATATATACCCATACTTTGTGTGAGAAATATATCTGTAAACGACAACTTTTTACATTTTTTTATTCAAAGTTGTCAATTTACAGAGATATTTCTCTCACCCAGCATGGGTATATGTAAAAATACACCCCAAAACACATTGCCCTACTTCTCCTGAGTACGGCGATACCACATGAGTGACACTCTTTTGCAGCCAAGATGCGCAAAGGGGCACAAATTCTAATGAGTACCTTTTAGGAGGGCATTTTTACGCATTTTTCTTCTCACGCTTTAGGGCCCCTAAAATTCCAGGGCAGTATAAATACCCCACATGTGACCCCATTTTGGAAAGAAGACACCCCAAGGTATTCGCTGAGGGGCATAATGAGTCCATGAACAATTAAACTTTTTGTCAAAAGTTAGCGGAAAGGGAGACTTTGTGAGAAAAAACAATAAAAAATCAATTTCCACTAACTTGTGCCAGAAAAAAAAATCTTCTATGAACTCGCCATGCCCCTCATGGAATACCTTAGGGTGCTTTCAAAATGGGGTCACATGTGGGTATTTCTACTGCCCTGGCATTATAGGGCCCTAAGCGTGAGAAGAAAATGCGTAAAAATGCCCTCCTAAAGGTACTCATTGGAATTTAGGCCCTTGGCATCTTGGCTGCAAAATGTGTCACACATGTGGTATCGCCATACTCAGGAGAAGTAGGAAATGTGTTTTGGGGTGTATTTTTACATATACCCATACTGGGTGAGAGAAATATCTCTGTAAATTGACAACTTTGAATAAAAAAATGTAAAAAGTTGTCGTTTACAGCGATATTTCTCACACGCAGCATGGGTATATGTAAAAATACACCCCAAAACACATTGCCCTACTTCTCCTGAGTACGGTGTTACCACATGAGTGACACTTTTTTGCAGCCTGGGTGCGCAAAGGGGCCCTAAAACCAATGAGTACCTTTAGGATTTCACAGGGCATTTTTACGCATTTGGATTCTCACGCTTTAGGGCCCCTAAAATGCCAGGTCAGTATAAATACCCCACATGTGACCCCATTTTGGAAAGAAGACACCCCAAGGTATTCCGTGAGGGGTATGGCGAGTTCACAGAATTTTATTTTTTGGCACAAGTTAGCGGAAATTGATATTTTTTTATTTTATTTTGTTTTTTACAAAGTCTCATATTCCACTAACTTGTGACAAAAAATAAAATTTTACATGAACTCACTAGTGATGAGCGGCAGGTGCCATATTCGATTTCGACGAAATTCGCGAATATTCGAATGAATATTCGTTTCATATTCGTCGAAATCGAATATTCGTCATTTTTTCTAGTTATCGCGATTAACATGCGATTTAAATAATCGCATATTGCGATTTGTACTTAAGGCTACTTTCCTATTGGTTTCATATCTAGAATTAGTGAGGATGACGAATATGACGAATGTATTCGTCTATTCCTCAAAACGAAGATAACAAAGTATTCTACATCTTCGTTTTAGCTACCTATTCGTCAACTTCGCTAATTCTAGCAATCAAATAGGAAGGTTGACTATAGAGACAGCTGTGTTAAATTCGCTATGCGATTTTTTTTTTTTTTTAATAAATAGAATACTTATAATAATTTTATCAAGTAATATAATTATTGTATTAAAAAAATAAATAAAATCGCATAGCGAATTTAACACAGCTGTCTGGTAAGTCAACCTTCCTATTTGATTGCTAGAATTAGCGAATAGCGAAGTTGACGATGACGAGACGAATAGGTAGCTAAAACGAAGATGTAGAATACTCGTTATCTTCGTTTTGAGGAATATGACGAATACATTCGTCATATTCGCTATTCGCTAATTCTACCAAGCCAACCATAACTTCTGTGTTCATGGAGCGTCCCCATCACCATGGGAACGTCTCCATATACTAAAATGTACTGTCGGATTTGAGTAATTACGTTGAAATCGCAATGCGATTAATTCAAGTTATATTAATCGCATTACGATTTCAACTTAGAGCTGGGTTTATAATGGGTCAGCTTGCTAGAATTAACGAAGTTAACGAATATGGAATATAGCAGCAGTGCTAAGTTGAAATCGCAATGCGATTAATTTAACTTAAAGTATTCGCATTGCGATTTCAACTTAGCACTGCTAGTGCATAGCTATACTCCATATTCGTTAATTCTAGCCTATGTAAGATAGCAGTGCTAAGTTGTAATCGCAATGCGATTAATATAACTTGAATTAATCGCATTGCGATTTCAACGTAATTCCTCAAATCCGACAGTACATTTTAGTATATGGAGATTCTCCCATGGATGGGGACGCTCCACATGAGCACGGAAGTCGGCAGAAGCGGCAACGGGCACTGACCAGAGCAGCCAGGAAGCCAGGAATCCTCAGGACAGGTAAGAACTACTTTTGGGAAGTAGGAAAGAAAAAAATATAACTAAAAAAAAAAAAAAAAAAAACGAATATTTGAAATAGCGAATTTATAGCGCTATATTCGAAATATTCGCGAATTAGCGAAGTGCCGATATTCGCTAAAAAATTTCGCTTTTCGAATATTCGCGCTCAACACTAGAACTCACCATACCCCTCACGGAATACCTTGGGGTGTCTTCTTTCCAAAATGGGGTCACATGTGGGGTATTTATACTGTCCTGGCATTTTAGGGGCCCCTAAAGCGTGAGAAGAAGTCTGGAATCCAAATGCGTAAAAATGCCCTGTGAAATCTTAAAGGTACTCATTGGTTTAGGGCCTTTGCAAGGCTGCAAAAGTGGCACACATGGTATCGCCGTACTCAGAGAAGTAGCAATGTGTTTGGGGTGTATTTTATATATACCCATTACTTTGTGTGAAAAATATCTCTGTAAACGACAACTTTTAAAAATTTTTATACAAAGTTGACAATTTACAGAGATATTTCTCTCACCCAACATGGGTATATGTAAAAATACACCCCAAAACACATTGCCCTACTTCTCCTGAGTACGGCGATACCACATGTGTGCCACTTTTTTGCAGCCTGGGTGCGCAAAGGGGCCCAAATTCCAATGAGTACCTTTAGCTTTTACATGGCGGCTCACAATTTAGCCCCGCCCAAAATGGCAGAACAGTAAACACACCCCACAAATGACCCCATTTCGGAAAGTAGACACCCCGTGGTATTCACTGAGGGGCATAGTGAGTCCGTCTGAGATTTTTTTTTTTTTTTGCCAGAAGTTAGCACAAATTGAAACTTTTTTTTTTTTTTCAGCCCAGAGGCTGAACGGAAAAAAAAAATCTCATTACTCGTATGCTCAATATAAGGAGAATCGCAGAAACTCCTAATGCTGGCCATACGTGTAATGATTGCGGAGACCCTCAAATGCCAGGGCAGTACAAACACCTCACATGTGACCCCATTTTCGAAAGAAGACACCCCAAGGTATTCCGTGAGGGGCATGGCGAGTTCATGTAAAATTTTATTTTTTGTCACAAGTTAGTGGAATATGAGTCTGTAAAAAAAAAAAAAAAAAAAATCAATTTCCGCTAACTTGTGCCAATTTTTTTTTTTTCTGTGAACTCACCATGTCCCTCACGGAATACCTTGGGGTGTCTTCTTTCCACAATGGGGTCACTTGTGGGGTATTTATACTGCCCTGGCATTTTAGGGGTCCTAAAGCGTGAGAATCCAAATCCAAAAAAAAAAAACAGGAATGTGACACTATTGTGTTATATTTTTTTATGGTACCTCCTGGTCTTGTTGTCTGAGAGGCACCACATGGTCACATCTATGGGCTTGTGTTCTTAAAAAGTCACAGCCCAGGAGATGTAATGAATGACTTATGGCATGTGCGTTTTAGATATCCAGGTATAGCAATAACTTGGGAGTTTAGAGGTTTCTTTGAGGTTCACACAAGTATTGGCTGCACATGTTTTATGATTGTTTATGCCAATAGATAAATAAGTGCTACGTCTACTGGACCCTTTACTATCTAGAAGATGATGTGCCCACACTTATCTCTTTGTCAGTTTGGTTAAGAACAGATTCAGTACAATGTTGCAACATGTTAGCAATATATTTGCCATGCTGCAAACAACATGACAACCATTAGGTGTTCACACATTGACTTATATAGGAGACATCTCTTGACACAGTTTTTTTTTTATAAAGCTGGTCATCTTTTTCACACATTTCAGGATATTTCAAGCCAAGAGTAAAAGTACAAAAGGGCATATATGTAAAACTTAAGAGGAGAAAAAATTCTAGGGAAGCCATATTGTTAGGTTATTGAAGGCTCCTACACAAAATAAAGCCTTCTGGCAATCAATGGGGCCAGCATTTATTAATAAACCCCAACACGATAACATTTATATGACCAATTAAACTGACTTTCTCCTGTATTGCTTATTGTTATTAAAAAAACAATAAAAACCAGAGTTTAAACTCTCCCGTAAAAATATAATAAAAAAAATTCTAAAGCCACCACTAGGGGGGGTTTAAGAGCTTACTGTATACAGTTAAACTCTATAGTTATATTAAAAGTGTTAACAGTATGCAGAAAGCTTCTAAGCTATAAACATGTCTAAACATAAAGCGAAGTTGAAATTATGTTGGACCTAAAGGTAGACATTAAAAGTCCAAAATTAGCTGTAACTAAAAACTACCATCCATTTCAAAAGATATGAATGTATTTATTGTAATTTAGAATTTTAACTGACAGCGTTATGTGTCTACCAACAACAAGTTTTAGCTTTTGAAGATCTTCATACTCTTCAGATTTCTTTCTAATATTTTGTTCGGGCAAATAAATAGCTATGCATATTATTTATAAATTAAGACTGACTTTCTCTGAGCCTTCATTGCCTAATCTTATTATAGGAACCATGAAAACTAATTTATTATTAAGAAGGAAATAAATCATGATCAAGGAATATGGATAGAATGTCATGTTTGTAATTGTGGTGTATCAATGTACAATGTAACATATTCTGCCATGCCCTCCCAGAACATTACAGATTCACATACATCTACCCAGCAGCCATGTCTCAATGGAGATTACTGTAGCTAGCAAATGGGAAAAAAGACAGTTGTAAGATGAAAGTTCCATTGACATTACATTTTTAATTGGACATTACATTTTCCAGTCCAGTTCCCCTTTAGAAAGCAAAAGGGAAGGATGCTGCAGATATTTCAGTTAATTAGATTTTGCTTCTCCTTTAGGCTAGGTCTCCACAGCGACTTATTTGAAGGTAATATCGCTTTGCTAAAACTCAATGTTTCCCTATGGTTTAGAAAGTCATATGTAAGAATCATAAAAATTCTTTATGGATGAGGAAGCCATGTGTGATGATTATAAAATGCCAGCAATGTCAAAATCCATGTGATCGCAGCTCAACTTTTCTCCACTTAAGGCAAACCCAATGTTTTCCTACAGGTGAGAAAGTCATGTGATACGATCATGAAAATTCCTTATGGATGAGAAAGCCATGTGTGATGTGTGATGTGTGATGAATATGATCATAAAATTCTAGCCATGTCAAAATCCATGTGATTGTTGCTCAACTTCTCCACTTAAGGCAAGACCAATGTTTCCCTATGGGTGAGAAAGCCATGTGTGATGATCATAAAAATTCCAAAGATGTCAAAATCCTCATGATGTTTGCTCAATTCCAACCCCCCTTAAGGGAAACCCAATATCTCTATGAGGCGAAAGAAAGCAGTGATGGTCACAAAAATTCCAAAAATGTTAAAATCTTTGTGATCTTTGCACAATTTTCCTCCACTTAAGCACCCATAGAGGCCACAAGTCAGTCAAGGCAATTTTGCACAACTACAAGTCAAAATGGATGCCACTTTACTAGTACCCAATCTTGGGCATATAGTAATATCATTATCATTTAAATAGAGCCTCTCATATTGGTCTTGGTGTCTAATCGGTAGCTATGTACATATAGCTATTCTGTGAAAACATTCAGTATATTTTATTGACTTAAAGGGACTTCCATCAAATTATTTTTCTTCACAAATTAACAACCCATATGTGAATATTCTGTGTATATTTAATTTTAAAAAAAAATGAGTGAATGATTTTCTGGATAAAAATTTTTAAAGTCACTCCTGGCATTCTACTTCCTGTCCTGGCTCTTTAACTTCCTCTTTGTTTGGACTTTTAGCACAGTAGACAGTCTCGCTTAACTCAGTCAGACTATTTACTCCAACCAGAGAGAGCCCCTCTGTAGTGATTCAATTAGAGTATCACATATTCCACTAATGAATTCAGCACTACTCTCCGGGCACCTTTTATCTAGTCCTTATTGTATCAAGGGAACAATAAAATGACCATGCTGTTATCTAATTTCTATTTCTACTTATATCATTAGGATTACTTTTCAGATAAAATCTTCCCTTCATAGCAGCAGTAAACTGACATGGGTTACCTATCTATACAATCGTTTGTGTTGATCCAACAGAAGGACAATATTTTGTATTTTATTTTCAATGTCATAGTGCTGGTGAAATGAAAAAGAATAAACAGCCAAAAATTCTAAAAATAAACTATTTTATAAGAATTTGAGTCTGGACTTGTCGAAGTGCTTGACCACTGTTTCAATATATATAGGGAATACTGTCAATTTTTGAGTTTCTCCACCTAGCCCACAGAGAGCAGGTGTATGAATATATTGCAAATTCTCCACTAGGGAATTCTGGCTTAATCTAGTAAATGTCATCTAGCCAGAATGGAGATCATCTACAACAAAAGCTTTTCTCTGTAGAATGGAGAACAAACATGCTATACACCTGCTAGTGGAATCCTTAGCATCTAGAGGATTACTGTCTGTATTCTTGCCTGGAGTCAAGTGCAGAGGTCTGTACCACTACCCCCTAAGAGGTTAGTCCCTTCTAAATTTGGCTGCTTCTTTATACTAGGTTGGATATTAGAATGCCTTAGTGCTTTCCATATTTTTTCTTTGGTTTCAGGCGTTGTCCCAGTGGCAACACCCTATGTGATTTGCTAATGGTTGTAGGATCCTTATAACAAAAAAAAGGCATTGATCACTAAAACATATAAACTTGCCTGAATGTGCCTGAATTAAAAAGTTCTGATTCAGATGCAACTCTAATTTTTACAAAATTTTAGTTAAATCCGATTAGTTCAAAACCGATTCACTGATCTCTACTGGTTAGGCTTCCTGTTTTTCTCACATTATGGGAATGAGAATTTGCTAAGCTGTACTCACATGGAAAGAATAATATGGTCATTGGAGGTTACACACACTTTAGCCACCGTTAATCTAATGTATACAGCCAGCTTTAGAAATTATCTTTTTTTTATATGGGTGGCTTAAAATTGGGCTCTGATGGGGTCTGGAAGGAGCTGTTTTGTCTCACACAAGTTTTTCTGTTTTATTTCTGTCTACAAATAATCATACTAATCATAATCCATCATAATTGTTTTAATTTTCAGTGATAACTCGCATATCAACATCGGAGGAATTTTCACAATTTGCATTGCTGATGCTCCTCGAAGACCAGAGATGAAAAAAACAAATTGGAGTCTAATGGAATTTAGGAACAAAGACAATCTCCAGCAAAGAAGAATTCTAGAGCAACTGCATAACACTGCAGAATTTCAAAGTCAGATAGAAATGTAAAGTATTTGCAAATATTTTGAAAGAACTCATTTCGATAATGGCACAAAAGAAAACAACACCAGCTAGTACATGAAAGAGCATATTGAATTAAAACATTCCTGAGACAGCCATTTGAGCACAATGCTCATCGGATAGCATCTACTGACGGAGAAGATTAACGATGACAGGAAATGCTGTTTCATTTATGAAGTGTATGCAAGCATAAAGCAATAAGGTATTTGTATATCTCCTCTTTCTAAGGTGATGCTTATGGATAAGTTACAGCACGATCTATAATCTATAATGATTAACTTAGGCTACATTAACACCTCAGCAAATAACTCCAGTAGTCTTTTCCATCAGAGAAACAGACTACCAAATATCTGGCATAGCCAGACACCCCCTGATCCCCTTTAACTATAATGGGATCCAGAGTGTTTATGGCATAAATGCAAGCAAAGGTACTTTTCTGGCAAGAAGCTGCATTTATTCCAGAATCCCGCCAAGATTTGTCAGTGTGTGGCAATGTCAGGCTATGCCAGAGACGGTAACTCCGGTAGTCTGTTCCTCTGCCAGAACAGACTACTGGAGTTACCTGCCAGAGGTGAGAACATAGCCTTGATGTTCTAATGCCCATACATTCCAGAGCCATATATATAGATCTCTATAAGTCCTTGTCACCCTCTCTCTCTCTCACATACATACACATTCCTGTGGGTATGGATGCTGCTTAGATTGTCATCCAGCATCCTGGTCACCACTATCCTCTAAGTGCTGCTGCCTCTATGCTCCTGCCTGATGTACCCTTAGGGTGCATACACGCTCACCTCTAGCCTCTAAGAGTTCTAGGGTGCATGCTTCAAAATCCTTCCCTAGCCAATGGATTTAATGCACCCTCTTCAGCAGGAGGGCGCCTGAGCTTTAGGTTCCCTGGTGATCAGCAAAGGAGTTTTATAGTCTAGTGGTACTGCCATTTACTTGCATTTACCCTGTATCTCCTGCTTGTATTCTTGCCATGTTTGTGTGCCTCTGCTTGTGTGCCTCTTCACTTTAAAGGTCTAAGTTCAGTTTATAAATAAACCCATTCTGTCTACTCTGCCTGTGCTTTAGTCTAGTCTCCATCCTGCCTGCCTTGTGTTTGCCTTTTCAATACTCTGCTTGCAAGTCTTTACTATGTCTGCATTAACTGTGTGCTGCCTGTGTCTCTGAAAACCTTTTTTCTTGCATTATTGGTGCGTTTATTGTACCTTTAACTTCAGTTGCCCGCACCAGAATCTCTGATCCCAGTGAGTCAGCTGCTAACTACACAATCCCAAAAGGAAGTGGTCTGGTTGCTTCCCACCAGCAAAGTCCAGATCCCTGTATAGGGATTAAAGGGTAAAGACCAGGGGAGTACCAGAATAATTTTCATAGGATTTAGCCAGGCAGTTGACACAGTGGGTTCACACTCACTGATTCGCAACACTCACTATGTCACTTTTATTAAAAGTCAATTGACACAGTCATCACTAAGTTTTTGAAATATGATAAACCCTGTGCAAATACAGGTGGCTTTGCCAGGCAATGAAAACCTATAGGGGTAACGTGGTACAACTAGGGGAGGGGTAATGTCCAAATTGGATTTTCTGTAGCATTGCTTGGTATTTCTTTCCCCTTATATGTATTCTATCTTATCTTTCATCTGGGCTCAACATATCCCGAGATGTGTTGCACAAGATAATGACATTTTTAAAAAAATATTATATGACGATACTGTGTCAGGACATATATATGCTATATTTTTCTATGTGTAGTTTGGGATGTGAGTTGCGGCCTGAAGAGGGTTTTGCTAGCATGTCACAATATTAGATTTATATTGTGAGAAATTTGACTAATTTCTATGTTTCTTTAGGACAGACTGATGCAGTCAACAAAATTCATATTGACAAGCCACAAATCTTTTTGAAGAATGTCCTTTGAACAGATGTGACAAAACTGAAGCTTTTTGGCAAGTCCCATCAGCATTATGTTCCCAAACACTAAAATGAAGCATATAAAGAAAAGAACATTGTACCTTCTGTGAAACATGGAGGAGGCTTGGTTATGTTTTGGGGCTGCTTTGCTGTATCTGGCACAGAGTGTCTTGAATCTGTGCAGGGTGCAATGAAATCTATCAAGGCATTCTGGAGTAAAATGTGCTGCCCAGTGTCGGAAAGTCTGGTCTCAATCACATGTCATGGGTCCTCCAATAGGATAATGACCCAAAACAAGCAACTAAAAATATCCAAGAATGGCTCAGAGCAAAGCATTGGATTATTCTTAAGTGGCTTTCTATGAGCCCTGATCTAAATCCTAATTAGTGTTGAGCTCGAATATTCAAATAGCAAATTATTTTGCGAATATCGCAAATTCGATAATTCGCGAATATTGCGAATATAGCGCTATATATTCGCAATTTCGAATTATTATTATTTTTTTTAGATGTTAATCCTTGCTGCTCTCTGGTTATTCATTATATTCTAGCAATACAACCATTAGGAACCCAGCTTTAAGTGGAATTCACAATGCGAGCAATACATGTTATAATTAATCGCATTGCGAATTCAACTTAGAGCTGAGTTCATAATGGTTGTATTGCTAGAATATAACGAAGATTGAGAATATAGTGCTATATTCGTGTATTCGTGATATTCGTCGTCTTCATTATATTCTAGCAATGCAACCATTAGGAACTTAGCTCTAAGATCAATTTGCAATGCGAGTATATGTTCGCTTCGCGAATGAAACTTTCAGCTGAGTTCCTAATGGTCGTTGCTAGAATATAACGAAGATTGAGAATATAGTGCTATATTCGTGATATTCGTTATATTCTAGCAATACAGTCATTAGGAACCCAGCTCTAAGTTGAAATCGCAATGCGAGTAATACAGGTTATATTAATCGCATGGTGAATTGAACTTAGAGCTGAGTTCCTAATGGTTGACAACCATTAGTTATAGCAATACAAGTTACAACCATTAGGAACTCAGCTCTAAGTTTAATTCACGATGCGAATATAAATTCGCGTAACATTCGCAATATATAGAATAATGACGAATATTCGATTTTGACGAATATATGATGAATATTTAATTGAATATTTGCGAAATATCGCGAAATTGAATATGGCACCTCCCGCTCATCACTAATGAATATCTGTGGCAGGAGCTGAAAAATGCAGTCTGGAGAAAGCACCCTTCAAACCTGAGAAAGCTGGAGCAGTTGGCGCATGAGAAGTGGACAGTGCACCGAAATATCCGTGGACAGGAGCAGAAGTCTCATTAAGAGTTAAAGAAATCATTTGATTGCAGTGATTGCCTTAAAAGGATGTGCAACAAAATATTAAGTTGAGAGTACAATCCAGGGCAGTTTCATTAGTTTGTTTTTTAGTTTGTTTTATGAATTATTCTGTTAAAGCACACTTCAAAAGCAATGTCTTAGATTTCTGTAGAGGGGTCATTGATCCATGGAGTTATTCTTATTGCCTGACTGGAGTCAGGAAGGAGTTTTTTTTCCCACTAAAATGAGGAAAATTGGCTTCTACATCACAGTTTTTTTTTCCTTCCTCTGGATCTTGCCAGATAACAGGCTGAACTGGATGGACAGATTTATTTTTTTTCATCCTTAAAAACTATGTTACTATGCTACTATAACTTTCATTAGCTGATTTTCAGTAAATTGTCATTTATTATTACTTTTGTCAGTTTCAAGTTATTTCAAGTTATTTCAGTGAGTATGTGGGTTTTTCTTTCTTTAATGGAAGGGTGGCAACAATTTTGTCCACTTGTGTAACTAAATTGAATATAAAAAGTGCTGAAAAACTCACACATCAAAAAGAACTGTAAAATTCCACTGGCGCTCCTTACTATATTTGTTGGTACTGACGCAACACCTGAAAGGTATAGGTATCACTTCACACTTACCAAAGTCAATAAAAGAACAGAAAACACAAAGGATAAAAATCAGGTGTGCGCTAGCTACTAATAACACCTCCACCAGATAGACAAAAAAAAATGTTCCCACAACATACCTCAATGTATCTGTAGTTCTACACATCAAATAGAACCTTGCATGAATACCAGTCCGATACCTGAGAGTGGATGTCAAATGCCTCCAAAGCGTTCCTCCGTTCGGTTCCAGGTACCATAAGTTCACAAAAATTCCCAATTCTTCAGTCAGCTGGAAGTATGGCTGGATCTAGTACAGAGCGAGCCCTGGTTGGCAGCACCACTCTTGAATTGAAAGCTGGTGCTTGCTACAGGCAGCATTTAGGACCAAAAAAATAATTCTTTTCAGAAGATAGAACATCTTCCTTCCTCAGGGATGAAGTCCCACTGTTGCTTGCCGTCATTTATAGACTTGCCAATCGCCGCTATTCCATCTTCCACTGGAATGAGTAACTTCTAGCTGCACGTTTCATACCCACCCTCACGATCCAAACAGTTTCGCTTCATTGTAATTGCCCCCTCTCTATCTCCAATTGGATCACCTACACAATGCCAGATACCTAAGCATCCTTACAGTTGCCCTGATGTATTTCAGGATGGTTTTGAGACAAGGGATGACCTACATATCTTCTTTTTATATTATATACATGTTCTCTAAGTCTTTTAAACAAGGGTCTTTCAATACGTCCTACTGTATATCTTCTTACATGAGCATGTGATGCCATATATGACCCCCTGAGGTTGACTTGTAATGTATTTTTTTATGACATAAGTCCCCTTTTGCACTACTAATTTCACTAAAATTTCCTTTACTCAAACCATCTTCAATGCAAGTATTTCTTGCATGGAAAAAAACCCTTTTTTAATTTCTGTCAGGATTGCATTCCTATTTTTCTTTTGTATATTCATTTTAATAGTAGGGGCTATCATGTTACCCACATTGCAAGCTTTTCTGAACACAAATTGTGGAAAATCTGGGATATAATCTTCTATGATCTTCTGTTTAATGATATCCCAATATTTTTTCCCTGTTTTCTTTATAAAAAAAAAAACCTTGGCTATTGTACTGAGAGACAATTAGAGATTATTATTACATCATAGCTATTTTTATTAAACAAAAACACAAGGGGGGGTCAGTCAGCACTCCCTGTATGCAGGTGCACGTAGGTTATGGCAATTATACATACAAACACAGAAATGCAACAGCACTCAGCAACTAGAGCTCTGCCCTAGATGGGAGCTATAAGAGGACATTAGTGATATCGCATGCAAACAGTGGAGACATTGGTTTACATTTTGATCAAAAGGTAGTAAGCCCACTCACCCCGACACGGTTGTCTCCTAGAGTGGGTACTAACGCTAAATCTGACCTGCTATGGGCCATGACAGCCACATAAAATCCTCCTAACGCTAACACTGGGTTCAGACCTGAGCGTTTTGAAGCCTAGCGTTTTTGGTGCGTTCAAGACTGGCGTGTAGGCGCGTTTTTTCAAGCGTTTTGGTAAATAGTGTAGGCGCGTTTGACGCGCGTTTATGTGATTGACTGCATAGTTGGCCAATGACCAAACAGCCCTCCCTATATAGTTTGGCCAATCTGAGGTGTGAATTTTGAAAAACGCGCGTCCATAGGCGCGTTTTACGCTGCACAAACGCCCGAACAACACGCCTATCGCGTTTCCCATTGAAGTCTATTAGCACCAAACGCTCGAAAAAAGCCCGAATTAACGCGAACATACTTGCTTATGCGTCGGACGTTTATAGGCGCCTATGAACGCGCATAAAAACGCGCAAGTGTGAACCACCCTCATTGGAATGCATGGTTCCTTTACTGTTGTGCGTTTTTATGTGCGTTCAAAAGCGGCGTTTTACGCGAAAGTGTGAACTGAGTGTAAGTCCTACCTGTTATGGGCCACGACAGCCACATAAAATCCAGGGAGTGGGAGTCCAGCATGCATGCTGGGATAGACACCGTACTTATTAACCCCTTCTGGTGCTGATTTTATGTGTTTCTGTTTAGTATGTGTTGGAGGTGTGGCGACCTCCTTCCCAGTCGTGCACACCTGACTAGTTCTTCTGCCCTAGATGCTGGTTTTTAATCAGAGTGAGTATAAAGCTGAATGTGTACTCACATTGCCTGCTAGTAGCCATCTGGCTCCGGGAGGAGTGCACAGTGGGCTCGGTATGCATGTTGGTACCTGCATCCCCGGATCTAATGGAGGCTGTTACAGCACCAGAAGGGGTTAATAAGTACGGTCTATCCCAGCATGCATGCTGGACTCTCACTCCCTGGATTTTATGTGGCTGTCGTGGCCCATAACAGGTAGGACTTAGCGTTAGGAGGATTTTATGTGGCTGTCATGGCCCATAGCAGGTCAGATTTAGCGTTAGTACCCACTCTAGGAGACAACCGTGTCGGGGTGAGTGGGCTTACTACCTTTTGATCAAAATGTAAACCAATGTCTCCACTGTTTGCATGCGATATCACTAATGTCCTCTTATAGCTTCCATCTAGGGCAGAGCTCTTGTTGCAGAGTGCTGTTGCATTTCTGTGTTTGTATAGCTATTTTTATTATTATTCTAATTTAAATGGACATTCAAATATTGTACATACTTTCTTTTTTACTCTTTGTAATAAGTGATACATGCTTTAAAATGGTATCAATAAAAACGAACGATTCTACCACCGAAAAACGAGGTCTTAGGGTACTTTCATATCACGGTTTAGATTTCCGTACTTCTGATCCATCGGAAAAAAGTCCTGCATGCAGTACTTTTTTTTCTGTCTAAAAAAACTGATCTCAGGCGGAAATGGCTCGAAAGGATGACAACTGATGCAACAAGATCCTTTTTTTTTACAGGATCCTGTTTTTTTGGATCAGAAGAATGGAAAGCTAAATGGTGATGTGAATTCAGCCTTACACAGTTCTGTTGATGAAAATATAAAAAACATTATGGGTGTCAGAATAAAATGATGCAAATAATAATTTTTTTCAAAATAGTTTTTAAAAGTATTAAAATATAACAAAAACTATATAAATGTTATATCCTTGTAATCATATTGACCCACAGAATAAAGACAATAGTGGATATGTATCATTTGAGATTGTTCTCATGTCACTTTTAAGTCTCATTTTACATTGAGTGGCTGCACCAATTTTATGAAATGGTGCACAGTGTTCATGTATTTGGTGTAACTGCATTGAGTTGTATGACTAAAAACTATACCATAGATGCCACTTTTCAGCGACTTTTGTGAGCCATTTCAAGTGTCGTAGATAGTAAATGTGCCATAATCCAGGTCTAATCTCACTTGTCTGCCTTAAACATAGACCATCTTGAAAAATGGTGTGGCCCCAAAATTTCGCAGAATTGTCACAAAAATAAAAAAGTTGCAATTGGCATCTTGTGTGACATTTCTACATCAAATAGCTGACTTAGAGTGAGTTTACATCACCGTTATGGATTCTGTTATTGTTTTCCCTTATAACATGGTTATAACGGAAAATAAAAGAATCCATAAGATGGAAGTCAAAATGGAAGCCTTTAAGAGGCATTCCGTTTTGATCCTTCATAATAGAAGTCTATGGGCAGCATAACGGATCCTTCCTGGTTTCCATTATGCAGGAAGCCACTCCTGCATAACAGAAACCAGACAGATCCGTTATGCTGCCCATAGACTTCTATTATGAAGGATCAAAACGGAATGCCCTTTAAAGGCGGTATATATTGATGACCTATCTTAGGTTATAAATATCTGATCTGAGGGGGTACAACCCACGGGACCCCTGACGATCAGCTTTTTGAAGAGGAGGCAGTGCTCTATGTGAGTTCTACTTCCGCTTCATTGCACTCCCTATTATCTTTATAAGCAGTTTACTGACAAGTACTGGCTTTATTCACTTGACGATGCATAGTATAATGAAGAGGAAGCAGTGTATGTATGGAGCACCAGCTCCTTTCCCAAGCAGCTGATTGTAGGGGTGCCAGGTGTTGGACCCCCGCCGATTAGATACCTCCTGTAGAACCTCTTGAATGGTTAACAGATACAGTATATCAACGCTGTTATTGCAGCACAATGCCTTTAGTAATAATGCACGGTATGCATGACACATTACAGTGCATTATTGGTTAACTGGTATAGAAATACAGTTAATACAGCACAATGCATTCAGCAATAATTCATGGTATGTTTTTTTTTTTTTTTTAAACTGCTTAATGTTTGCTGCAAAATGTATGCTATAAGACTATGAACTGTAGAAAGTTTTTTTTTTCTCCAAATGCAGAACTTGCCAGCCAGCTGTATGAGACAGTGACCAGTCCCTCACTCACACTCTATGTTAAGCTATCCCTGAAAAAACTGTAAAATCTACCCAATTTTATCTCCAATTTACTCCATATAGTGCCCCCAGTAACTGGCCTGTGTTTGTTATAGTTTTGTCAGACACAGTCAAATACACAGTCTATCACACCCATAACTGAGAACAGAAAGGCGTCTGGCTTGTTCTCAGCAGAAGGACTTGGCTTAATACTACCTCCCGATTGGCTGACCAGACTGTCAGCCCCAGAGTCAATAAGGACAAGCTCCACCCCCCCCCGGCTAGGGTCATGTTCTCCATCTTCTTCCTTCCTAACATTTTCCCCACTAGCTTCCACAGTACAATGGCTTTTTTTTTTGTGTTATTCATCCAATGTGAATTGGCAGAACTTCATAGTTGTTTGGTGGACATATTTTTGTGACTTTGAAATTAATTTGATTAGTTTAGAATCAATAGACTCAACTCTAGAAGATAGTAAATTACATCACATATCCTTATTTATGTTGCTATAAATAGGGTCTTTGGAAGCTACAGTACAGTACTTGCAAAGATTCCAACCAGAAATGTTCTATAGTTGTATCACCTTGATGTTGATGGATCAAATTTAATTTCTGGTTGGTCAATTTGCAGTTTGAATTATAACTACAGTTAAGGTCTTATGAAGAACGGACAAGCTTACTTGACCATATGTTGAAACTCATGAGAAAAACAACCCTCCAGTTCTCCATTCTATACTTTCATACAGACATAGAATGATTGGTGCTGCTGTCTAGTGTTTCGACAAGGCAGTCTACAGATTTTCCCACTGAGGATTGGCAAGCTTTTGAATAGATTTATAACAATTTTATTCTCTTTTCCAGAGTTGACACAATTTTGTGAGGTTGCTTTCACCACATGCTGTTTTGGCTCTGTTCAGAAGTGTGTGGAAGAAACAAAAGATATTTCAGGAGGCAGTAAACTTTTTTAGTGGATCATCAGGCAACTCACACAAGGTTTGCACCAAACTCTGTGAAAACCATAAGGGTCTCAATATGATGATTTCCAGGTTTTTATTAGTGTTGAGCGCGAATATTCGAATTTTGAATTTTTATCGTGAATATCGGCACTTCGAAAATTGGCGAATATTTTGAATATAGTGATATATATTCGTAAAAACGAGTATTGTTTTTTTTTTCCTTTTGTTTTTTTTTTTCATCTGAACCCATTACCTAGTATACCTACCTGCTTCTTGCTTGTGGGCCAGTGTGAGAAGGCTGAAATATTGTAGTCTGTAGTGAATTAGAATATTCTTCATAATTATTTTTTTTTCTCTCATGCGAAAAATCAGCAATGTAATATTCGTAATGCGAATATTGTAACACCCGAATATATAGCACCATAAATTATAGTGCTATATATTAGTTTTTTAGAATATTCGTTATTTTTTTCCATCTGAAGTC
Source organism: Bufotes viridis (assembly GCA_033119425.1). Classification (NCBI taxonomy): domain Eukaryota; kingdom Metazoa; phylum Chordata; class Amphibia; order Anura; family Bufonidae; genus Bufotes; species Bufotes viridis. Next base: position 28,842,248 of record CM065590.1, read on the forward strand.
ATGATTCCTCCCTGCTTAAGTTGCTTTTGGGCCAATGACTGTTCACATTGGAAAAATGCAGAACATTGTAAAAAAAATAATATATAGCACTAAAAATCGGCAATGTAATATTCGCGTAATGCGAATATTCTGAAACATGAATATATAGCACTATATAGTAAATATAATATATATATTTGTTTTTTAGAATATTCGTCATTTTTTCCAATTTAATGTGAACAGTCATTGACCCAAAAGCAACTTACGCAGGGAGGAATCATGACTTTAGGTGGAAAAACATAAAGAATATAGCACTATATTCCATAGTGCTATATATTCGGGTTTTGGAATATTCGCATGACACAAATATTACATTGTCGATTTTTCGCAATCAATAGAATAATCTCGAATACGAATATTCGCAAATATGTGTCGAATATTCTAACGAATATTCACGAAATATTGTGAATTCAAATATTGCACCTGCCGCTCATCACTAGTTTTTATTATTTTTTTTTTGGTTGGTGACTTTTGTGCAAATGTAAATGCAAATAGTATTGGACACATGCCCAAATTCCATATAATCAGGATGGCCTTGTCCACCAGAATAGCAGAGGTTTCACAGGAAGCCTCCCAGGCTCTGATGCAGAAGACAGCCACATTTGCAGAAAACGTTGGAGCTAATCACTTGTCACTAGGATCTGTTACTGATGGGATGATCACAAATAACAGATATTAATATTGATACAATGTCCTGTGTGTGAAATGGTAACAACAAAGATTATTATGAAATTAGAATTGGCATGCACATGTTCTGTGTAGATGGAGGGCTGACCTAAGGAATCCTAGTCTGAGACTGCTTGCAGACATTGGACATACACATTTTAAAGATTCTACAATTATTGCACTTTATTTTTCAGTACTGTGACATTACTGTAGTAATTATCCATGAACTGTGGCATCACTGAATACATTATCCCTGTAATGTTAGATCACTGTCTGAACTTTGATATCATTGTGTTTATTATCCCTGTACTGTGACATCACTGTGTTTATTATCTCTGTACTGTGACATCACGATGTTTATTATCTCTGTACTGTGACATCACTGTATTTATTATCTCTGTACTGTGACATCACGATGTTTATTATCTCTGTACTGTGACATCACTGTGTTTATTATCCCTGTACTGTGACATCACTGCATTTATTATCCCTGTACTGTGACATCACTCTGCTTATTATCCCTGTACTGTGACATCACTGTGTTTATTATCCCTGTACTGTGACATCACTGTGTTTATTATCTCTGTACTGTGATATCACTGTATTTATTATATCTGTACTGTGACATAATTGTGGTTATCATTCCTGTACTGTGACATCACTTTTTTTTATTATCTCTGTACTGTGACATCACTGTGTTTATTATCTCTTTACTGTGACATCACTGTGTTTATTATTTCTGTGCTGTGACACCGCAGATTTTTTTTATCTCTGTGCTGTTACATCACTGTGTTTATTCTCCCTGTACTGTGACATCACTGTGTTTATTCTCCCTGTACTGTGACATCACTGTGTTTATTATCTCTGTACTTGGACATCACTGTGTTTATTATCCCGGTACTGTGACATCACTGTGTTAATTTTCCCTGTACTGTGACATAACTGTTTATTATCCCTGTACTGGGACATAACTGTGTTTATTATCTCTGTAAATGTACTACTTGTGCTGCTAAATTATTATGAACCATCAAGGCATAGATTACACAAGACCTGTAAAGGTGTCCTGTGGTATCTGGCAGCAGCTTCTGTATGTTGTAAGGTGGGACCTCCATGGATCAGACTTGTTTTCCAGCATATTCCACAGGTGTTAGATTGAATTGAGATCTGGGAAAGTTAGCAGAGAAGTCAAGGCTCTTTAACCCCTTAAGGACTGTCATAAGCCCTATTTCACCTTAAGGAACCGGCCATTTTTTGCAAATCTAACCAGTGTCACTTTATGTGGTGATAACTTTTAAACGCTTTTACTTATCCAGGCCATTCTGAGATTGTTTTTTCGTCACATATTGTACTTTATGACACTGGTAAAATGGAGTCAAAAAAGTTCATTTTTATTCATAAAAAAATACCAAATTTACCAAAAATTTGGAAAAATTTGCAATTTTCCAAGTTTCAATTTCTTTATTTCTATAATACATAGTAATACCTCCAAAAATAGTTATTACTTTACATTTCCCATATGTCTACTTCATGTCTAGATCATTTTGGGAATGATATTTTATTTTTGGGGGGGATGTTACAAAGCTTAGACGTTTAGAAACAAATCTTGAAATTTTTCTGAAATTTTCAAAAACCCACTTTTTAAGGACTAGTTCAGGTCTGAAGTCAGTTTGTGAGGCTTACATAATAGAAACCACCCAAAAATGACCCCATTTTAGAAACTACACCCCTCAAGGTATTCAAAACTGATTTTACAAACTTTGTTTACCCTTTAGGTGTTCCACAGGAATTAATGGAAAATATAGATAACATTTCAAAATTTCACTTTTTTTGTCAGATTTTCCATTTTAATAATTTTATTCCAGTTACAAAGCAAGGGTTAACAGCCAAATAAAACTCAATATTTATTGCCCTGATTCTGTAGTTTACAGAAACAGCCCATATGTTATCGTAAACTGCTGTACGGGCACACGGCAGGGCGCAGAAGGAAAGGAATGCCATACAGTTTTTGGAAGGCAGATTTTGCTGGACTGGTTTTTGGCACTATGTCCAATTTGAAGCCCCCCTAATGCACTCCTAGAGTAGAAACTCCAAAAAAAGTGATCCCATTTTAGAAACTACGCAATAGGGTGGCAGTTTTGTTGGTACTATTTTAGGGTACATATGATTTTTGGTTGCTCTATATTACACTTTTTTGTGAGGCAAGGTAACAAGAAATAGTTGTTTTGGCACCATTTTTAGTTTTTGTTATTTACAACATTCATCTGACAGGTTAGATCATGTGGTATTTTTATAGAGCAGGTTATTACGGATGCGTACGTTTTTTGTAAGTTTTACAAAATGATTTCATTTTTTAAATCATGTTTTAGTTTCTTCACAGTCTGAGGGGTTAGGTCATGTGATACTTTTATAGAGCAGGTTATTACGGATGTGGCGATAGATAATATGTATACTTTTCTTATTTATGTAAGTTTTACACAATGATTTAATTTTTTAAACAAGAACAATCATGTTTTAGTGTCTCCATAGTCTGAGAGCCATAGCTTTTTCAGTTTTTGGGCGATTATCATGGATAGGGTATGATTTTTGTGGGATGAGATGATGGTTTGATTGGCACTATTTTGGGGTGCGTATGACTTTTTGATCGCTTGGTATTACACTTTTTGTGATGTAAGTTGATAAAAAATTGCTTTTTTTTACACTGTTTTTATATATTTTTTTACAGTATTTACTTGAAGGGTTAGGTCATGTGATATTTTTATAGAGCAGGTTTTTACGGACGCGGCGATACAAATATGTATACTTTTTATTTTTTTATTTTACTTTAACAGCATTTTAGAAAAAAAAATTATGTTTTAGTGTATCCATAGTCTGAGAGCCATATTTTTATAATTTTTTGGGCCATTGTCCTATGTAGGGGCTAATTTTTTGCGGGATGAGATGTCCATTTTATTGCTACTATTTTGAGAGGCATACGCCTTTTTGATCGCTTGGTATTGCACTTTTTGTGATATAAGGTGACAAAAAATGGCTTTTTTTAAACTATTTTTTTATTTTATTTTTACGATATTTACTTGAGGGGTTAGGTCATGTGATATTTTTATAGAGCAGGTTTTTATGGACTCGGAGATACCCAATATGTGTAGTGTATTTTATTTTTTTAATTGTTTTCAGTGATATGTGTTTTTTTTATTTTTACTTTTTGTTCACTTTTTTACTTTTTTTTTTTTTACCCAGACCCACTTGGATCTTGTAGATCCAGTGGATCTGGTGTCATATAGTGTACTGTACTGTATTTTTTTTCCTTTACATAGTCTAATCAGACTTTTGCATTTAGCAGAAGTCTGATTAGACTTACAGTACCATGGCAAGCAGGATGCCTCTGAAATCGTGCTGCTGCCATGGTAACCATCACCCGCTGCCAGAACAGAGCAGCAGGTGATGGGGAGGGAGGGGGGCTCCCTCCCTCTGTTATCCCATCCTGTCGGGGGGCTGCAAAGGCAAAGCATGGAAGGGGTTAAAACTGCTGACATCTGCAGTACAGATGTCAGCAGTTTTTAGCATAGTGTTAGCAATGTGCAGAGTGTCAGAAAGCGCTGCAAATCGCAGGTCTGAATTGACCTGCGGTTTGCTGCGATCGCCCCTACCCCGACCCCTACCCCGGCGTTGTGAAAGGATGCCCGCTGAATGATTTCAGCGGACATCCTGTTCCTATTAACCCCTGCCGCGCCGCACTCACGTTTTAAAGATATGACGTACCGGTACGTCATGGGTCCTTAAGGACTCGGGGACCATGACGTACCAGTACGTCATGCGTCCTTAAGGGGTTAACTCTCCAGAGGGATATTTTTATAGGCCAGAATGAGTTAATGGGTTACAACTAGAACAATAAGCATTTCTCACACATCTCCCACCACTGCCGTTCCAATGCTGCTTAGGTCCCCACTACAGTCTACTTCCTGAATCCAGATTGGCATACAGGAATTCAAAATAATAATAATAATAATTAGAGATGAGTGAATTGAAGTTGACGAAGTGGAATTTATTCCGAACCGGAAAATTGCGGTTCGCACCAAATGCAAATTTCCCCCCACTTCATGGTAAATAATCATATTTTTTCCTAAAATGTCTGCTGCACATGTTAGGACATGGAGCAAAGAACTCTGGGAACGAGGGATCACCCACAATGCCATAATGCAGCCAATCAACAGCCAGCCAGCTCTGTGATGTCATAACCCTATAAATAGCCTCAGCCATCTTGGATTCAGTTATTTTCCAGTGTACTTAGTGCAGGGAGAGACGTCAGCAGGCGCTAGGGACAGTGGTAGTAAATACTTTAAAACTTTTATTTGGCTGAATAGAAGTTCAGGGAAAGATCATTAGAAGTGTAGGGAAAGGATAAGGAGGCATCACCCACACTAAAAAATGAGAACAGGGTCCAATAGGGGAGTGTGCAGCTTGGGTAATAGGAGCAATCCTACTACACCTTGCTGCACTGACTGGGGATCCAAATTGCCATTATACTGCTGCTTTTAGGTTTTCAATAGATGATATCTCTGAAATTCCAGCAAACCATTCTTGTTTTTGGGGTTCTTTTTTTAAAGAACCGCCGTTTGTCTGCTGGGGCCCCCGTATCTTATGGCGCCTCATATGCTAATGAGGCAACTCGGTTATACTAGGCGGGGACTTGTTTTTCTCCTGGGAGGGGTTATTTTCTCCCCGGCTCGGGGTGCATCCAATCAGAGCACCCCGCTCTTAGCCAGGGAGAAGCAGCCTACCTACCCGGAAAGTAGTAGTACAGGGGTTCATGGAGGCAGCGACCATAGCAGTCAGTCAGTGCGGAGTGTTGGGGGCAAAATCACCTACTCAGCGATGTGGCAGTTTTTTTTTAAGCTGCCGGTGGAGGTGAACATGGCCATTTGCCGAATCAGTGGGCAGAAGGTGAAGCATGGCCAGGGTGCCAATGTTGGCTTCAAGGCCCTGCGTCAACATATGTAGCATTATCATAAAGTGGCCTGGGAGAACCATGGCTCTGATGTGGTGGTCCAGCCTGCTGCATCAACCACTGCATCACCCAGTGGCACGCACCCAATTTCAGGCAGTCAAAGCTCCACCACCTCAGCCAAAGGGAGCTGTCTGTCCTTCCCATCATCTACTGGGGGACTTCAACTACCCAGATATAGACTGGGAAACTGAAAGCTGTACATCCCATAAAGGAAACAGGTTCTTGGCAATAGCCAAAGACAATTTACTTTCCCAACTGGTTCAGGACCCCACTAGAGGGACGGCCATACTGGACTTAGTATTAACCAATAGACCTGATAGAACAACAGATGTGCAGGTTGGGGGACACCTGGGAAATAGTGACCATAAAGTTATAACCTTCCAATTATCCTTCAAACGAGAGTTTCTAAAGGGAGGAACAAAAATACCAAACTTCAAAAAAGCAAAATTTAGCCAACTAAGCGAGGCCATAGGCCTAACTAACTGGGACAAAGTCCTCAAAAATAAAAATACAACCATAAAATGGGAGATTTTTAAAAGCATTGTAACATCTAATTGTGAGAGGTACATACCTTATAGGAATAAAAGGCTAAGGAACAATAAGAGACCAATGTGGATAAATGGAACCGTAAAGAAGGCAATAAATGACAAAAAGAAAGCATATAAATCGCTAAAACAGGAGGGGAGTCAGGAAGCACTGATAAACTATAAGGAAAAAAATAGAATATGTAAAAACTAATAAAATTTGCCAAACTAGAGACCGAGAGATTAATTGCCAAAGAGAGTAAAACTAACCCTAAAATGTTCTTCAATTATATAAATAGTAAAAAATATAAATCTGAAGGAGTCGGCCCTCTACATAGCAATGAGGGGGTGTTGCAGAGAGCGACGAGGATAAAGCAAAACTATTAAATATTTTTTCTCCACTATATTCACTGAGGAAAATAAACTGTCAGATGAAATGCAGAATGTAAAACTAAATCCCCATTAAAAGTGCCCTGTCTGACCCAGGAAGAAGTACAACAGCGACTTAAAAAGATTAAAATAGACAAATCGCCAGGACCAGATGGCATACACCCCGTATCCTAAGGGAATTAAGTGATGTCATAGCCAGACCATTATTTCTGATATTTACGGACTCTATAATAACAGGGAATGTTCCACAGGATTGGCACATAGCAAATGTGGTGCCAATATTCAAAAAGGGTCCAAAAACAGAGCCTGGAAATTATAGGCCGGTAAGTTTAACATCTATTGTTGGTAAACTGTTTGAAGGGTTTCTAAGAGATGCTATTTTGGAGTATCTCAATGAAAATAAGCAAATAACGCCATATCAGCATGGCTTCATGAGGGATCGGTCATGCCAAACAAATTTAATCAGCTTCTATGAGGAGGTAAGTTCTAGACTTGACAGCGGCGAATCAATGGATGTCGTATATCTGGACTTCTCCAAAGCATTTGACACCGTACCTCATAAAAGGTTAGTATATAAAATGAGGATGCTTGGACTGGGAGAAAATGTCTGTATGTGGGTAAGTAACTGGCTGAGTGACAGAAAACAGAGGGTGGTTATTAACGGTAGATACTCAGATTGGGTCACTGTAACTAGTGGGGTACCTCAGGGGTCAGTATTGGGCCCTATTCTCTTCAATATATTTATTAATGATCTTGTAGAAGGCCTGCACAGTAAAATATCTATTTTTGCAGATGACACTAAACTGTGTAAAGTAATTAACACTGAAGAGGACAGTTTTCTGCTACAGAGGGATCTGGATAGATTGGAGGCTTGGGCAGAAAAATGGCAGATGAGGTTTAACACTGACAAATGTAAAGTTATGCACATGGGAAGGAATAATGCAAGTCACCCGTACATATTAAATGGTAAAACACTCGGTAACACTGACATGGAAAAGGATCTAGGAATTTTAATAAACAGCAAATTAAGCTGCAAAAACCAGTGTCAGGCAGCTACTGCCAAGGCCAATAAGATAATGGGTTGCATCAAAAGGGCATAGACGCCCGTGATGAGAACATAGTCCTACCACTTTACAAATCACTGGTTAGACCACACATGGAGTACTGTGTACAGTTCTGGGCTCCTGTGAACAAGACAGACATAGCAGAGCTGGAGAGGGTTCAGAGGAGGGCAACTAAAGTAATAACTGGAATGAGGGATCTACAGTACCCTGAAAGGTTATCAAAATTAGGGTTATTCACTTTAGAAAAAGACGACTGAGGGGAGATCTAATAACTATGTATAAATATATCAGGGGTCAGTACAGAGATCTGTCCCATCATCTATTTATCCCCAGGACTGTGACTGTGACAAGGGGACATCCTCTGCGTCTGGAGGAAAGAAGGTTTGTACACAAACATAGAAAAGGATTCTTCACGGTAAGAGCAGTGAGACTATGGAACTCTCTGCCTGAGGAGGTGGTGATGGTGAGTACAATAATGGAATTCAAGAGGGGACTGGATTTATTTCTGGAGTGTAATAATATTACAGGCTATAGCTACTAGAGAGGGGTCGTTGATCCAGGGAGTTATTCTGATTGCCTGATTGGAATCGGGAAGGAATTTTTTTTCCCCTTAAGTGAGGAAAATTGGCTTCTGCCTCACAGGGGTTTTTTGCCTTCCTCTGGATCAACTTGTAGGAAACAGGCCGAACTGGATGGACAAATGTCTTTTTTCGGTCTTATATACTATGTTACTATGTTACCGGTCCTGATGCTCCTGCTCCTCGTCCTCCTACTCCTCAGCACTCATTTCGTCAGCAGTCGATCACCAAAGCGATTGCCAATATACGTGTGGTCATCCTATGGCGCAGAAGCTGAACGTGCTCCTGGCCAAGTTGCTGGTGCTGCAGTCCCTCCCTTTCCAAGTGGTGGACTCTGCACCTTTCAGAGAAATGATGGCTTGTGCCAAGCTGAGGTGGAATCTCCCAAATATGTAGAAGGTGGGCCAGTCCTTAAGCCTTTTGGTGTCTGCCAAAGTGCACCGCAGTGCTGACGTGCAGAGCTGTAACTATAGTCAGGGACAATACATGTCAGGCCCACTGGGTAAATGTGGTTCCTGCCAAGCCACACCAGCAACATAGCCAGATGACGCTGCTTCCACCTCCGTGTTCTCACACCGTTGGTCCTGCGACAATGTCCGCTCTGCCTCCTCATTCACCACCGTGCCCCCAGCCTCCACTGCAGGGTCAATTCATAGTGCTCCTCCAGTGCATACCACATGTGCAGGGCACGGCGGTGTCATGTTGTTCTACACCTCATTTGCCTGGGCGAACTGAGTCACACAGGGGAGGAACTGCTCCGTGTCCTTCAACAAGAAATCAAATCCTGGCTTTCTCCGTGGCAACTCAAAATCGGAACCATGGTGACCAACAACGGGGAGAACATGGTGTTGGCGCTGCGTCACAGAGGGCTGAGCCATGCGCCCTACATGGTGAATGTGTTCAATCTGGTTGTCAAGCGGTTCCTGAAGTCTTCCACCCATCTGCTAGACATCCTAAAAATGGCAAGCAAACTTTGCATGCACTTCAGCCACTCATACACCGCCAAACACACACTCCTTGAGCTGCAGCATCAGAATGGTGTCCTCCAACATAGGCTGATATGCGACGTTAACACCCATTGGAATTCCACCCTTTATATGTTGGACTGACTATACAAACAGAGGAAGGCCATAAACAATTTCTTGATGATCCAAGCGGACAGGAGTACTCCCCTGTGTAATTTCGATGTCAGCCAGAGACAGCTCATGCATGACACCTGCCGTTTGCTCAGGCCCTTTGAGGATGCCACGTTATTTTTCAGTTGCCAGGACTACAGGATGAACAACATCATTCCACTGATTCATATCCTTAAACAGATGCTGGTAAATATGGCTGGTCAGGGGACTTGAGAAGTGGCATCTATATCTCATGGCCACATAAGCCCTGTGGGGGGCTGAACTAGAGGAGGATGACTCAGCTGACAGGAGAGGAGGAGCAGGAGCAGCCATAGAAGAAACAGGGAGATGAGGAAGACGAGGCGGCTGACCCAGGCACACCGTGGCAGTAGGCAGTGGAGATAGAGGCAGGGAGTCTCTCCGAAAGGCCCTTAGGGCGCACCCTGGCGCTGAGAAGGGGTGGGCGGAAAAATGAACTTTTTTATCAAATATAAAATATATCAATTCACTTGCGTGTGAGTACTCCAAGTCCAAGTAGCACTTGCGCCGCAGCGCTGCTGGGGCGCCCACCCCAGCCTGCGCTGTATGCGTGTGTGCCGTGCGTGTGGCCCCGGCGGCAGCTCTCACAGAGCAGAATGTGAGTGAGCATGGCTGGTGACGAGGTCAGGGGGTGTGACTGCGTGGCGAGTGGAGCCGCGGCCCGTCGTGATGGGCAGCAGCAGGGACTGGAGGGAGCTGGTGGTGACTAATGCTGTGAGTCTATGAGTCACACACAACCAGACTGCCGAATGGAGTGGTAGGTGAGCGCAAGCACGCCAAGCAGAGTGCATAATTTTTATCAACTTACTTTAACTTACACAACATTAATGGGGGGGGGGGTTTGTCTGTAGTCTGTGCCAGTGGCAGTGCCATGGAGGAGGAGAAATGTGCCATGGGAGGAGGGATGATGTGCCATGGGGGGAGAAATGTGACACAATAGGGGTCATGGGGTGATGTAAAAAAGAGGGGGTGATGTGACATGGAGGGGAAAAAATGTGACATGGGGGAAAGAAATGTGACACAATAGGGGGTCATGGGGTTGATGTAAAAAGGAGGGAGTGATGTGACATGGAGGGGGAGAAATGTGACATGGAGTGCTGATGTGACATAGGTGATTTGACATGGAGGGGGAGAAATGTGACATTGAGGCCCTGAGGGGGAGAAATGTGACATTGAGGGGGGAGAAATGTGACATGGAGGGGGGAGAAATGTGACATGGGGGCTGATGGCTGACATAAGAACATGATGGCTGACATGGGGGCATGATGGCTGACATAGGGGGCATGATGGATGGGGGCTGATGGCTGACAAGAGGGGATGATGGATGGGGCTGATGGCTGAAATGGGGGTCTGATCTGAGGCATTGGGGGTCTGCTCTTAGGTCTTATTAACATTGGGGGTCTGATTTGGGCTGTGAGCTGAGTTCTGATTAACATTGGGGGTCCGATTGCGGGTCTAACCTGAGGTGCAATGGAAAATATTTTTTTCTTATTATCCTCCTCTAAAACCTAGGTGCGTCTTATGGGCCGGTGCATCTTATAGTGCGAAAAATGCAGTCCTCTAACCAACGATTGTCTGAAGCAGAGCGAATATACCAGAACCACACAGAGGAGAAGCCAGCTGCTGCATAAGGGACCAGGACCAGGTCAGCTGGGGGGCATCAAAATGTAGCTTTGATTGTGTTATCAAAAATCCTTGCATCGGCCCTGTCCTCCGAGTCACTTGAGCAAATAGCCCACTGTATGCTCACTTGCTTGGGTAGTGACAGCCGAATTGTCACCATTCAGCAGAGGGATGACTTCTGGCTCTCCACCTTGTTGGACCCTCACTATTAGTCCAAAATAGGGGCCTTTTTTACACCGCTGAGAGCAGGACAAACTGAACTACTCTTGAGACATCCTATGTAGTCAGTTGGCCGCCGCCTAACTGCGCCATCATACATCCTCTCGCAGGTCTCAATGTGGGGGGGGCCCTCTAAGCTCTCGTTCCACTGCCATGGCTGCTATGGCGGGGTGGAGGGCTAGGAGCAGTACCAGCTCCATCAGCAGCAGCTTGAGTTTAGAGTCGATGATTTGCAGCTTTCGTAACCCGCCTAGTGAAGAAAATACTCACCAGCAGAAGCAGCTAGACCTGGAGTAGAACCTGAACCAGCAGGTGGTGGCATACTTGGACAGCACCCCACTACCCCACATTGAATATCCGCTGGACTACTGGGCAGCCAAACTGGATTTCTGGCCACAACTGGCAGAGTTTGCCCTGTAAAAGCTGTCCTGCATAGTTACCCCAAGGAGAACTCACCTGCCCACCCAGAATGTGGAAAGACTGACCTTTGTCAAGATGAATCAGGTGTGGATCAGCCAGGATTTCCACCCACCAATGCTTGATGCATCAGATTAGATCATCCATGCTGCCTCACCAAAACCTTGACAAAAGAGACCGGTTTCTTCTGGCTACCTGCCTCAGCTACTATTCTGATGCTGCCACACGCCTGATGCCACACATTTGATGCCAAGTGCTTCTTCTTACACCCACCATCGTCAGAAGGTACTGTTACAGTCACCCATCTCCCCACTCTGTCACTGGGTCACTCTGTGCTCTCCTGATGCTGCTGCCACCTCACCACTCAGGTCTCCTCATGCTGCTGTTGCCACCTACACACTATGTCACCTTGCCTATCTGTGGCCTCCTAAGGCTGCTTCTGCCACCTCTAACCTCTGTTATTGTGCGACTCTATGGCCTCCTCATGCTGCGGCTGCCACCTCCACACTATGTCACCTTGCCTGTCTGTGGCCTCCTAATGCTGTTGCGGCTGCCACCTCCACACTATGTCACCTTGCCTGTCTGTGGCCTCCTAATGCTGCTTCTTCTGCCACCTCTACACTCTGTCATTGTGCCACTCTGTGGCTATTTCATGCTGCTGCCAACTCACAACTCTGTCTCTGGGCAACTCTGTGGTCTTCTCATGCTGCTGCTGCCACTTCCACACTCTGTCATTGTGCCACTCTATGGCCTCCTCATGCTTCTGCCACCTCCACACTATGTCACCTTGCCAGTCTGTGATCTCCTCATGCTGCTGCTGCCACCTCCACACTCTGTCATTGTGCAACTCTGTGGTCTCCTCATGCTGCTGCCAAATAACCACTCTGTGGTCTTCTCATGCTGCTGCTACCTTAACACTATGTCACTGGGCCACTCTGTTGTCTCCTTATGCTGCTGCCAACTCACAACTCTGTTTCTGGGCCACTCTGTGGCCTCCTTATGGTGATGCCAACTCACAACTCTGTCTCTTGGCCACTCTGTGGTCTACTCCTGCTGCTGCTGCCACCTCCACACTATGTCATCTTGCCACTCTGTGGTCTCCTTATGCTGCTGCCAACTCACAACTCTGTCTCTTGTCCAAAATGAAGAGAAAACTGCGGCACTCACGTAGTTGAATTCTTCTTTATTTCCCAATATGCGACGTTTCGACTTATTACGAAACGTCGCTTGAAAAAGACTTGGAATAAGTCGAAACGACGCATCTTGGGAAATAAAGAAGAATTCAATTATGTGAGTGCCGCGGTTTTCTCTTCATTTTGGATATGTTTATGGGGGTCTGACCAGGACCCGACATCGCGGGCACTGCCACTACAGAGCAAGACAAGACTACAGTGAAGGTAGTGCTGCCCCAACTATCTATTTTTGCAACTCTGTCTCTTGGCCACTCTGTGGTCTCCTCATGCTGCTGCTGCCACCTCCACACTCTGTCATTGTGCCACTTTGTGGCCTCCTCATGCTGCTGCCACCTCCACACTATGTCACCTTGCCAGTCTGTGACCTCTGCATGCTGCTGCTGCCACCTACACACTGTCATTGTGCCACTCTGTGGTCTCCTCATGCTGCTGCCACTTCACCACTCTGTGGTCTCCTCATGATACTGCCAAATAATCACTCTGTGGTCTCCTCATGCTGCTGCTGCCACCTACACACTGTCATTGTGTCACTCTGTGGTCTCCCCATGTGGCTGCCACTTCACTACTCTGTGGTTTCCTCATGCTGCTGCCACATCACTACTCTGTGGTCTCTTAATGCTGCTGTCACCTCACCACTATGTCACTGGGCCACTCTGTGGACTTCTTATGCTGTTCCCACTCTCTTCACTACATGACTAGGCCACTATTTTGCCATTTTGGTCTGGTTGACATCATCATTTATTTGACCCTTCTTCTGATCTTTCAGAAGGAAGGAAAAATGAGATGCACAACGGATCCTGTCTATGTAGCAGCTGTAAGGCCTGTATGACATGGTCCCTATTTTCCATCAGAATTGGCTTATGATTTGTTAGCCAAAAGCAGGAGTGGGTACAAAACACAAAAGACATGCAAAGATTCCATTCACGTGTCCTCTCTGTTTTGGATTCACTCCTGTTTTTTGGGGGGCTTTAGCAATACTGATGGATTACTGACCAAATGCTGAACGAGTGAAGGCGGATGCTCAACAGACAGGATCCGGTTTTTGGGGGTTATTGTTCTGACAGCTCAGAGGAAGGGCAAAATATTCATTGACGTCAAACTTACTGCTGACACCTTCTCCACTCTGTCGGGGGAGCTCTACTTGTATAAGCGTTTAATAGAACAGGTTCTGTAGATATCTATGTGGAATCAGCTGACGACGGTGTAAACGGACTGCTCTTCTTCTTGACGCTAATATTGACCTGTAAGGCTGAGTTCACACTTGAGTTTTTTGATCAGTTTTGGCCCCATAACTGCCCAAATAAGTGAAGTGTGCAGTGATTCTAAGAGCGACCCTTTTAAGGGTATGTGAGCCAGGAAACTATAGAGCTCTCAATTCAACCTCTAAAAGGCATAAAATGCTTGTAGGTTTTCTATGAAACGCTATCCTGGTGTATTTCAATGAAATAAAAGAATAGAACCACATCAGCATAGGTTTATGAGGCATCAGTCTTGTCAAACTAATTTAATCAGCTTGGTGAGTGCCACCGCATTTTGCATCACCTTAATTGTGGAGTAATTTAATCAACTTCCATGAGGAGATAAGTTCTAGACTGGGATCGATCGCTCAATGTTTTATATCTTAATTTTTTTTCCAAAGCTTTTGATATTGTGCTGCATAAAAGATTAGAGCATAAAACAAGAATGTTTGTGTCTTAGTGGGTATAAAACTAAGAGATTACTAGTGAGGTGCAGTATTGAGTCCTATTCTGTGTAATATTTATTAAAGGGTTGTCTTATGTCAGTAAATGACATTTATCATGTAGAGAAAATTAATACCAGGCCCCTGCTAATGTAATGTACATATTGCCTCCTTTGCTGGCTTGATTCATTTTTTTCAATACATTATACACTGCTTACCCATTCAACAGAACAATAACTCCCAACACACCTCCAGGCTATGAAAGTCCTATTTAACAAAGAAGGAGAGTGATGGAATGTTGCATCAATGACAAGGCATTCTCAATCACCCGACCTTAACTCAATCAAGATGGCTTGAAATGAGTTGCACTGCAGGGTAAAAGAAAAGCAGCTAACAAGTGCTCATCAACTCAGAAGATTCCTTTAGGATTGTTGGTAAATAGAGATGAGCGAACACCTGGATGTTCGGGTTCGAGAGGTTCGACCGAACTTCCGGAAAATGTCCGGGTTCGTGATCCGAACTCAACCCGAACTTCATCCCGAACCTGAACCCCATAGAAGTCAATGGGGACCCGAACTTTTGGGCACTAAAAAGGCTGTAAAAGACTCCCGGAAAGGGCTAGAGGGCTGCAAAAGGCAGCAAAATGTAGGTAAATCCCCTGCAAACAAATGTAGATAGGGAAATTATGACTTAACATAAAATAAAATAAAATTAACCAATATTAATTGGAGTTAGGTCCCATAGCACAGAATCAGGCTTCAAATCACCCACCAATGGAGAAGGTCGCTTACTATTATTTCGACCCCAGCATCCAGACAAAGGAGAGAGGTCCCATAGCAGAGAATCTGGCATCATATCAACCACCACATGAGAAGGCCACTTTCAGTGACTTAGGCCTTAGCACCCAGACAGAGGAGACATGTCAGATAGCACAAGCATTACATTTATACCATCCAGCACAGGAGAAGGCCACTTTTAGTTACTTTGACCCCTGCACCCAGAAAGAGGAGAGAGGCCCCACAGCACATATTCAGGCATCATATCACCCACCACAGGAGTAGGCCACCATTTAGGTAATTTGACCACTGCACCCATGTCAGATGGTACAAGCATCAGTTTCACATCACCCAGCACAAGAGAAGGCCACTTTGAGAGACTTTGACCCCTGCACCCAGACGGAGGAGAGAGGTTTTCACAGCAGAGAATCAGACATTTAGATCACCCACCACAGGAGTAGGCCACCATTTAATGGGACCCCGGCAACCATGTCAGATGGCACAAGCATCAGTTTCACATCACCCAGCACAAGAGAAGGCGACTTTGAGAGACTTTGACCCCGGCACCCAGACGGAGGAGAGAGGTTTCACAGCAGAGAATCAGGCATTTAGATCACCCACCACAGGAGTAGGCCACCATTTAATGGGACCCCGGCAACCATGTCAGATGGCACAAGCATCAGTTTCACATCACCCAGCACAAGAGAAGGCGACTTTGAAAGACTTTGACCCTGCACCCAGACGGAGGAGAGAGGTTTCACAGCAGAGAATCAGGCATTTAGATCACCCACCACAGGAGTAGGCCACCATTTAATGGGACCCCGGCAACCATGTCAGATGGCACAAGCATCAGTTTCACATCACCCAGCATGCCAAGGCGTGGAGACAAAACTTTTCCACATTTCTGCCATGCTAACCCTGCCCTCAGAGGAGCTGGCCGTGACACTGCTGCGTGGGCGACCTCTAGCTCCTCCTCTGCCTTGGCCTTGGCCTTCCACCTGTTCCCCTGTGACAGTTGGGAATGCTCTCAGGAGCGCGTCTACCAGTGTGCGCTTGTACTCGCGCATCTTCCTATCAAGCTCCAGTGCAGGAAGTAAAGTGGGCACATTCTCTTTGTACCGTGGATCCAGCAGGGTGGCCACCCAGTAGTCAGCACACGTTAAAATGTGGGCAACTCTGCTGTCGTTGCGCAAGCACTGCAGCATGTAGTCGCTCGTGTGTGCCAGGCTCCCCAGAGGTAAGGACAAGCTGTCCTCTGTGGGAGGCGTATCGTCATCATCCTCTAACTGGCTCAGTAATAGAAAACAGAGAGTGGTTATTAACGGTACACACTCAGATTGGGTCACGGTCACTAGTGGGGTACCTCAGGGTTCAGTATTGGGCCCTATTCTCTTCAATTTATTTATTAATGATCTTGTAGAAGGCTTGCACAGTAATATATCAATTTTTGCAGATGACACTAAACTGTGTAAAGTAATTAACACTAAAGAGGACAGTTTTCTGCTACAGAGGGATCTGGATAGATTGGGGGCTTGGGCAGAGAAATGGCAGATGAGGTTTAACACTGACAAATGTAAAGTTATGCACATGGGAAGGAATAATGCAAGTCACCCGTAAATGCTAAATGGTAAAACACTCAGTAACACTGACATGGAAAAGGATCTAGGAATTTTAATAAATAACAAACTAAGCTGTAAAAACCAGTGTCAGGCAGCTGCTGCTAAGGCCAATAAGATAATGGGTTGCATCAAAAGGGGCATAGATGCCCGTGATGAAAATATAGTCTTACCACTTTATAAATCACTAGTCAGACCACACATGGAGTACTGTGTACAGTTCTGGGCTCCCGTGAACAAGGCAGACATAGCAGAGCTAGAGAGGGTTCAGAGGAGGGCAACTAAAGTAATAACTGGAATGGGGCAACTACAGTACCCCGAAAGGGTATCAAAATTAGGGTTATTCACTCTAGAAAAAGACGACTGAGGGGAGATCTAATAACTATGTATAAATATATCAGGGGTCAGTACAAAGATCTCTCCCATCATCTATTTATCCCCAGGACTGTGACTGTGACGAGGGGACATCCTCTGCGTCTGGAGGAAAGAAGGTTTGTACACAAACATAGAAAAGGGTTCTTCACGGTAAGAGCAGTAAGACTATGGAACTCTCTGCCTGAGGAGGTGGTGATGGTGAGTACAATAAAGGAATTCAAGAGGGGCCTGGATGTATTTCTGGAGTGTAATAATATTTCAGGCTATAGCTACTAGAGAGGGGTCGTTGATCCAGGGAGTTATTCTCACTCCTGATTGGAGTCGGGAAGGAATTTTTTCCCCTTAAGTGGGGAAAATTGGCTTCTACCTCACAGGGGTTTTTTGCCTTCCTCTGGATCAACTTGCAGGAAACAGGTCGAACTGGATGGACAAATGTCTTTTTTCGGCCTTATATACTATGTTACTATGTTACTATGTTACTATCCCCCCAGCCACGCACCAGGGATGTGCCTGCGCTGTGCTGGGTGCCACCCCGCTGTGAACCTGCCACCCCGCTGTGAACCTGCTTCATCCTCATCCTCCTCCACCTCCTCCTCATCCTCCTCGTCCTCCAGTAGTTGTCCCTGGCTGGCCACATTTGTACCTGCCCTCTGCTGTTGCAAAAAACCTCCCTCTGAGCCACTTCTAACAGACTGGCCTGAAAGTGCTAAAAACGACCCGTCATCCTCCTCCTCCTCCTCCTGGCCCTGGCCCACCTCCTCTTCCATCATCGCCCTAAGCGTTTTCTCTAGGAGACATAGAATTGGTATTGTCACGCTGATAACAGTGGCATCGCCACTGGCCATGTTGGTGGCGTACTCGAAACAGCGCAACAGGGCACACAGGTCTCGCATGGAGGCCCAATCATTGGTGGTGAAGTGGTGCTGTTCCGCAGTGCGACTGACCCGTGCGTGCTGCAGCTGAAACTCCACTATGGCCTGCTGCTGCTCGCACAGTCTCTCCAGCATGTGCAAGGTGGAGTTCCACCGGGTGGGCACGTCGCATATTCGGCGGTGAGCGGGAAGGCCGAAGTTCCGCTGTAGCGCTGACAGGCGAGCAGCGGCAGGATGTGAACGCCGGAAGCGCGCACAGACGGCCCGCACTTTATGCAGCAGCTCTTACATGTCTGGGTAGTTGTGAATGAACTTTTGCACCACCAAATTCAGCACATGCGCCATGGAAGGGATGTGCGTCAAACCGGCTAGTCCCAGAGCTGCCACGAGATTTCGCCCATTATCGCACACCACCAGGCCGGGCTTGAGGGCCACCGGCAGCAACCACTGGTCGGTCTGTTGTTCAATACCCCGCCACAACTCCTGCGCGGTGTGGGGCCTGTCCCCCAAACATATGAGTTTCAGAATGGCCTGCTGACGTTTACCCCGGGCTGTGCTGAAGTTGGTGGTGAAGGTGTGTGGCTGACTGGATGAGCTGGTGGAAGCAGAGGAGGAGGAGGAGGAAGCCAAGTAGGAGGAGGAGGCTACAGGAGGCAAAGAATGATGCCCTGTGATCCTTGGCGGCGGAAGGACGTGCGCCAAGGAACTTTCCGCCTGGGGCCCAGCCGCCACTACATTTACCCAGTGTGCAGTTAGGGAGATATAGCGTCCCTGGCCGTGCTTACTGGTCCACGTATCTGTGGTTAGGTGGACCTTGCCACAAATGGCGTTGCGCAGTGCACACTTGATTTTATCGGACACTTGCATGTGCAGGGAAGGCACGGCTGTCTTGGAGAAGTAGTGGCGGCTGGGAACCACATACTGGGGGACAGCCATGGCCATCAGCTGTTTGAAGCTGTCTGTGTCCACCAGCCGGAATGACAGCATTTCAAAGGCCAGTAGTTTAGAAATGCTGGCATTCAGGCCAAGGGCCTCGAGGGTGACTAGGTGGGAATTTGCGCTTCCTCTCAAAGGTTTGAGAGATGGAGAGCTGAACGCTGCTGTGTGAAATAGTGGAGACGCTAGGTGGCGGTGGTGGTGGTGGTGTCGGTGGCACATCCTCTGTTTGCTGCTCGGCAGGTGGCAACATTCCTCTCGAGGCGGAAGCCGAGGCAGCAGCGGTAGAGGGAGCAGGGGAGCCTGAGCGGGTTCCTTGTTTTAAGGTGTGTACTCCACTGCAGTTCATGCTTTGCATGTAGATGCCTGATCATGCAGGTGGTGCTCAGGTTAAGAACGTTAATGCCTCGCCTCAGGGTCTGATGGCACAGCGTGCAAACCACTCTGGTCTTGTCCTCAGCACATTGTTTGAAGAAGTGCCATGCCAGGGAACTCCTTGAAGATGCCTTTGGGATGCTGGGTCCCTGTTGGCGCTGGCCAATAGCAGGCGAACTCTCTGGACGGCGGCTGTTCTGCTTTTGCCCCCTGCTCCCTCTTTGGCTTCGCTGTTGTCTCGGTCTCACCACTGCCTCTACCTCTGAACTATTTAAGTCAGCGGCACGACCTTCAGTCCATGTGGGGTCTAAGACCTCATCGTCCTCTGCATCGTCTTCCACCCAGTCTTCCTCCCTGGCCTCCTCCTGTTCAGTCTGCACACTGCAATAAGACGCGGCAGTGGGCAACAGTGTTTCGTCATCATCAGAGACTCGGTCACTCTGCTGTGGTGGTATTCCCATGTCCTCATCATCTGGATACATAAGTGGTTGTGCGTCAGTGCATGGAATGTCTTCCACCGCTGGGGAAGGGCTAGGTGGACGCCCCTGGAAAACCGTGGGAGCAGAGTCTTCAAACAGAAGAAGAGACTGCTGCATAACTTGAGGCTCAGCCAGTTTCCCTGATATGCATGGAGGTGATGTGACAGACTGATGGGCTTGGTTTTCAGGTGCCACCTGTGCGCTTTCCGCAGAAGACTGGGCGGAAGACAATGTGGTGAATGTGCTGGAAGCACTGTCGGCCACCCAATCGACTAATGCCTGTACCTGCTCAGGCCTTACCATCCTCATAACGGCATTGGGCCCCACCAAATATCGCTGTAAATTCTGCCGGCTACTTGAGGGAGTTGTTTCACTACTTTGTGCGCCTGAGGCCGAACGGCCACGTCCTCTGCCAGCAACAGAGGCTCCACGGACACCACCACGACCGCGTCCTCGTCCCTTAATAGAATGTTTCCTCATTGTTGCGATTCAACTCGCGCCACAATAAAATATATTATTTTTTAGCCCCAAAATTCCTACACTGGAAGATATAATTCCTTTTTCCGGTATTAATTACAAGAAAACTGCTGCAAATTGGACACCAGAATTTTTAATATGCTAGTTTTGGTACATAGCTTCCCACACGGGGAGATATAATTCCTTTTTACAGGAGTAAAAACGTGAGGCCTACTGTTTCTGGTCTAACAAACACCAGATTGATTAAATTGGCCTTTATTTCACCAAAATTACAACACTGGACAATGTAATGCCTTTTTGCGGTATTAATTCCTTTTTACAGGAGTAAAAACGTGAGGCCTACTGTTTCTGGTGTAACTAACACCAGATTGATTAAATTGGCCTTTTTTTCACCAAAATTACAACACTGGACGATATAATGCCTTTTTGCGGTATTAATTACAAGAGGACTGCTGGTATTTCAGAACACCGGAATTTTTAAAATGCTATTTTTGCTAGATAAATTTCCCACACTGGGAGAAATATTGCCTAAGCCTTTTACAGTATTAATTACAACAGGAGTGCTTCTTCTGGTCTAACACCAGAATAATTTTATTATTACGGTGAAAGCTTTTTTTAATTTATATTTCTGGCACATAAAAAAAAAAATATTTCTGGCTGACAGTATTGGACTTGGCTGGCTGTAGTGGCACTGGCTAGCCTAGCTGGAACAGCACATTCATGGGATTTGCTATCCAAGTGGGTTACTTTCAGTTTCACCACTGATATATTAAATATCTTTGCAGTTAGTATGGGTGACACAAGCACAGCCAAACCCCTGATGTAGTATATCTATGAAAAAATCGACTATTACATGAGATTAATGGACGTTGTGGCAGCTTTTGCTGTAGAACCACAAGTCCCAAAATGGCCGCCGCCTATCAGCCCAGTAACATGTGCCAGAAAACGGTCTGCCCATCCAGAAAAAAAATAGACTGACTGAGCAGCTGAATCGCTGTTCTGATTGACAGGTGTAGATTTTACACTTCTTTGGAGCTTTGGTTTAGACTCTGTGGCAGCTTGTGCTGGCGCACCACAAGTCCCAAAATGGCCACCGCCGGTCAGCCCAGTTACATGTGCCAGTAAAAATCACTCTGGCCAGTCTCAACAAAATAGTGACTTTCAGTGAACAGCTCAGCTGAGTTGTTCTGATGCACAGGTGTAGAAAGGTAGATCATTCAATCACTTCTTTATCCCTGCCTATCTCGCCCTCACAGAAGCTGCATCCTCTCCCTACACTAGTCAGAGCAGTGTGACGTGCGGCGCTACGTGACTCCAGCTTAAATAGAGGCTGAGTCACATGCTGCACTTGGCCAATCACAGCCATGCCATTAGTAGGCATGGCTGTGATGGGCTCTTAGGGCAAGAAGTAAAACGCTAGCTGATTGGCTGCTATGGAGCCCTTCAGAAAGCGGGAAGTAATCGACGAACACCGGCGAACCCAAACTTTTTTGAAAATGTCCGGGTTCGGGTCCGTATCACGGACACCCCAAAATTCGGTACGGACCCGAACGATTTTCGAACTGTTCGCTCAACACTATTGGTAAACCATTCCGAACAACTCGTGAAGCTTATTGAAAGAATGCCAAGAGTGTGAAAAGTTGTCATCAAAGCAAAAGGGGCTACTTTTAAGAATCCAAAATATAAAACATGCTCAAATAACCCTGTTTACTACTAGAGATTTGGCCATTTCGTCAAATTTTTTGTAAAAATTTGCCTTGATCTGAATTTATTTGCAGCGAATGGCATTAAAAAACTGATATTTCCAGGCTATAGAGAGCCTTTATAGGGGTGTAGAACACTGTGACTTGCAGTAACACGCAAAGGGAGTCTGCTGTGGTAGTGAAATAATACTGTGAGTCAGCATGACATGCAGATGACAGGGGTAGCTTTTAGAATCACTGCATACTTCACTTATTTGGGCAGTTACAGGGCCAAAAATGACCAAAAAAATACAAGTATCAACTCAGCCTGACAACGGTAGATGTTAGCGTCAAGAAGAAGCGCAGTCCTTTTATATCCTCGTCAGTGATTCCACATAGATATCTACAAAACCTGTTCTATTAAACACTTATACAAGTAGAGCCCCCCTGACAGAGTGGAGAGTGTGTCAGCAGTAAGTTTGTGTTGACGTCACTGATTTGCACTTCCTCTGATTTCTCAGAACAATAACCCACAAAAAACGGATACCGTCTGTGGAGCATACGCCTTCACTCGGTCAACATTTGCTCAATAATTTATCAGTATTGCTAATGCCAAAAAAAAAAAAACAGGAGTGGATCTAAAACAGAGATGACACGTGAATGGAAAATTTGCATGTCTTTTGTGTTTTGTACCCACTCCAATTCTGATGGGACCATACCGGCATTACAGCTGGTACTCAGACAGGATCCGTTGTGCGCCTCATTTTTTTCTTGCTTCTGACAGATCAGAAGAAAGGTCAAATAAATAATGATGTTAGCCAGGACGAAAGCCAAAATAGTCGACCAGTCATGAAGTGGGGAGGGTGGGAACAGCAAGAGAATTCCACAGAGTGGAACTATGACATAGTGGTGAGGTGGAAGCTGAATGAGGAGACCACAGAGTGGCCCAAGGACAGGGTCTGGAGTTGGAAGCAGTATGAGGAGACCACAGAGCAGCACAATGATAAAGTGTGAAGGTGGCAGCAGCAGCAAGAGAGCACAAAATGGCATAGATGACATAGTGTGGAGATGTCAGCAGCATCAGGATACAACAGAGTGGCAAGATGACATAGCATGGATATGGCAGTAGCAGTGTGGAGATGTCAGCAGCATCAGGATACCACAGAGTAGCAAGGTGGCATAGTGTGGAGATGGCTGCAGCATCAGGATACCACAGAGAGGCAAGTTGACATAGTTTGGAGATGGCAGCATCAGGCGACCACAAAATGGCAAGGTTACATAGTGTGGAGATGGCATCAGCATCAGGATACCACAGGGAGGCAAGGTGACATAGTATGGAGTTGGAAGCATCAGGAGACAGGATACCAGAGAGAGGAAAGGTGACATAGTGTGGAGATGGAAGCAGCATCAGGATACCACAGAGAGGCAAGGTGACATATAGTGGAGATGGCAGCAGCATCAGGAGACCACAAAATCGCAAGATGACATAGTGTGGAGATGGCAGCATCATCAGGATACAACAGAGTGGCAAGGTGACATAGCATGGATATGGCAGCAGCTGCATCAGGATACCACAAAGTGACTCAGTGACAGAGTGGGCGGTAGGTGGCAATACCAGTACCCACTGACAAAGGTGGGTGGCAGCATCAGAGTAGTAGCTGAGGCAGGTAGCCAGAAGAAACCGGTCTATTTTTTCAAGGTTTGGGTGTGGCAGCATGGATAATCTAATCAGATGCATCAGGAATTGGTGGGTGGAAATCGTGGCTGATCCACACCTCATTTATCATGTCAAAGGTCAGTCTCTCCACATTTTAGGTGGACAGGCGAGTTCTCCTTGGGGTCACTATGGCCCCCGCCGCACTAAACACCTGATCCTATGCCACACTACTGGAAGGGCAGGACAACTTTTCCAGGGTAAACTCTGCCAGTTGTTGTCATAAATCCAGTTTGACTGCCCAGTAGTCCAGCGGATCTTTAATGTGGGTGGCAGGGTGCTGTCTAAGTATGGCTCTGGGCCATATCAGCCTCTCTCGGGTGGGGCTCACAACCACCTCCCACCTCCCATTGCAAGCATGGTTACATGCTGGAGGTCATTGCTGAGCTGTTTGTGAGTCAGGCCTTACGCTCCCGTAATGCCCAACGGCCCCTGGTATTGCCCATATGGCACAGGTAGGTTGAGTGGTGGGGTCTCGGGCTACTTGAGCTTTGCTATGGTTATGCTGTCTAAGTATGCCACCAACTGCTGGTTCAGGCTCTGCTCCAGGAACACCCGCTGCTGCTGCTGGTAAGTAGTTTCTTCACTATGAGTAGCGAAGAAAGCTGCTCATCAGCGACTGTAGACTCAGGCTGCTGCTGATGGAGCTGGTACTGCTCCTGCCACCCAACCCCTACCCAGCAGCCATGGCAGTGCAATGTGTGCACAGAGGACCCCCCCCCCCCTCCCGGTCAGATCTGCGAGAGGATGGACAATGGCTCAGATAGGCAGCGGCCAACTGACTACATAGGATGTCTCTGTAGTAGGTTGAAATTCCAATGGGTGCAAATGTCGCATATCAGCCTATGTTGGGGGATGCTGTTCTGCCGCTGCAACTGAAGGAGGGTGTGCTTTGTGGTGTATGAGTGGCTGAAGTGCATGCACAGTTTCCTTGCCTTTATTAGGATGCCTTGCAGATGGGTGGAAGACTTCAGGAACCGCTTGACAACCAGATTGAACACGTGTGACATGCAGGGCGCATGGCTCAGCCTTCCTTGACGCAGCACCGACACAATGTTCTTCCCATTGTCGGTCACCATGGCTTGGGACTTTCCACCTCGGCTCAGCACAGACCATCAGTTCTCTGAAAGGTGCAGAGTCCACCACTTGGAAAGGGAGGGACTGGAGCACCAGAAACTTTGCCAGGAGCATGTTCAGCTTATGCGCTGTTGGATGCGTGCACGCATACTGATGTCTTTTGGCAATCGCTTCGCTGATAGAATGACTGACGAGGAGTAGGAGGAGCAGGAGCATCTGGACCAGCAGAAGATAGGAATGACAGACTGCTCCCTTCCGCTGAGGTGGTGGAGCCTTGATTGCCTGAAATCCAGTGCGTGCCACTGGGTGATGCAGCAGTTGCTGCGGCAGGCTGGACCATCACATCAGAGCCATGGTACCAGCATTGGCACCCTGGCCATGCTTCACTTTTTGCCTACAGATTCGACATATGGCCATGTTCACCTCCCCTGGAGCTTTGAAAAAAAACTTCTGTTCCACCGAGTAGGTGATTTAACCCCAACAGTCCGCACTGACTGCTACCGCTGTTGTCTCTGTAAACCCCTGCTCTGTAAACCACTACTTCCCGGGCAGGTGGTCTACCCCGGGCACGTTTGGCTCCCGACCTTCCACAGCTTCTACCCTGCTGACTCCCAGCCATGCTACCACCTTGCTGGCTCCACAGCTGCCTCACGGGAAAGCTGCCACACTCTTCTACTGATGATGACAAAGCCTCTTCTGCACCCGGCTCCCAAGTGCCATCAGCTTCATCATTATCGAGTAGTGTCTGCATGTCACTGATGTCCTCCTCAATGGCCTCTGGGCCAGGAGCCTGACCGTTCGCAACACCACCACCCACGCCACTCTCCTCATCACTACTTTACCTGCCTAGCGAAGGAAGCGGCGGATGTCTCCTCCAGATCTTGGCTTGTCAGTAGCTGCTGACTGTCCTCTAGTAGCTCTTCCTTGCTGAAAAGTGTAGCTAAGCCTACAGATTATACTACTTCTCGCTGTGAGGGAACAGAAAAGGACAGAGGCAGGTTGAGGACAGGACCTGCTCCCGGGCCATGCCAACTAAGGGTTGTGCCTGACGAACCCACCGACTGTTGTTTGTGTCCGATGTCACTTGGGATGAGGTGGATGACCGAGTTAACCAATCAAGAACCGCTGGGTTTCTGGTCAAGACACGACCACTAGATGACATCGGGAGCTCAGGCATCTCGCTGCGACTCCTGCTGCCATGCCCCCTTACTCTGCTGTGACCTCTGCCTGCGCCAGAAACATTTAGGCTTCTGCCACTCTTCTGTGCATGGCCTGGCACTACTTAATCAGACATACTTTTAGCTGAACAAAATAAATTAAAAGCAAATTAAGAAACTGTGACCAGTGAGCCAATTTTCGGTGGGACGCCACCAGGCACTGGTTCACTTAAAATCACTTTCACATAAATGAAGGCTATTTTCGCATAAATGAAGGCTATTTTCGCATAAAGGAAAATCACTTTCACATAGCTGCATAAACTTATACATTATGTCTGGAAGGCTGCTGCTGTACTTTTTTCCACTGAACTCATCCCAGAGCATTAACTATACTTTTACAATATTTTATCATTATTATTTTTTTCTCTGGACATGTAGCCCAATACAGGGTGTTTTAATATCATTTTAACACCATCATTTTTTCACAACCCCCTTTTTTTTTAATCTTTTTTTCCTATCTCCATTTAATTCTCACCCTTTTATCCAATTTTTCACTACTATTCCCCTCTCCCTGTACATTGGGAGTGACCTATATTGAAATACGTTTTATTATTTTTTTTATTATTACTACTACAAAAATAAATATATATATATATATATATATATATATATATATATATATTTTTTTTTTTTTAACATACCTATACTATCCCTTTTTTTTTTTTATATATATATCTGCTGGTGACCTGATATAGAGTGCCTGTCTTCCTAGTTTCCTATACGCCTGAATCTTCTGACTAGGGTGAGTCAGTTCAGACACGTGCACCTTGCATATTGTCCATACAGGAGAGCCACCGTATTTCCTTCTAAAAGCAAATTAAAACACCCTTAAAAGCAACAAATATATTTTCTTTTTGTAATGAAATAGGCCACTAAATAAACACTTTTACCGTAAATAACAGCAACAGTGAACTGTGTATATATTTTTCTTGTAGTACAGAAATACCTCACTAAACGCTCTCAGCATATATAGCTGCAGAAGTGAACTGCGTATATATTTTTCTTTTTGAAATGAAGTAGGCCATTAAACGCTTTTACCGCAAACAACAGCAACAGTGAACTGCGTATATATTTTTATTGTAGTACAAAATTACCTCACTACACGCTTTTATCCCCAAATAACTGCAGAAGTGTATCTATTTTTTTCTTGTAGTACAGAAATACGTCACTAAAAGCTCTTAGCACATATAGCTGCAGAAGTGAACTGCGTATATATTTTTATTTTTCCACAGATATAAGCCACTAAAGGCTTTTTAACATAGCACTTGCACATCAAGAACAAATTGCTGGAATGACAGAGCTGTATAATGGCTATTTGGATCCCCAAATTATCTTTCCCTGCACTTGTAAATCACTTTTCTAGCACTGTTCCTAGCGCCTTCTGACGTCTCTTCCTGCACTAAGATGCTGTAAAAAGATCCTCAGAATAGGTCATCAATATCAGATCTGCGGAATTGAGACCATGGAACTGTCTAACTGAGGAAGTTGTCACAGTAAATTCAGTGCAAGGGTTCAAAAAGAGTGTTCCTCCTTTCTTCATTTCTATGGTACTAAAATGATTCACTCTGACTGATGGAAATCAGTCCTGCTCCTACTGCAGGAAAACTGATTGTTCATGCTTGAAATCTGTTTAGTCAAAGATTGAAAGGTTACAGTATATAAACGTTGTACTTACTCTTCTATCATTCAAGAAAAGTGCCTAGAGGGCAAAGCATTAGTTCTCATTACATGGATGATTTTTTATGAGAAAATGTGTTTATAATTTGTATTCATATATACACTCATTGACAAAAGAAATACTACATCAAGGAGTTGTTGGAATGGAATGAAAATTTAACTGTGTGAATGTAATGATGACATATGTAAGAGATTACAAGAGTGAAGTTTATTGGGGAAAACTAAACGATAATTGGAAAGAAACTCTAGGACCTTGTTGGCCTGGATACAAGATGAGATATGGTTGGGCATGGAAACATACAGGTTCTGTATGGTATCCTTCTGTAAATTTGCTCACAGATCTTGCAACTGGGCTGATAGATCCTGCACACTCTTTTGATGCCAAAGCTGACATCC
Source organism: Bufotes viridis (assembly GCA_033119425.1). Classification (NCBI taxonomy): domain Eukaryota; kingdom Metazoa; phylum Chordata; class Amphibia; order Anura; family Bufonidae; genus Bufotes; species Bufotes viridis. The sequence continues at coordinate 28,870,467 of CM065590.1, forward strand.
CAACTGGTCCCATAAGTGCTCAATTGGTGATAAATCTGGTGTTGGGGCAGGCCAAGGAAGTGTTCCAATCTGTTGGAGACATTCCTGGGAAACCCTTACTATGCATGGGCAAGCATTATCCTACTGAAAAATGCCAGTAACTATAGAAGCCCTGACATGAGAAGCAACACATGTGCCTGCTGTATATCCTTCACATACTGCTGGCCTGTTAGTGCCCCTATTATTACTACTAGGGGTAACCGACTGTTGTATGCAATGACTCAAAAAATCATTATATCAAGAGTTGGGGCATGGTATCGCTCCACAGCAAAGTCAGGATTGAAAAAATAAAGCCTCCACACTCAAACCCAACCATTGTCAGATCACAAAAAGAACCTGGATTTGTTGGTAAAGACTATACAGTTTCAGTCTGTAGCAGTTCAGGTTTATCATTCATGAAAGCCCCGTTAAAAAAACTGCTACTGCTAAGCACCTGGAAATGGTTCTGGAAGAGACTGGGGTATGTAATGAAGGTGTCACCTGTGTCTGGGTGGTGGACAACAAAACTGTGGGAGCTGCTCATGTTTGTCGGCGGATAAAATGATGCTCTCCACTGGTGGTCTGTCTGGGGCATCTGAAACCTCTTCCTGTGTGGGTGTGTGCTCTCACATAACCAGTGCTCACAATGCCTCCTAAAAGCTAGGTCAGAACAAACTAGATGACAAGCAATTCATCAAAACAACCATCCTGCTTCTCTCAGTCCATTGATGTGCCCCCTCTCGGAGTTTGTCGACTGGGCAAAATATCTTCTAAATATAGAGTCCATTGTAAAGGCAAGTCCAGCAGTCAACAATCTCTCACCAGGAGACTAGTAGCCCCTGAAAGCCTTTTTATATGGGAGCAGGGGAATCACTTTTATGCCATCCGGTGCCCAATCAGATCACAGCTGTAATCATTTACATATCTGCAAAACACATAACTGCATGCAGAGTTTCCAGCAATCTGACATTTCTATCTTGGAGAATTTTTTATGTTAGTGAGTATATTACTTTTCCAATGAGTTTTCTGCACTTTTATCTGGGAAAAACCTTTGTTTCTATATGAGTGACACATGTGAAAGATGGGAAGCCTCAAAGCAAGGCTAATAAATGCTTCACACCACCACATTGCTAATGACTGATGCTAGGATATTCTGGTGTGACTATTTTTTTAAGGATTTGAGCACATTTCGAGTCCTTTGTTAACATACAGTAGCAGCACATGTGGACACCATGTTCACATTGTTGTGCAAGTTACCATCACCAACTGAAATAGGGATCATGACAGGCTGAATTGGCTTGATCTGCACCATCTTTAGGAAACACACAACATAGATTTGACATGGTCTGATGGACAGAGTATAAGAGCTTACTGATTGCATGGGCTAGAGCACAGAGAAGAAGAGAGTAGGTTGTAGGTTCTGAGCTTGGCCGATTTATAAAACCGGGAGTTAATATGGCTGACAGTAAGTAGCTTTTTGTTCTGAACTCAAGACTACAAAAGTCTTCATAAAACATAGGATAAAACTGCAATAGCTACAGGCCTGACTGCCTAAAAACACTTCAAATGGATGACGATGTTCAGTTCATTGAGACAAAGATTAAGTATTCTGGGTTGATGGCTTCAGATAGTAAAATTGATTTGTCAGGTGGAGGATTACAGTGAACAAGACCAAGTTTCATCTTGGAGAATCAATCAGAAGAACATTTTCAAAGATTTATTCTCTTTTATTTATGACCTTCTATGAGACAATAGCCCTTTCATGAGGGAAAAGGCTGATGTTAGAACTAAAGACATGTCATAATGTACAACTATTATTACCTTTACATATCCATTGAAACTGTTACCCTTTACTACATATTGACATTAGAGGGAATGTCATTTGCAAGTGGTTTTGTTGTTAGTTTTAAGTCTGTCTTTGCTTTGTAAGGTTGCATCAAACTTATCAAATGGTACACAGTAATAATATATTTGGTGTATGCTTATGTCTGTTCAAGTACACCAGGGGGTTGCCTGAGGTAGAGATGCAACTTTTTAAAGTCTCACTCATCATAAATGAGACATACAAGCTTCCTTATCGGTAATCCTGACTTTTCACTCCACTTCTGAAAGTGGCGAGGCACACCAAAGGTTGCAAAATTTGACCAAATGTCGCAAAAATAAGCACCAAATGTCAGGCGCGTGCATAACTTGCTTCATTTTTTTGCCACAAAACTGCATCCCATTTTAGACATATTTATGAAGAAAGTAAAAAAAAAAGGATCATCCAGAGGGCTTCCTATGCTGAGGAGGCATGTGTTGCAAATCAAGCCAACCAATAGGTAGTATAAAGTTAGAAAAGAGAGTTTAAGATATCTTAGAGCATCAACCACTTCAGCAAATTCAGCACATCTTTAGACTGCCTGGTTAAATGGTTATGGACACCTTTGGGGGTATTTATTTTATTATTACCTTTTACTTATTTTGATTAAAAATAATTTTCCAATCTGTCTTTATAAAAAAAATGTAACAGTCAGTGTTTTACAGCTTCATTTTGATTAAATTTGCAGACTGTTGCTTCTCCTCAGTGAAATCTGTCAGACAGCTCCTTTGCCAGTTCAGTCTGTGGACATTATCTTTACTTACCTCAGCTCATAAACACGTGTGTAAACTACATTTTTAGGACCCTGATAAGAGATTAGCTTCAAGGGATTGGTTCTGGCTACCATTGACCAATGTTTATGTAAGATGACTATATGGCACTTGTCGTTTGCTATATTTCATGTCCCCTTGTTGGGCATCTGTACTAAACTCCCAACAGTGTGGGTACAGATTTCAGAGTATTTAATTTGGTAATTCATATTTTTTATTATTAGTGTAAGAACACTTTTTTGCAGTGTGATACACCTTGGGGAACTTGTGCATCTAGTAAGGAACTTGTTATGCCTGCATATATTAGAATCTCACCCTTGATAATGTAATCTGTACTGTAACTAAAGTACAGTGGCACGACAAAGTCAAAAGGCACTCATGAGTGAGTGTGTGAGGGTTAGATGTCTCAAATAGGATTGTAAAGTTCACCTTCTCTGTTGTGCAAATTTAGGAATAAAGCTAATGGAAAGCCTACTGTTGTCATTGGTCGGCTCAGCCGATGTTGTCAGGATCCTCATTGTATGGGGGCCAGACCACAAAAGGAGTGAAGCAAATGGAGGATCAGTGGGTAAAGCGACTTCATATCCACTTATGTGTAGACATCTCTGCACAAATCACAACCAGATTTTGGTGAAGAAACAACTTCTTTATTAAACCTATGGGAAACAGCGCATTTCGGAATACAGGGACTCCTTTCTCAAGTCTATGAAGAGATTCTGCTTTTCCAATGGGGAGCCTGAGATGGTACTGCTGGCTCACAGGAGTATTGTCTGGTCGAGATTTGCACCAAGAGATGTCTACACACAAGTGAATATGAAATCTCTTCACCCACTGATCCTTCATTTGTACTGTAGGTAAGTGTAGTCATTTAGCAGTTTCCTTATACACTAGAGCTGTATCAGCTAACCTTGTGCTTTTTGTGACAAGTAGAGAACATTTTGATCACTATTGGTTTTATTTCTATAACTTTTCCGTGTGGGATGGCAGAATTCTGAGGAAAAAAACATTTCTTGTGACCTCATAGAAAGGCAAAGGGAAAATTCCCATTTCCTACCTTCTGGAACCTATGTGAATAAATATGAAAGAAGAGGGATACTGAAGTAAGGGTAGATATGCCTACATTTTTTTTAAAGTTTGGAGTTAGGCTTTATAGAATAGTGGCTAGGGGATGGCCATCACGTTCAACAAGTGGAAGAAAAACTTTTGTGACTACATGGGAGAAAGGAGAAAGATCAACTTACTTTAGAGTAAGAATGACTACCTTTTAGCTGAGCATATAGATTTCAAATTTTTTTGGTTTGCCACTGTGTAGTAAAAACAAGTGACCAATGACCAAAAATATTGGATCTTTTTTTCCTTAGGAGTTCTATTATGACCAAGGAAGATTATTTTTATATGATATTTCCATTGGTTATTGCCTATTAACCAACTAATGTTTATGAGCACTTGACTGATACTAACCAAAAAACAGAAGATTACCCACTATGGAAGTATCAACACTACTCATTGTTGACAATCTTATTGCAGTCTTACACTTCTGTACTATTTTATATATTTAAAAATAAAACCTGTTAATATGGCTTTAAAGGCTTAGCTACTGTCCACACTAATGTTATTCACTTTCTACCAGGGCTTGCAGTAGTTGTGATGGCACTAATAGTGAGATCTGAAGTGAATGGAAGCAAAACATGAAAGTTATTGCCCAGTATAAGCAGAAGGAAAAGACCTGTTGTTGCAAAGTTTAAGTCAAGGTTCATATGGCTTCATAGTCTTAGGCTGTTGTTACCGCTAACATTATTCACTTTCCTCCCTAGATTCCAGTATTGATTACTTCACTAATAGTAAAGTGTGTTTTGATTTTGCAGTTGCAAATATACTAGAAATATGACAGCAAGCTGTTGGTACCAGTTGTAAGCCAATGGACTATGCCAGGATTCATTGGGTTTGGTATGAAAATGGATTGATGGTAGCTATCATGGATATGTAATGAAGAGAAGCCATGAAGCTAATGTTTAAATGGAAACTAAGTCAAAGTCCAATTGGCTCTATTGTCTTAGGCTTTATTCACACTACCATTTTGAACCTTTTCTCAGTGGTTCTGGCATTTTTCATGGCAAGAATAGCATGGTTCTGGGGTCACAAATACCAAAACAGTGATGAAAGTCTGACAGACCTTGTAATAAGTCAATGGCACCAATCGAGATTCATTGCAATCCTTTGAAAATGGATCTGTCATAACTGTTGCGGCTCTGTTATAAGCAGTAGCCATAGACCTATTAAATTAAAGCGGTTGTGCCAAGTCTTCAAGTTATCCACTATCCACAGGATAGTGGATAACACACTAATCAGTTGAGTGCAGGGACACCCATTAAACTAGAGAATAGGGCTCTCATTTCCCCATCCTAATGGAGTGGCAGGCCAAGCATGTGCCCTACCGGTCCATTCATTCTTTATGGGACCAATTGAAATAGCCATGCTCTGTACTTTGCTGTCTCCAGCAGTCCCATAGAATTGGAAGGTTCAGCAACACCGATGCATGTCTGCCACTCCATTCAAATGGGGAAACAAGGAACCTGCCAATCAGACATAGGATGAGGGGTAAGTTGATGTAATAGGACAACCACTTTAAGGGTTGCCATCCCACTGCCATGGCTCCAATACAACCAAAAGTCTTTGTGCTAGAGTGAATAGAGACTTAGGCCTGTTGAAATGAAGGCTAAGTCATGGTAGTCTTAATTTGTTTGACTCTTTGGTGACATTTAAGTCTGAACAAACTTCTTCTTACCTTCCCACCGTTCCGCTACTGCACAAAATGAATAACACAATATAGGAATCCATAAATGGTTATTTATATGCCGGTATATATAAGCACATGCTACACCATTCCAGGCCAGTTCTCCTATGCCTCTGTCCTGATAATCCCCATGCTATAAAAGAGAAAATGGCATTTCATTAAGTGAACGGTTAAAAGTCCCATTAATATTTCATTACTGAAGGCTGCCTCTGAAATATGAATTGGTGCTTAACATTTTTATGACGTTTGCTTCCTCGTTTGCAACCTTAATATAGAGAATGATTATTCTTGCTCTTTTTTTTTTTTTATAAGAAGACTGATAGATGTAGGGAAAATGTTTAAAGAGCTACAGAAACAAGATCTCAAAGAGTCACATAGCAATGTGGACAAATATGTGTAACATGCCTTTGGGTAACTTCTGTTTAGGCCTTCAAGCAATTTTTCAGTGGCGTGGGCTTCCTCTTGTAGAAGTCAACACTCTAGAGACAGCAAGTCGTTGTTTCTTGGTAAATGTACCAGGATCTTTAGTGGATATTTCGCACCAAAGGTTAAAATGATAGCATTGCAGTTTTCTGGTAGGGCATAAGGTCATTTTCTAAAGAGCTTCTATTTCAGACTGAAACCCAAGACTGGCTTTTTATTGCATATATGAATTTATAAAACCTTATGCCCTTAAAAAAAAAGGGTACAGGTTGTATTCTCCACTAACTTATTTAAAGGTTTTATTTCACGATCCAGTAGGCTCCACAAATCCTCTAATGAATATCCTGCTTCCTCCGACGTTGGTCCTTTACCTAGTATATGGCCTGGGCTATAGATGGGAAGTCACTTCCACTGTGGACAGAAACAGAACTATTCTTGTCCTAGGTGCATGCACAGATGAGGTAGATTTATGGATTCTTCTCCCTGGCGCTTGCACAGATGTGGTGGATTAAGGAGTTTGCCCTTGCATCAGGGAAAGAAATAGTTCTTGCCCCTTATATAGTGAAAGTGACAAACTATCCATAGCCAAGGCTGGAAACCTGTTAAAGGACATGATATCAGCAGAAGTAGGATTTTCAGAAAAAGAGTGCAATACCACTGGTTCCCGAGAGGCTGATCCATGCAACTGTAGAATGGTAAGGGTATTACAATGGTGATGTGTCCACAAGCAGCATATCACTGCTGGATCACATGTTGCTCAGGGATACATCTCCGCTGAGGCCAGTCATTGGCTGCAGCAGCTCCCGTTAATACGGAAGTTGACAAGTGTGTTCTGGAAGTCCAATGAAGACAGCCACAGAAGAACAGAGACAGAACACAGCTGATAAATATACAATAGATATCTTTACAGGTAACGCTAGGTGGGGGATAAAAAAAAAAGTCATGGACAACCCCTTTAAGTTAATATTCAACTATATCCACATTCTGAGGGCACAAATAGAGTTTAAAGTGCCAATAACCAGACCCAATGATAGCACTGTAAAATTTGAGAAGTAAACACTCTTTAAAAAGTCACTGTACAATTTAATTTAATAAAGAATGGTGTAAATAGCAGATTTCTAAATGACTATTTTAAAAATCTGCCTGCATCCACCTAAAAAAAAAATGCTGTCGAGTCATGGCCACTAGGGGCCTCACTTCCACCTAATTTGCATTCCACTGCCGGTTATCAGACCAGATCTATCCGTAGTAACAGAGATACAGAAGATGGCAGAGAGGAAGGGGGATGTGTCAGAGGTAGCTGAGATCCTGAGCCTGATAAAAGAACTTCTTCTGAACATCACAGAAGTACCTTGCCTTTATGTAAGTGTGATTTCTTCCTCCTTATATGTTCTGTGAACTCCAGAGCTGAAAACTAGTGGAAAGTAAGGGAAAGGAAAGGACATCATAGCAGTACAGTGCTGGCAGAATCCACAGAAGGGAGAAGCCCCCTGCATCTAAGAGAAATGTATCTAGCTGTGCAGCTGAAGAGGAAAAAAATTAGGCCAAAAAAGACCTCCTCCTTCTCAGTTATGATTGTACAAAGAAGCACAGCAATTAGCTGTTTTTGAAAACTCAAGTACGCTTTAAGATTTCAGATGTCCATTGCCTTTCTTCTCATGGCGTTACTATGAATGGCTTGTTAATCTGCACGCTTACACTAAGGCCCCTTTCACACGGGCGAGTTTTCCGCGCGGGTGCAATGCGTGAGGAGGACGCATTGCACCCGCACTGAATCCGGACCCATTCACTTCTATGGGGCTGTGCACATGACAGTTGATTTTTACGCATCACTTTTGCGATGCGTGAAAATCGCAGCATGCTCTATCTTCTGCGTTTTTAACGGAACGCAGGCCCCATAGAAGTGAATGGGGATGCGGGAAAATCGCAATCATCCTCAATCATGTGCGGATGCGTTGCGATTTTCCCGCATGGTTGCTATGCAACCATCGGGATGTGTAACCGGTTCAGTATTATTTCACATTATAATACTGTGTGATGATGTCACATGGTCACATGGCCCAATCACATGCTCCATCACTATGGTGATGGAGCATGTGATTGGGCCATGTGACCATGTGACATCATCACAGGTCCTTTTCCTAGTAGCAAGCTAACGGAGAGGATGCCGGGCTTCGCGATCAAATGGACCAGGTAAGTTATGATTAGTTTATTATTTTTAACCCATTCAGCACCGGGTTCAACATTAGGAAGATGGCCAAGGGTATTATTTCACATTATAACTATGTTATAATGTGAAATAATACCAGCGGGACAATTTCGGACCCGAACATGCACTTCTGTGAAGAAGTGCCGCTTCGGGTCTGGGTACCAAAAGTGCCGATTTTTCTCCCGCGCGTGCAAAACGCATGACAGCGCTTTGCACTCGCAGGGAAAAATCGCGGCGATTCCCGCAACGCACCCGCACTGTTTGACGGAGTGCACCCGCAACGCCCGTGTGAAAGAGGCCTAACTCAAAAACGCAATGTTACTACTTCTTACCAAGATCATTTATACCACAACCTTTAATTTAAGATGTCATTAATCATTTCCTGACTCTTAACCTTTAATGATGATCTTTCTGAATTATTACTTGAAGTTAAGCACTCTTACTTGTACAATACATTAGTTATTAACAAAAGCATTTTGTTTTCTATTATTCTATGCTCCCCAGGTTTCTTGATTCTTAACAGGGTCGCAATTAGGGGAAATCAGACTGGAAAATAATAAAGATGAAATCGAATTATCTGTTGCTATAACGGTAGAAAATCATTTTGTTCCTCAAAGGCTTTGGGCCCCTTTAGGGGCAATTTTTTCATTATTACTGCATTCCACTGATTTTGGGATAAAGCAATTTTTACAATCGGTCTTTATTAAAAAAAAAAATTGCTGCAGTTCTTGTACTTCAGTGGTTAAATGAGAGTGTATCTGCAAACTATCAGTTTCTATTTACCTAAAGTCCCGTCATCCAGCAGAGCTGCCTGTTCAGCTTGTAGCCCTGTTCTTGAAATCTTGACATCTCCTGAATACACATTACAGCACAATTCTTGTCACATTCATAAGAATATGGCTTAAATAAGAGTTTATAAGCTTCAGGAGATCACAGATGAGGGATTCACATGAGCCATCAGACAAAGGGATTCAATGTACAGTAAATACAGAACCTACTGCTCTGCAAATACACAAATTACACCATTATACTGGGAGTGGCTGATTTTTATTTTTTTAAATAAAGACCAAAGATCAATTGAAAAAAAGATTTTTAGCCCAAAATTAGAAGAAATTAATAATTAAAAAAATTGCCCCAAAAGGTGTCCGTAGGCTGAAAGCATATTACCAAATGTGTTCTAAAATTATATTTTAAAGGATATGTACATTTCTGCATCCATTTGTATTGCTTCAATGTATCTAAAATAAATGCAAAGTAACCTTTTTTTGTCTACTGTTCCTAGGCAGACCTATCTGTCTCATGATTACAGACTACTAACAAACCCTATCAGTGATAGAATAAAAACGTTCAGGTTTTTGCCACACATGTAACAAGACAAATGAACCTTGTCATACTATGGTGTTTTATTGAGTCTAAAATTCTAAAGTACAAGAATAAATAGGCTTAAACAATGGCTAAATAAAAAAAAAGGTTTACTAAGCAGTAATATTAATATATATTACTAATAAAAGACATATAGAGAAAAGGCATACACAGATCACATATAGCATGAGGCAAAGAAACAATTATTTAACAAAAAGAAAATTCTTGGAGAAACTTCTCCGCTTCTGGCAAGATGGTAGGTACAAGACACAGCGTGCTGTTCTCTTAAAGACATCTGGTTTGATGTAATGTCCTTATAACATATATCCGCTGACTTATCTTGACTTGAGTCACCCATGTGCCGGAACAAACAGGTCAGACCTCTGTAGCAATACTTGATAGGAAAAAGGTTCCAGCACTCACATATTTTAGCAGTGATTCTTCGTCTTTATTAGGCAAAAAGTGAATACACAGGACAAAATCCACACGTATTGCAACTCTTAACAGTTGCAACACGTGTGGATTTTGTCCTGTGTATTTACTTTTTGCCTAATAAAGACGATGAATTAATGCTAAAATATGTGAGTGCTGGAACCTTTTTCCTATCAAATTTGGCTTGATGTGTCTTCTATATTCTATGTAGAGATCACCCATGACTGACTAATGTCCCTGAATAGAAAATGCAGTTGTACCCATTCCAATAAATGCAAAAAAGTATAGAACAATCCTAAAGCGGGATTATTCAGTGGCTTTCTGCTTTAGTTCATGGAGACAAATCATTGTACAGGAAATGGCCTTCTTCGATGCGTATATGGTTTACTATAATGTATAGGGGGTGGGAATTCTGTTTCATGCATCTGAAATAAAATAAAAATGAAACAATTTTACAAATAGTCACAATAATAATAAAAAATATTGTACAACTTTTTATGTGAACCTCCACTGCTATATTATATGTTTCTAAAAACCAGCTGTGTGTAGTCTACTACAGTCATAATTCCTTTCTGTCTGCCGCCTTATAAACTGAAAAGAGGCAACAAGAAAAGAGGAATAGCACATGATTGAGAGGTCATTGGGAAATTTTGAAGTCTATATGTAGGTTTGCCAAGGGGTACTCTGGTGCTTTGACTATTGATGGCCTGTCTTCAGGATAAGTTATCAATATTAGATGGGTGGGAATCCGGCACCAAGCTCCCTCATCGATCTGGCTCAAGAAACAATACAGTGGAAGACAGGCTCCATCCACTGTGTATTTCAGGTGCTGGTTTTCTGCAGCTCAGCTCACATTCACTTGAAAAGAAGCTGAGCTGTATAACCCTGTCATGGCCAGTATACTGTAGAAGCATATTTTCTGGTGGCTGCCCATAACAGCTGATCGCGTTACCCCAGACCTAATATATTCAACACCAGAAGGGGATGTCCATGACTGCTTTCTCAAAAAACAGCCCCAACCCTTTCTAGGGGTTGTAAATGGTATTGCAGCTTAGCTCTATTGGAGTTAAACAGGGAAGAGCTGCAATACCAAACACAACCTGCAAAGAGGAGTGGTGCTGTTTTTTGGAAGAAAGCAGCCATATTTTTCTAATCTTGCACAAGTCTTTTAGGTACCCGGCAACCACTTTAACCCCTTTGCAACCTCCGCCGTATACACTGTATATGGCTGAAGTTGCGTCTTTAAACATGGCCCCATGGTATCTGCTGTATCTGTCTCATTCAGGCTTTGGTAGCTACAGGCCACTAGGTGGTTGTATTGAAAATGAAGTGTTCAGTGATGGCTAAATAGCCATCAATGAACATGATTGGCAATCTAATGATTGCCAGTTATAGTCACCCAGGGTGAGTTAGTTAAAAAATAATAATAAAAAGAAAGTTTTGAAAAATGTGAGCATTAAAAAGTTTTAAAAGTTCAAATCACCCCGCTTTCCCCCAAATAAAAATACTTAGCCAATAAAAAATAAGGCCAGCGAAACCCGGGTCGGGCAAATACCGCTGAGACGGTTTTATGACTGTTTACACTGCGATTCTGTAAGTGTGATTAAAGGCGCAACAGCTTATTTTATAAAAGGTGGTGCACTATTTTGCTTTTTATTGCAGCATAACCGGCAAGGTTTTATCCTGGTTCCGGCTATTCAACCGACCCACAAACGTTGGAACCTGCAAGGCTTGAACTTGTTTCCACTTGATGCAGCGCGGTTCCTGGGTATTAAAATTGGACTGTTAAAAGTGTTTTTCCCACAACACAATTGGAACCTGCAGCAGCGTGGTATCGTATCCCGGACGTGACTGGTACTTTACATTACTCAATAAAAAATAAGCATCATGGGCATTGCTGCATGCAAAAATGCCCATGCTATTAAAATATAACACTATTAATCCCATACGGCAAATGGTGTAACAGAAAACAATAAAAATTCTCAATTTTTTGTCACTTCAACTCACTCAAATAAAGTTATAAAAAGTGATCAAAAAGCCACACACTTCAAAATGGTATCATTAAAAAGTACAGATCGATGGATAACAAAAAAGTTATAATGGTCAGAATATAGTGATGAAAAAAAATAATTTTTTCAAGGTTTTTACATTTTTTTCCGTATTAAACTGTGATATGGTTGTAATCAATTTGTAATCAATTGTAGGTCAATTTTACCACATAGTGAACACTGTAAAAAAAACAACCTGTGGCAGAATTGTATTCTTTTTCCACACCACCCTATTTGGAATTTTTTTCCCGCTTCCCACTACATTGTCCTACTCCTGTAACAGCGTTTCCCCGCTGAGATTGGGGAACCTTTTACGTTGTACCAATAGCCCGAACCCTCAAGCAAGATTCGGCAGCTGTTAGCGAAATATACCAAGACAGGCCAGTAGATGGTTATATTGAAAATGAAGTGTTCAACGATAGCTATATAGCCATCAATTAACACAATAGTCACCCAGGGTAAAAAAAAAGTAAAATAAAAAAACGGTATGCAACACCAAATGGTTCCATAAGGCTATGTGAATGGAAAAATAAAAAAAGTTATGACTCTGGGAAGGAAGGGAGTGAAAAACCAAGATTCAAAAACAGAAAATCGTCCGGTGCTCTAAGGGTTAAAGAACATAAATTACTGCAAAAATATGCACACCTTTTAAAAACAAGCTTTGAACAGGAGAAATAGGTGATAGATTAATAACCGTAATTCTATAGTTGTTGATACCCGGCTGCTAAATTGCCTGCGATGATTGGGCTGCACCAATTCCCTAAATGACACACTTTCTGAAAGAAAGCTAATTTACAAACTCAAAGTGAAATGTATAAAGGCAAGCACATCGCGTAATTATTAGTGGGGAAAATGGCTCAATTATCCCCTATACTCACATCTCAGAAATCCTGCAGAAAGGCGCGTTTTGTATATTTTATTGCACAGCGCTATTGTGAAATTCATTTCTTTTCACCATAATGTAAATGCTTTCAGCTCCTTTGATTTGTTTGGCAGACATGGGTCATCACACAATGTGATGCTTTTATTCCAAGAGATTTTTTTAAACAACTTTTTTGATAACTTTTCAACAACCAACAGAAAATAAGTAATACATAATTTGTAGTCACTTTATTTTTGAATTTCTTTAAAGCTGTATATACACAGGTGCAGATAACAGGGATGGATACAGGATATGCAGAAGAAGAAGTCACAACCAGGCTCTGATGCCTAAGGGTTGCAAAGATTCCCTCTTTAGCACCATATAAGAAGCCAGAAGAGTGGAAGCAGTTTTAGCTGCAAATGAGGGATCAACTCTACCTTATAGATGGAATATCATAGATACTACTGCCGGTGTGATATGTAGGTGTCCCGATACCAGCCAAATCACTTAAAGGGGTTGTCCACCTTCAGGGGCCTTTTGGCCAGACATATTCCCCACAATTCTTCAGATCTGCATAGTGAAGCATAGTTACCTGTTCCCGCCACCTGGTTCCAGGTCTGTTGGTCAACCGCTGCTGCTCTCTGCTCCCACTCTTCAGCATGATGGGGGTCACTTGTGCCGCTGCAGCCAATGACTGATCTCAATGGTGATGTGTCCCCCATGTGTCACATGATCCATTGACGTGACACATAGGGGACACTGGACTGCTGCGGCCACTCTGGCTGCAGCGGCAGAAATGATCCCCTTCAAACTGGATGTTGATGAGAGGGAACAGAGCATGAGAGAGGGGGACCAAAGGAGGAAGAACCCAGTTGCAGGAAGCAGGTAACTATGTTTCTCTTCACTGGTTTAGTGAGGTGGGGAGTCCCTTGAAGGTTGACAACTACCTGTCACACACGTTCAATAGCTGTTGACTGATTCATTGTTTGGCCTATAGCTATTTCTTCTAACTCCCCAGGACTCCCCCATACACTGGCACATTTGGTTCAGCAACAGGTGAAGGGTATGAGTATTTAATAGGAAGTCAGGAGACATTTCTGGTTGTGGCTTGTTTTCCGGTAGAAGAAAAGGATGGGGTAAAAATACTCCTTCTTTCCCCAAGCATCATCTGTCAGGGTCTAGCTCTCCATACACAGACTGTTGGCTGAGTGGTGAATGTGCAGTGGTGATTGTAGACATTAGAGGATCTTGGGTGCAGATCTCTTTAAAAAATAACCAATATGAATAGAGTTGAGCGAACACCTGGATGTTTGGATTCAAGAACTTCGGCCGAACTTCCCGAAAATGTTCAGATTCGGGATCCGAAACTCGATCCAAACTTCACCCAAACCCCATTGAAGTTAATGGGGACCCGAACTTTTGGGCACTAAAAAGGCTGTAAAAAAGCCCAGGAAAGGGCTAGAGGGCTGCAAAAGGCAGCAACATGTAGGTAAATCCTCACATGTAGGTAAATCCCCTGCAAACAAATGTTGATCGGGAAATGAATTAAAATAAAATAAATAAAAAGTTATTTAGGCCCCAGCACCCAGACACAGGAGATAGGTCCCATAGCAGAGAATCATGCTTCCTGTCACCCACCAATGGAACAGGCCACTTTACGATATTTAGGCCCCTGACACCATGACGGAGGAGAGGTTCATTCAACTTTGGGTTGCCCCGCAATATAATGGTAAAATTAAAAAAAGAGGATTAAATGAAGAAGTGCCCTGGAGTCCAAGAATATATGGTTAAGGGGAGGTAGTTATAAATGTCTAATCTGCACTGTACCTCATAAAAGGTTAGTATATAAAATGAGGATGCTCGGACTGGGAGAAAATGTCTGTATGTGGGTAAGTAACTGGCTGAGTGACAGAAAACAGAGGGTGGTTATTAACGATAGATACTCATATTGGGTCACTGTCACTAGTGGGGTACCTCAGGGGTCAGTATTGGGCCCTATTCTCTTCAATATATTTATTAATGATCTTGTAGAAGGCCTGCACAGTAAAATATCTATTTTTGCAGATGACACTAAACTGTGTAAAGTAATTAACACTGAAGAGGACAGTTTTCTGCTACAGAGGGATCTAGATAGATTGGAGGCTTGATTAGAGAATTGGCAGATGAGGTTTAACACTGACAAATGTAAAGTTATGCACATGGGAAGGAATAATGCAAGTCACCTGCACATATTAAATGGTAAAACACTGGGTAACACTGACATGGAAAAGGATCTAGGAATTTTAGTGAACAGCAAACTAAGCTATAGAAACCAGTGTCAGGCAGCTACTGCCAAGGCCAATAAGATAATGGGTTGCATCAAAAGAAGCATAGATGCCCGTGATGAGAACATAGTCCTACCACTTTACAAATCACTAGTCAGACCACACATGGAGTACTGTGTACAGTTCTGGGCTCCTGTGAACAAGGCAGACATAGCAGAGCTGGAGAGGGTTCAGAGGACGGCAACTAAAGTAATAACTGGAATGGGGCAACTACAGTACCCTGAAAGGTTATCAAAATTAGGGTTATTCGACTTTAGAAAAAAGACGACTGAGGGGAGATCTAATAACTATGTATAAATATATCAGGGGTCAGTACAGAGATCTCTCCCATCATCTATTTATCCCCAGGACTGTGACGAGGGGACATCCTCTGTGTCTGGAGGAAAAAAGGTTTGTACACAAACATAGAAGAGGATTCTTTACGGTAAGAGCAGTGAGACTATGGAACTCTCTGCCTGAGGAGGTGGTGATGGTGAGTACAATAAAGGAATTCAAGAGGGGACTGGATGTATTTATGGAGTGTAATAATATTACAGGCTATAGCTACTAGACAGGGGTCGTTGATCCAGGGAGTAGAGATGAGCGAACTTTAAAAAAAAGTCCGGTGTTCGGCATTCGGGTTGTGGTAAGTCGCGCATCCCGTTATGGATTCCACTATAGCGGCATATGGAATCCATAAGGGGCGGCTGCCACCAACCCGAACTGTTGAACAGCTGAAGGACCTGGGGTGATGTCACCGTCATGTGATCAGTGCAGGGGGCGTGGCTCAGCACGGGATCAAATCCTCATAGGGTTTTTTTGCCTTCCTCTGGATCAACTTGTAGGAAACAGGCCGAACTGGATGGACAAATGTCTTTTTTCGGTCTTATATACTATGTTACTATGTTACTATGATAAGGGATGGATAGGTCCTGTGGGATCCATGCCTGGTTCACTTTTATGAACGTCAGCTTGTCCACATTGGCTGTGGACAGGCGGCTGCGTTTGTCTATAATGATGCCACCTGCCGTGCTGAATACACGTTCAGACAAAATGCTGGCCGCCAGGCAGACCAGAACCTTCAAGGCTTAAAAAGGCTAGCTCTGGCCACGTGGACAATTTGGAGACCCAGAAGTTGAATGGGGCCGAACCATCAGTCAGTACGTGGAGGGGTGTGCACACGTACTGTTTCACCATGTTAGTGAAATGCTGCCTCCTGCTAACACGTTCCGTATCAGGTGGTGGTGAAGTTAGCTGTGGCATGGTGACAAAACTTTTACACATCTCTGCCATGCTAACCCTGCCCTCAGAGGAGCTGGCCGTGACACAGCTGCATTGGCGACCTCTCGCTCCTCCTCTGCCTTCGCCTTGGGCTTCCACTTGTTCCCCTATGACATTTTGGAATGCTCTCAGTAGCACATCTACCAGCATGCGCTTGTACTCGCGCATCTTCCTATCACGCTCCAGTGCAGGAAGTAAGGTGGGCACATTGTCTTTGTACCGGGGATCCTGCAGGGTGACAACCCAGTAGTCCGCACACGTTAAAATGTGGGCAACTCTGCTGTCGTTGCGCAGGCACTGCAGCATGTAGTCGCTCATGTGTGCCAGGCTGCCCAGAGGGAGGCGTATCGTCCTCCGTTTCCCCCCAGCCATGCACCAGTGATGGGCAATTACTAGATGTTTTCCTCATTGTTACCGTTCACCACAATAAGAAAAAAATTATTTGGCCCAATGTACTGCCTCAAATTCAGCCCTTTTTTCTTTTTTTTTTACAGGCACCTAACACTATCTGGCTATCTATTTATGTACCGTATTACACTAATCCAGGCACAGCAGTAACCACAGATTTAGTGGGATAATCAATTGTAGGCCTATTATTTAGGCCCTGGATGAAAAGTATCCTTTTATGTACAGATTTACACTTGGAGATGCACAGTAGCGTGTGAAAAAATATATAGGATTATGCTTTCAGCTCTTGTATTTTAACACTGTGTAATATACCCTTTAACGGAAAGAAATACTCTTAGAGATGCAAAACAGTGTGTGCAAATGTAGAGGATTATGCTGTATTTTAACACTTACTGTAATATACCCTTTATCGGAAAGAAATACAATTGGACATGCACGCTGAGTGTAATATACCCTTTTACGGACAGATTTACACTTGGCCTGCAACAACTGGAACACCAGATTTTGGGTATTGCTATTTTGGCAATTGAATTTCACCCCAGAACAAAATATATCCTTTGACGGATACTATTAAACTACTTGTCCAGCCACAGCTAGAACACCAGATTTACTGTATTTCTATTTTTGCAACTGAATTTCACCCCAGAAAATAATATATCCTTTGACGGACACTATGAAACTTGTCCAGTGACAGCTGGAACACCAGATTTACTGTATTGCTATTTTGGCAATTGAATTTCACCCCAGAACAAAATATATCCTTTGACAGATACTATTAAACTACTTGTCCAGTCACAGCTAGAACACCAGATTTACTGAATTTCTATTTTTGCAACTGAATTTCACCCCAGAAAATAATATATCCTTTGACGAACACTATGAAACTTGTCCAGTCACAGCTGAAAACCAAATTACTTACCGGTAATTCCCTTGTCATGAATCCTCCATGACGGCATACCATGAGAGATGACCCGTCTCCAACCAGTAGGGACAGGAAGTATAAATTTGACTCTCCTCTGACTCCTCCTCAGTGTATTTCTGGACCGGCAGCCTAGAGAGTCTCTTTCGAAACTTATCATTTATTCCTTTTTTTTTTTTTTTCTTTGTACACCCATCATACACACCGACACCTATGTGTAGACTTATATTAACTCTTTTTAATTAGATATCTATATTTGTCAACATTTCTTTTTTTTTTTTTTTTTGTGGTGGGAAAACCCCTATGCAGTCATGGAGGATTCATGAAAAGGGAATTACCGGTAAGTAATTTGGTTTTTCCCTTTCATCCTCCATGACGGCATACCATATTAAACGACTAGGGGGGGGATTATAGCTTGAGGTACTTTCCTCCCAAAGGCTAGATCTTGGCCCGCCTTAACCTGAACTCTGTAATGTTTGATAAACGTGCTAGGGCTAGACCAAGTCGCTGCTCTACATATCTGTTCTAGTGAGTCATTAGCTTTTTCTGCCCAGGAAGCAGATATTGATCGGGGGGAGATTTCCCTAGAGCTCTATACGATTCAGAAATAGCTGTTTTAATCCATCTGGAAACAGTGTTTTTTGTCGCCCTTTGACCTTTGTTTGTACCTACAAACTGAACAAATAGAGAGTCCGTCTTCCTGAAGGTTTTTGTAGCTTCTAAATATATTAGAACTGCTCTGCGAACATCCAATTTATGAAATCTTTCTTCGCCTTCGGTTTTTGGGTCATCACAAAACAAGGGAACCACTATTTCTTCTTGCCTGTGGAAATTAGACACAAGTTTGGAAAAGGAAGGAGTTATCCAATTTAAATGTAACCCTATAAAAAGAAATAACGCAGAAAGGCTCATTAATTTTTAGGGCCTGGATTTCACTAACTCTGCGGGCTGACATGATTGCCACTAAAATAGGGTTTTTAGTGTTATATATCTTACTGATACCACTGGTAAGGGTTCAAATGGACTACCTATTAGACCTGATAGAACCATATTGAGATCCCAGGGAGGAACCGTGAATCTCAATGATGGTCTTAATCTGTCTGCCCCTTTTAAAAATCTGATAATCCAAGCATGATTGGCAATTTTTTCATCAAAAACTGTACTAAGAGCTGACACGTGAACTCTTAGAGTATTGGGCCGTAGACCTTTTTCCAGTCCGGGTTGTAAAAAACCTAGGATTGACAAAAATGGAAAATTTTTCAGGAGATATCTTTTCTTTAATACACCAGATATTAAATGATTTCCACACTTTACCGTAGATTTTTGATGTTATTTCTTTTCTACTGGCCGACATAGTATTAATGATAGAATCTGAAGGGCCTCTAGCTTTTAGGATCATCCTTTCAGGTTCCAGGCTGCCAAATGCAGCCTTTCTACCTCGGGATGGTGAATTGGACCTTGGGATAGCAGATCCTGCTCCCAAGGAAGAATCCATGGACTCATGGAACCCATGGAACATTTTTAGCAGAGGAAACCAAGATTTCTTGGGCCATAAGGGGGCTATCAGAATCACATGAGCCTTGTCTTGTCGTATCTTTTTTATCACCCGAGATATTAGTTGTAGGGGGGAAGGCGTAAGCCAGCTGGAAATCCCACTTTATCGACAAGGCATCTATCCCTACATTTCCGTCTTTTGGATTGAGGGAAAAAAAGTGATTCACCTATGCGTTTGTAGCTGACACAAAAAGATCTATCTGGGGAACTCCACACTTTTTTGTTATTTGGACAAAAACATGTTCCTTCAGACTCCATTCTGTTTGTTTTAACTCGACCCTGCTTAAGAAGTCTGCTTTTGAATTTAGGCTCCCATTTAGATGGACTGCAGAAAGGGATTTTAAAATTTTTTCTGCCCAGAAAAAAATATTTTCTGTTATCTGGCTCAGATGTTGGCTTCTTGGTTCCTCCTTAAATATTGTATTGTCGGATCTTATCTGGACGTCTCTCCCTTTTATGTATTGACTTGCGATTTTTATTGTCTCCCAGACTGCCATCAGTTCCTTCTGGTTTGATGACCAGGTTTTTCGGTGGTCCGCCCAGAACCCCTGGAAACAGAGATAAGAGTAATGCGCTCCCCAATCCCAAGGGCTTGCGTCTGTTGTGACAATCGCCAACTCCTCCAGATTCCATGGAATTCCTTGAAGTAGGTGACTTACTTGTTTCCACCATAGGAGAGACTGGTTTACTGCTAAGGGGATCAGAATTGTTTGTTCCATGGAACTTTGGTTTCTGTCCCAGCAGGTTAATACCCAATGTTGCAGAGTTCGAGTGTGGAACTGACCCACTTCACTGCAGGGATGCAAGACGTCAAGGTCCCCAAAAGTTTCATTGCCTCTCGTATTGTACAAGATGGCCGGCTTTGAAACTCTGTGACTTTCTCTATCACTCCTGACACTTTTTGTCCTGTGAGAGAAGTCATCTGACAAGTGGTATCCAGAGAGAGACCCAAGAATACTATTTCCTGGGATGGGAATAGTTTTGACTTTTCCCAATTTATCAACCACCCCGACCGATACAGTGTCTGACAGGTAGTGAACAGATTGTCCTCTAGGGATTGTTTTGTCTTGCCTACTATCAGTAGGTCGTCTAGGTAAGGGACGATCAGAATATTTCTCCTTCTCAGATGTGCCACCATCTCCAGCATTACCTTGGTGAATACCCTGGGAGCTGTGGTTATGCCAAATGGAAGAACATGGAATTGGAAATGGCAAAGATCTTTTCCTAAATAGACTGCTATCCGTAGGAATTTTTGAGACTGTTTGCATACCGGAATGTGGTAATATGCGTCTCTTAAGTCTATGGAGGCCAAAAAGTCTCCCTTTTTTTAGTAGATTCACTGCTGACTTTATTGTCTACATTTTGAATTTGTTGTATTGTATGAACCTGTTCAAATTCTTTAGGTTTATTATTAACCGAAATCTCCCGTCTGTTTTTTTTACTAGAAATACGGTAGAATAATAACCCTGCCCTTGCTGAGAAGGGGGGACCGGAACTATGGCATTTTGAGCCAGTAACTTCCGAATCCCTTCTTCCAGATTCTTTTGGAGAATGTCCGTTTTTTGAAATGGAGTAATCCTGAAAACATTTGAGGGAGGAGGAAGACGGAACACAATTTTGTATCACTCTGATATTATATCTAAGACCCAAGGGTTTGTTGTAATATTTTCCCAATAGTCTAGAAAAAAACTTAATCTTCCTCCTACCTGAGATCTGGCATCATTGCTTTGAAGTTTCCATATTCTTTGAAGTGAACAGGAACCCTCTGCTCTTTTGGTTTTTTCCTCTCCAGCCAGATTCCCTATTTGTTTTCTTCGTTTGAAAGGGAGCTCCTTTTTTGGGAAATTTTCTTTTTCCGGATTCTTTGGGGAAGTTTTTCTTAGAGTCAGAAGCCTTTTCTAGGATAGTTTCTAAGTCTTCTCCAAACAATAAATTCCCGTGAAAGGGCAAACTACATAATTTTAGTTTTGAACTAACATCACCAGACCAGGATTTTAGCCATAAGGATCGTCTTGCTACGACCGCCAATCCAGTAGCTTTAGCGGCCATCCTAACTGATTCAGCAGTAGAGTCTGATAGAAAATTCACAGCTTTAATTAATAAGGGAAAGGAATCTTTTAGATTATCGCATGTACTACCGTCTTTTAGTAAGGATTCTAATTGCATGAGCCATTTTTTTAAAGACCTGGAAACTGATGTTGCCGCTAAGTTTGGTTTAAACAGGGCCGCACAGGCTTCCCATGTTTTTTAAGAGTTTGATCAGTTTTTTTATCCATGGGATCTCTTAAGGATCCCATATCCTCAAATGGTAATGCATTGGGACCTTTCACTAACTTTGATAGAGATACATCTATTTTAGGACAAGTAGTTAATAGCGTCTCATCTTCACTACTAAAGGGAAACCGTCGTCTTATTGTTTTAGGGATGAACAATTTCCTATCCGGAGTCTTCCATTCTCTTTTAACTAGTTCATGCATATTTTTATGAACTGGGAAACCTCGGTTAGATCTCTGTTCAAAGCCACTAAACATTTTGTCATGGACAGATCTCCGGACTTTTTCCTCAGAAAGATCTATGGTGGCCCTAACCGCCTTAATTAACTCTTTTGTATCCTCAGAGGAAAAGAGATAATTTTTGAAATCTGAATCAGATCCAGAAGAATCCCTGGAGAATAACTCTCCTGATTCGGAATCATCATCCGAATTCGAAGAGGAATCTGAATCAGAGGCCTTAGTTGTCTGTTTAGAGCCGGAAGGTAACAGTGAGGCATCAGACATAGCAGAACTGATCTCGTCCCTAATAGTATTTTTAAGTTCTTCTTTTAAGGACGGTACTAAATATTTAGTGATATTGTCAGTACATATTACGCAAATTCTCCTAGTATAGGAATCCGAAAGTTTTACAATACAAATACTGCACTTTTTTGAATGCTGACTAGTTTTAACTTTCTGAGCAACCTCTTTCTCACTCTGCAACCATACAGAAAGAAATAACAAATTACATATAGGGTTAATAACAGCAAATACCCCACATGGACCTGTCTGCCCGCGCCAGCAGCAGGTAAGAGACAGGTTCTCAGTGCCTGAGACGCAACAAGTGCCCAGACTCTGCTGCCTCAGAACTACATCACAGTTCATATACATATCACCCTATGAGCGCTTTCTCGTTCCTTGGCTTTACCCCGCCTCCTCATATGGTCACTCCTTTCTTCATCCTTCTTGGTTGCTACCATGAGAGAAATCCCATCTCCTACCTGGAGGGACAGGAAGACACTGAGGAGGAGTCAGAGGAGAGTCAAATTTATACTTCCTGTCCCTACCTGGTTGGAGGCGGATCATCTCTCATGGTATGCCGTCATGGAGGATGAAAGGGAAAACACCAGATTTATGGTATTGCTATTTTGGTAATTAAATTTCAACCCAGAACAAAAGCTATACTTTTACGGACACTAAGAAACTTGTCCAACCACAGCTGAAACCACTGATTTAGGGTATTGCTATTTTGGAAATTGAATTTCACCCCAGAAAAAAAAAAAAATCTTTGCCAGACAGTATTACACTCTCTAGCCACAGCTGGAACACCAGATTTTGGGGATTGCTATTTTTTTAAGTGAATTTCACCTTTCAATAAAATATAGAAAGTTCTATCCTGAGTTTCTAGGGGTGACAATAAGCACAGCCAAGCCCCTGATGTAGGATATAGCAAAAATAAAAACCTATTATTGATGGATTAATGGACTTGGACTCTGGGCAGCCTGAAAACAGTGAGCAATTAACTAGCAGAAGTTGAATGATTCACAGCTGTAGATCGATCACTTCATTAAGTGTTTTTTTCTGAGTTAATCCCTGCCTAATCTCGCCCTAACAGCAGCTGCATCCTATCCCTAAACTAATCAGAGCAGAGTGACATGCTGCACTTGACCAATCACAGCCATGCCAATAGTAGGCATGGATGTGATGGCCTCTTGGGGCAAGTAGTATGACGCTTGTTGATTGGCTGCTTTGCAGGCTTTCAAAATGCGCCATAAAAATCGCCGAACAACGAACCCAAACTAAATGTTCGGGTTCAGGTCCGTGTCATGAACACCCCAAAATTCGATACAAACCCGAACTACAGTATACAGTTCGGGTTCGCTCATCCCTAAATATGAACAATACTTCATGACACAACTACTACCTAAATTCCGGTTGCCCTTGAAAACTGTCCTCAGTTTAGCTCCACTCTGCTGTCACTCATGTAACCTAACAACTCTCAGCTCCCACAATTCACTGCTAAAGTAGATTCCACTGAAGAGAGATTATCATTTAAAAAAAGGGTTTATGAGAACGTACTGTAATTTGAATTTCTGAAAGTGCAATTATTATTTTTTTTAGGAGAATGTATTTTCTTATACCTATAGTGACCTTTTGAACCCTCTTAGCTGCAAATCATATCTGCTCTCAAACAGATTTGAGACCAGATTGTATCCTTTTCTCAACATGTCGACGAGTCCTGTACCTCAACTAGTTTGCTGTAACTTGCTCTGACGGGCTTTTCACTAAGTATGCCATACAGTATCAAATGAGATGCCAGTTGTAGTGAATCTGTCCATAAGTTGATTTTTTTATTATATTTTTATAATATTCAAAACTCAAACGTCGTCTAAACATCTAAACATATTAGACTATAGATGATGAAAATGGGCGATCTGAACCTCAACATTCATTGGGTGGAATCAACGGATGATCATTTTAGCTGACCAATAACACATTGTCATCCGTAACAAAGATGGCTACATTTGAATTTTTCATTCACTAGAAAAATACATTTTTAATTCTTAAGAAAAATCCTTTATTCATAAAAGAAAATGTATGGTCAGTTTGAATGACTGTGCTTTAGTGCAGTGAGAAAAGTCACTCTAAGGCTAAGCAAGACACTGGAGGTGAAAGGAAGGATCAGCTCAGAGGAGAAGTTGTGAAGCCTGAGAGGACCAGGGGGGGATTTTGAAGACTGATGTCATGCACAGTGCAGAGATTGACCTTGGGAACCCATGCATGAGAGAACATATCCATGTGATCAAGTGACTCAATGAGGAAGGATGAACTGAGGTGAAGAAAACATTCTTAGTGAAAATGTACTACTGGTATCTAAAAGGGATTGATATGAACTAGAACTGTATAAGGGAAATTGCAGAAGTGTCTCTTTACAGGTATTTTTGTATTTGCTTTATAATATTGTGTGTGTCTATCTATCTATCTATCTATCTATCTATCTATCTATCTATCTATCTATATACACACACACACACACACACATACATATACTGCATTTTTCAGACTATAAGACTCAGTACTATAGACATACCTAGGATTTAGAGGAGGAAAATAAGATTTTTTTTTTTACATCAGACCTCAGATTAGAACCCCAATCCTCATCAGACCCCCAAATCAGACCCCTGTTCTTCATCAGTCCTCAGATCAGACCCCCAACCTCTATCAGCCTCAGATCAGACTCCTCCGGGTTTCATCATCCTTTAGATCAGACCTCCATCAGCCTCAAATCAGACCTCCATTAACCTCAGATTAGATCAGACATTAAAAAATAAAAACGCACCTCGCTTGCTCTAGACAAAGCTGCCACTCTGCCGCTCTAGGACTCATCATTCCCTGGTCTTCTTCCAGCCCCCGCTGCACTGTGACCTTACGTCTCACAGTGTCAAATGATAATGCGCACCTACATGTACTATCTTATGATGCTGTACCCAGTCAGGATACAGTTCAGAACAAGGCCCAGAAGAAGACCAGGGAGGGTGAGTACAGCAGTTGTAGTGCTTCTCCACCAATCCCCGCATTCGGGCCATACTGCAATTTTTCCCCTTACTTTTGGGGAAAAAGTGTCTTGTAGTCCAAAAACACAATATATGTGTTATATTTGATGCAACAGTAATATTAAAATTTAGATTTTCCTTCTGTTTTTAATCTGCTCACTTATTTTTTTACTCTAGTTTCACCATCATAGGATTGTTACTGACCATCAATCACTCCTGATAGATTTACTATACAAATGCCACCAATTACCATTAATTTCACTCCCTGACTTGTGTACATGGTAAGTACAGTTGAGAGAACACCTGGAAGTACAGGTTCATCGGGTTCAACCAAACTTCATCGCTAAGTTCGAGTTTGGGGACCCGAACTTGACCCCGAAACTCATTGAAGTCATGGGGGACCCGAACTTTTGGGCACTAAAATGTCACGGAAAGGGCTAGAGGGCTGCAAAAGGTAGCAAAATGTGCTTAAAAATAACAATCTTGAACTAGGAGGAGGAGGTGGATGTGGAGTAGGAGATTGAGGAGGCGGTGACCGTGGAGGTGTAGGTGGAAGCGGAGGAGGTAGCCAACACAATTTTTTTTTGTTTTGTTTTTTTAATTGGGGTAGCCCCCAAAATATTGGGACATATAAAAAAATAAAACAAAGAATTGCACTTGAGTACAAGAATAGATAGTTGAGGCCGGTATAAAATGTCTATTCTGCACAAGGTACAGACAAGTCTTGTGGGATCCATGCCTGGTTCATTTTAATGAAGGTGAGTTTGTCCACATTAGCTGTGGACAGGCGGCTGCGCTTGTCTGTGATAACGCCCCCTGCCATGCTAAATACACATTCAGACAAAACACTGGCTGCAGGGCAGGCCAGCACCTCCAAGGGGTAAAGGGCAAGCTCAGGCCACGTGCCCCATTTGGAGACCCAGAAGTTTAATGGGGCAGACCCATCAGTCAGTATGTGTAGGCGTGTGCATACATACTGCTCCACAATGTTGATGAAATGCTGCTTCCTGTTAAGACGTTGCATACCAGCTGGTGGTGCTGGTTGTTGTGGTGTGGTTACAAAGCTTTTCCATGTTTCGGCCATGCTAACTCTGCCTTCTGAGGTTCTGGTGGTGCCCCTGCTGCATTGGCGACCTCTTCCTTCTCCTCTGCCTTCGCCTTGTGCTTCCACTGAGGCCCCAGTGTCAGGTGGGAAGGCCATCAGGAGCGCGTCTACCAGCATGAGCTTGTACTCGTGCATCTTCCGATCACGCTTCAGTAAGGGAATTAAGGACGGCAAGTTGTCCCTGTAATGAGGATCCAGCAGGGTGGCCACCCAGTAATCAGCACTGGTTAGAATGTGGGCAACTCGGCGGTCATTGCGCAGGCACTGCAGAATGTATTCAAGCTGTCCTCTGTGGGAGGTGTATCGTCTGTGTCCTTTGTATCCCCCAGCCACACTGCAGCGATGGCCCTGAGCTGCTTTGGATGCCACCCTGCTGTGAACACTGTTCCTCTTCATCCTCCCCCTCCTTCTCATCCTCCAGAACTGTGCCCTGGCTGGACAATTTTGTACCCACCCTCTGAGCCACTTGTGAATGACTCGCCTGATAACCGTGGAAATGATCCCTCTTCCTCCTCCTCTACCTCCTGTGCCACATCCTCTTCCATCATCATCCAAAGCATTTTTTCAAGGAGACATAGAAATGGGATAGCAATGCTGAGAACGGTGTCATCGCAGCACCTCTGACATATCGGCGGCAGCTCTGACATATCGGGGTAGCTTTTCAGGAATTTCTGCACAACCAAATTCAGCACATGCGCCAGGCAAGAGATGTGCATCAAACTGGCTAGGCCCAGAGCTGCTACGAGATTTCGGCCATTATCGGACACCACCAGGCCGAGCTTGAGGCTCAATGGCACCAACCACTCATCGGTCTGTTGTTCCATGCCCATCCACAGCTCCTGCGTGGTGTGGGGTGTGTCCCCCAAACAGATGAGTTTCAAAACTGACTGCTGTCGTTTTCCCCTGGCTGTGCTGAAGTTGGTGGTGAAGGTGTTACGCTGAGCGGATGAGGAGGAAGAGGCAAAGAGAAATGCCCTGCAATCCTTGGTGGCGAAAGGATATTCGCCAAAAAGCTATCCGCCTCAGGCCCAGCCGCCACTTCATTTACCCTGTGTGCTGTTAGGGAGATATAACGTCCCTGCCCGTGCTTACTGGTCCAGGTATCAGTAGTTATGTGGACCTTGCCACAGATGGCGTTGCACAGTGCACACCTGATTTTGTTCCCCACTTGTTTGTGCAGGTAAGGGATGGCTCACCTGGAAAAGTAGTGGTGGCTGGGAACGACATACTGTGGGACAGCCAAGGCCATAAGGTTTTTAAAACTCTCCGTTTCCACCAGACAGAATGACAGCATTTCAAAGGTTAGGAATTTTGAAATGCTGGCATTCAGGTCCAGGGATCACGGGTGGGTAGAGGGGTATTTTCTCTTTTGCTCCATTGTTTGTAAAATGGACAGCTGGACCCTGAGACCTTTCTTGGTTTTGGAGGCGTTTACTCCACTGCAGATCATGCTTTGCACTTAGATGCCTGGTCATGCAGGTTGTGCTCAGGTTTAGAATGTTTATGCCTCGCTTCAGGCTCTTATTGCACAGTTTGCAGACCACTCGTGTCTTGCCGTTTGCACATTGTCTGAAGAACTGCCACGTCCTACAACTTTTCTCAATGAAGGCAGAGGCTCTCTCTGCCCAGGACGTGGAGACCGCCCTAGTAAAGTGGGCCCCAAATCCTGTAGGCGGAGAAGCTCGCTTGGAGGAATATACTAAATGAATTGCTTGCTTTATCCATCTGGCTATAGTCTGAGAGGAAGCTGCCAAACCCTTTATTTTGCCCTGAAAAGAAATGAGAAGCTTAGAGGAAGCCCTCCAAGATTGAGTAACCTCCAAGTACTGTAATAAACGTTTTCTGACGTCTAAACAGTGAAATTCTGACTCTTTTTCATTTTTTGGAGAGGCACAAAATGAAGGCAAAATGATGTCCTGAGATCGATGATAAGAAGAAGACACTTTCGGGAGAAAAGAAGGATCTGATGAAATTATTACCCAATCTTTCAGAATATTTAAATACGTTTTTTCAATTGAAAAGGCCGAGATTTCACTCACTCTCCTAGCTGATGTAATGGCCAGTAATGAAGGCTAATTTCAGTGTTAAAAATCTTATGGAGATATCCTGAACGGGTTCAAATGGATCTGAAGTGAGGGCAGAAAGAACCAAATTTAGGTCCCATGGAGGGATTCTCTATGGACTGGAGCTAATTTGGAAACTGCTGTTATACAGTTGTGTTCAAAATTATTCAACCCCCACTGAAATTGATTGTTTTGGCCAGTTTGACATTGATTTTGATCATTTCAGTCATCTTGTTTACAATTGAATCAAAGAGGCACTTTTAAGTCAGACAAATATAACATAACATTTATAATGAAATAACCACAAATGTCTTTTCTGTGCTCACATCATTATCAGTTTTATTCAACCCCCAAGTGACATTCAATCTTAGTACTTAGTACAACATCCTTTTCCAGTTATAACAGCTTTTAAACGTGAAGCATAGCTTGACACAAGTGTCTTGCAGCGATCTACGGGTATCTTCGCCAATTCTCCATGGGCAAAAGCCTCCAGTTCAGTCACATTCTTAGGCTTGCGCGCTGCAACTGCTTTCTTTAAGTCCCACCAGAGGTTCTCAATCGGATTTAAGTCTGGTGACTGCGATGGCCACTTCAAAATGTGCCAGCATTTAATCTGCAACCATGTTCTAGTGGACTTGGAGGTATGCTTGGGATCATTTTCCTGTTGAAAGGTCCAACGTCTCCCAAGCCTCAGGTTTGTGACGGACTGCATCACATTTTCATCCAATATCTCCTGGTACTGAAGAGAATTCATGGTACCTTGCACATGCTGAAGCTTCCTAGTACCTGTAGAAGCAAAACAGATCCAAAGCATGATTGACCCCCTGCCATGCTTCACAGTAGGCAAGGTGTTCTTTTCTTCATAGGCCTTGTTCTTTCTCCTCCAAACATAGCGTTGATCCATGAGCCCAAACAGTTCTAATTTTGTTTCATCAGTCCACAGAACACTATCCCAAAACTTTTGTGGTTTGTCCACATGACTTTTGGCATACTGCAGTCGACTCTTCTAATTCTTTGGAGACAACAAGGGGGTGCGCCTGGGAGTTCTGGCATGGAGGCCTTCATTACGCAGTGTGCGCCTTATTGTCTGAGCTGAAACTTCAGTACCCGCATCTGACAAATCTTTTTTCAGTTCCTCAGCAGTCATACGGGGACTTTTCTCCACTTTGCGCTTCAGGTAGCGCACAGCAGTCGAAGTCAGCATCTTATTTCTGCCACGACCAGGTAGCGTTTCAACAGTGCCCTTTGCCTTGAATTTGCGAATGATGCTTCCTATGGTGTCTCTTGGTATGTTTAACATCTTTGCAATCTTCTTATAGCCATTGCCCTTCCTGTGAAGAGAAATCCTCCTGGACCATTCTCTTGACTTCACCATGTTTATAAACACACCAGTAAATGTCTAGAAGGAGCTGAGTATCACAGTCATTTTACATCTGCCTAATTGGTGCTTATTATGCTTGATTGCTGCTCCTTGACATCCACAGGTGTTTTCAATACCTGATCGAAAACACTTGAATGAACCTCTGTTCTTAAGAGTGGTAGTCTTTAAGGGGTTGAATAATTGTGTCAATGAAGAAATCACAAAAAAAACATGTAATACTGTATTACAAAAACAATTGATGTCATTTTAGTTGCATTTGGTTCTTTAAAAAGTCCTTGTAAGATTTCATTCTGAAAACAATTACAAATGTACACTAAATTCCCTAAAACCCTTTACAGCATTGGGGGTTGAATAATTTTGAACACAACTGTAGATCTCTGTATCCAAGGGTGCTCAGCCAGTTTGACCTCAAAAAGAGCACTCAAGGCAGAAATCTTTACCTTCAGAGTACTGGGCCTAAGCTTCCTCCTCCATCCCTCTTGTAGAAATTCTAATATTAGCAGTAAATCAGGAGCCTCAAGTACATTCAGTGGTTTATTTGCGAATGCACAAAAGGCTCTCCAAATATGTAAGTACATTTTTAACGTTATTTTCTTACGACTCGCTAAAAGAGTATTGACTTCCTCTTCTAATAAACCTTTTTTCCTCAAAATCTGCCTTTTAAAAGCCATGCAGTCAAATGAAGATTCTCTGCCTCTGGATGAAGGATGGGCCCCTAAAACAGAAGTCCCGGGAAGACTGGAAAAACCCAAGGGGAGGTCACTGACATCTTGTGGAGCCAGGAAAACCAAAGTGATCACGATGACTAAAGCACTCTCCTCCCTTATCTTTTTCAGGACTCTTGGCAGTAACTTCAACGGGGGAAAGGTATATAGAAGTCCCTCTCTCCAGGATTGAGCTAGGGCATCCACCGCAGTCGGATGCTCTTCTGGAGAAAGAGAGAAGAACCTCTTTACCCTTCTGTTGCCCCTGGTGGCAAAGAGATCGATCAGTGGAAGACCCCATAAGGAAACTATCTTGTTGAAAATCTGCTGATACTAAGACCATTCTCCCTGTCGAATCTGATTGCGGCTGAGGAAGTCTGCTGTCACATTGTCTTTTCCTTTCAGCTGTACTGCAGAAATTGATAAAAGAGAATTTCTGCTAGACAAAATATCTCTTGACTGAGGGACATTAGACTTGGGGATCTGGTCCGTCCCTGCCTGTTGATGTAAGCCACAGCAGTAATGTTGTCTGAGTAAATGTTTACATTTCTGCCTCTTATTAGATAAAGACTCTCCTTCAAAGCCATCAAGATGGCATTTAATTCTCTGAAATTGTGAGATTGGGCCTGAATCGCCTGATCCCAAGTGCCTTGCAGGAGAAGGGACTCTATGTGAGCCCCCCAACCGAGAGGACTTGCATTTGTGGTCAGGGATAAGACCTCCTGTCTTTGCCACGGAACACCTCCCAGAAGGTTCGACAGGTTCATCCACCACTCCAGCAAGGAGAGTATCAGGGGTGATAAATGAAACTCCAAGTCTAGCGACAAATGATTCCTGTCCCAAACTTCCAAAATCTGCAGTTGAGGAGGTCTCGAGTGGAACTGGGCCCACTCCACCCAGGGAATAGCAGCAGTCATGAGCCCCAAGACTCACATAGCCTCTCTTAGGCATGCCGACTGGCTGGAGGAAACATTCTGAACCCTAGATTTGATTCGACTAGCTTTCTGAAAGGGAAGCGGGCACATCTGTGTTCTGGAGTCTAGGGACATCCCTAAAAAGGTGCAAATCTGACTTGGAACTAAACTGGATTTCTCTATGTTTAGATCCCAACCTAACCTGTCAAAAACTTCTCTGAACCATTAAATTTGCTCCTCTAGTAGTTCACATGTCTGAGAGAGAAGAAGAAAGTCATCCAGATATGGGATGATGACCAAATCCCTATCTCTCAGATGGGCCATCATTTCTGCTACAGTTTTTGTAAAAACTCTGGGGGCTTGAGATAACCCGAAGGGTAGAGCACAAAATTGGACATGTAGGATTTTGTCCTCCAACTGAACTGCTACCCTTAGGTACTTCTGATGACTGGGATGTATAGGTCCAGGGATCCAGGGATGCCATAAAACAGTTTGGAAACAGATTTATTGTTACTGATTTCATCGTTTCGATACAAAATCTTTTGTACGCTAAATATTAGTTCAACAATTAAAAAAAAAAAAAAAAGAGTTGAGTAAAAAACCCTTGTTCTTTCTTGCACTGGGACTTCTAACAGAACATTCTTTTCTAATAGGGAAGATACCTCTGAAACCAAGGACACCTGCTTTTGGGGACTTGAGCGATAGTCTGTTATAATGAACCTCTCTGGCGGCAGGCTCTGAAAATTTATTTTGTAGCCGTCTGTCAGGATGGAGATTATCCATGGGCTGTTTGATATCTTCCGCCAATGTTCTGTGAAGAGAGATAGCCAACATTCCACCGGGGCCTTGGCGTCATTGCAGCTGCTTTTTTGAGGCCTCTGTTCCAGAAAAAAAGATTTCCCTTGGCCCTTCTAGTAGCACTTGAAGTCTGCCTAGATATTTTTCTCCTTCTATAACCACCCCTATTAGACTGAGAGTGGAAAGGTCTCTTATGAGGTGGCTGACTAGGATAGGAACCCCTTCTTTTTGTCTGAGGCTCCCTCAAGTAAATCGTCCAAGACAGGCCCAAACAAAAATTCGCCCTGGCATGGAATGGCGCATAGTTTTGCCTTGGAGGATGCATCTCCCTCCTAGTCCTTCAACGAAATGGCTCTACGAGCAGAGTTAGATAGGGCGGCAGCTCTAGCGGAAAATTTTAACAAATCAGCGGAAGTGTCTGCTAGGAAATCAATGGCATTAAATATTGTAGGGAAAGAGGTAAGTAATTCTTCTCTTGGGGTTCCCTCCTTTATATGATCCTCTAACTCCTTCATCCAAATCTTTAAGTATCTGGCCACAGAGGTGGCTGCAATGGCTGGTCTAAAGGCACCTGCTGAAGCCTCCCAGCTCTTTTTTAAATGAATTTCAGTCCTTCTATCCATGTGGTCTTTTAGGGAGCCAGAGTCCTCAAAGGGAAGCATCGCTTTTTTAGAGATTTTAGCCACTGGGGCATCCAATTTTGGGGCCCTATCCCAACAGGCAGATATGTCCTCATCAAACGGGTATTTACGCTTTAAGGCAGAGGGAACAAAAATTTTTTTTATCTGGCTTGCTCCATTTTCTATTGAAAACGGACCTCACAGCTTTTTTTTTCTGCCTTCCTCTGGATCAACTAGCAGGATGACAGGCCAAACTCGATGGACAGATGTCTTTTTTCGGCCTTATGTACTATGTTACTATGTTACTACTATTCTCATGCACATCAAATCCTTTAATTTTTTTCGGACCTAGGCCCTCAAACATGGAGTCTCTTACAGACTGCGGTTCTTTATAATCGTCTAACGCCATGGTGGCTCTGACAACTCTGAGCAAGGAACTAATATTCTCGGCCTGAAAAAGCGGTCTTCCCGCTACATGAACATCAAAGGATTCATTCAATGATGGTCTCTCTCCCTTTTCATCCAATCCTGATAATTCTTGGTCACTGGAGGGGGGAGTAGAAGCGGCTGTAGAGGTGCTGGGGCGGTTCTCAAAAAGGCTATTAACCGACTCCTTTACTGACTCGTTCATTTCATCCCGGATCATCTGCTTTAGACTGGTCATGAGAGACGGGGCCTCATCCTCTAACAAATTGCTTACACAGACTTGGCAGATAGGCTTCACCCAGCCTGAGGGTACATTTTTCTTACAAATAGCACACCCTTTGTCTTTGGATCTTGAGACCCTCCTACTCTTTGGAGACCTAAATACAAGAATAGCCCCATAAGAAACGCTATAGCCATGCAGTTATGGGGTATTCACCACTCTTTTCCCACCATGGTACCGTAGATTCATTAGTGGTTTCAGTGGGATCTGCACGTTCTTGGAGCTGATAGTGTGACGCCTGACATATTGGTTAGTGTGACAGTTAAAAAAATAAAAAAATTTAACATTTATTTTAAAAAAATTCAGGAAATCATTTCAGATTAGTGTATGTGGACTGCCTGTAATAAAAAATATTTCAAAAAGTTATTATAATATTCAGCTGATCACAGGCTAGTGTCTCAGGTTTTAAGAAGAGCTATTACCTCTTCCAATACATCTGCAAGTGCATAAACTCATCTGCTCCCAAAAAAGGGATAATGTTTGGACAATTTTTATTTTAAAAAAGTATGAAAGTCAGACAGGGTGTTTGTTACCTTCATCTACCATCCATTTACCCTTAGGCTACTTCCACACTAGCGTTTTGGCTTTCCGTTTGTGAGATTCCGTCATGGGCTCTCAGAAGTGGTCCATAATGGATCAGTTTTGCCCTAATGCATTCTGAATGGAAAAGGATCCACTCAGAATGCATCAGTTTGCCTCCTTTCAGTCTCCATTTCACCCTGGAGGTGGACACCAAAACGCTGCCTGCAGCATTTTGCTGTCCACTTGATGAAACTGAGCCAAATGGATCTGTCCTTGCACACAATGTAAGTCAATGAGGACGGATCTGTTTTCTCTGACACAATAGAAAACGGATTCGTCACCCATTGACTTTCAATGATGTTCAAGACGGATCCGTCATGGCTATAGAAGACATAATAAAACCGGATCCGTCGTTCATGACGGATGCATGGGAATCTGCAAAAAACGCTAGTGTGAAAATAGCCTTAGACATATGTCACTGTCACTTTGTCATTACAAATACTGGGTTAGGGTTAAAGACCTTAATTAGAGTTAAGCGAACACCTGTATGTTCGGGTTCGAGAAGTTCGGCTGAACTTCACGAAAATGTTCGGGTTCGGGATCCGAACTCAACCCGAACCCCATTGAAGTCAATGGGGACCCGTACTTTTGGGCACTAAAAAGGCTGTAAAATAGCCCAGGAAAGGGCTTGAGGGCTGCAAAAGGCAGCAAAATGTAGGTAAACCCCCTGCAAACAAATGTGGATAGGAAAATGACTTAAATAAAATAAAAATTAACCAATATCAATTGGCAACTTGGAGGAGGAGGTGGAATAGGAGGTTGGGGTGGCATCAGGTGGGAATGCTATGGGAGTTAATGTTCTCATCACAGCCAAAAAGGATTCATGTCTGCCTGCAGTGCCACAGGCCTCATTCACAGACTCAGGGCCATGGCACCCACAAAGAGGAGAGCGGTCCCGTAACAGCAACACAGGCCTCAGGTCAACCCGCAATGGAACAGGCCATCATCATTTATGTAGGCCCCTGACACCCAGACAGAGGAGAGGCAATTTGACAGTAAAAAGAGTTTAATGTCTCTCACCCAGATAGCAAGCAATTAAACGAAATATAGGCACCCAGACAATGGGGCAGTCATTAGACAGTAAAAAGAGTTTAATATCTCCCACCAAGACAACAAATGATTAAACATATAGGTCCCTGACACCCAGACATTGGGGCGGTCATGACAGTAAAAAGAGTTTAATATCTCCCACCAAGACAACAAATGATTAAACGACATATAGGCCCCTGACACCCAGACAATGGGGCGGTCATTAGACAGTAAACAGTGTTAAATGTCTGCCACCAAGACAGCAAGCAAGTACGTGAAAGTTAGGCCCCTGACACCTAGACAGAGGAGAGAGGTCCCATAGCAGCAAAAGAGGCATCATGTCACCCACCAATGGAGAAGGCTACTTTTAGTTATTTACGCCCCAGCACCCAGACAGAAGAAAGAGGTCCCAAAGCAGAGAATCAGGCTTTATGTCACCCACCAATGGAGAAGGTCACTTTCAGATATTTAGGCCCCTGGCACCCAGACGGAGGAGAGGTTCATTCAACTTTGGGTTGCCCCGCAAAATAATGGTAAAATTAAAAAAAGAGAATTCAATATAGAAGTGCCCTGGAGTACCAGAATATATGGTTAAGGGGAGGTAGTTATAAAGGTCTATTCTGCACAAGGGATGGAAAGGTCCTGTGGGATCCATGCCTGGTTCATTTTTATGAACGTCAGCTTGTCCACGTTGGCTGTGGACAGGCGGCTGCGTTTGTCAGTAATGACGCCATCTGCCGTGCTGAATACACGTTCAGACAAAACGCTGGCCGCCGGGCAGACCAGCAACTCCAAGGCATAAAGGGCTAGCTCTGGCCACGTGGACAATTTGGAGACCCAGGAGTTGAATGGGGCCATGTTCCACCATGTTAGTGAAATGCTGCCTCCTGCTAACACGTTCCATATCAGGGTGGTGGTGCAGTTAGCTGTGGCGTGGTGACAAAACTTTTCCACATCTCTGCCATGCTAACCCTGCCTCAGAGGAGCTGGCCGTGACACAGCTGCGTTGGCGACCTTTTGCTCCTCCTCTGCCTTCGCCTTAGGCTTCCACTTGTTCCCCTGTGACATTTGGGAATGCTCTCAGTAGCGCGTCTACCAACGTGCGCTTGTACTCGCGCATCTTCCTATCACGCTCCAGTGCAGGAAGTTACGTGGGCACATTGTCTTTGTACCGGGGATCCAGCAGGGTGGCAACTCTGCTGTTGTTGCGCAGGCACTGCAGTATGTAGTCACTCATGTGTGCCAGGCTGCCCAGAGGTAAGGACAAGCTGTCCTCTGTGGGAGGTGTATCGTCATCGTCCTCCGTATCCCCCCAGCCACGCACCAGTTATGGGCCCTGTAAGAAGGCACGGGGAATGATTGTGGACGATAGATACGTGTCACCGAGGTTCCTGGCCTCGGTGGAGTAAGAGCCGTTTTTTCATGTCAGCAGCAGTAGCTGCTTGACACTTTTTATAGGTAGCATGGCTACTATAGCTTATCCGGGACGGCTTTTACTGGGAGTAGTCAAAGTGCTGGGTGGGTGACTACTCCCCATGTTCCAGGCCGGGTTTTGGCTGGGCTATAAAGCTCAGGCAGCAATGTCAGGTGGGTGGATTGTCTTCCATCCTGAGAGTGAGGCTGTGATTGTCCTGGAGCTGCTAACAGTGCTGTGGAGCTCTCTGACCTGGAGGAAGGAGCTCAGCAAAGTGGGGTTTTTCCTGGAAGCCTGAAGGTGGTTTGTCCTGCGGCTCAGCTGACAGCCAGGTGCGAACCCGCACCTTAAACCTCACAGGTGATTGGATCCTGCTTTGGACTCTTTTTGTTTTGCCTCATGACCTCTGATTTGTGTGTGAATTAACACCAAGAGACTGTTTATCGTTTGTTTTGTGTCAGTGTGAATAAAACACTGTTTATTGCACATTCTGGACTCCTTGTTTTGCCTCTGTACTGCACCCGCACCGCTATCTACCAGAGTGACTCCCACAGCCCTTACTAGATGTTTTCTACATTGTTACCGTTCACCACAATCAGAAAAAAATTATTTGACCCAATGTATTGAATTCAAATTCAGGCCCTTTTTTTTTTTTTTTTTTACAGGCACCTAACACTATCTGGCTATCTATTTATGTACCGTATTACACTAATCCAGGCACAGCAGTAACCACAGATTTAGAGGAATATCAATTGTAGACCTAGTATTTAGGCCCTGGATGAATGGTATCCTTTTACCAACAGATTTACACTTGGAGATGCACAAAATGTGAAAAAATATATAGGATTAACATTTACTGTAATATACCCTTTAACTGAAAGAAATACACTTGGACCGGCACGCTGAGTGTAATACACCCTTTTACGGACAGATTTACACTTAGCCTGCAACAGCTGGAACACCAGATTTGGGGTATTGCTATTTTGGCAATTGAATGTCACCCCCGAAAATAATATATCCTTTAATGGACACTATGAAACTTGTCAAGTCACAACTGGAACTCCAGATTTACGGTATTTCTATTTTTGCATCTGAATTTCACCCCATAAAAAAATCTATCCTTTGCCGGACACTATTAAACTTGGCCAGCCACTGCTGGGACACCAGATTTAGGGGGTTGCTATTTTGGTAATTGAATTTCACCCCAGAACAAAAGCTATCCTTTGACGGACACTATAAAACTTGTCCTGCCACAGTAAAAACCACTGATTTAGGGTATTGCTATTTTGGAAATTGAATTTCACCCCAGAAAAAATAAATAATTCTTTGCCAGACAGTATTACACTTGGCTAGCCACAGCTGGAACACCAGATTTAGGGGATTGCTATTTTTTTAAGTGAATTTCACCTCTCAATAAAATATAGAAAATTGTATCCTGAATTTCTAGGGGTGACAATAAGCACAGCCAAGCCCCTGATGTAGGATATAGCAAAAAGAAAACCCAACTATTGATGGATTAATGAACTTGGTGGCAGCTTGTGCTGGCGCACCCCAAGACACAAAATAGACAACGATCACCCCAGAAAAAAGTGACAGAAAAACGTTCTGGGCAGCCTGAAAACAGTGAGCAATTAACTAGCAGAAGTTGAATTATTCAGAGCTGTAGATCAATCACTTCATTAACCCTAAGTTCACACCTGAGCATTTTACAGCGCGTTCCTACGTGCTGTAAAACGCTCAACAGGCGAAAACCCATGTTTCCCTATGGTCATGGTTCTCACCTGAGCGTTTTACAGCGCGTACGAATGCGCTGTAAAACGCCCTACGCATAAACAAGTACTTGAGCTTTTTTTTGGGGCGTTTGTCGCGCGTAATGTGATTGACACCACAGTAGTCAATCACACGAACGGGCGTACGACGCGCGTTTCCTATTTGCAAAAACGCGCTGTAATACGCGCGACTAAAACGCGCGTTTCAAGAATGCTCAGGTCTGAACTCAGTGTAAGTGTTTTTGCTGAGTTAATCCCTGCCTAATCTCGCCCTAACAGCAGCTGCATCCTATCCCTATAGTAATCAGAGCAGAGTGGCGTGCGGCGCTACGTGACTCCAGCTTAAATAGAGGCTGGGTCACATGCTGCACTTGGCCAATCACAGCCATGCCATTAGTAGGCATGGCTGTGATGGCTTCTTAGGGCAAAAAGTAAAATGCTAGCTGATTGGCTGTGCAGCCCTCCAGAAAGCGTGAAGAAATAACCGAACAACGAACCCGAACTTTTATGTAAATGTTCAGGTTCGGGTCCATGTCACGAACACCCCAAAACCTTAATAAATGTTTGATAAAGTCCTAGGAGACCCCAAAGTGCCATACATGATTTTTCTGGGAAACTGGGACACTTCATTTGGGTCAAATTTTATTGGACCAAATTGAATCTCATACGAATAGGAATTCTGCTAATCTCTAGGTTTCATTTCCTTCACTGATAATTGATGGGATATTGTACATTGTTGTAAAGGAGGGCATGTAAACATTACATTTTCCTATTTGGTTGTCACCTTTGAGAAATGTCAAATGTCATTTTTACATTAGAATTAGAGATGAGCGAAGTTCTGAAAAATTCAAATCATCTGCTTTGACGAATTTCACAAAGAAATTTGTGTCATGGCGAATTACTTTATCACAAACCGCATTTCTTTGAATGTAGAGGGCCCAATGATGGGGAATGGTGATCACGACGCCTCCCGTCATTGAACCCCTCAGATGTCTCGTTCATTGCTGATTGCGGCATCTGAAATGAACTTTGAGGGCTTCCAGGGGTTGATCCGAATTTTCCATGAAATGGCGTAAAAAAATACATACTCACCTCATCCATTTGCTCACGAAGGGGCTGCCACAGCCATCTTGATTGAAGACACCATGAGAAATCTCATGCGGTGTTAGGATGTCATCACGCTGGCAGGTGTAGTGATGCCATACGTCACTGCGCATCAGATTATCTTCCATCAAGATGGTGCAAATGGATGAGGTAAGTATGTATTTTTTTCCCATTTCAGGAAATATGTATTCATTGCCATGAGGCGCAAGGAAATTCGGCTTGTCGGCGAATAAAATTTCTCCTGAAATTTGGATCAAATTCCACTTTGAATACTTCGATTCACTCAGCACTAATAAGAATTCAACTTAAATCAGGCCAAACATATTTCCTCGTTTCCTCTTGATTTCACTACAGTCCTGATAGTCTTGGAGTCCTTTACCCTCTTCCTAGTGATGTTGCAATAGGGGAGGAGTTACATATGTGGAAACCCCGATAGTCACACCTGTACCCTAGTGCTAGAGGAGGTCTAAATAACCCTACGACATGGAGGGAGGCACCAGTATTGTACATGGTGTCTTGTATTTTGTCCCAGAGGGTTATCGTTTCACCCTGTGTCTAATGTACCTCTGTTCATATGTGTAAGTTGTTCTTCTATAAATGCAGAGTTATACAGCAGATGGAGGAGCTCAATATCTTAATCCAGCAACAAGATCCTTCTTTTTGGCACTGAAATTTACCAATAAGTTTTACTGAATGACTTAATTTAGTAACAGAATTGCTGATTATCACAGAATCCAGCCCCCAAAGCACTCTACTGTGTGCGCCCGTTTTGTTCCAGACTCCTCCTCTTTAAAGCCATAACCAAGCTTTCTTTCACCATGGGGCAAAGGTTCAGTTTGCTGCCTTATCCCCCTTATCTAAATAGCTTGATCAAGTCAAAGTGGTGTGTTTGTGCCCCCCTCCAGGTACACATTTATCTCTATAAGGTTGTTATGGTTTGATTCATACGATAATCATAGAAAGAACAAACTAGATGGCACAAGTCACTTATAGAAGCTTCCACAACTTAAATTAGGATCAAGGTACTCAGATGAACCCAGAAGTCAGATGAGCCTAGTTGGGCTGGTTTTTGATTCTCTGGAGAATGTTAAATGATTGAGCACCAGATAAAAAATCGATGGGAATGGAGATACGGATTGCTCTGGTTAATGACAAGGCCTATTTAAAGGGTTGTCCCATGAAGACAAGGTCCATATCCATATGATAGGGGGTCAGACCACTGGGATCCCTGCTGATCACAAAAACAGGAGCTCATGATCTCTGTTTGAATGGATCAGCATCTTGCAACTCTATGGGACTGCTGGAGATAGCAGCACTCGACAGCTCCATAGAGCTTTTTAAGCTTTTTAAAACTTCAGTTAACTTTAATCTACAGTAAAGGTGTAATGTCTAAAAATGCATCTGTCAATCATGTTTCCTTATAGTTAGAGCAAAGCACTTGCAATTCTCAGCTGTGGGACACAACGATGAGTTATCGATCAAACTCTCCTTTCTTTATGAAATCCGTTAATGGCAGGATTCATTCTACAGGCTGGAAAACAGACAGAGGAAAATTGCCATTGGATATTGGACTACAAAACAAAAAATGGAATTGGAATTAAAGTAAAGAAAAAAAAGCAAATAATATAAAATAATGATAAAGAAAGAAGCAAGGCAGCTCTCACCAGCTGTAGAACACCCTCTGTGCACGGATGCCGCACCTGGATGCGGAAATATGCAATTAGAAAGAAGAACAAATCTCAGCTCAGCTCGGGTGCACTCGCATTCTATAGACTTTTTCAGCTGTATAAACTTCAGTTAACATAATCACAGTAAAGGTGTAACGTCTACAGACCATCCATAATATCTGGGTCCTTCTTCATGACAAAGCGCTGTTAGTCATGAAGAAGGACACAGATAGTTATGGAGGTCTGAAACGCGTACTTTCTTTACGAATCTGTATGAAGTTTTTACAGCTGGAATAATGTCTAAGAATACGAGTCACCCGAGCTGAGCTGGATTTTTCTTCTTTTCTAATATAAAATAATAACACATAATAAAGACTTATGAAATGGCAGTGCCGCAGTCCACTCATGACCATTGACTGTCTAGGGACATTTACAGAAGCAGAGGGAACAAATTGCCACCACACTTACTGCACATCTAGAGGAGTGATTGTAATAAACTATAAGGGTGCAACCAAACTATAAGGGTGCAACCTCCATGGTGTGGCTAGCCACAGGTGGCCAAGTCATGCCCACCTATGACAACCAATTGAACGCCCACTGGTTGCCACTGGTGGGCAATGTGGCTGGCGGTCACTCATATGGGGTATGTTGTTTGCACTGTTAGGGGAGAGATTGGATCTGGTAGGCATGTTCCCAGCTCAAAAGGAGAATTATGTGCCTCAAATTTCATTTTTGGTTTGTTTAAAGGGATTTTCTGGGGTTACTATGGTGTTTAACAGATATTCTCATGTAAATGCTTACTAAGTGTCCAATTTTCCCTTGCTTTTTTTTTTTTTTAATCACTTTGAACTCATAACCCGCTTTCATGATGTAAACCAATCACTCAGGTTTGTTGTTTCCATCCTGTATGCAGCACTTCCTCCAGCCAAAGCACTTCTCCTTCCTCCTCCACAGCCCCAGCACGAGTATAGCTCCTCCCATCCAGCTAGTTACATACACACCCCTATCACTGCCCCGCCCATGGAACATAAAATCAGAAGGAAGAAGAAAGAGCTGCATGGACTTGGTCATGTGACCACAGCCCAGAACAGTAGATAGGAGCAATAAAGGTGAAGAAATACATTACAAAATTAATATGTGTGTGAATGTAATTATAGAGTCAGAGAAAAGTGTCTGTCTCTGGACAACATTCATGGAGCCAGAACCCATGTGATAAAGCTGGTGCAGGTCTAGACAGCTGGTCTAAGCTTATGCAGTCTTTATGACAAGGAAACCTGGGCCACTATTTTTTTTAGAATTTTTTTTATTTGTAAAAAACAAAACTGAAAATTCTGGTGGCTTCTTGCTGAGCTCTATAACCCTTTAGTAACCAGCATATTTTTGGCCCTAATGACCAACAAGATTTTATGTTTTTTTAATCATCATATTCCAAGCACCATTCATTTTGATAACTGTGTTGTATGAGGGCTTGTTTTTACAGAATGGGTTGTAGTTTTCAGCAGTAGCATTTTGGTGTACAAAAAAGTCAATTATCTAATTTATTATTATTTTTTTTGCAATTATTATTTAGCATTCCCCAAGCAGAATAAAGAACATAACATTATTCAATGATACCCAATATAAAGTTTCAACTTTTTCATAAAAAAAAAACATTTTGTTTTTTAAAGAAAATTAAATGTATTCCTGTGTTTATTGTGCCATTGATAGAGCTATGTGAGTGAGTTTTTTTTTTTTTGTGGAACGAGTTGTTTTGATTGGTATAATTATTTATTGTTTATTATTTTATTTCTGAGACTAAATTAACAAAAAATAGCATTTTTGGCTTTATTAAGTATCTTCTTTTGCAGTATACAGTAAATGACACAAAAGTTATAGTTTAGGTTGTTAAGGATGTGGAGATGGAAATGCCTACTGTGTGTAGTTTTTCTATTTATTTTTAATATATTTATTGAAAATAAAAACTTTTGTATGGGAAAACTTGGATTATTATTTTGGATTATTTTATTTACTTTTTTAAACTCATAGTAACATAGTTTATAAGGCTGAACGAAGACATTCGTCCATCCAGTTCAGCCTTTTATACTGCAAGTTGATCCAGACGTAAGGCAAAAACCCCTGTGAGGTAGAAGCCAATTTTCCCCACTTTATGGGGATCAATCAGGCAATCCCTGGATCAAAGACCCATCTTTAGTAGCTATAACTAACTCCTTATTGACTTTTTTACAACAACATGTCCTAATAGACTTCTGTAGAAAGCAGACCCAGAGGCCAATGTTAGGCCTCTGGTTGTCATAATAACCATCTTTAGCCTGCAATTGTGTCATGGGTGGGTGAAGGGGTGATAGAGGGAGCTATTTATTATGGCATCTAAAGAGTTAAAAGGCCAGGATCAGAGGTTTTGTCAATCCTGGCCATTGGAGACCTGGCTGTCATTAGATAGCTGAGGTACCAGTGCAGGGGTTAGACATAGTCCCTTTAATAACTGCCAAAAAATAAATAAATGTATGGGTGGTCAGTAAGGGGTCAAGTATAGAAAAATGCAGCACTACTTGGCTAACCCTGTATAGGGTAGCTGATAATGAATGATTACATATGCAATATATCTTCTTATGGTATGGCCACAGGTGCAGGATTTTTGGTGCAGTTATAGAAGCTAAAATCAGAAATGGATTGAGCTGTTTCTGTCCTTAATGGTTTCTCTCCTTTAGGGATTCAATCCTGATTTTGGCTTCAAGAACTGCATAAAAAAACTTCCACAAGTGGCCATACCCTTAAAGAGGTTGTCTCACCAGAGACAATGGTGACACATGGCCAGGACATGCCACCAATGTCAAATAGACGTGGGTCCCACCTCTAGGACCTGCACCTAGCTCTAGAATGAAGCCTCCAAAGTTAACAAGAGTGCCCCACGCATACATGACTGCCCTCCATTCATTTCTATGGAAGTGTGGCAAATGGAAGACCATTGCACTCTACACGCTCTGCCTTGCACCAATACAAATACTCAATATCACGAGCCTCCTGAAAACAATCAGACAGGGGCTCCAACATCAGGGAGGGAAGAAAGGGTGTGCCCTCCTATCACTGCATAGCCCTTGGGAGCAATGATATGAGGAAAGCCTTTGCTATTGAATGTCAGCCAGAGCCACTACCACTCCTATCTTCTGCTCCGGCTACTCCTGGGCTCACTGCAGAAACACCTTGCTAACCAATATACCTGATAATACCATTCAGTGATATAAAACGCCTTGTTAAAAGTGAAGTATGCAATGCGCTTGAAGAATATGGGAGGCATTAGAGGCTAAATCAAGATGGATTGTTCGGTTTTGCATCATTTCTATACGCGGACACCATATTCATTATATAGGCTGCTGGCTATCGAGCAAAATACTATAAAGGCA
The DNA here is from genome assembly GCA_033119425.1 of Bufotes viridis. Classification (NCBI taxonomy): domain Eukaryota; kingdom Metazoa; phylum Chordata; class Amphibia; order Anura; family Bufonidae; genus Bufotes; species Bufotes viridis. The sequence goes on from CM065590.1 coordinate 28,914,774, forward strand.
TAGAAACTACAGTTCAAATTTTAGTCCCTTGAGTGAATCCATCATATAAATCCAATATACCTCTGTTTGAAGGAGTCGCTTCCTAATCTGTTCTGAATCTGTATCCTCAGCTTGTTTCAGTGCTGTCTGTTTCAGTTCACAACATCCTAAAATATCTGTAGGTCAAAGTATACAGAGGAATATGGTGTATGATACAAAACTGCCCAATCTGTCTTGCTTTAAAGCGGTTATCCCATGATTAATAAAAAAAAAAAAATTATATATATATACATACATATACACACACACTCACCTAAAGAATTATTAGGAACACCTGTTCTAATTCTCATTAATGAAATTATCTAGTCAACCAATCACATGGCAGTTGCTTCAATGCATTTAGGGTGTGGTCCTGGTCAAGACAATCTCCTGAACTCCAAACTGAATGTCAGAATGGGAAAGAAAGGCGATTTAAGCAATTTTGAGCGTGGCATGGTTGTTGGTGCCAGACGGGCCAGTCTGAGTATTTCACAATATGCTCAGTTACTGGGATTTTCCCGCACAACCATTTCTAGGGTTTACAAAGAATGGTTTGAAAAGGGAAAAACATCCAGTATGTGGCAGTCCTGTGGGCGAAAATGCCTTGTTGATGCTAGAGGTCAGAGGAGAATGGGCCGACTGATTCAAGCTGATAAAAGAGCAACGTTGACTGAAATAACCACTCGTTACAACCGAGGCATGCAGCAAAGCATTTGTGAATCCACAACACGCTCAATTTTGAGGCGGATGGGCTACAACAGCAGAAGACCCCACCGGGTACCACTCATCTCCACTACAAATAGGAAAAAGAGGCTACAATTTGCACGAGCTCACCAAAATTGGACAGTTCAAGACTGGAAAAATGTTGCCTGGTCTGATGAGTCTCGATTTCTGTTGAGACATTCAAATGGTAGAGTCCGAATTTGGCGTAAACAGAATGAGAACATGTATCCATCATGCCTTGTTACCACTGTGCAGGCTGGTGGTGGTGGTGTAATGGTGTGGGGGATGTTTTCTGGGCACACTTTAGGCCCCTTAGTGCCAATTGGCCATCGTTTAAATGCCACGGGCTACCTGAGCATTGTTTTTGACCATGTCCATCCCTTCATGACCACCATGTACCCATTCTCTGATGGCTACTTTCAGCAGGATAATGAACCATGTAACAAAGCTCGAATCATTTCAAATTGGTTTCTTGAACATGACAATGAGTTCACTGTACTAAAATGGCCCCCACAGTCACCAGATCTCAACCCAATAGAGCATCTTTGGGATGTGGTGGAACTGAAGCTTCGTGCCCTGGATGTGCATCCCGCAAGTCTCCATCAACTGCAAGATGCTATCCTATCAATATGGGCCAACATTTCTAAAGAATGCTATCAGCACCTTGTTGAATCAATGCCATGTAGAATTAAGGCAGTTCTGAAGGCAAAAGGGGGTCCAACACTGTATTAGTATGGTGTTCCTAATAATTATTTAGGTGAGTGTATATATATATACACTACAAGACAACCTTCTTTGTAACAAAGCTAGAAACAGTCCAGAACCTCACATGGATCCAGAGATTTATTTCATGCTGGCAGCTCACTGAGCATGGCCTTTCTTAAGGGGCATCTCCTTTCGGCTGAAGCTCCCTCTTTGTAACAGTCATAGCTTCTCACAGGAGAAAGGACTTGAGGCAGTTGAAGGATGGAACTGAGCATGTGCATCCATCTCAGCCAGGTGGACAAATGAATAAGGAAAAGAACAAACAGCAGGTGGCGCTATAAAGATAGATTTTATTTAGTAACAACTTATTAAAAGCAGACTAAAGCATTGCACTTGAAGACTATAGGTGGTAGTGTTCAGCGAATCAAAGCCCACAAAGTGGACTTCGATCCTAATTTCAGGGAAAATCTAATTTGATGTGAAGCCAAATCTCCTAGTGCTTCATGCTAGTGATTTCCCCTAAAATAGTGTAAAAAACAACAAAAAAAAACACATACTTACCTCGTCCATTTTCTTGCAACGGGCTGGCCGCAGCCATTTTGATTGAAGATCTCGCACCAAATTCCATGCACGGTGACATACGACGTCACCACGCAGGCCGATGTGATGACATCATCACTGGCTGTGCAAGATTTCGCACTAGATCTTCGATCAAGACGGTGGTTGGCCTGTTGCGAGCAAAAGGATGAGGTAAGTAGGATTGTTACATTTTTTTATTTTACATTCTATTACTGTCAGATACTGCAATCATTTATGAACGCGGCATCTGAGGGGTACATCTGTTCCCTGTCATTGCACCCACTATGTACAAGAAATGCGCTTTGTAAAAAAGTTATTAATCACACAGCAATTTTTTTGTAAAATTTGGCGAAGCCGCAAAATTGAATTTTTGAACATGTTGCTCATCACTAATAGGTGACATTATTTATTAAATATACATATAGTGCAGTTTTGAACCATTTATATACACATTTACTATATATGCTGATGGCTATATCTACCAAAATTCTATAAAGACATAAGAATTTCTGTTCCAAGTCTAAACCGTCAACTTGTTGCTTAACATGTGAAAATGCCATATGACAAAGTGTACATAGGATTATAGTGGATGTGTATATAGATGACACACAATCTCACAATCTGTCTTGCTTTAAAGAGCTTATCCCATGATTGAAAAAAAAAGGAAAATCAGATACCATATAGTACATGGCAATCTTCTTCTAACAAAACTAGAACCAGCCCTGTACCTCACATGGATCCAGAGATATCTCCATTCATTGCTCTGTCAGATTCTCTTTAGGCTACATGCACACGACTGAATATTTGGTCCGCGTCCGAGCCGCATAATTTACGGCTCGGGCACGGACCCATTCACTTCAATGGGGCTGCAAAAGATGCGGACAGCACTCCGTGTGCAGTCCGCATCCGTTGCTCTTTTCCGTGGCCCAGCAAAAAAAAAATAGAGAATGTCCTATTCTTGTCCATTTTGCGGCAAGAATATGCATCTCTATTATGAGACGACCGTTCCGTTCCGCAAATTCCGGACGGCACACAGAGCGGCTTCCGTGTTTTGCGCATGCGTGGATTGCAGATCCGCAAAACACACACGGTCGTGTGCATGTAGCCTTAGGCCTCTTTCACACGAGCGCGACGGATCAGGCCCGGATGCATTCAGGGTGCGTTCAGTGAAACTCACCATTTTGCAAGCAAGTTCAGTCAGTTTTGTCTGCGATTGCGTTCAGTTGTTCAGTTTTTTCCACGCGGGTGCAATGCGTTTTGGTGCGTTTTTCATGCGCGTGATAAAAAACTGAAGGTTTACAAACAACATCTCTTAGCATAGCAACCATCAGTGAAAAACGTATTCCATCCGCATTTGCTTCCGGATGCAATGCGTTTTTCACTGAAGCCCCATTCACTTCCTTGGGGCCAGGGCTGCGTGAGAAACGCAGAATATAGAACATGCTGCGTTTTTCACACAACGCAGAAGTGATGCGTGTAAAAAAAAAAAAAAACTCGTGTACAGAGCCATTGAAATGAATGGGTCAGGATTCCGTGCGAGTGCTATGCATTCACGTCACGCATTGCACCCGCGCGGAAAACTCGCTAGTGTGAAAGGGGCCTTGGGCTGACAGCTCAAGGGTGTTTCATTTTCATTGAGTGTTTCTTTCTGCTGCAGTTCCATCCCTCAGAGCTCAGGAGTTAGCTGAACGATGTAATTGATTGAGCATGTGCGTCCATCTGAGCAAGCTGGACAGAGAAATATGCAAAATAATAAACAGCAGGTGGTGCTATACTAATATATTTTACTGAGTAACTCAGTGGCTATCCTAACTTTTTAACTACATGCAATTACAAAACTTTTCCTTTTTGAAAAACGTAAATAATTTTTCGTGGCACAGCCTCTCTAACCACTAATGCCTCCCATATTCTTCAAGTGTATTGCTTTCAATAAGATGTTGTAAATCACTTTATTTCTGGCCCTGGCCATTCGTGTAGGACACCCGCTAATGATGGTGGTGGCACGGCTCCTACTTGAATTGCATAGTGGTCTCAGGAATGAGCTTTGAGCTGTGATGTACTATTGTGGTATGGGGTTGGAAGTGGTTAAACACAAAAGCCTAGATTGCAGTGGAATAGCTGTATAGAGTGTGGGGGTAAAAAGTGGTATTGAACAAATTGAATCCAAACTAATTGAATTAGATCAGAATTTCAGGAAAAAGTTCCTTGCTCTTCATAGTAACAAATCTATTTTTCCTGAAATGGCGGTAAAAAACAAACCAAAAACATACTCACCTCATCCATTTGCATGTAAAGAGGTCATCACAGCTATCTTGATTGCTGAAATCAAGCTAAATATTGCGCGGGGTGAAGTGTGATGTCACCGCGCTAGCGAAATTGTGCTCTGTGTCTGCAATCAAGATGGCTGTGGCCTTTCTGTGATCAAATAGATATGGTGAGCAAATATATATATATATATATATATATATATATATAAATATATATATTGTGAGAGGTTAGGCTCGGGATCGCCTTTGCTGGAGTCAAAGGACACTTGTCTGTTCCCTCCAATTCAGACCAAAAGCCGAGGAATACGTTTTAAGCTGACTTGTAGCCAGGTTTGTTCATAAGGTTGCGAATAAAAATAACAAAACAGCAAAAAAAAAAAAAAAATTGGCCTGTCCGGCACTTACTATACATATGACATCTCTGTCTACCTGCTGGAGGGCTTCTCTCTCTCAGCTCACAAAAACAAGAGGCCAGATTTATCATTAGCTAAAGTCACTTTAATTTGCAATCAGTAAAATTGCGCATTTTTTCGCGACTTTTTCAAGCTCTGCACTAAGCTCTCCAGTATTGTGAAAGTGGGCGTGTTTTCTTGTGTAAATGAATCTCTAGACAGATTCACTATTGTGACCATTTAAAAAGTCGCCAAAAAATGTGCAATTTAACTCCAGGAGGGACCGTGCTTATTGACTTTGTTGTAAAGCTGCTGTAAAGCAGCTTACTGAAGGATAAACTGCTACCGTCAAACCACATTTATCACAGTATTAAAGGACCATTAATAAAGTGACTTTGGGCACATGTAAAAGTGGAGTAAGATGGAATTGTAATGATAAATCTGGCCCAAGGTTTTCAGTAACCTTTTACTCACATTTGGCTCACTCACCCAAACAGAATTTCTGTATCCTGGCTCCGTTATATCCCCACCCTCTATGCTGCTTCATTCATTACCTCACAGGCGAGAGTCTTTCACCTGCTACTTCACATAGGAGAGGAATCTTGGAGAAATGTACCTCCCTTCCACCACCAATCCTGCATTGGTATCACCATATTCATCATGAATTGAATTTCTTTGTGAAATTTGCAGTCAAATTGAATTTTTGAAACTCTAAGGTTTCAGATAAGCGGGGGCAAATTTGTTATTAGTTTGGGAAGCACCGATGAATTTTTAAATGAACCGTCCATGGATGGAGTCCATGTGTGGTCTATTTTTCCCACAGACCCATCTGTTTAGATGTGAGTGAGTCATGAGAGAAAAACGAGCAAAGATATAACGTGCTGCAATTTTCTCCCCATGGAATGGCGGTCCATATGGAAAATCATCCATCTGAATATACTCATTAGGCCGAATAGGCCTGGGAGATGCCCATTCTAAACTCAGACAGCGCCTAGACAGAAACATTTCCCATCTGAAAGCCACCTTCTTACATCAGTGAATAGTGGACGTGTGGTCTCCATGGACAGCTCAGGTTTCCATTGACTTTGATGTGTGTATTCACACATCAATGGATTTGCATGAACCATGGGTCTGTGGTGGCACCTCAAAAGCATGACCTATTTTTTTTTTGTGATTACAGATCCCTCATGCGCACAAATGTCTATGGGTTAGTCAAAACCACAGACTCAACACAGATGCCATACGTGGTTTTCACAGATTGTTGCTAGGACATACTCTGCAAATTAATTTTCAGCCTAGCAGTGTACTTGAAATGTGGATGACACACGGAGAGCAAGAAACGGACACGTGGACAAAACACAGATCCTCCATGGACATTATCACGGATTAACCACTGATGATTTTGTCATGGATGTTATTATAGACACAGGAATGTGAAAGAGATCTTAGGGAAAGAAAAAGTCCCTCTGCAACATGGGAAGGCACCAGTACTTTCAAATGTCCCATGTTGGTTGTGGGATATGTTGCAGATTTTGCATGGGGTCTTCATAAATAAACTATATATTTCCTGTATTGGTCGACTTTCCGTGAAAACCAACATATCCACAGTAAAACAAAATAATAACTCAAAGTAAAACAAAATATGAAATATTGTCAAGGTTCTGTAGTCAGACATGATGAAATACTGTTCTGTACTGAACATTTCCAGTGATACAGAATAATACATCAGACCAGTAGGAATCAATCACGGTAATACTGGGCACAAATGATCATGGAAATTTTGTAGTGTGAAATATAGACAAGTCTGTGGGGAAACTTGGAAAGAATAGTACCGTAGGTATAGACTGAGGGGCTGTGGAAAAGGGTTAATTTAAAATGTTACTTTAAAGAGAGTCTATGACCACATTTTGACATCCCCAGCTGGTAACCCCAGCCCTGATTCTGATGATGACATTATTTTTGTAACTCTTGCTTAGATCCCTTAATCATTCCTCCTAATGAGTACAGCAGTCCTGTTATGCAAATAGGCAGTAGAGATGGCCCGAACTATCCGCCGGCGAACAGTTCCCGGCGAACATAGCTTGTTCGCGTTCGCCTCTGCCGGGCGAACATATGCGATGTTCGGTCCGCCCCTATACATCATCATTGAGCAAACTTTGACCCTGTACCTCACAGTCAGCAGACACATTCCAGCCAATCAGCAGCATACCCTCCCTCCCAGACCCTCCCACCTCCTGCACAGCATCCATTTTAGATTCATTCTGAAGCTGCAGTCTTAGTGAGAGGAGGGAGAGTGTAATTGCTGCTGATTTAATTGGGAAATCGATAGCTAGGCTAGTGAATTCAGTGTCCACTCCAGTCCTGAAAGACTCATCTGATCTCTGCTGTAAGGACAGCGTCCTGACAGTACCGCAAAAAGCCCTTTTTAGGGCTGGAACATTAGTCTGCTTTTTTTTTTCCTTTATATACATATTGCAGTTGCCTGGCCTGCCTGTGTGTGAGGAGCTGCAGGCCCACAGACTGTAGTGTGCCCACTGCCAGTGCTCACCCCTGTCATTCCGTGTGGCACAGGACTTTGCATCAAAAAAAGGCATTTAATTTTTACACTTTAATCTAAGGTTAGTTGCCTGCCAGTGTGTGTCAGGCTGACTTCCACTGACTGTAGTGTGCCCACTGCCAGTGCCCACCACTCATACCGGCTGGCACAGGACTTTGCATAAAAAGGCATTTAATTTTTACACTTTAGTGTAATTTCAGCTGCTTGCCTGCTGCTAGTGTGTGTCAGGCCGACTTCAACTGACTGTAGTGTGCCCACTGCCAGTGCCCACCCCTGTCATCCCGTGTGGCACAGGACTTTGCTTAAAAAAAGGCACTTAATTTTTACACTTTAATCTAAGGTTAGTTGCCTGCCAGTGTGTGTCAGGCTGACTTCCACTGACTGTAGTGTGCCCACTGCCAGTGCCAACCACTGATACCGGGTGGCACAGTAGCTTGCCGATAAATAAGGCATTTAATTTTTAGACAGTAGTCTAAATTCAGCTGCTTGCCTGCTGCCAGTGTGTGTCAGGCCCTCTTCCACTGACTGTAGTGTGCCCACTGCCAGTGCCAACCACTGATACCGGGTGGCACAGTAGCTTGCCGATAAATAAGGCATTTAATTTTTAGACAGTAGTCTAAATTCAGTTGCTTGCCTGCTGCCAGTGTGTGTCAGGCCCGCTTCCACTGACTGTAGTGTGCCCACTGCCAGTGCCAACCACTGATACCGGGTGGCACAGTAGCTTGCCGATAAATAAGGCATTTAATTTTTAGACAGTAGTCTAAATTCAGTTGCTTGCCTGCTGCCAGTGTGTGTCAGGCCCTCTTCCACTGACTGTAGTGTGCCCACTGCCAGTGCCAACCACTGATACCGGGTGGCACAGTAGCTTGCCGATAAATAAGGCATTTAATTTTTAGACAGTAGTCTAAATTCAGTTGCTTGCCTGCTGCCAGTGTGTGTCAGGCCCACTTCCACTGACTGTAGTGTGCCCACTGCCAGTGCCAACCACTCATACCGGGTGGCACAGTAGCTTGCCGATAAATAAGGCATTTAATTTTTAGACAGTAGTCTAAATTCAGTTGCTTGCCTGCTGCCAGTGTGTGTCAGGCCCTCTTCCACTGACTGTAGTGTGCCCACTGCCAGTGCCAACCACTCATACCGGGTGGCACAGTAGCTTGCCGATAAATAAGGCATTTAATTTTTAGACAGTAGTCTAAATTCAGTTGCTTGCCTGCTGCCAGTGTGTGTCAGGCCCTCTTCCACTGACTGTAGTGTGCCCACTGCCAGTGCCAACCACTCATACCGGGTGGCACAGTAGCTTGCCGATAAATAAGGCATTTCATTTTTAGACAGTAGTCTAAATTCAGTTGCTTGCCTGCTGCCAGTGTGTGTCAGGCCCGCTTCCACTGACTGTAGTGTGCCCACTGCCAGTGCCAACCACTGATACCGGGTGGCACAGTAGCTTGCCGATAAATAAGGCATTTAATTTTTAGACAGTAGTCTAAATTCAGTTGCTTGCCTGCTGCCAGTGTGTGTCAGGCCCGCTTCCACTGACTGTAGTGTGCCCACTGCCAGTGCCAACCACTCATACCGGGTGGCACAGTACCTAGCACGCGTAGTACCACTTATCTAAAAAAAAATGACAGGCAGAGGCAGGCCACCCCGCAGGGGCCGTCGTGGTCGTGGTGCTGTGATTTCCACTGTCCCTGGAATAATGCCCAGTTTTCAGAGGCCACGTACCCTGAACCCGAAAAATTCTGAGGACATAGTTGACTGGCTTAGACAGGACACCCAATCTTCAACAGCTTCCGCTAAGAACCTTGACGCACCATCCTCCTCCAGCTCAGCTTCGGTCACCTGCTCTCAAGTTACCACGCACCCGCCCGTCGCCACCACCACCACTACCACCACAGCCACCACAGCCGCTTCACTTGATCCGTCAGAGGAGTTATTTACACATCAGTTGGATGCAATTAGTGATGCGCAACCATTATTGCCAGATGATGTAGATTACAGGGATATGTCTCAGTCAGGCAGGATTACACACATGGACGTACAGTGTGATGATGATGATGATGATGTTGTACCCGCTGCTGCTTCCTTTGCTGAGGTGTCAGATACAAGTGAAGCGGTTGATGATGACGATGTGTCCACGGATGCCACGTGGGTGCCTGCTCGAAGAGAAGAAGAGGGGAAAGTTCTGAAGGGGAGACAGAGAGAATGAGGAGACGAGTTGGAAGCAGGGGAAGGTCGTCGCAAGGAGTTAGTGGCACAGTCAGACAGCATGTATCGGCACCTGGGGTCAGCCAGACAGCACGCCAGTCAACGCATGCTGTTGCCACCACTAGAATGCCGTCATTGCAAAGCTCAGCAGTGTGGCATTTTTTTGTGTGTCTGCCTCTGATAAAAGCAATGCCATTTGCAACCTGTGCCAAAAGAAACTGAGTCGTGGAAAGTCCAACACCCACCTTGGTACAACTGCTTTGCGAAGGCACATGATCTCACATCACAAACGCCTATGGGATCAACACATGAGTACAAGCAACACACAAACTCAAAGCCACCATGCTCCTCCTGGTCCAGCATCTTCAGCCACGCCAACCACTGCTGTCCTCCCTGCCCCTCTCAACCACCCGCCACTCCATCTCTCACCTTCAGCAGTTCCTGCTCATCTGCCCACAGTCAGGTGTCTGTCAAGGACATGTTTGAGCATAAGAAGCCAATGTCACAAAGTCACCCCCTTGCCCGGCGACTCACAGCTGGCTTGACGGAACTCTTAGCCCGCCAGCTTTTACCATACCAGCTGGTAGAGTCTGAGGCCTTCAAAAAATTTGTCGCTATTGGGACACCACAGTGGAAGGTACCCGGACAAAATTTTTTTTCACAAAAGGCAATCCCTGATATGGGACGTAACAGGGATTAAACTGATGAGAATAATACTACAGAAAATACCACTCATATCGGGTGTGACAGTAAATTGCACGGCGCAGACGCAGTCACCGTGGTTTAAAACAGAGTGGAGGGAGCCAGCGTTTTTTTAACCATCTCCCCGTTCGAAAAATCTATTCAATAAATGGCCCCCAGATTAGGGATGTTAAAGGGATTAAACTGATGAGAATAGTACTACAGAAAATACCACTCATATCGGGTGTGACAGTAAATTGCACGACGCAGACGCAGTCACCGTGGTTTAAAACAGAGTGGAGGGAGCCAGCGTTTTTTAACCATCTCCCGTTCGAAAAATCTATTCAATAAATGGCCCCAGATTGGGGACGTTAGAGGGATTAAACTGATGAGAATAGTACTACAGAAAATACCACTCATATTGGGTGTGACAGTAAATTGCACGGCGCAGACGCAGTCACCGTGGTTTAAAACAGAGTGGAGGGAGCCAGCGTTTTTTAACCATCTCCCCGTTCGAAAAATCTATTCAATAAATGGCCCCCAGATTGGGGACGTTAGAGGGATTAAACTGATGAGAATAGTACTACAGAAAATACCACTCATATCGGGTGTGACAGTAAATTGCACGGCGCAGATGCAGTCACCGTGGTTTAAAACAGAGTGGAGGGAGCCAGCGTTTTTTAACCATCTCCCGTTCGAAAAATCTATTCAATAAATGGCCCCCAGATTGGGGACGTTAGAGGGATTAAACTGATGAGAATAGTACTACAGAAAATACCACTCATATTGGGTGTGACAGTAAATTGCACGGCGCAGACGCAGTCACCGTGGTTTAAAACAGAGTGGAGGGAGCCAGCGTTTTTAACCATCTCCCGTTCGAAAAATCTATTCAATAAATGGCCCCCAGATTGGGGACGTTAGAGGGATTAAACTGATGAGAATAGTACTACAGAAAATACCACTCATATCGGGTGTGACAGTAAATTGCACGGCGCAGATGCAGTCACCGTGGTTTAAAACAGAGTGGAGGGAGCCAGCGTTTTTAACCATCTCCCGTTCGAAAAATCTATTCAATAAATGGCCCCCAGATTGGGGACGTTAGAGGGATTAAACTGATGAGAATAGTACTACAGAAAATACCACTCATATCGGGTGTGACAGTAAATTGCACGGCGCAGACGCAGTCACCGTGGATAAAAACAAAGGGGAGGGAGCCAGCGTTTTTTTAACCATCGTTCGAAAAATCAATTCAATTGAGCTTTCGGGGACCCTTGGTGTTGTACGTGGCTGGGTGGAGGAAGAAACCTTCAATGACATCACCGGGACGTGGCTAGCTTGGTATCCAACCTTGTGCAAATGGGGAGTTTGCAGTTGTGCAAATGAACTGTTTGCGGTGCATTAAAAGGGAGTTTGGTCTGTCAATGTCTGTGAAGCGGGCGTAACCCTTACACTACCTGATCGATACAACATCATACCTGATCGTATACACACACTGGATGTTTTAAAGCACGTTATTCCAAACAATTTAGGAATGTTAGTTGATTTATGCCCTTTATGGATTAAAACCCGACTCTGCGTCCACTACGTAATTTTCCATGGGAGTTTTGCCATAGATCCCCCTCCGGCATGCCACAGTCCAGGTGTTAGACCCCTTGAAACAACTTTCTCATCACTATTGTGGCCAGAAAGAGTCCCTGTGGGTTTTAAAATTCGCCTGTCTATTGAAGTCTATGGCTGTTCGCCCGGTTCGCCAGTTCGCGAACATTTGCGGAAGTTCGCGTTCGCTGTTCGCGAACTGAAAATTTTATGTTCGCGACATCACTAATAGGCAGTAGTGAGGTTGTAGTACCACTGAATGGGCACTACCAGCTTTATATCCAGCTACTGTCTCTACTCGTTAACAATGAATGTCTTCTTTGAATTTTTTGCCAGGTCCTCTCATATGGTGCCTTAATAATGTATTTCCTCAACATTATATGACATGTAATGTGCCTGGTTTTCCAGCAGGTGGCACATGTCCTGGCAGATTCCTTTAGATAGAATGGAACTAACCATTCCTTACTTATCCCCCCTTGGAGCAGAAGTTGGCTAGTCCCACTTCCCACCAAGGGAAAACTTACTGAGGTAGGAGAGAGTTGATGTTTAGAGTCCAAAGGGACAAGACATGGTGCAGTGAGGGGAGCGTTCTCCTCTCCTGCTGCAGGAGCCCCTGGGAGCAGCTTGCAGAGCACCAGCTCCTTGCATTATCCTGTACAAAGAGACTTTATTAATGAGTAGAGGGAAAACACGCAAAAGACACCCTCCTAAGCAAACTATTTTGAAGCCAAAGCCAATTAGGAATGAGAGCAGCATTTAGAAGGCCTGCCACCATATGGTATCCTGCTGGAATTAAGTAAAGCAGAATTGCACTAAACCCTTTGAAATTGATTGTATTGTCAAGTTCAAGTTATTCAGGTACACACAATTGAAACATTCCCATTCCCAAGTCTGAACTTCACTTTATTCTTCATCTCAATCTTTGCAACCAGGACTGACCCCCAGGAAGGGACAACCTGAAGGTAGGAGCACTGTGACACAAACATTAGGCCACTGTATACCACTCGTATCCTACACTCTGGAACTACTCTCACATACACGAGCTAGTACAGCAGATGCTGATTAGTGATGAGCGCCAGGGGCAATATTCAAATTCGCAATATTTCGCAAATATTCGTTAGAATATTCGTCATATATTCTCGAATATTCGTATTTTAAAACCTGAATATATAGCACTATAGAATATATTTCTATATATTATATTGTTTTTTTAGAATATTCGTCATTTTTTCCCATCTGAAGTCATGATTCCCCCCTGAGTAAATTGCTTTTGGGCCAATGACTGTTCACACTAAAATGGAAAAAATGACGAATATTCTAAAAAACGAATATATAGCACTATATTCTATAGTGCTATATATTCTTGTTTTAGAATATTCGCATTACGCGAATATTTCATTGCTGATTTTTCCCATAAGAGAACAAAATTATTTTATTTTTTGGGGGGTAAGTGCATGGTAATATAAGCAGAGGAATGGACATACTTACTATATACATCATCCTAACTGTTACTTGCTAATTATCATTAAATCATGCCATCAATACTCACAAGTAGTCCACTGAACCTAAGGAACATTGATCTACAACTTTACATTCTGAAAAAAAGTGTTTGGTGCTACATAAGACCATTGTGCACACTAGGGGTGTAGCTGGGAGCTCCTAGGTCCCAAAGATGCCAGATGCCAGGATCTCCATCTACCATGTTCCAGTGATAATAAGGGTGTATTGCGCTATAAAATGAATTGGTAAGTGATGCGGTTTGAGTATGAATATGACTGTTTTTTCTTTATCCCCTGTAGATTTGCCCTTGGTGATCACTAAAACTCCAGAAATGCTCCATATATAGACGAATCTAATAGGCTTGGACTCGGAGGTTTCTTCGAAAAGTCGAGGAAGCAGGCAGAATGTAGCTCTGGATGCATCTAAGGTACGAGTCTTGAAAACAGTACTGTAAAAGAAATTGAGAAACGAATCCATGCTTTCAGCACGTTCCACACATCTTTTTCTTGCTTCTCGTAATTTTTGTATTTCTAATTTAAAGTTTCAGTGTTGCCAGAAAAGAGTGAATACAAAACATAAAATTGGAGACCAGTAAGAGCCTTTATGAAATGTATTCCCAGCTGGATAGTCTGCAGTTGAAAGCTGCCTCATTCTTAATTTAGTTTTCCAATTTCATATTTTTTCTCCAAAACACATTACAGCAACATCTTGGAGAAATGTTCATGGTAAAGACAGCAGTGTTGAGTAAGAGTAAGCAGGATATATTTCCGTCGTGATTTGAACACAAAAAAAAAGGTGCTTTACTTGTAGCAGAGCTGAGTTCGGTAATGTATAATTTGACACACCTCAATATAATATTCTGATGTCTTGTCTGTGGTTGTCAGTGGAAGGGAGGACAAACATCTGGAGCCAAATATATGGAAATGAAGATGCTAAGAGAATATAGTAACATTCATCAGTTTATTGATGGGGCAGTGCTATTTGGTTGCCTTATAGCAATACATTGAGGGACATCAATGAAAGGTATTGAACATGACATAAGCCACCCTAAAGTTGGCTGTGTTTCCTAGTACATCTTAGCTGGCAAGAACCAGGGTGCAGAACCCTTTTAAGATCTTCCTATCTTTGTAAGTACCAGTGATTCCAACAGGACACAGCAGCAGGAAGTTTCTGTTAAACGGGCATAATTGACCTCCTGTTCTGGGTGGTGCTGGCATGAATAAGCATCAAAAGGTGGTTCTAAAAAGTTATTGAATTATGGGTTACCATTAATACAAATCAAGGAGTCTTTTTTGAATGTTGCTTTTAGATATAAACTTTTTAAAGCAAAAGGTAAACCACATTTGGTTTTATGAAGTGCATTTGGGGAAATAAGTATTATCTACACTCAGAATCATTAACATTATTCCTTAACACATTCCAAAACAATTAAATCTTGAGCTTTGCTACATCTATCATGTAAGGCTAGTTTCACATCTTCGGCAGAGATCTCCAACAGGCTGTCCCGGTAGAAAACAGCCTGCCAGAGTTCTCCGGATCCCGCATTGCCGGATACTACCACCTTGACTTGCATGCAGCAGTTTTTGTCTGGCCGATTCCCAGAATTATCTGCAGGAACTACTGGCTGGAACACCAGGTGCAAGTGTGAAAATAACGTACTTGGAATAAACTTTTTGGAAAAGTTCTCATACTAAAAACTTTTCAAGGCAATCAAACCACTTTCAATTGAATCAGATGACTGATTCGGATGAATTGCACCCAAATAATAATTTAAGAAATGTGTTTATTACTACTCCTAACTCATAATCAAGTAAAAAGACAACTTCCCTCTCCCTGTCACAGTACACAACTATGTCTTCCTGTTACATGTTCTATGAAGGTACATGGAATATATACTGAATTTTCGAGGTATCACCACAAAAAACGGACTATCAATAGTGTGAATATTAAACCACTGGACCACCAGAGATATTAATGCTCAACTGATCCATCAGAAGTGACACTGAGTAATCATTTAGGAAGAAAGAGCCACTAGATCATCATGTAGGAACAAAAAATTGTGGATTACCAGGTATTAACAACATGTATGGTCAACAGGATGAATAGACTTCCATTAGGAGGCCACAATTTGCTAGTATTATATGTATGTAGGTAGTAATGGAATGATTAGCATACTAGCATAGTTTAGAAGGGTTTTCCAGGTTTTTTATATTGATGGCCTATCCTTCAGAAAGGCCAATATCTGATTGTCAGGGGTCTTAAACCCCACTTACACCCCAGAGCTACACAACTTCATCACTAGAATGGGACTAATGCTACAATAACTGTGCATACTACAAGGTGACTGGAGCTAGTTGCGGTGCCGGAGATATTAAGGAACAGGTAATCATCAGGGGGTGCAAAGAAAAAAATGGGTTAGTACATTCCAATGAGCAGATGCACGTCACCATGGCTGAAAGCACAAAGGCAAAAACAAACAGAAGTGCAACGACAAATAATAAAGTACAATAGAATAGTGAATATAGAGTAATGGACTGGCACTCTAAGTGTGTGTATGGATGTAGACTAGTGTATTAGTTGATTTGTAAACATTTATTATGCAATAGGTAAAATTTGTATAGCAATCTGTAATAATAGTTACATAAAATCGCAATCTATCATAAAACAAAAGCATATAAAATCATAAAACATAAACGCAATCGTTGAACCACAATTGTACAAAGGGTGAATAGGTTCCTGGTTGTATAAGCTTTGTATGGGAAAGTAATATATACTTAATTGCTTTAAGCAACTGTAGGCATTTACTGAAGCGCTTGTTCCTGTGCAGTCAATGTATAAGCAACGTGAGGCTTATTTGTTGAAATTAGTCCCGGTATAAAGGAGTAATATTGTCGGAATTGGTCCCAAAATGTGAAGAAATAAGGTTCCTGTGATGTAAAGAATACTCTATTTCCTCTGTTTTGTTGTGTCTTTTCGTTTCACCGTGCTTCAAACGTGTGTACACACTGAGTGAAAGTAGATCTCTCTTACCTCCGCTTGTCGTCGGGAAGTTTTACATACCCAGGCTTTGCTTTTTCGCTTCTCCACAATCGGCTGTGCTGGCACGCTCGCAGATACAACGCCGGCGTCTCACGTGGTTTGCAGCGGGATCACAGGTTAGATCATGTGACGGAATCTCGCGGGAGTTGATACCTGTAGGTATTTGATGCTCGTGATATCCAAAGCAATAATAACGTAACGCCAGAGGCATTTCGGGGACCTCTTTCCCCTTCCTCAGTGGCAGCTGAGGAAAGGGAAAGAGGTCCCCGAAACGCGTCTGGCGTTACGTTATTTACTCCCACCCAACTACATCATCCAGGAGGCCTCCGAATGGACTGACAATTTTTATCACAAGTCGATCATATTTCAAACAAACCCAAATTGCTTTGGATATCACAAGCATCAAATACCTACAGGTATCAACTCCCGCGAGATTCCATCACATGATCTAACCTGTGATCCCGCTGCAAACCACGTGAGACGCCGGCGTTGTATCTGCGAGTGTGCCAGCACAGCCGATTGTGCTTAGAGTGCCAGTCCATTACTCTATATTCTATATTACTTTTTCCTGTTTAGGGTGAAACAGTGCATAGGACTTAAGCACCTATTTTCCAGATCACCTTAGGAGTGAGCTATTCCCATTACTCTATCGATCTTTTACAATAGAATAGTGCCATACTCACTATAGAAAATGTACTAATGCTAATGCTACATTTTAAATGTGAGATTCTTTCTTGGCAAATACATATTGTACAAAATTATTTGTGTCTGTCCACCAACGACAAGGCGATCTGTTTAGTGCAGGAACCTACAATAAATATTACTTCTGGAGCCATAATGGCCTCCATTAAATTCAGGTAATTCAGGTTCCACATGCATGATGAGCCCACTGGTATTATATGTACGTAGGTAGTAATGGAGGGATTAGTGGTACCAACATTAACATCTGTAGTGGGTAAACTGTACCTTGGAGTACCTCAATGAAAATAAGCAAATAACGCTGTATCAGCATGCCTCCATGAGGGATCAGTTATGTCAACCTACCTTAATCAGTTTCTATGAGGAGGTAAGTTCTAGACTTGACTGGGGTGAATCAATGGATGTGATACATTTGGACTTCTCCAAAGCATTTGACACTGTACTACAAAAAAGATTACTTTAAAAAATGAGAATGCTTGGACTGGAAGAAAATGTCTGTATGTGTGTAAGTAACTGGCTCAGTGATAGAAAACAGAGGGTGGTTATTAATGGTGCACACTCAGATTGGGTCACTGACACTAGTGGGGTACCACAGGGGTCAGTATTGGAGGGGTCACTGTCACTAGTGGGGTACCACAGGGGTCGGTATTGGGCCCTATTCTCTTCAATATATTTATTAATGATCTTGTAAAAGCGGCAGATGAGGTTTAACACAGATAAATGTAAGGTTATGCACATGGGAAGGAATAATGCAAGGCACCCGTACATACTAAATGATAAAACACTGGGTAACAATGACATAGAAAAGTACTTAGGAATTTTAGTGGACTAAAAAACTAAGCCATAGAAACTAGTGTAATACCCCAGAGTGGTATTATCATTCCTTCACCCTGCTACTGTCTCTAATTGGCTAACCACAATGTCATCTGTGTACTTATTCCAGGTCCTTTGTCACTGTGCATTAAAATATTGCTCTGAAACTGTTATGTTCATGTAATATGCCTGGTTAACCAGCAGGTGGCGGTGTGTATCTGGCAGAGTGAGAGATACTTAGATAGAATGGAACTTACTATTCCATCCCCCCCACTCCCCTTTTGAGCAGAAGTGGGCCAGTCCTGTTTCCTACCAAAGGGAGGGGTTGCAGGTCTAGTTAGTGCCAGTTTAGATTCCATACAGGAGCTGAGAAGACATGAAAGATATAGCAGCAAGGGGAAAGTTCCACCTCCTGCAGCAGAAGTCTCAAAAGAGAAGTAGCTCATAGAGCACCATGACTCCTTCCAGATCTACAGGGTGTCACTAGTGGTCAGCAGCCAAAAACACGAATTTTTAAGGCCGCACCACACCACTTGGCATTCTAATAAACCTGGGACATGATTGGCCCTGGGGAGGGGCTCATCACACTAGTGTAAGACAGCTGCTTCCAAGGCCAATAAGATTATGGGTTGCATCAAAAGGGGCATAGATGCCCGTGATGAGAACATACTCCTGCCACTTTACAAACCACTAGTCAAACTATACATGGAGTAATGTGTACAATTCTGGGCTCCTGTGAAGAAGGCAGACATAGCAGAGCTGGAGAGGGTCAGAGGAGGGCAACTAAAGTAATAACTGGAATGGGGCAACTGCAGTACCCTGAAAGATTATCAAAATTAGGGTTGTTCAGTTTAGAAAAAATATGACTGAAGAGAGATCTAATAACTATGTATAAATATATCAGGGGTCAGTACAGAGATCTGTCCCATCATCTATTTATCCCCAGGACTGTGACGAGGTTACATCCTTTGCATCTAGAGGAAAGAAGGGTTGTACACAAACATAGAAGAGGATTCTTTAAGGTAACAGCAATGAGACTATGGAACTCTCTGCCTGAGGTAGTGATGTTAAATTCAGTAAAAGAGTTCAAGAGTGGCCTGGATGTATTTCTGGAGTGTAATAATATTACAGGTTATAATTACTAAAGATGGGTTGTTGACCCAGGAAGTTATTCTGATTGCCTGATTGGAGCCAGGAAAGATTTTTTTCCCCTAAAATGAGAAAAATTGGCTTCTACCTCACAGGTTATTTTTTTTTTTTTGCCTTCCTCTGGATCAACTTGCAGGATAAGAGGCTGAACTAGATAGACATAGGGCTTTTTCAGCCTTACAAACTATGTTACTATGTATATTGATGGCCTATTCTACAGAAAGGCCAGCAATAGCAGACTGGCAGGCGTCTGAGACCCCACTTCACCACAAAGGTACACAACTCCATCACTTTCAGCGTAGTTCCGGTGCCGGAGCTACAAAGGACTAGGTAATCAGCAGGGGTACTGATAATCCATCAAATTAAAAATCCTGGAAACCCCTTTAAGGTTTGGGCCTAAAAAGATTTTGGAACCTAAAAATGTCCTTGACAAAAAGTATTCAAAACAAAATGTAATAATCAAAGTCCTGATGAATTTTCAGTTTCCCGTAGGGTATGGTGGCTTTTAAAGCTTAGAGACTTGATGTAATGAATTTTCATCATATCCCTTCAGTTGCTTTAGTAGAAGAGTCTGATATTGAATCAGTAGCAGTATATGAACATGTCCTAATAAGTCTTAAATTAAATTTAGGACATTGCCCCCAGAGGACTCCTACATTTTTAGACATCCTGCTTTACGATGCCTTGTAGGCACATATTAAGTTTGAAGATAAACTGATTTAAAATATGCTTCCATATGTATAGCTAATGAAGACACTATAAAATTTAGTTTTTAAGTTTTCCCTTCAAGTGGCTGTGACAATAGTGACAGTGGGATGTCATCAACATCCCAGTGGTGTTGTTCCAATCCCTGGAACACTGCAGATTGCTAGAATGAGGTGACAGTGGTGTTTGGAAACTGCTGTGACTATTTGATGCCACATGCATAGGTTCATTAATGTATGATCATTGGGGACAAAGTACTTGGACCCAAACAGACCAGAAGATTGAAGTTCCACATGTGTGACCACTGCTCTATTCAGTGTCTATAGGCCTGCCTAATACAGAACTCATCTCTCTCCATCACTCATAATTTGTGTACATGACTTTCGATTCAAGAACGGTGGAATGAACCAGGCGGACACACTGAAACAACTTGAACAAATGCTTTACTGTTCAGATAAGAGGCAATAAACTCAGTGATTGCAGAGGAGGCAACTACTGTAGCTCTGTTGGTACAGTCTCACATAAGGTAACAGACTTATGGTTAATACAGTCTCCAATGATGACATTGTCGTAGTGGCTAAAGGCTGGGCAAATCCATAATCACTTTAAAGGGACACTAAATGAGAATCCAAATGATTAAAAGGAACCATCAACAAAATGCAACAATCTCCTTATTTTTCTTGTTCCTGTCCTATCTTACAATTGCAGACCATAAAAATAATTGAAAATCTGTGTATTCTTCTATTAGGCTGCAACCATATCTTCTACCCCTCCCTCTCCCCCTCTCCCCCCTCTGATACCAGTGCATGTAAGCCCGGAAGTTTAGCATTCCTGCTTCCTATATTGCTACGTAATTAGGCACTTTTGCCTTTTAGGATCTTTGGAACACTGTGTTTGCGGAACCAAACCACGGCCATGTAAATGAGCCCTTCATCGTATGCACCACTACACACAGGAAACAGAATGAACATAAATCACACCCCAACATAGCCTTTTATGCACCAAAAACATGCTGCCACCATCTATCAAAACTCCACCGGCTGATAGAGACCCCAATGTCGCCTTGGGGTAGCACCAGCCAAACCTATAAGCAGACACACGGCAACACAAGGCGCACTTAGTAGCATAGTATATAAGGCCGAAAAAACACATTTGTCCATTCAGTTCAGCCTGTTATCCTGCAAATTGATCCAGAGGAAGGCAAAAAACCCTGTGAGGTAGAAGCCAATTTTCTCACTTAAGGGGAAAAAAATTGCTTCCCGACTCCAATCAGGCAATCAGAATAACTCCCTGGATCAACAACCCCTCTCTAGTAGCTATAGCCTGTAATATTATTACACTCCAGAAATACATCCAGGCCCCTCTTGAACTTTCTTTGTGAACTCATCACCACCTCCTCAGGCAGAGAGTTCCATAGTGTCACTGCTCTTACCGTAAAGAATCCTCTTCTATGTTTGTGTACAAACCTTCTTTCCTCCAGACGCAGAGGATGTTCCCAATGTCACAGTCACAGTCCTGGGGATAAATAGATGATGGGAGAGATCTCTGTACTGACCCCTGATATATTTATACATAGATTTTTTTTCTAAGGTGAATAACCCTAATTTTGATAATCTAGTATTGTAGCTCCCTCATTCCAGTTATTCCTTTAGTTGCCCTCCTCTGAACCCTCTCCAGCTCTGCTATGTCTGCCTTGTTCACAGGAGCCCAGAACTGTACACAGTCCTCCATGTGTGGTCTGACTAGTGATTTGTAAAGAGGTAAGACTATGTTCTCATCACGGGCATCTATGCTCCTTTTGATGCAACCCATTATCTTATTGGCCTTGGCAGCAGCTGCCTGACACTGGTTTCTACAGCTTAGTTTGCTGTTCACTAAAATTCCTAGGTCCTTTTCCATGTCAGTGTTATCCAGTGTTTTACCATTTAGTATGTAGGGGTGACTTGCATTATTCCTTCCCATGCGCATAACCTTACATTTGTCGGGGTTAAGGCCTCTTTAACACGAGCGTGACTCGGCTCCGGATGAGTAGCGGATGCGTTCAGTGAAACTCGCACCATTTTGCAAGCAAGTTCAGTCAGTTTTGTCTGCAACTGCGTTCAGTTGTTCAGCTTTTTCCGCGTGGGAGCAATGCGTTTTGATGCGTTTTTCACGCGCTTGATAAAAAACTTAAGGTTTAAAAACAACATCTCATAGCAAACATCAGTGAAAAACTCATTGCACTCGCACTTGTTTGCGGATGCAACGCGTTCTTCACTGGAAACCCCATTGCTTCTATGGGGCCAGGGCTGCATGTAAAACGCAGAATATAGAACATGCTGTGTTTTTCACACAGCGCAGAACTGATGCATGAAAAAAATTGCTCATGTACACACACAAAATTGAAATGAATGGATCAGGGTTCAGTGTGGAAAACTCGCTTGGAAAACTCGCGTGAAAGGGGCCTAAACCTCATCTGCCACTTCTCTGCCCAAGCCTCCAATCTATTCAGATCCCTCTGTAGCAGTATACTCTCCTTTTCGTGTTATTACTTTACACAGTTTAGTCATCTGCAAAAATTAATATTTTACTTTGCAAGCCTTCTACAAGATCATTAATAAATATATTGAAGATAATAGGGCTCAGTACTGACCCCTGAGGTACCCCACTAGTGACAGTGACCCCTCCAATACTGACCCCTGAGGTACCCCACTAGTGACAGTGACCCAATCTGAGTATCTACCGTAAATAACCACCTTCTGTTTTCTGTCACTCAGCCAGTTACTTACCCACATAAAGACATTTTCTCCCAGTCCGAGCATCCTCATTTTATATACTAACCTTTTATGAGGTACATTGTCAAATGCTTTAGAGAAATCCAGATATACGACATCCGTTGATTCGCCGCTGTTAAGTCTAGAACTTACCTCCTCATAGAAGCTGATTAAATTAGTTTGACATGACCGATCCCTCATGAAACTAAAATATGAAGGGGAGAGTGCTTGATCAATACAATATATGTGGTATAAGATGGCAAATGACCTCAGATATTTAGGATGGCTGCTCGAGTTAATAGTGATACATTATCTCACGTTTTATATTTAGACTGTTTGGGGCGATAGTGTTGCATTGCAATAGCTGGTGCGGTGCTGCGGCGGCGGCGGTTGCCGGGCGGGGCTGCGCCAAATTTAGAGTAGGACCCACTTTTTTAAATATGTATATAAAGGTCTGTCCAGGATCAGCACTCCTCCCATCCGATGCAGGTGTTTTTAATTAGCTGGAGCAAGTATATATGAGTGAAAGGGTTCTACTAGCTCTCAGACTAAGTTCCTGAGAGCATGTGATAGGTGAGATTTACCAACTGTTCACATGGTGCAGTACTGCGTAGCGGCCGTTGTTTGCTGTGGTGCCGCGCTGGGAGGTTGGCGGGACCCGGTGCCATGGTGGCATTGCCAGACAGCAGGGGTGCTGTTTGGCGGCTGGATCCCGCCGCCCGTTGGTGCGGTGCTGTGGCAGCGGTTGCCGGGCGAGGCTGCGCCAAATTTAGAGTAGGACCCACTCAAAGAGGCAACCTTGGCGCGGTGAGTGGGCTTATGCCTTTTGATCTAATTGTACACTAATGCCTCTTATATAGCATGCAGTATAGGGGGCAGTATAGTAAATATTGAGCCTATAGGCGATATTAATTTTGCTGAGAAGCAGTTGAAGATCAGAAGCTGAGCTTGTGGATGTGCGATCCTACCTCTTTTTCTTTCTCTTTTTTGAAATATTGAAATATCCAGTATGCCTCCCTGTTGCACAACAGATCTTTGACATTACCTCCCCTAAACGTTTTTTTCATTTTTTCCATGCCGATCATTTTTAACCCCGTTAATGTACCTTTGTGTGTCTGTAAAAAATGTTTAGATACATTTGATATATTCCTATTTGTTTTTGTATTGGTGATGTCATTAAGATGTTCCAAAATACGAGTTTTTCGTTTTCATGATGTGCAACCTATATATTTTTTATTGCAAAGAGAACACAGGATCATGTAAATGACAGATGTAGTATTACAATTTATATAATTTTTAATTGTAAAAAATATAGTATCATCTGTGTTTGAAAACTGTTTACTTAATGCTACACGGCTGCATGTGCGGCAAGGATGAGAACCACATCTATAAAAGCCGATACTTTGTAGCCACGTAGCCTTATGTGTTGTGGACTGAAATAAACTCGGTAATAAGATTTGTTCTATCGATGGCGTCTCCTATAAATGACATCACACCCCTGTTGTAACAATCCCTTTACAGTAGCATCTTCCAGAATAGACAAATATTTGTGAACAATATCTCTGATTTGATTAAACTGTTTGCTGTACTGAAGTATAAGCAGCGGTTTATTTTTAAATCTTACTGTTTTTATTCATATTTTTATTGACGAGGCTGATAAGTTTTTTTTGGAGACTAGCATGATGTAAAGACCAATTTGTGTAGCCGCGCATTTTTAGGCATTGGGTCAGTATACCTGCCTCCTTCTCATATTGTACAGGGTCAGTGCAGTGGCGGATCTGTCATGGATTTGCAAAATTGGATCTGTTACAATAATACAACTGCTTGCATCCTTCATGAATGGATCCGTTTGTATTATCTGTAAAATAGCCAAGACGGATCCGTCATGAACTTTATTGAAAGTCAATGGGAGATGGATCTGTTTTCTATTGTGCCAGATGGTGTCAGAAAAAAAACGGATCAGTTTGGCTCAGTTTCGTCAAGCGGATAGCAAAACGCTGTAGGCAGCGTTTTGGTGTCCACCTCCAGAGCGGAATCGAGACTGATCGGAGGCAAACTGATGCATTCTGAACGGATCCTTTTCCATTCAGAATGCATTAGGGCAAAACTGATTCATTTTGGACCGCTTTTGAGAGCCCTGAATGGATCTCACAAATGGAAAGCCAAAACACTAGTGTGAAAGTAGCCTAACGCACGTTAATTCACCTATGGGGGTTGCTTTGATGGTATGTTTTGGGTGTGAAATGGCAGCGTGTAGGATTGTATTACCTGCTGTTGCCTTTCTAGGAGTGCAAGTAATGATTAATTTCTCCCCTATTCCATGCAGTGTTAAATCCAAGAAGGAAACAGTGTGTGGGACTTGATGGCAAATAAATCTCAAATTGTAGTCAAATTGTTTAAATAATCCACAATTTCTGGTATGGCAGACACATCGCCCCACCATATGAACAGCGGGTCATCGATGCATCTGCCATACCCGAAGAGGTTAACGGAGAACGTATTTTCATCGTCATATATGGCTTTATTCTCCCAATAGCCCATTACCAGCGAGGGTGAATATTTCGCCCCCATTGATACACCTGAGACCTGCATTTAAAATTGGCCATCAAAGTAGTAGTAATTATGCTTCACCAGAAATGCAACTGCCTGTATTATATATTCACAGAAATCCATAGTGTAATCACTCCAAAATTCCAGCTGATGTTTTAGTGCCACAAGCGTCACATCATAAGGTATTGATGTATAGAGTGATATAACATCAAGTCAACCAACAAAATTCCTTACTCCATGATAAATCAGAAAAGCTACACAGGACATCCCTGCTATCTTGTAAAAAAACAGGTAGTCCCCTCACCAACGGTTGAATCATGGAACCTACCCATCCCCCCTACCTTTCACACACTGCCCCTATTCCAGAGACGATTGGTCTCAGAGGTGGATTTTTAGCACATTTATGTACCTTGGGCAGGGCTTGAAGTATTGGTACAGTAGGGTATTCTACATAAATAAATGTTGCCTGTGTTTCAGAAATTACTACTAGAGATACACCTTCCGACACAAAGTGATGAACCTTCTGCTGAATCTCTCTGCCATCGGGTTATGATCAATCTTTCCATAAGTGGTAGTGTCATTTAGCATTATATTTATACTAGATTTAAAGTGCTCTGAATCCATCACGACTACTGTTCCCCCTTATCCGCCATTCTGATAGTAATGCAGGATATTCCTTTAAGTTGCTGGAGTGCAACCCGTTGTTTATATTGTAAATTGGTGATGGGGGTGTTTAATTGCACTTTCAGGTCCCGAATTACCAAATCCTGTGAACTTCTCCATAGAATCTGTTCTAGATTCAATTGGATAGATGGACTGATTTGCAAACTTAAAGGTAGATGATTGATTGATAACCCGCGGCTGATTATAAGAACATAAGCTATGTAAGTGTAGTGCTGCCTTTTGTTCTGGAAAAGTAAAATTCACCAATTCATTGACAGGTACAGCAACATCACTAACAGGTATATCATTATTATCATCAGCAGAAAAATTCTTTTTTACAGTAATATCACAGATGAATTTGTTTATGCACTTAACGGTATCAAACAAATTAAAGTTGGTAGAGCGGCTGAGGATGCTTGGATTTGCTTTACAGTCTAAATATGAAACGTGAGATAATGTATCACTATTAACCCAAGCAGCCTTCCTAAATATCTGAGGACATTTGCCATCTTATACCACATATATATATTGTATTGATCAAGCACCCTCCCCTTCATATTTTGATTATAGTAAAATATAGATCCTCTAATGTCCACGGTTCATATAATTGTGGTAGGTACTGCGTTAATGGTCCAGTACCGCACTTTGATTCCTTTGGAATGCATATTATAAAAGATACACGAGGTATAGGTGTATTGTGTAACGCAGTACAGCTGCCCTGACATGTTCATGTGCCTTAGTGGGCTTTGTGAGACTTTCACGTGGGTGCAATGCGTGAGGTGGACGCATTGCACCCCCACTGAATCCTGACCCATTCATTTTTATGGGGCTGTGCACATGTGTGGTGATTTTCACGCATCACTTCTGCGTTGCGTGAAAATCGCTGCATGCTCTATATTTTGCGTTTTTTAAAACAACACAGGGCCCATAGAAGTGAATGGGGCTGCGGGAAAATCGCAAGCATCCGCAATAAAGTGCGGATGCAGTGCGATCTTCCCGCATGGTTGCTAAGAGACTGGACCCAATCTTTATTATTTTCCCTTATAACATGGTTATAAGGGAAAATAATAGCATTCTCAATAAAGAATGGTTTGTAAAATGTGGATTAAGGGGTTAAAAATAAAAAAACTTAACTCACCTTAGCCACTTGATCGCGTAGTTGGCGATCTGTCCTCTCTTCTTCAAGCATTAGCTGCAGTCTAAAGGATCTGTGATGATGTCACATCACATTGTCCAATCACATGGTCCGTGATGGACACGAATATTCGAAATTGCGAATATATAGAGCTATGTTCGCAATATTCGCGAATTATCGAAGTTGCGATATTCACGATAAAAATTCGCTATTCGAATATTCGCGCTCAACACTATATAGGAGCACTATACTTGCATTTGACCCATACCATGATTAAGATCTGATAGATCGAAACGTGTTGGTAGCATTACCGCTGTCTATGTGAAGAAGTGTATTCTTTTAAATTTATGGAATAAAGATTGAAGACTTCTATTAATCTCAGTGTTGGCCAATTTTCATTGTGTTTCTGGATTACCTACGGATTGGACCGGGTCCTTGCACAAGAGGTCATTTGGGGAGTGCTGGCTTACCTCTTTGACTTTTACAGGACTGAGTTTACCTGTTCCTCCAAAAGGAAGGATGGACAGGAGTCTCCCTCAGGCCTAATGACAAACAACAGGGAAAGACAATATATAAATAAATATATATATATATATATATATATATATATATATATATATATATATTTATTTATACAAAATGCAAATAGAAAAGGAAACACTTTTCTTTAATGAAGCTTTGGCAGCACCAGGAACTCAGCCGAGAACCAAACACAAGCTAACCACAAGTCCAACAGAAGCTATAAACTGCATAGCATAGTAGGAGAAACAACAATAAATAGAGAAGGTTGAATGACCACAATAGCCACACCTGTGGAAAGAAGGTGTGGCAAGCACCAGAAAGAACAGAGATGTCATTTGATCTAAAAGGAAAACATGTCAGATCAAACCACATGTTGCCAGTCTCACAGATCTCCTGCTACCGTATGTCTCGGTATGTCCGTGACATCAACGCGTTGACTTGGTCTTCATTGATCTCAATCTGATCGGGAATCTGTGGGTCATGCTTGAAAAACAATTCCAATCAATGAAGGCTTCAAATCAAAACTTACAGGACAAACAGGGATTATCTCTAGAAAATTATGGATCTGATTCATCAAGACTGGGGTCTGCTATGCTGATCTTGTCGGCGCCTTCCCTGCCAGAGGAGCTATGTAATTTATGACAAGGAGAAGGCCTCATGCTAAATAACATGGCTTTTTTGGCAATCTGTCTGCTGAAATGAAATTTACCGCAGCTCAGAGCTGTCTTAGATTTCAGTCATTATTTACTCCAGTTTCTGGCGTATATAATCATGAATGAGCCAGGGTCAATGACCCTGTCCACACTCTCTGAAGGACAATGGTCTTTTGTGAAATGCAATTTCTGACTCAAACCGTAAGTAAACAAATCACAGAAAAGACTATATATATAAAAAATCCTGCACGATATGATATTAAATGCGCGGATGTATATGGCTACATTTACAATGCGCAACAGCATGGATAGGTTAGCATAGGAACCCGCCTGAACTGAGACCACCTTGTCGCTTGGTAGGTGGGCTTAGATGTATTTTGATCAAAATGTATTGACCAAGTGTCTCAGATTTTATAAATAGAGTAAGGGCTTAGTCCATATGTTATGCTTGCATCTACTATTATAGTGCATTATTTTCTGTGACTTTAGAACCGTAATTAGATAATGAAGTAAACATGTATTTCTCTCTATATGTATTTTAAATGTAAGGGATACCACTTACTAACTCATACTTGAAGAAAAAGGTGCCCTGATCTCCAGATATCAGTGGGGAATGGGATTCCTGGTCCCACCAGCTCCATTTCCAGCTTGTGTTAAACACAGAAGAGAGCATCATCTATCTGTACATGGTTGCATGCTTGGCTAATAAATTGACCCAGTTAGCTAAAACCTTTCATGCACAGTGCAGATCATGCGCTGAAACAGGAAACTCTCTCCTTGAGATATAGGAAACTCTATCTTCGAGATTTGTCCACCCTTAAGTAGTCTTGTGGAGTCCATTTCTTGATAGATCGGATCTGTTTGGGTAGCATGGTGTGTCATGAAATGACCAGCATTTTTTTTGAATAAAAATTTAAATTGTGATATTGTATCACAAGATGTCTATCCTGTATGTGTCCATATGTGGACACCCAGTGGTTGTGTATCACATCCTGTCTGATATCCTAGCATGTAGTGATATTGGATTGTATTTGTTTCATGAAAAATTGGAGTCCTTAAAGAGTATGTATCATCAGAAAATGACCTACCTTGTTTAAATCAAGTTTATATGTTAAGCATGTTTTTACAGAACTATTGGTGATGTTTAATCTTCCATTAAACTAGGTTTTAAAAAAAAAAGTCAAATCCTGCAGTTTTTGCATTAAGCCTAGCAATAGGTGCCATTTCTTGGTCTGTACAGATCACTTTTCAGCAGTCATCTCACTATCATCACAGGCAGGATTACAATAAAATGTATCACCTATATAGAGATAACACAGGATCTACCATCCACAATAGGTGATTGTTAACCTAACAATGCTCATCTACAGCACTCTGTCCCTGCACAGGTCACAGAGCATGTCTAGAGAATTCTCCCATAGAAGTCAATAAGGTCCCCTCCTGACCATTGTGTCTATGGCCCATGGTAGCTGCTGTAAAGCAAATGTCGATATACTGTTAAGAACAGCTCAGGCAAGATGGCCACCCCAATAACAATAATCAGGAAAAATAATTAAAAAAAATCTAAAAATAGGAAAATAAAAGCAGATTAGGAAAACGGATACATGTTACGATTTAGTTTTAACTGGCAGAAAAAGGTTATAGGTGAAATATTACCTTTTAACTAAATTCAAGCAAAGTTAAGGATGTAAACATTTGTATGCTTCCATCGGTCTCACTGTACAAACAAATCCATGCCATTCCATGGTTTCTTCATGGGATTACTATTTATTCAGTTATTTATCATGTTCTCATTCCTATTCATCATTTATTTGTTTGATAGGCAGTTATTGACCCTTTATTATAATAATACCAGTGCTGTCCCAGATATGGCTTTCGACTAGAAGTCATTATCTATGGTTGTTTTTTATTATGTCTTTCCTCTTGTTGCTCCTCCTCAACTGTAAGCTTATATCCTATGTCCTGTAGTCCATTCTTATTTGTCAGACATGTACAAAAGGTAGAAGTGCTTGTTTTGTACAATGCTCAAGCCATCTTAACACAATAAGGGAGTAGATATAAGGCTACATGAGCCAGTCACCAGCCGATATCTGTAGTGCCTCTGAGTGTATGGGGTGTGGTGGATGCTGATAAATCAGGTGCAGAGGAGTAATTGGAAAGGATAGGGGCAGTAAATATAGAAGGGTTTGCTCAGGGGATGAGCATGAATTAAGGGTAGATTGGAAAGGGGAGAGTCCAGTGAAGGGGAGACCAATTAGTAATGAGTTACAATAAATCGAGATAGGAATGGATCAGGGCAACAATGAGAGTTTTTGTTGTTTCCACAGTAAGAAAGGGGAAAATTCTAGGGATGTTTTTGAGGTGCAGGCGGTATGAGTGGGCAAGAGATTGAAAATAGGGGGTAAAAGGAAGATCAGCATCAAACAAAACACCAAGACAGCTGGCTTGCTTCCTAGGTCTGATGATGGTGCCAGACACAGAGATGTACAATATCCAGTTTAGGTAGGTTAGTAGATGGAGAAAACACCATTAGTTCAGTTTTTGAAAGATTCCGTTTCAGGTAGAGAGAGGACATCATGTTAGAGACAGCGGACAGTCAGCCACTGGTGTTCTGTAGTACCACAGGGGTGATGTCACGGGAGGAAGTATAAATGGTTAGGTACCTATATATTTGGACACTAACACAAATGTTGTTTTTATTACCTGCTTATTAAAACTATTCAAGTTATAGTTATATAATGGACATGGGCATAAAGTCCAGACTTTTAGCTTTCATTTGAGGGTATCGACATTAAAATTAGATGAAGGGTTTAGGAGTTTCAGCTCCTTTACATGTAGCACCCTGTTTTTTAAAGGGACCGAAAGTAATTGGACAATTGACTCAAAGGCTGTTTCATGGGCAGATGTGGGCAATCCCTTCATTATTTCATTCTAAATTAAGCACATAAAAGGCCTGTAGTTGATTTGAGATGTGGTGCTTGCATTTTGAAAATTTTGCTGAGAAGTAAACATGCGGTCAAAGGAGCTCTCTCAATGCAGGTGAAACAAGCCATCCTTCATTTGCGAAAAACAGAAAAAACCCATATGAGAAATTGCTACACTATTAGGAGTGGCAAAATGTACAGTTTGGTAAATTCTGAGAAACAAAGAAAGCCCTGGTGACCCCAACAATGCAAAAAGACCTGGATTCCCACAGAAGACAACAGTGGTGGATGATCGCTGAATAATTACCATGGTGAAGAGAAACCCCTCCACAACAGCCAACCAAGTGAACACCACTCTCTAGGATATAGTCGTATCAATATCCAAATCTACCATAAAGAGAAGACTGCATGAAAGTAAATACAGAGGATTCACTGCAAGGTGCAAGCCAATTATCATAGGCTAGATTGAACTTTGCTAAAAAACATCTTTAAAAAACAGCACACTTCTGAAAGAACATTCTTTGGACAGATGAAACCAAGATCAACCTCTACCAGAATGATCGAAAGAAAAAAGTATGGCAAAGGCATGGCACAGCTTATTGTAACGGGGTGCCAAAGGTGCACTCTCCCATCAGCTGCAGACCTGCTGCTTAGGTTCGGGAGTGAGGACCTGTGTTTGGCATCAATTCCAGGGCTGCTTTGCTAGCTGGGAGGTTCCCTGCTCCTAGGTCTGCCTTGAGCGCCAAGCTGATCGCCCGGTGCTCCACTTGTCGGTCTGTCGGTCATGTGATGCTGGCCATGTCACATGAACCTTACTCCCCACTATAAATACAGGCGGCCTGCTGGCTACAGGTTGCCTGTGATTTTCGTCCTATAGGCTGGGTACTTTATTGTGATTTAGCTACCTCTAGAATTGATCCTCGATCCGCCTCTTGACATCTCTTCTGCCTGCTCCCTGTACCTTGATGCTACCTCTTGGATTTTGACCTCGGTTTGTTTACGGATTTGTCTTTGCCTCTTCCCTCGTTCTGACTTGACTTCCTGGACTGACCTCGGCTAGTTGACCCACCTCGCCTTCCGTTTTTGTTCTACCTCTTGTCCATTATTGTAACTTCCCTTTAGCTGTCCTCTTCCCTGCTGTCTCTTTCTTTCTGCTTGCATTTAGTAGGTTAGGGACCGTCGCCCAGTTGCGCTCCGTCACCTAGGGTGGGTGGTGCAAGTAGGCAGGGACAGGGGACCGGGTGGCAGCTCAGGGGGTGCACC
Organism: Bufotes viridis; assembly: GCA_033119425.1. Lineage (NCBI taxonomy): Eukaryota > Metazoa > Chordata > Amphibia > Anura > Bufonidae > Bufotes > Bufotes viridis. The sequence goes on from CM065590.1 coordinate 28,946,862, forward strand.
TCCGCTCTATCTTGATACCCGTTACTCTACCCCTGACACTTATGATCCAAAGCATAGCACATTATCAGTTAAACACGGTGGAGGCAGTGTAATGGCTTTGGCATGCATGGCTGCCAGTGGCACTGGGTCCCTAGTGTTTATTGATGATGTGACACAGGACAGAAGCCACCGGGTGAATTCTGGGATTTTCAGAGACATACTGTGTGCTCAAATCCAGCCAAATGCAGCCAAACTGATTGGTCAGTGTTTCTTAATACAGATGGACAATGACAAAACATAAAGCCAAATCAAGCCAGGAGTTTATTAAAGCAAAGAAGTGGAATATTCTTGAATGGCCAAGTCAGTTATCAGATTTGAACCCAATAGAGCATTTCACTTGTTAAAGACTAAACTTCAGACAGAAAGGCCCATAAACAAACAGCAACTTAAAGGGTTTCTGTCACTAGAAATGTGCCTCCTAAGCTGTCTGACATAAGCTATGGGCTAATGTCAGACTAACCTAATCATGTAAATCTAACCTCTCTGACCTGTAATAACCCTTAAAAAACGATTTTATATCATATGCAAATTAGCCTCTAGAAGCAGGGAGGGCATTTCCCTGGTCCTAGAGGCTCCGTGTTCCCACCTGCAGCCACGCCCCTCTTCTTCTGATTGACAGTGCCGGGCAGCGCAGCTCTCCTGACTCCAGCCCTGTCTTCATGCTGAAATCCTGCGACTGTGCCGTCCGCTTGTGTATTCGGCGCAGGCGCAGTGAGCTGAGGATGCTGCCACCTGCTTTCCTCAGCTCACTGCGCCTGCGCCAAATACACAAGCGGACGGCGCAGGCACGGGATTTCGGCATGAAGACAGGGCTGGAGTCAGGAGAGCTGCGCTGCCCGGCACTGTCAATCAGAAGAGGGGCGTGGCCGCAGGTGGGAACACAGAGCCTCTAGGACCAGGGGCAACGCCCTCCCTGCTCCTAGAAGCTAATTTGCATATGATATAAAATAGTTTTTTGAGTTATTACATGTCAGAGAGGCATTAGATTTACATGATTAGGTTAGTCTGACATTAGCCCATAGCTTATCTCAGACAGCTTAGGAGGCGCATTTCTAGTGACAGAAACTCTTTAACCACTTCAGCCCCCCTAGCTTAAACACCCTTAATGACCAGACCACTTTTTACAATTCTGCGCTACACTACTTTAACTGTTTATTGCTCCGTCATACAACTTACCACCTAAATGAATTTTACCTCCTTTTCTTCTCACTAATAGAGCTTTTATTTGGTGGTATTTTATTGCTGCTGACATTTTAACTTTTTTTGATATTAATTAAAAATGACCGAAATTTTTGCAAAAAAATGACATTTTTACAATTTCTGTTGTAAATTTTTTTTTTAAAAACTACATTTCTATATAAATTTTTCTCTAAATGTATTGTTCTACATGTCTTTGAAAAAAAAAAAAGAAATCCAATAAGTGTATATTTATTGGTTTGGGTAAAAGTTATAGCGTTTACAAACTATGGTGCAAAAAAGTGAATTTCTGCATTTTGAAGCAGCTCTGACTTTCTGAGCACCTGTCATGTTTCTTCAGGTGCTAGAATGCCAGGATAGTATAAATACCCCCCAAATGACACCATTTTAGAAAGAAGACACCCCAAAGTATTCGCGGAGGGGCATGGTGAGTTCATGTATGATTTCATTTTTTTTCACAAGTTAGCGTAAAATGACACTTTCTGAGGAAAAAAAAAAATAATAAAGTTTCCATTTCTGCTAACTTCTGGCAAAAAAAATTATAAAATCTCCCACGGACTCACTATGCCCCTCAGTGAATACCTTGGGGTGTCTACTTTCCAAAATGGGGTCATTTGTGGGGTGTGTTTACTGTTCTGGCATTTTAGGCGGGGCTAAATTGTGAGCAACCCTGTAAAACCTAAAGGTACTCGTTAGACTTTACGCCCCTTTACGCACCTAGGCTGCAAAAAAGTGGCACACATGTGGTATCGCCGTACTCATAAGAAGTAGGGCAATGTGTTTTGGGGTGTATTTTTACATATACCCATGCTGGGTGAGAGAAATATCTCACCCAGCATGGGTATATGTAAAAATACACCCCAAAACACATTGCCCTACTTCTCCTGAGTACGGCGATACCACATGTGTGGCACTTTTTTGCAGCCTGGGTGCGCAAAGGAGCCCAAATTCCAATGAGTACCTTTAGGATTTCACAGGGCATTTTTACGCATTTGAAATCCAGACTTCTTCTCACGCATTAGGGGCCCCTAAAATGCCAGGGCAGTATAAATACCCCACATGTGACCCTATTTTAGAAAGAAGACACCCCAGGGTATTTCGTGAGGGGTATGGTGAGTTCATGTAAAATTTTATTTTTTGTCACAAGTTAGTGGAATATGAGACTTTGTAAGAAAAAAAAAAAAAGCCTAACTTCCGCTAACTTGTGCCAAAAAAAACAATCTTCTATGAACTCGCCATGCCCCTCATGGAATACCTTGGGGTGTCTTCTTTCCAAAATGGGGTCACTTGTGGGGTATTTATACTGCTCTGGCATTTTAGGGGCCCTAAAGCGTGAGAAGTCTGAAATCCAAATGCGTAAAAATGCGTAAAACCACTGCAGTAAAGGCTTGGCAGAACATTAAAAAGGAGGAAACACAGCATCTGGTGATGATCATGAGTTCAAGACTTCAGACAGTCATTGCCAATAAAGGGTTTTCATCCAAGTATTAGAAATTTGCATTTTATTTATAAATATTTAATTTGTTCAATTTCTTTTGAGCCCCTGAAATGAAGGGATTGAGTTTAAAAAATGCTTTAGTTCCTCACATTTTTATGCAATCATTTTGTTCAACCCACTGAATTAAAGCTTAAAGTCTGAACTTCAACTGCATCTGAATTGTTTTGTTCAAAATCCATTGTGGTAATGTACAGAACAAAAATTTGAAAAATGTTGTCTCTGTCCAAACATATATGGACATGTACTGTAGTTGGGTGTCGTCAGCATAAAGATAGTACTGGAGACCAAATCTGTTGATGGTCTGTCCAATAGAGGCTGTGTAGAGAGAAAAGATAAGAGGACCTTGTACTGAACCCTGAGGAACCTCAACAGTAAGAGGGAGAGGACAAGAGGTAGAGCCAGCAAATGATTCACTATAAGAGGAGCCAGACAGAGAGGAAGAAAACCAAGAGAGAACGGAGTCCTTTAGTCTGATAGATTGGAACATGGTGAGTAGAGTTGAGCGAACACCTGGAAGTTCGGGTTCGACGGGTTCGGCCAAACTTCACAAAAAAGTTCGGGTTCAGGATTCGAACTTAACCCGAACTTTTACCCCATTGAAGTCAATTAGGGCCCGAACTTTTGGGCACTAAAATGGCTGTAAAATAGCCCCTGAAAGGGCTAGAGGGCTGCAAAAATGTGGATAGGGAAATGACTTAAAATAAAATAAAACAAAATAGAAATTAAACATTATTAATTGGCAACTCGGAGGAGGAGGTGGATGTGGAGTAGGAGGTTGAGGAGGCGTCAGGTGGAAATGCCATCAGCAGCGCGTCTACCAGTGTGCGTTTGTAGTCACGCATCTTTTGGTCAGTAACAGACGTTTTTACAAAATTTGGTTTCCTGCCAGCAATGCACAGCAGGGGCTTATCACTGGCAAAATTGGGTTAATGTCACCCCCCAATGGAACAGGTGATTTTCAGAAATATAGGCCCCTGACCCCCAGTCAGAGGAGAAGTTCATTCACGGCAAAACAGGCTTCATGTCACCCACCAATGCAACAGGCGACTTTCAGAAATGTAGGCCCCTTGCACCCAGACAGAGGAGAGGTTTATTCACAGCAAAACCGGCTTCATGTCATCCACCAATGCAACAGGTGATTTTCAGTAAGTTAGGCCCTTGGCACCCAGACAGAGGAAAGGTTTATTCAAGGCAATAAGAGGTTAATGTCACCCACCAATGTAACAGGCGATTTTCAGTAAGTTAGGACCCTGGCACCCAGACAGAGGAGAGGTTCATTAACGGCAAAACAGGCTTCATGTCATCCACCAATGCAACAGGCGATTTTCAGAAATGTAGGCCCCTGGCCCCAGTCAGAGGAGAGGTTCATTCACGGCAAAACAGGTTTCATGTCACCCACCAATGGAACAGGCGATTTTCCCTAATGTAGGCCCCTGGCACCCAGACAAAAGAGAGGTTTATTCATGGCAATGAGAGGTTAATGTCACCCACCAATGAAGAAAATGTGTACCAGAACATTTGGGCACGAATGTGGTTGTAACAAAGTCCTCGTAAGGACTATACGGCTGCAAAAAGCAGCAAAATGTGGGTAAATGCCCTGCAAACAAATGTGGATAGGGAAATAACTTAAAATAAAACAAATAAAAATTAAACATTATTAACCAGCAACTCGGAGGAGGAGGTGGATGCGGAGTCGGAGTTTGAGGAGCGGCGAATAATGTGTTGTTGGTGGAAGCAGCGATGAAGGAGGAGGAGGAGGAGGTTTTATTTATTTATTTATTTTTAAATTGGGGTAGCCCCCAAAATAATAGTACAAATAAAAAAAAAGGATTAGCTGAATAAGTGCACTGGAGTACAAGAATGTATTGTTGAGGCGGTTATAAATGTCTATCCTGCACAAGGTACGGACAAGTTCTGTGGGATCCATGCCTGGTTCATTTTAATGAACGGGAGCTTGTCCACATTGGCTGTAGACAGGTGGCTGCGTTTGTCTGTAATGACGCCCCCTGCCGTGCTAAATACACGTTCAGACAATACACTGGCTGCAGGGCAGGCCAGCACCTCCAAGGCATAAAGCTCAGGCCATGTGGACAATCTGGAGACCCAGAAGTTGAATAAGGCAGAACCATCAGTCAGTATGTGGAGGCGTGTGCACACATACTGTTCCACCATGTTGTTCAAATGCTGCCTCCTGCTAAGACGTTCCATATCAGCTGGTGGTGCAGGTTGCTGTGGCGCTGTGACAAAGCTTTTCCACATGTTGGCCATGCTAACCCTGCCTTCTGAGGTGCTGCCCGTGACACAGCTGCATTGGCAACCTCTTCCTCCTCTTCCTCTGCCTTTGCCTTGTGCTTCCACTTGTCCCCCAGTGTCAGTTGAAAATGCTGTCAGGAACGCGTCTACCAGCGTGCGCTTGTAGTCGTACATCTTCCTATTATGCTGCACTGTGGGAATTAAGGAGGGCACATTGTCTTTGTAGCAGGGATCCAGCAGGATGGCAACCCATTAGTCAGCACAAGTTAAAATGTGGGCAACTCTGCTGTCACTGCGCAGGCACTGCAGCATGTAGTCGCTCATGTGTGCCAGGCTGCCCAGAGGTAAGGATAAGCTGTCCTCTGTAGGTGGTGTATCGTCTGTGTCCTCCATATCCCCCCAGCCATGCTCTAATGATGGCCATGAGCTGCGTTGGGTGCCACACTGCAGTAAACCCAGTTCCTCCTCCTCCTCTACCTCATCCTCATGCTCCTCCCCCTCCAGAACTGTGCCCTGGCTGGCCACATGTGTACCTGGCCTTTGCTGGTGGAGCAACCCACCCTCTGAGCCACTTCTAAATTACCGGCATGAAACCCTGTGAAATGCCCCCTCTTCCTCCTCCTCCTGTGCCATCATCGCGGTAATTGTTTTTTCAAGAAGACTTAGAAGTGGTATTGTAATGCTAACAACGGCATCATCAGCACTGGCCATGTAAACAGGTCTCGTATGGAAGCCCAGTCACTGGTGGTGAAGTGGTGCTGTTCCGCAGAGCAACTGACCCGTGCATGCTGCAGCTGAAACCCCACTATCGCCTGCTGCTGCTCACACAGTCTCTCCAGCATATGCAAGGTGGAGTTCCACCTGGTGGCCAACTCACATATGAGGCGGTGAGTGGGAAGGCCGAAGCTACGCTGCAGCGCAGACAGGCGAGCATCAGCAGGGTGAGAACACTGAAAGTGTGCACAGACGGACCACACTTTCTGCAGCAGCTCTGACATGTCTGGGTAGTTTTAAAGGAATTTCTGCACCACTAAATTCAGCACATGCGCCAGGCAAGGGATGTGCATCAAACCGGCTAGTCCCAGAGCTGCAACGAGATTTTGCCCATTATCTCACACCACCAGGCCGGGCTTGAGGCTCACTGGCAGCAACCATTCATCGGTCTGTTCTTCTATGCCCCTCAACAGCTCCTGTGCGGTGTGGGGTTTGTCCCCCAGACACTTGAGATTTAGAACCACCTGCTGACATTTACCCCTGGCTGTGCTGAAGTGGGTGGTGAAGGTCTTTCACTGACCGGATGAGGAGGTTGTAGAAGAGGAGGAAGCCGAGTAGGAGGAGGAGGCAACAGGAGGCAAAGAATGATGCCCTGCAATCCTTGGTAGTGGAAGGACATGCGCCAAACCGCTATCTGCCTCAGGCCCAGCCACCACTACATTTACCCAGTGTGCAGTTAGGGAGATATAGCGTCCCTGGTCGTGCTTACTGGTCCACGTATCTGTGCTTAGATGGACCTTGCCACAGATGGCGTTGCGCAGTGCACACTTGAATTTATCGGATACTTGGTTGTGCAGGGAAGGCACGGCTGTCTTGGAGAAGTAGTGGCGGCTGGGAGCAACATACTGTGGGACAGCCATGGACATCAGCTGTTTGAAGCTATCCGTGCTCACCAGCCTGAATGACAGCATTTCAAAGGCAAGTAATTTTGAAATGCTGTTATTCAGGACCAGGGATTGAGGGTGGGTAGGTCGGTATTTTCTCTTTCTCTCCAGTGTTTGGCAGTTGGACAGCTGAACACTTGCGTGTGACATGGTGGAGATGCTTGGTAATGATGACGGAGGTGGTGGTGTTGGTGGCACATCCTCTGTTTGCTGGGTGGCAGGTGCCACTGTGACTCCAGAGGTGGAGGAAGAGGCAGAGACAGCAGCAGAAGAGGAAGCAGGAGGATCCTGAGACCTTTCTTTGTTTTTAAGGTGTTTACTCAACTGCAGTTCTTGCTTTGCATGTAGATGCCTGGTCATGCAGGTTGTGCTCAGGTTTAGAACGTTTATGCCTCGCTTCAGGCTCTGATGGCACAACGTACAAACCACTCGTGTCTTGTCATCAGGACATTGTCTGAAGAACTGTCATGCCAATTAACTCCTTGGAGCTGGCTTTGGTGTGCTAGGTCGCTGAGTGCAGTGGGCAGTAGCAGGCGCACTGTCTGGGGGACGGCCGCTCCGCTTTTGCAGCCTGCTCCCTCGTTTGCTGTGCTGTTGCCTCTGTGCGACCACCACCTCTTCCTTAGAACTGCACACGTCACTAGCATGAACTTGAGTCCAGTCGGGGTCTAGGACCTCATCGTCCTCCACATCATCTTCCACCCATTCTTGACCCCTGCCCTCCTCGTCGGTCTGCACACTGCAGAAAGCCGCAGCAGTTGGCACCTGTGTTTCATCATCATCAGAGACGTGCTGCGGTGGTTCTCCCATGTCCTCATCCTGCAACATAAGTGGTTGGGCATCAGTGCATTCAATGTCTTCCACTTCTTGGTTAGGGCTATGTGGATGGCCCGGGGAAACCCTGCCAGCAGAGTCATCAAAAAGCATAAGAGTCTGCTGCATGACTTGGAGCTCAGGCTGCTTGGCTGCTTTGCAAGGGGGTGAGGTGAAAGACTGATGGGCATGGGCTGCAGGTGCCAACTCTGAGCTTTCTGCAGAGGACTGGGTTGGAGATACTGTAAAGGAACTGGCGCCACTGTCAGCCACCCAATCTACTATCACCTGTACTTGTTCTGGCCTCACCATCCGTAGAGCGGCATTCAGGCCTACCAAATAAATCTGCAGGTTCTGTCGCCTACTCTCACCTGAGGAAGGTGTTTAATTTACCTGTAGTTGGTGCTGAACGGCCACGTCCTTTCCCAGAACACCACCACGACCATGCCCACGTCCCTTATTTAAAGTTCTCCTCATTATTTGTGTTCACCCACCAAGCTGACAGATGGTTTATCTCCAGTGTCAATTTAACTGCCAATAGTCAACAATTAAGGTCACTAACACTAAGGCAGTGCCCGTGTCATAAAAATTCTCTGTGGACCAAGAATACCGCTTTTTTCCCCAAAAATATACTAATGCACTATTTCACTGTAGAAATGTAAATTATGTATTTTTACGCTGTATGCATAACTGCTTTTTGAAGCAAGAATACGGCTTTTTTTCACAAAAATGCACTAATGCACTATTTCACAGCAGAAATGTAAAATAGGTATTTGGGCGGTGTATTTTAAACTGCTTTGTGGACCAAGAACACAGCTTTTTTCCCCAAAATTCACAAATGCACTATTTAACAGCTGAAAATTAAAATAGGTATTTGTACGCTATATGCACAACTGCTTTGTGGACCAAGAACACAGCTTTTTTTCCCCTAAAACACAATAATGCACTATTTCAGTGCTGCAATTTAAAATAGGTATTTGTACGCTGTATGAACAACTGCTTTGTGGACCAAGAACAAGGCTTTTTTCCCCAAAATTCACAAATGCACTATTTAATGGCTGAAAATTGAACGTAGGTATTTGTATGCTGTATGTACAAATGCTTTGTCAAACAAGAACACGGCTTTTTTTCCCTAAAACACAGTAAAGCACTATTTCAGTGCAGAAATTTAAAATAGGTATTTGTACTCTGTATGCACAACTGCTTTGTGGACCAGGAATACAGCTTTTTTCCCCAAAAATACACTGATGCACTATTTCACTGCAGAAATGTAAAATAGGTATTTGGGCGTTGTATTTTAAACTGCTTTGTGGACCAGGAATACCGCTTTTTCTCCCTAAAACACAGTAATGCACTATTTCAGTGCTGAAATTTAAACGCTGTATGCACAACTGCTTTGTGAACCAGGAATACAGCTGTTTTCCCCAAAAATACACTGATGCACTATTTCACTGCAGAAATGTAAAATAGGTATTTGGGCATTGCATTTTAAACTGATTTGTAGACAAGGAATACCGCTTTTTCTCCCTAAAACACAGTAATCCACCGCTGAAATTTAAAATAAGTATTTGTACGCTGTATGCACAACTGCTTTGTGGACCAGGAATACCTAATGGCCGCTAACCCCCACCTCAGTAACAGATGGATTTAAAAAAACACTTTGCAGTATCACAGGGGCTCAGGGCTGGGTGCAAAAATCTAGGATTGCAGTAGCACCCTCCCTCAATAATTGCTGTAGCTAAAAGATTTCACACCACCAGGTTCAACTAATTTCTTTCCTAATCTCTCCCTGGGAGTACTGGCAGCAACCTTTCCCTATACTAACAGCAGCAGAGTGACGTGCGGCACTACGTGACTCCAACTTATAAAGAGTCTTGGTCACATGCCGCACTCAGCCAATCACAGCCATGCCATTAGTAGGCATGGCTGTGATGGCTTCTTAGGGAAAAGATGTCAAACGCTTGCTGATTGGCTGCTCTGCAGCCTTTCAAAAAGTGGGAAGATTTGCCGAACAACGGACCCGAACCCGAACTTATATGAAAATGTTGGGGTTTGGGTTCGTGTCCCGAACATCCTAAAATCCTAATATACAGTTCGGGTTTGCTCAACTCTAATGGTGAGGAGTAGTGATGTCGCAAACATAAAATTTTCCGTTCCCGAACGGCGAACGCGAACTTCCGCAAATGTTCGCGAACGGGCGAACCGGGCGAACCGCCATAGACTTCAATAGGCAGGCGAATTTTAAAACCCACAGGGACTCTTTCTGGCCACAATAGTGATGGAAAAGTTGTTTCAATGGGACTAACACCTGGACTGTGGCATGCCGGAGGGGGATCCATGGCAAAACTCCCATGGAAAATTACATAGTTGACCCAGAGTTGGGTTTTAATCCATAAAAGGCATAAATCACCTAACAATCCTAAATTTTTTTGAACAACGTGGTTTAAAACATCTAGTGTGTATGCGATCAGGTATGATGTTGTATCGAAATCACAGAAAATAATGCACTCTACAAATGGATGCAGGCATAACATATGGACTAAGCCCTCACTAGATAAAATCTGAGACACTTGGTCAATACATTTTGATCAAAATACATCTAAGCCCACCTACCGGCGACAAGTTGGTCTCAGTTCAGGCGGGTTACTATACTAACCTATTTATGCTGTGGAGCATTTTTTTCAGGAGCACAGTCCCCGCACATATGGTGTGCTGCCCCTTGTAACCTCCATGTGCATCAGCAACCGGTGGGAGGAGAGACACACACACCTATATGTACCACCTTAATCAAGGTCACCTGTTAGATAGGTGGGGCAAAAGTGCACCTGAATATCACTCCCAGTATTGGAGCGTATTCACACATGAAGGTGCCACTCCTTCAAGACACATCAAAGAAATCACAGAAAAAACTATATATAAACCATCCTGCACGATATGGTATTAAATGTGCGGATGTGTATGGCTACATAATACAAAATCACAGAAAATGATGCACTCTACAAATGGATGCAGGCATAACATATGGACTAAGCCCTCACTAGATAAAATCTGAGACACTTGGTCAATACATTTTGATCAAAATACATCTAATCGTGCAGGATGGTTTATATATAGTTTTTTCTGTGATTTCTATGATGTTGTATTGATCAGGGTTACGGGGTTGTATCGATAAGGGTTACGCCTGCTTCACAGACATTGACAGACCAAACTCCCCTTTTAATGCACCGCAAACAACCGCAAACAGTTCATTTGCACAACCGCAAACTCCCCATTTGCACAAGGTTGGATACCAAGCTAGCCATGTCCCGGTGATGTCATCGAAGGTTTCTTCCTTCACCCAGCCACGTACAAAACCAAGGGTCCCCAAAGGTGAATTGAATTGATTTTTCGAACGGGGAGATGGTTAAAAAACGCTGGCTCCCTCCCCTTTGTTTTTATCCACGGTCACTGCGTCTGCACCGTGCAATTTACTGTCACACCCGAAATGAGTGGTATTTTCTGTAGTACTATTCTCATCAGTTTAATCCCTCTAACGTCCCCAATCTGGGGTCCATTTATTGAATTGATTTTTCTAACAGGGAGATAGTTAAAAAAAACTGGCTCCCTCCACTCTGTTTTAATCCACGGTCACTGCGTCTGCGCCGTGCAATTTACTGTCACACCCCATATGAGTGGTATTTTCTGGCGGCGGGCGGGAGCGTAGTAACTTAAGAGCAGGTGACCGAAGCTGAGCTGGAGGAGGATGGTGCGTCAAGGTTCTTAACGGAAGCTGTTGAAGATTGGGTGTCCTGTCTAAGCCAGTCAACTATGTCATCAGAATATTACGGGTTCAGGGTACGTGGCCTCTGAACACTAGGCATTATTCCAGGGACAGTGGAAATCACAGCACCACGACCACGACGGCCCCTGCAGGGTGGCCTGCCTGTCATTTTTTTTTAGATAATTGGTACTACACGTGCTAGGTAATGTGCCACCCGGTATGAGTGGTGGGCACTGGCAGTGGGCACACTACAGTCTGTGGAAGTGGGCCTGAAACACACTGGCAGCAGGCAAGCAACTGAAATTAGACTAATGTGTAAAAATGAAATGCCTTATTTATCGGCAAGCTACTGTGCCACCCGGTATCAGTGGTGGGCACTGGCAGTGGGCACACTACAGTCAGTGGAAGTCGGCCTGACACACACTAGCAGGCAAGCAACTGAAATTACACTAAAGTGTAAAAATTAAATGCCTTTTTTTGATGCAAAGTCCTGTGCCACACGGGATGACAGGGGTGGGCACTGGCAGTGGGCACACTACAGTCTGTGGGCCTGCAGCTCCTCACACACAGGCAGGCCAGGCAACTGCAATATGTATATAAAAAAAAAAAAAAGCAGACTAATGTTGCAGCCCTAAAAAGGGCTTTTTGGGGTGCTGTCAGGACGCTGTCCTTACAGCAGAGATCAGATGAGTCTTTCAGGACTGGAGTGGACACTGAATTCACTAGCCTAGCTATCGATTTCCCTATTAAATCAGCAGCAACTACACTGTCCCTCCTCTCACTAAGACTGCAAATTCCAAATGAATCTAAAATGGATGCTGTGCAGGAGGTGGGAGGGTCTGGGAGGGAGGGTATGCTGCTGATTGGCTGGAATGTGTCTGCTGACTGTAAGGTACAGGGTCAAAGTTTGCTCAATGATGATGTATAGGGGGCAGACCGAACATCGCATGTGTTCGCCCGCTGCGGCGAACGAGAACAAGCTATGTTCGCCGGCAGATAGTTCGGGCCATCTCTAGTGAGGAGTAGATGGTGATATACAGTGTGGAATGCTGTAGAGAGATAGCTGGTTAGATTCATTTTTCTATCACATTATACACTGCTTTTATCCAGGGGTTATAACCACCCTACAATCCAGCAATGATGGTTGTGCTTGCACACTCTAGGAAAAGGAGCCAGCCTCTCTTGTGGGCAGGACCATGGGAGTGCGCATAGGCCAGCGCATTTTCTTATAGCATACAAGTACAGCCACCGCTTGTTGGATTGCAGTAACCATGGATATAAACAGTGTATAATGTGATGGAAAAATGAATCCAGCCAGAAAAGGAAGCAATATGGAGAATAACAATACATTAGTAAGTGCCTTGAAGTAACTTTCTCTATATGCTAAATGCTATTTGCTGAAGTGAAACAACCCCTTTAAGAGTAGGTTCACATGTCGTAGTCTGTTCTGGTAGAGGAACAGACTACCAGAGTTACAGCATACATCATATCAGGACACCGCTGTATCCAGATTCACTATAAAATACCCCTGCATGCAGCAGTACCTTTCTGGCAGAAAGCCGACATTTATGCCCTAAACCCTCCAGATCCCTGGCGGATCCCATAATAGTGAATGGGGATCTGGTGTTTCCTGGTGGTGCTCCGCTATGCCATTTACGATAACTCCAGTAGTCTGCTCCCCGGCCAAGATGGACTACTGGATTTACTGAATGCAGATGTGGACACAACCTAATACTTTAAATAATTAATATTATATTATTTTAGGCCTGTTTTTAATCTTTAAATAATTTAAAACCCCTATAGTCCACTATGCCATTACCAATTTACCCCTCTTTTTGCATTTCATTACATCTTATAGTACTATAACTTCATTGTGGCATCAACTGACAACGCCTGGAGCTCAGTCAAGCTGACAGGAGGAGAAGACAGATAAAGTACAGCAGAAAACAGATGAAATATAAAAAAAAAATCAGAATGAATGAAGGATACTTGGAGAATAAACTCCAAATTTGCAAGCTCCAGAAAAGACAAAAAATTCACTCTGTATAAAAAAACTCCTGGTGTGAAGAGACTATAAACAGAAGCAACATAAAAGGAGCACGGAGGAAATGTATTGATCTTCATGAAAATGCTACAATTGTGTCTAAAAATACAAGATGTAATAAAAGGCCGAAACGACAGAGCAGAAGAATGACGTCTGCACATTTATTTGATTAAATGGACGAAGCCATTAGAGAAATAAAATCCAAGCGCAGTTTATCTCAGTGTTTACCGAGAGAGAATGGGAAATGGATTAGGGACATCGGCTGTGTGTGCAATATAATGATGTGGCTGTTCTTATCAAAAATGTTAATGTAATAGCACAATGTACTTGTATGAGATCTTTTTTTTTTTCCAGTACAAGTTTTAGTTTTTAATGCACCATTTTAAGTACATGTAATGATTTATTAAAGCAAGCTGTTTAGCTAAAAACCCCTTTGTTTAGGTCAGTAAAAAGGTGTATTAGTGGTCACTTAATAATCCAGAAAGTCTGATGATTCGACACTGGTTTCCAGCTGTAATGTGGACATTTCACATGATTTACAGTAGAAGACTGAACAGACAGTGATACTTTAGTAAGATAGAAGATAAGGTCATCAATATCAGATCGGTGGGGTTCAAGCTGTCAGTGGCAGTGTATAGAGCTGCAATACCACAGCTCCGTATACTGGCCATTCTTGAGTACTGCAGCTCAGCTTCTATTCCCTTCAAGGGCATGTCCAAGATCCCAAAAAATATGGCTGCTTTCTTCCAAAAACAGCACCACACATGTCCACAGGTTGAGTATTGAAGCTCAGTTCCTTTCACTTCAATGGAGCCAGACACAACCCATGGACAGGTGTGATCCGGTTGGCTCCAAACGCTGTGTAATTCCAAAAACATGGGTGTTACTAACAGCTGATTATGGATTGGCCAAACGTAGGACCTCTACTGATCTGATAGATCATCAATATATTGGTCCCAGAAAACCCCTTTAAGCTGAGTAACTCACTGCACACTTCTTCTTCCATGCAGTCCTTCAGTGATAAAAACCATGGCCCTGATTTAGCACACGCCTGTCTTGATGGGCCCTGAGCTGCCGGAGCAAGCATTATGAGAAGGCACAGGCCTCGTCATATATGAAATGCCTCCAATGGCAGTCCAGGCTGAAATCTAGTCCAGGTCATAGATGTCTCTAGTGTAAATGATGGTACATTTTTCAGAAATGGCTAGATCGACAAAAAAAATGGCAATTGCGACTACAAAATCGAGTGGCAATGGAATTTAAAAAGTGCCAAAACTGGTTTTGCGACTTTTTTTTTGCCAAATCCATGGTGTTTGAGGACAATAAATCTCCTCCTGTGAATCCATAAGCTAACCTACTCATTATCTTATACCACTTGAGACCCCGGAAATTTTCACTAATGTTCAAAGAGGACCTTTTATCAGTTTTGACATAGACTAACTATGTCAAAACCTTGTAGTGCGGCCCCCCACTGATGCGATATGTGTGTTTTTTTTTTTAAACCCCTCCCCCCATTACTCTGCTGTGGTGCCCCGTTCTGTATTTTACTCGCAACAGGGAGGAGATGCAGTCTTCTGCTGTGGGCGTCTCCTTTTCTCTGGCTTTGATCGCGAGCCAATCAGAGTGGACCGCTCAAAGCCAGGCTTGAAAAAAAAAACATGCACATCGCATCAGTGGGGGCCCCTCTACACGGTTTTGTCAAAACTGATTAAAGGTCCTCTTTAAATCACACTCAACTGCTAGAGGAAGACATTTATTAACATCTTTATTGACAACTTTACCAGTTTTTCGTTTCTAAAAAAACAATTGGGCAAAAAAAAAGTGGAAAGAGTGTAGTGAGAAGAAAGTACTTGAAAATGTCCTGCTGAGGGCTCAGAAATTCTTTGGTCAACCCTAGATAACTCTGCTACCAATCAGTAAAAACTTGTATTCTCCATGAAATAAATATTCTGGAGGATCTTTTTCTTATGAGTTTGTAGGGTTCTATTCCTCTGCTATTCTTCCTGAAACTGTATGAAAAAATTGACACCTGGAAGTTACCATTTTCCTTGCCAAAAGAGTGTGTCTCTCAACAGTCTCATAGACAGCACTGATTGAGCAGTTTGAGAGGCTGCTGGGACACTCCCCCAAAACTGGTAACACCTAGTTGTTAATTTATTCTAAAAGGGTCATTTAGGTGTTTAATACTGATGACCTATCCAAAGAACTCCCGACACACCCATTGATCAGCTTTTTGAAGAGGCCGGTGAGTACTGTGGCCTCTTCCTAGTCCAGTGACGCCAATTTCACCGGTAACATGACCAAGGCACAGCCCAGTCTTATTCAAGTCAGTGGGGCTGGATTGCCGTCCAATGGACAGCCCTGTGCTTGCTAGGCTGCAAGGAAGCCACAGTGCTCACCATAGTGCCACAGCCACCCCTACTGATCACATACTGATGACCTATCCTGAGTATAGGACAATGGTGTCCCGCAAGGCTCCGTCCTAGGACCCCTGCTCTTCTCTATCTACACCTTCGGCCTGGGACAGCTTATAGAGTCCCATGGCTTTCAGTATCACTTTTATGCTGATGACACACAAATCTACCTCTCTGGTCCAGACATCACCACCTTACTATCCAGAATCCCACAATGCCTATCTCGCATATCCTCCTTCTCCTCTCGCTTTCTAAAACTTAATATGGATAAAACAGAATTCATCATCTTTCCCCCATCTTGCTCACTCCCCCCAACAGACCTATCTATCACAATCAATGACTGCACACTCTCCCCGGTCAACCAAGTCCGCTGCCTTGGAGTGACCTTGGATTCTGCCCTCTCCTTCCGACCACACATCCAAGCCCTTTCCACCACCTGCCGTTTCCAACTCAAAAACATCTCCCGCATCCGCCCTTTCCTCAACTTTGAATCGGCAAAAATGCTTATACATTCCCTCATCATCTCCCGCCTAGACTACTGCAACATTCTCCTCTGTGGCCTTCCGTCTAGCTCTCTCGCACCCCTACAATCTATCCTCAACTCTGCTGCCCGACTAATCCATCTCTCCCCCAGTTACTCCTCTGCATCTCCCCTCTGCCAGTCCCTGCACTGGCTCCCCATTGCCCAGCGAATTCAGTTCAAAATACTAACCCACACATACAAGGCCGTCCACAATCGGTCCCCTCCCTACATCTCTGAGCTACTTTCCCGATAGATCCCCACACGCAATCTTCGATCCTCACAGGACCTCCTTCTCTCCTCTCCTCTTATCATCTCTTCCCACACTCACCTCCAGGATTTCTCCCGTGCATCCCCTATACTCTGGAACTCTCTACCCCAACATATCAGACTCTCACCTACAGTGGAATCCTTCAAAAGCAACCTGAAAACCCACCTCTTCAGACAAGCCTACGACCAGTGACACTGCTGCTTCTATACCGCCATGACCAGCTTCAACCTCGCCTACTGTCTCCATCCCCCATACCATGTAGATTGTAAGCCCTCACGGGCAGGGCCCTCTGTCCTTCTGTACCAGTCTGTAACTTGTCTCGTTCATGCTTAAGGCAATTGCCTGTATTATGTATGTGTACCGCTTATGATATGTACAGCGCTATTGAATGAATGGCGCTCTAAAAATAAATAATAATAATAATAACCCCTTTAAATTACCAGGAGGAATAACAGAGGAATGGCACCATGTAGAGCTCTGTTATGGCAATTACTAGTATTGAGCAAATTGAAGCATATAAAGTGGAATTTGATTCGAAGTTTAGGAAAAAAAGATTATACTCACCTCATCCACTTGATCGCAAAGAGGCCGTCCGTCTGTCTTGATTGAAGAAAACCCGCCAAAGGACCTTTGGCGAGTGTCAATACGTCACCACTTAATTACGCTCGCTGTGCGTGGTAACGTCATCAGTGATGCTGTCACCGCATGCAGCCAGCATTATTACGTGGTGACATCATCACGCTCGCCGCGGCTTTTCTTCAATCAAGAAGGAATCGGATGGCCTCTCCGCGAGCAAGTGGGTGAGGTGAGTATAATTTTTTTTCTAACCCCCTGAGCATCTGAATGTGAATCAGATGCCACGATCATCATTAAATGTGTTTTTTGAGGGGTTAAATGACGGGGTTTCCCGTCATTGCGCCTGCTCCAAACAATGAAAAGGGATTTGTGCCAAAATAATTCTTGACGAAGTTCGGTGAAGCTGCCTAATCTAATTTTTCAAAACTTTGCTCATTCCTAGTAATCATAATTATTTACTAAAATAATCCAGGAGAGGTGATCGGTCCTCTTTCTATAAAGCCTCCTATCATTATTTAATCTGACAAACATACCGTAATTGACACAAAAGGACAAAAATGTTTTGGCACCTCCGTATATTGTATGTAGCCAACTGGTTCAGAGTTTCTCCTCCAGTTATTTAACATCCGGTTAGTCCTAAGATTAGAAATGAGGCCATACAGGAGACTTTGGATAGGGCTTTATGATTGTTTCTGTCACTACGAGTCATCATGAGTTTGATGGAAACAGGTTTTCTCGGTTCTTTTACAGAGATTCTTCATTTCCCTGAAGTTTTAACCTTACTTGATCTATTTGTCCCTATTTTTATGCTTTGCACAGTACAACTCTCGGCTAATTTGTTACCTCCAGGCTCCCGAGTCCTGATAGTTTAGCAAATAATATCTTAAAGAGGACCTTTCAAGGGAATTTTTTAGTTTAATTAAATACCTTTTCCTAGCGGGGTACCCTCCACTGATGCTGACACCCTGGTTGTTTTTTTTAAGTACCACTCCTACGCCCCGCTGTGCCCCCCTGCAGTTTTCCAGCTCAGTATGTTAATCCTGAGCATCGGTACAGGGAGGAGGAGACTCCAGGGTTTCTCAATGGGCATCTCCTTCTCCCTGGCTGTGCCGCAGTCCAATTGCAGCAAAGAGCATCACAGCCAGGGAGAAAAAAACAGCTCACCTTCTCCCTTTTTATTATATGCAAACGGGGGCGTTACCATTACTCCTAGAGGCTCCACTCTCTCTGTAACTGCTGCGCCCTCTGAACTTTGACATGGTCAGTTGTGATGACATTTTCACTGCCAGGCCCTATCAAAGTAGACAGGGAGCAGCAGTTGCAAAGAAACCAGAGCCTCTAGGTTTATTGGCAATGCCAGTGGCATTGCCTTTAAACCTGCTGGAGCACAGGGAGCTGCAGTCCTATCACTCACTGACCGCTCAGCTCCCCGCTCTCCTCCCCTCCTTCAACCTGGCAGTGAACTGAATGGTGAAGCAGGAAGACTTCTGCCGTCTCCACCATTCAGCCTGCAGACGCAAATCGGGCTGCTGGCCTGTGTGGGTGGAGCCTGCAGCCCATAAAGCTGCATAAGCTCCACCCACACAGGGCTGCAGAGCGATCTGTGCCTGCAGGGGAGAGAGGACTGTGAGCTTCAGGAACTGGACAAGGTGAATAGGTACTGTGTTTTTTTTTTTAAACAGAGGGGACACAGAGGACATTACTACCATGGAGGGGGGCACAGTGGGCTTTTCTGCCATGGAGGGGGCACAGAGGGCATTTCTACCATGGAATGGGCATAGAAGGCATTTCTAACATGGAGGGCATTATTACAAAGGGGGCACAGAGGGCATTACTACTACAAAGGGGGCACAGAGGGCTTTACTACTACAAGGGGGGCACATAGGGCATTTCTATTATGAAGAGGAGCAATGGGTATTACTACTATGAAGGGGACACAATGGGCATTACTACTATGAAGGGGCACAATGGGCATTGCTACTATGAAGGGCACAAGGGGCATTACTACTGTGGAGGGGGCACAATAGGCATTACTACTATGAAAGGGCACAATAGGCATTTATATCATGGAGGGGGCACATAAGGCATTTCTACCATGGAGGGGACACAGGGCATTACTACTACAAAGGGGGCACAGAGGGCATTACTACTATGAAGGGGGATGGGCATTACTACTATGAAGGGGACACAATGGGCCTTACTACTATGAAGGGGGCACAATGGGCATTACTACTGTGGAGGGGGCACAATGGGCATTACTACTATAAAGGGGGCACAGAGAGCATTACTCCTTTGAAGGGGATGGGCATATTGTTATGGGGCACTGAATGGGCATTATTACTGTGAAATGGGGCACAATGGGCGTTACTACTGTGAAGGATCACATAGGGAATTATTACTGTTATGGGGGCACAGTGAGGGCATAATTACACTGAAGGGGCACAGAGAGAGCATTACAACTTTAAGGGGGGCACAAAGTGGGCATTACTACTGTGAAAGCGGCACAGAGAGGGCATAACTACTGTAAGGGGGGCATAATAAGGGGATAAGTACTTTAAGGGGTGTGGGGAGTCGCTCAGGTAGATAGCGGTGCGGGTGCAGTACAGAGGCAAAAGGGAGTCCAGAAAGTGCAGAAAACAGTGTTTTATTCACACTTGCACAAAACAAACAGTGAACAGTCTCTTGGTGTTAATTCACACACAGCAGAAAAACGTGATGCAAAACCAAACAGTCCAATGCAGGTTACAATCACCTGGGAGGTTTTAGGTGCAGGTTCGCACCTGGCTGTCAGCCCAGCCGCAGGACAAACCACCTCAGACTTTCAGGCCGTCTGCACTCCTCCCTGCTGGGGCTCTTGCTTCCAGCCCAGAGAACTCCACATAGCACAGAATGGATCAGAATTCCCAAACGCCAATGATTCCACAGCCTAACAGCAGCTCCAGGACAATCACCTCCTCCACACCCAGCTGCTGGCTGTGTTATAAAGGCCCGGGAAAACCCGGCCTGGACCGTGGGGAGTAGGCACCCACCCAACTCTTTGCCTACTCCCAGTAAGAGCCGGCCCGGATTGGCTTTGCAGCCAAACTAAATAGCAATGTGTCAAGCAGCACTAGCTGCTGCTGACACACCAAAAATCCGGCTCTTACCTCACCGAGGCCAGGAACCTCGGTGACACGTACCTCCCGTCGACCACAGTACCTTGCACCTTACCACAGGGGGCAAAATGTGGGCATAACTACTGTGAAAGTTGTACAATGAGGGCATAAATAATGTGAGGGGGCACAGTGTGGGCGACTGTGAAGGTTGTACAATAAGGGCAATACTACTGTAAGGCCCCTTTCACACAAGCGAGTTTTCTGCAGGAGTGCAATGCGTGACATGAACACATAGAACCCGCACTGAATCCTGACCCATTCATTTCAATGGGTCTATGTACATGAACGTTTTTTTCACGCATCAGTTCTGCGTTGTGTGAAAAACGCAGCATGTTCTGTATTCTGCATTTTTTACGCAGCCCAGGCTCCATAGAAGTGAATGGGGCTTCCAGATGCAATGCATTTTTCACTGATGGTTGCTAAGAGATGTTGTTTGTCAACCTTCAGTTTTTATCTCGCGTGTGAAAGACGCATCAAAACGCATTGCACCGGCTCAAAAAAAACTGAACAAATGAAAGCGATGGCAGACAAAACTGACTGAAGTTGCTTGCAAAATGGTGCGAGTTTCACTGAACACACCCTGAACGCATCTGGACCTAATGCATTACGCTTGTGTGAAAGAGGCCTAAGGGGGTACAATTTTTTTAAAGTATTGGGCTGGGGGGTGGGGTGCAAGAAAAAGGACCCACTCTGGGTGCCAAACACCCTAGGCACGCCACTGCGCAATGCCCCTTTTTCTCCTAGAGGCTCATTTGCATAAATTAAAACATCATTTTTCTCAGCAATATGGGCACATACTGAATGAACATGGGACCAACACAGATATCTTCAGCTGCCATATGCACATGTAACAGGTCAGCCAGTTGTCACGGCATTGTTGTCGTTCACCATGAAACCTTAGGCGTTCATGCTGGTTGCCAGGGGAAACGTGTTGTTTATTCAGCATGTGTGTGCTTTGCTCCCTTTCTCCTGGTTCCTCCCCTGTCTGGTGCTCATGGGGTTAACTATCTGGTTGGGTGTGGTCACTAGGAGCCTATATTGTGTGGCTTGTAGGCTGGAGTTAGTTGTCCTCCAGCCTTTGTTGGTGCTGGAGATATGCTCCTGTCCTGGGTGTTCTATCTGCCCAGTCCTTGAGGGCCACCTAGTGGAACATTGATGTTTCTCCGATGTCCTCTCTATGTCTCCTACCCTACCTTCCCTTTACTATCCGTTTATATGTATGGTGTTGTTTATGTATGGGTGGGTGTTGTTATGGCTAGTGTAAGAGGGCGCAAGGTTCCGTCGTCGACGGAAGGTACGTGTCACCGAGGTTCCTGGCCTCAGTGAGGTAAGAGCCGGGTTTTTTTGTGTGTCAGCAGCAGCTAGTGCTGCTTGACACATTGGTATTTAGTTTGGCTGCAAAGCCAATCCGGGCCGTCTCTTACTGGGAGTAGGCAAAGAGTTGGGCGGGTGCCTATTCCCCACGGTCCAGGCCGGACTTTTGCCGGGCCTTTAAAAAGGCAGCCACCTCAGCAGGTGGAGGAGTGATTGTCCTGGAGCTGCTAGTAATGCTGTGGAGCTCTCAGGGCTGGAAGCAAGAGCTCAGCAAAGAGGTGATTATCCTGGAAGCCTGAGGGTGGATTTTCCTGTGGCTGGGCTGACAGCCAGGTGCGAACACGCACCTAAAACCACACAGGTGATTGGATCCTGTCTTGAACTTTTTGTTTTGCCTTAAAGTTTTTGCTGTGTGTGTGTTACTAAGTGACTGTTTAGACTTTTATTTGTGCAAGTGTGAAATAAAACACTGTTTTCTGCACTTCCTGGTCTCCCTTTTGCCTCTGTACTGCACCCGCACCGCTGACTAGTGATGAGCGCGAATATTCGAATAGCGAATTTTTTTAGCGAATATCAGCACTTTGCTAATTCGCGAATATTTCGAATATAGCGCTATAAATTCGCTATTTCGAATATTTTTTTTTTTTAAGTTATATTTTTTTCTTTCCCACTTCCCAAAAGTAGTTCTTACCTGTCCTCAGGATTCCTGGCTGCTCTAGTCAGTGCCTGTTGCCGCTTCTGCCGACTTCCGTGCTCATGGAGCGTCCCCATCACCATGGGAACGTCTCCATATACTAAAATGTACTGTCGGATTTGAGGAATTACGTTGAAATCGCAATGCGATTAATTCATGTTATATTAATCGCATTGCGATTACAACTTAGCACTGCTATCTTACATAGGCTAGAATTGACGAATATGGAATATAGCACTAGGAGTGCTAAGTTGAAATCGCAATGCGATTACTTCAAGTTAAATTAATCGCATTGCGATTTCAACTTAGCACTGCTGCTATATTCCATATTCGTTAACTTCGTTAATTCTAACAAGCTGACCCATTATAAACCCAGCTCTAAGTTGAAATCGCAATGCGATTAATATAACTTGAATTAATCTCATTGCAATTTCTACTTAGACCTGGTTTACTATGGTTGGCTTGGTAGTATTAGCGAATATGACGAATGTATTCGTCATATTCTTTAAAACGAAGATAACAAAGTATTCTACATCTTCGTTTTAGCTACCTATTCGTCAACTTCGCTAATTCTAGCAATCAAATAGGAAGGTTGACTATAGAGACAGCTGTGTTAAATTCGCTATACGATTTTTTTTTTTTTTTTTTAATAGAATAATTATATTACTTGATAATTATTACAATTATTCTATTTATTAAAAAAAAATATATATAATCGCATAGCAAATTAAACACAGTTGTCTCTATAGTCAACCTTCCTATTTGATTGCTAGAATTAGCGAAGTTGACGAATAGGTTGCTAAAACGAAGATGTAGAATACTTTCGTTTTGAGGAATATGACGAATACATTCGTCATATTCGTCATCTTCGCTATAATTCTAGATATGAAACCAATAGGAAAGTAGCCTAAGTTAAAATCGCAATACGCGATTATTTAAATCGCATATTAATCGCGATAACTAGAATAATGACGAATATTCGATTTCGACGAATATTCTTTCGAATATTCGCGAATTTCGTCGAAATCGAATATGGCACCTGCCGCTCATCACTACCGCTGACTACCAGAGCAATTACCCACACTAATTTGGTGTTCCATGTCTAGTCTGTCTATGGTGTTTGCTCTCTTCTGCATGGATGCTAGACATCTCCCTGTCTATCTGTGCCTTCAGTGAGAGGGCTCCAGGGTTCCCCAGAGGGGGAACCACAAGTTAGTGAGCAGCTCTGCCTGGGGCCGCCATGCATCCTGTCCGCATGGGGGTCCAGGCAGTTACTGGTGTGCTGGGTTCCATGTTTGTTGTTTTGTGCTGTGTCCTGTTTGGTGAATGGGTTCCAGTACTGGGGTCCTGTCGTTGTTGTTGCAGTGTCAGGTAAGTGCTTGATGTTCTGGGCTCTTGCCTACCAATCCTGTGGCTGTTCACTGCTTTTCCCTTCCGTGCACCTAGGCCTGTTGAGACTACTGTTCATCTGTGTCTTGGAAGAACAGGTCGTCTCACCCCTTCGTGTCTTGGAAAAACTGGTCGTCTCACCCCTACTCCTATTCCAGGGATTTTCAGGACAACTCAGGGTCCGAAGTTACTGGATATGAGCAGTCCTACAATCTGGGTCCACTCATATGGTTAGAAGTCAGGGCCAGGATTAGGGAGGCTTTAGGAGGTGACCTGCTCTCTGTTCCTGGTGTCCAGGCCTAGTTGCTGTCCGGTATCCCTACGCAATATGGTGGGAAGTTTTCCCCCACTTCCCATGTGACACCATTTTCATAGGTTCAAAACTGCTAACAGATGCCCTTTAAAGCAGCTGTCCGGGACCCCTCTCTCTCCCCACTCAGCCCATCTGACATTTCATACTCCGATGCTCTCCCTTGGCCTGCGCTGTAAAGCCTTAGCAGTGTTGCCGGTCACTGGCACTGATGGGTGGCTTTACATGGTAAGGCAGTGCTAATGCCTGTACATTAGCACTGGTAAGGCACTGCTAGGCAGAAGCGCCACTATAGTACCTCTACAGTGCCCTCAGTACAAATTAGGCACCCCTAATAGATATAAGGCCAATCTATAATACACTTCTATGGAGTCCTCAGTAGTAATGCCCTTCATCACTGCCCACAATATTTCTAATGTTCCCTGCAGCGCCCCCTGTAATTATAATACCTAATGCCGTACCCCCTGGAGATATAATCTTCTCTGCAGTGCACTCATACATTATAATGCCTGTCCTTTCCCTCCAGTCTTCTATACAATACACGCCCATGTAAATAACATCACTCCTCATCCTCCAGTCTTCTATACCATGCAGTCCCGTGTAAATAACACCAGCTCTCTCCCACCAGTCTTCTATGATACAGTCCCATGTAAATAACCTCTCTTCCTTACAGTCTTCTATAACATACAGTACCATGTAAATAACTTAAATCCCCTCCTTCAGTCCCCTCCAACACACAGTCCCATGTAAATAACATCACTCCTTACCCTCTAGTCCTCTATAATATCCAGTCCCATGTAAATAATACCAGTCATCTCGCCATAATCTTCTGTAACATACAGCCCCATATAACTAACACCCCTCCCCTCCCTTCAGTCCCTCTAACATACAGTGCCAGTTAAATAACATATTTCCCTTCCACTAAGCAGGGAGGAGGTATAATAGTGGAGAACTACATCTCCCAGCATTTCTCTGGCACTTACATTCATTCCATGGCCCCACAGGTCTCCACTGCCGAGCACTGCTTTTTTTCTGCACTGGTCACATGATGGTGACCTCATCACAGGTCCTACCACCACTTCCAGTGTTTGAAAGATCACATGACTATGATGTCATTGCAGGTCCTTCAGCTATGGAGTATGGGCAGAAGGGGCAGCAGATTCACAGTAAGCCCCCTCCACCCCAAGGCGACCAGGTTACCCTGGCAGAGGAAGGAAGAGAAAAAATAATCAAATAAAAAAAACACCTCAGCTGGCAATAGGAAGGGCCATCCTCCCTCTCTGGGCCCCTGTGCCAGCAGCACAAGCGATATGTCCACCCCACCTCAAAATGGTATGAAAAGAAGTCAAACTCACCTACTCAGTCCCACGCCAAAATGTTTGATGCTTCTCCAATCCCCTGCTGGTTTCTATTTCCTGTTGCCTCTCAATAGAGATGTTGCGAACGCAAATTTCCACAAATGTTCGGAATGGGCGAACCGCCATAGACTTCAGTAGGCAGGCGAATTTTAAAACCCACAGGGACTCTTTCTGGCCACAATAGTGAATTCCCATCTTCTGCTGTCATTCAGGGACAGTACATGTCCTTTTCGGCTCACTGGGTTAATGTGGTTCCTGCAGAGCCACACCAGCAACTTGGCCAGGTCACGCCGCTTCCGCCTCCACGTTATCACACCGTTGGTCCAGCCACAATGTCCGCCTCTGCCTCCTCATCCTCTACTAGGTCCTCAGCCTCCACTGCAGGAATAAGTCACAGTGCCTCTCCAGTATACCAAATGTGCAGGGCACATGTAGTATGTTGGAGGGGCACTGTGACTTGTCCCTACAGCATACCACATGGGCAGGGCACGGCGGTGTCACGCTGTTCTGCACCTCGTTTCCCTGGGCGAACGGAGTCACACATGAGAGGAACTGCTCAGTGTGATTCATCAAGAAATCGAATCCTTGCTTTCTCTGCGACAACTGAAAATCGGAACCATGGTGACCGACAACGGGAAGAACATGGTGTCGGCACTGCGTCAAGGCACTGCCCTGCATGGCACATGTGTTTAACCTGGTTGTCAAGCGGTTCCTGAAGTCTTCCACCCATTTGCAAGACATCCTAAAAATTGCCAGGAAACTTTGCATGCACTTTAGCCACTCGTACCCCGCAAAACAAACCCTCCTTGAGTTGCAGCGGCAGAATGGCATCCCCCAACATAGGCTGATATGCGATGTTTCTACCCGTCGGAATTACACCCTCCATATGTTGGATCGACTATACGAACAGAGAAAGCCCATTAATGATTTCTTGATTAGTGATGAGCGGCAGGGGCAATATTCGAATTCGTGATATTTCGCGAATATTTGGGCGAATATTCGCCATATATTCGAAAATTCGCAAATCTCCAGACATTATTTTCTTGTTTGCGAAAATTCGCATAAAAAATTTCGCATAAATTAGCATAAAAATTTGCATACATTAGCATAAAAATTCGCATAAACTGGCATTTAAAAGATGCCTTTTAAATACCAGCTTATGCGAATGTTGATGCTAATTTATGCGATTTTTTATGCTAATGTATGCAAATTTTTTATGCGAATTTTCGCAAACAAGAAAATAATGACATTATTTTCTTGCATGCGAAAATTTGCATATAAAAAATTCGCATAAAGCGAATATTCGTAATTGCGAATATATTTAGCGATATTCTAAATATTCGCGAATTCTCGAAGTGCTGATATTCGCGATTAAAATTCGCAATTCGAAAATTCGTGATCAACACTATTCTTGATGATGCAAGTGGATAGGGCTACTCCCCTGTGTAACTTCGATATCAGCCAGTGGCAGCTCATGCGTGACACCTGCCGTTTGCTGAGGCCCTTTGAGGACGCCACGTTATTTTTCAGTCGCCAGGACTACAGGATGAACGACGTCATTCTACTGCTTCATGTCCTGCAACAGATGGTGGTAACAATGGCTGGTCAGAGGACTGGAGACTTGGCGCCTAGATCTCACAGCCACATGAGCCCTTTGGGGGCTGAACTGGAAGAGGAGGAGGAGGACATTGGAGCACAGGCAATGTGTAGCCAAATGGGTGTTTTTTTTTACTCAGCTGACAGGAGAGGAAGAGCAGGAGCAGCCAAAGGAGGAATAGGGCACACTGTGGCAGTATGCAGTGGAGATGGAGGCAGTGAGTCCCTCCAAGTGACTTGCACAAATAGCCCGCTGCATGCTCACTTGCTTGCGTAGTGACAGCTGAATTGTCACCATTCGGCAGAGGGATGACTTCTGGCTCTCAACCTTGTTGGACCCTCGCTACCGACCCAGAATGGGGGCCTTTTTTACACCCACTGAGAGGGACGACAAACTGAACTACTACAGAGACATCCTATGTAGTCAGTTGGCCACTGAATATCTGAGCCATCGTCCATCCTCTCACAGGTCTGACCGGGGGAGCCCTCTGCACTCACGTTTCACTGCCATGGCTGCTGGGGGGGGGGGTGGAGTGGCAGGAGCAGTCCCAGCTCCATCAGCAGCAGCCTGAGTCTACAGTTGCTGATGAGTAGCTCTCTTCACCCTCATAGTGAAGAAACTACTCACCAGCTGCAGCAGGTAGGCCTGGAGCAAGACCTGAACCAGCAGGTGGTGGCATACTTATTTTTTTTTTTTAACAGCGTTCAACTGAGGAGGTAGATCATGTGATATTTTTATAGAGCAGGTTTTTTTGGATGTGACAATACCTAAAGATTTTTATGTATTTCAGTTTTACACAATAAAAGCATTTTTGGAAAAAAAAAATCATGTTTTAGCATCTCCATTTTCTGAAGGCCATTTTATTTTTATTTTTGGAGAGATTGTCTTATGTAGGGGCTTATTTTTTGCAGGAAGAGATGATGGTTTGATTGGTACTATTTTGGATTACATATGACTTTTTGATCGCTTGGTATTACACTTTTTGTGATGAAAGGTGACATAAAATGACATTTTTCTGCATAGTTTTTTTTTTTTATGGTGTTCACCTTAGGGGGTAAGTCATATTATATTTTTATAGAGCAAGTCATTATGGATGTGGTGATACTTAACATGTCTTAATATGATACTTAATCAGTTTTACAATATGAAAGCATTTTTGAAGGAAACAAAATATCTCCATTTTCTGAAAGCCATATTTTTTTTGTGACGATTGACTTAGGTAGGGTCTCCTTTTTTGCAGGAAGAGATGACGGTTTGATTGGTACCATTTTGGGGTGTGTATGACTTTTTGATCGCTTGTAATAACACTTTTTGTGATGAAGGTGACAAAAAAATGGCATTACATTTATTTCAGTTTCACAATAAAAGCATTTTTGAAGAAAAATAAATCATGTTTTAGTGTCTCCATTTTCTGAAAGCCATATTTCTGTTATCTTTTGTCGATTGTCTTAGGTAGGGTCTCATTTTTTGTGGGAAGAGATGTTGGTTTGATTGGTACCATTTTGGGGTATGACTTTTTGATCGCTTGCAATGTCACTTTTTGTGATGTGAGGTGACAAAAAATTTAATTTTTTGCTCAGTTTTTTTTTTATTTTGTACGGCGTTCACCTGAGGTGGTAGATTATGTGACATTTTTATAATGCACATCGTTACGGATGCGGCGATACATAATACTGTATGTCAGTTTTTTTATTTATTTTTTAGCACTATTTTATGGTGAAGGGGCTTTTATATATTTTTTTACTTGAAACTTAATTTTTTTTAATTCTAAAAAACACTTTTTTCCCTTTTCTTAACCTTTTTATATTTGTCCCACTGTGGGACTTCACCTGTCTGCACACATATCCCTTGTTGCTGTGATGGGTAAAAAGGATGCGCAGTTTGTGAACTGTTTGCATGCTGCTGTGATGAAAGTGTATTGTGCGTGTACAAATGGCACAATTGCATATAAGCGACATGGAAATTATGAAGCACCACATGCCATTGATTAGTCGACTACAAAGGTGCATGAGGGCTGACGACACGCTATAGTGGAGTAGCTCACTGCCAAAATGAACCAGGGCCTACCAGATGTGTGTGTAAAACAATGGTTCAGCGAACCCTACTGCATATGGGGCACCGAAGCAGAAGGATGGTCACTGCTCCTCTGCTAACGAAGTTGTATCGGCAGAAAAGGCATCAGTTTTCATGGTAGTATTGGAATGGGACCTCTTCTGACTGACAAAGGATTGAGTCATTTTTTCCGCTTCATCAAATTGAATTGTCAAGAGAAAATACAGAAAACAAACAACCTGCAACTGCTGCTTGAAGAATACAAGCTGGTAATGACTGCTTTATGGTCTGCGTAACGTTTTTGTGGCATTCTTTGGGACCACTCATCGATGTGGAAGATACTTTCAACTAACTTGGATTTGCATTTCAGGTACAACCATACATTCTGATTGACTTCTACAGGACAGCAAGACAATTTGATATGTCACATGGCTAGAAATGTTCGACTGGTTGGAAGAACATGACCAAGACTTCAAAGTACTACCCTGTCCCCTTTATTCCCCAGCCGTCAACCCAATTTATCAACTTTGGAGCCATCTCAATCATCACATTCACACTATGGATCCTTCCCTCACACACCCTCCAGCTGCTTTGGAGTATAGTGCAGTCAACATGGCTTCAAATACTTGTGACTACCTACCAGGACCTTATTGAGTAAGTCCCAGCACATCTAGCTGCTGTCCGTGCTGCATATGGCGGTTACTCTGTACTTACAAAATATTGTCCTTCAATAACAGGTGTAGAATTGGGATAACTGTATGGTAGCTCTGTTCTCCTGACAGGACTAGATAAAGGTGCCCACAGTAGACTATATCATTTAATAGTGTACTGTGTGATGCTCTAATTCAGTCACTTTAAGGTGGCTCTCTCTGGTCGCAATGATGGTCTTTCTGAGAAATTTAAGCAAGACTAAAAGTCCAAACAAAGAGGAAGTTAAAAAACCAGGACAGAAAGTAGAATAGATGGAGTGACCTCAACAATTATAGCCAGAAAACATCAACCCATTTTTTATATCAAAAGTTATGTAGAATATTCACATATAGCTCATATAGCTTATTAATATGTCATAACAATATTTGATGGATGCGCCACTTTAAGTTTATGGGGCCTATCTAAAATTACAAACATGACTTATGGACAAGAGTGGTGCGGTTTCTGCGAAAACGAGTATCCTTTTTTTCTAATGGTTTCTGCCCCCATACATAAGAATATCATAAGCTGGAACCGTCTTTTTTTATCAGGACCAGCCAACAATCTGATCTGTATGGGGATCTCCCAACACAACCCTGACAAATGATAGTGGTGGAAAGAAGTATCAGTCATGTTGAATTTCAACACGTGATCCTTTTTTTCTGGGAGATAAACTGCTCTCTGACGTGTTTGTCATGACTTCCATTAAAAACATACACACACTTGGCCGAACTAAACGTTTGTTTATCGGGGAGTCGGGAGAAATAACTCCGCCAACGGATCCAGTATTTAAGGTGTATGGGCACCTTAATCCTGGTCAACTCCTTACTTTGGGTGCATCATGTGACTGGTACATTTATATATATATTAGAGATGTTCGTTATATAGCAGTGTTTCATCTCGCATCTCTGATCTTCAATGGTAAAAGCCTCAGTGGACAAGATTTGTCTCCTAGCTTATTACTACAATGGCTAAAGTAATATCCCTCTTCAATTGTAAGCCCGTCCTCCAGTTGTCAGACTGTCTGGCTCTTTTATCAGATAATGGAACACAAGAAGCAGTGTTTGCTGTTGTCGAAACAGCATTGTCATTGAGTCACCTTGCTGCTCTGGGACTAACCAGTTAATCCATACAGATATTAGATTGTCATTGTGCTTCAGTAGTCAACAATTTTATTCCACTTTCTTTCTCTTTGATTTTATGTCTCTTACAGTTGTAAAATAAAATAGGTAACAGACACTTTCAGTCAAAGTGTGAATATTTCCAGTATATATCTAGGGAATTTCAGTGGAAACGTGCCTTTATAGGACCCTTCCAACCCACTGGCATATAGTAGAATACCTTGGTTCGCAGAGAAACAATTTATGTTTGTCTTCACAGCCAAATCTGAACTTCATTTACTAAGTGGTTCTCTAGTTGGAACCAATAGACAAAGGGTATACTCAGATCCCATAGGGCAAAACTTACTCCTTATAAGATTTTAGATGAATTTGTTTAGTTTTTTTAAGTGGAGGAATTTTTTATTCTCTGCCTCACCCACTTTAGCTGACTTCTATGTCGGATAAAGTGGAGCATGTGCTTCATCCTTGTAAATTCAGTGTGCGGTTATATATCTATTGTTAAAACGCCATTTAGCATTGTAACAATGTGAAACAGCCATCTTGTTGATTTAGATACCTCTCGTCTGAGCTGTGGATTTTTGGAGCTGGATTGTAGAGCATCTCCATGTGAAGCGTGCTACAGAAGTGTGCGTAAGTGCGGGTGGTCACATGGAAATTGTAGAAGTACTCAAGGTTATGACGGCTGTGTGTAATGTTGTGGAAAATTATTGTTCACCGTATGGTTGCCACCTATCCTATGGAGATGCGCAGAGTCGTGCAGAAACTTTCGCACGATGGTCTGTAGCTGATTTGTGCCCGGCCTGGTATTACTGCAGTATACCAGTATCATGGCGCCGGCTGGTGCGGGAGAGTGATGACCGTCGAACAAAGGTTTCTTTATCCAAGAGGATAAGCGTGGCAACGGAAAGGGCGCAAGTAAGTGTGCAAACGCGTGAACATTAGTTTGCGCGATCATTCACATCTTCGCCAGCCAATTACTTCATACCATAACCTGTCTCCCCATTGGTCATGATTGTAAGACCGCCTTCCAGCCAATCACCTGTCTATCCATTGATCATGATTGTAAGACTGCCTTCCATCTTCTGGTATAAATAAACCTCGCCTAGCTGTTGGAGGGAGGCACATTATTGGATCCTACTTGAGAACGTCTCTGTGACGTTATTTTGGAGGAATTGCCCACACATTGACGCACACTACACCAAGGATTTCCCGATTGTACTTCTTTTGGTTGTGAGAACGAGACAAAGGAGCAAACAGCGATATCAGTTGGCGAGCACAGTTAGGACGCAAATGTTTCTTCCCCGTTATCAGCAAAACTTAAAGAAGACACAGGTTCATTTTCAAAAAGCAAAAAAGGCCAGCATAAGGTAAGAAAATCCTTTTCCTTACTCTCATTTTTTAAGAAAGTTTTGCTCTTTGTGAAATGAAATCTGTGTACTCCAATCTGCTGATATCAGGTAAAAAATCTACTTAAAGAACCTTTTGGTGTATGTGGTTGGTGTTTTTCCAATGATAGCTGCGCAGATACATGTTGTTGCATGTTTGCGTAACTGCTGTGGGGGTTTCTCAACCGTAAAGGGCTGTTCAGTGCCCTGCTGGGACAAAGGATCTATGGTGAGAAATCCAACAGAGGGCTTTGTGTGTAAGGTCAGGTGGTTACAGTTTAACACCACAGCAGGAAGATATTGTCACCAGTTTCTAAACAGGGGGTTTGTTATGTCTGTGATTAGTTTTGTTGTGCCCTAACTGTTTTATTGTTAAAAACTGTTCCGGAACATATCTTTCTCTCTCTCTCTCTCTTTCCCTCTTTTTTTTTCCCGCTCTTTTTTCTTTTTTTTTCCCACTTTTTTCCCCGCTTGTTTTCCCCGCTCTTTTTCCCCGCTCTTTTTTCCCACCCTTTTTTCTCGCTTGTTTTCCCCGCTCTTTTTTCCCTCTCCTTTTTATCTTGCTTTTTTCCCCTCTCTTTTTCTCTCTCTTTCTCTTCTCTGTAGATTTGGTTGGAAGACCTTTCTTTAGTTACTGGCAGTCTGGTGATATTTTGTGCGAACTACTGTTCTGTATATCACCTGAACATACCAATAGCTGTGTGAGTAACCCCTTTCCCCACAGGAGTACTGTGTGTTTCCTGTGCGCCCCTCGTCCCCACAGAGGTACTATGTGTTATCTGTGATGACCCCCTTTTCCAACAGAAGGTACTGTGTGTTCTCTGTGTGCCATCATTTTCCACAAGAGTACTGTGTTTTCTGTGTGCACATTCCACTCCATGTCAATTTGGGAGCCCTATCCTGTGGTCAGGTCACTATTCAGAGCCAAAACCGAGGCTGGTATATCTTATTAGGGGAGGGCCGCTATGTGTCGGCAAGAGCCCTTTTCCTCACGCTGCTACTCCTTTTCCTGTGGTCTAACTAGGGTGAACGGAGTCCGTGTGTCGGTGCCAGAAATCCTAGGGCAACTCAGAGGCGAATTGAAGGGGAGAGGCAGCCGTCCAGGCGTGTGTCGTGGGACACTGTAGGTGGACGCACCTACTTTTAGAAGGCTCGAGCATGGGTGTAGGAAAATCTAGGGAACAAAAAGGTACCACTTCTGAGTATAGGACAGCCATGCAGCACATGAAATCCATCTATGGAGGAGGCGTTGCTAAGCCCCTCAAAGATTGGCACCAATGGACTGTAGGTTCAGAATGGACCATCTCCAAAGAAGGGACCTTTGAGGTCTGTATTTGGGAAAAGTTTGTCTGTGAATTCCCCACTAGACTCCAAAACCATGGTTCCCTCCAGAAGGCAGAACTGTGGCTGCACGAATCTATCGAGCTCCAGCAACAGGGCATTTAAAAGTCCCAGACAGTGCGAACTAACACTATCATGTGCTCCCGTCCAACTAAAACTACGGAGTCCAATAAAACCACGGATGGGACCGAGCTGCAGGCAGGGTTAAACCTACTGGCTACTCAGGCCATACCAGCAGCCTCAGCCGCTCTGTCTCCATCTCCACCACCAACTCAGGGACCTGCAACTGATGTCTCTGTTAAAACGGATTACCGACACCTTGGGAAATCCTATTTAGTCACACTATGTGAAGCCAGAGGCATTTCCATAATCAATAAATCCAAACCAGAGTGCATAGTGGCCTTAGAAAGGGATGATTTCCAACAGAGCCCGAAGGGGGATTATAAGCGCTATCAAGAGGAACAGTTGAGGGCCAGACTCGGGGAGATTTATGGAATCACGTTTGATGGTAGTCGGAGACTGCTCATTACCAAATTGTGGTAATTAGATGCAAGCCTGAACGGGCAGACACCTCCAGTTAAACCGACTCCTAGAGCCCCGGACTCCCAGCCAACAGCTAGTCCTCGAAAAATAGAGCCATTTTATCTGTCTTTGGCCAATCTGTGGGAAACTGTGACTGTGGCAGAGCCTCTCCAACCCCCGTCCAGCGACTTACCACCTTCTAAAAGGCCTCTCGCTGAGGCTGGTCCACCTCCTGGGGTGTTTCTAGTCCGGGTAAGGAATGGGAGGGACCCCGCCGGACAAAACACTATGAGCCGTATCACCTGGCACTTACCTTTTACAGTAGGGGAGATTAGGGAGATCTCAAATGACCTCTCGTATCACAGGACTAATCCGCGTGGGTTGGCCAAGACAATGAATATCAATCAGCTGAGATATGGGATGAGTGGAGCAGATTGTGCTCACATCCTCAGAGCCGCTGTAGGTGAAGATGTTGCGGATGACATCATTTCCAGGGGTGGTATAACCCCACACATGAGTAACTCACGACGGGGACGGGGGGGGGGGGGGTAAGGAATTTTGCAAACACTTGACAGACAAAATGCCTACCATGTACAGTGTTGTGTCCCCCTTCCAGTTCATAACAGCAATTCAAGGTCCAGATGAGGATGCCTCCATCTACTGACGGAGATTGAAACAAGGGGTATCAAACGCAGGGTTCGAGGCAGGTCCAGATGTCCCCGATAATTCACAACCCGTATCTCCAATCCTCCTGATGTTGAAGGCCAAATTACTGGCTGGATTAGTGATCCAGGCCATAGAGCTGGACCTGCATGCCAAGAAAGAGGCCAAGTCGGCCAAAATCATGGCAGCATTTGAGTTAATTGCCCAGAGTAACCATCCTAGGCAAAGGAGAAACAAAGGGAATAAATATCCTTGTCCTGTCTGTTTCCTTTGCCATCAAAAAGGTCATGTAGCAGGCCACTGACCAGAGTATGAGGATGAGTAGGAGTAGGATTCTTCCAAACCTTGTAGGACCACCTCTGACTGGCCCTATGCACATAAACCAAACCCAGGGAAAACATACCGCAATACGGATGGCCCTCCGGGAACCTACCTTTTCATCCCCGCTCCCGTACCTACCCAGAACATCGGAGCTGTTACACAGTCCAACAGCTCAACCCGCTAGAGAAACGGCAAACCAGTGTCAGCTCATGTCAATCTGTTTCTTGAGGAATTGCCATACCCTCTATCCTGCCTCTTTGACACTGGCGCAGCCAGAGGCAGGATTCCACTTACTGGCAAGATTACCCCCACTGTTTGACTCAGTCACAGGTCAATCAGTGACTCTCAGAGAGACTAAACCATTGCACTGCAAGTTTGGCTAACACACAGAAGCAGTGATCACAGATGATGTCCCTATTAACCTTTTAGGGGCGGACATTCTGTCGGAAATTCAGGCCAAAATATCCTATACCCCGGAGGGTGTTGTTGTTACTAGTGCACTCACAGATGAGCTGCTGTGTGCAGTGGTGGCAGTTCCGTATACTGGAGTATGATGTCGGCCTATTGCCAGTACCTCCAGCCACTATACGGATTGCCCCCGGTTGCGTATTACCAAGATAACCGCAGTACCCGCTGAGTGTAGCACAGATGGACAGCCTCAAAATCCAGATCGACAGGTATCTCCAAATCGGTGTCTTGACCCCAACTCAATCCCCATATAACACTCCACTATTTCCAGTGGCAAAGAAATCAGCCAAGGGCCGGGAAGTCACTTACCAACTGGTCCATGATCTCAGAGCCATTAACAAAATCATTGTCAGTGATGCCCCGTTAGTGCCTAATTCTCACACATTACTTGCTTCTATCCCTCCTAAAGCTTTGTATTTTAGTGTCATCGACTTGTCCAATGCCTTTTTCCCTGTGCCACTGGATTCCTAGTGTCAATATCTCTTTGCTTTTTCATTCCAGGGTAGACAACTTACCTTAACCCGGTTACCACAAGGGTCCATGACTAGCCTGTCAGAATACAGTTGTAAGCTAAAGGTGGCATTAGATCAGTGGGTGCAAGAGGATCCAGAGGTCGCCCTACTGCAATATTTGGAAGATTTGTTGGTTTGTTGCCCGCATAAGGAGTCATGCTATAGGCATACTATCTCGTTGCTTAACCATCTGGCATCAATTGGGAATAAGGCTAGCAAGGAAAAATTGCAGTTTTGTATGGAGAAGGTTACTTTTCTAGGCCACTGTATCTCAAAAGGGACCCGACATTTGACATTGCAACGGATACAGACTCTCAAAGACTTTACTCGACCTCGTAATGCCCGACAGTTGACAGCCCTTCTAGGTCTAATCAATTATAGCAGAGATTGGATCCTAACATCTCATCCACACTGGGTCCTCTCTATACTCTTCCGTCACAAACACCATTTCAATTAACTGATGAAAACTGGTCAACCCTCCAGGATCAGATCCAGGAACTTTCTAGAACCCCGGCATTAGGTATTCCCAACTACAACCTACCCTTTTCTGTCACGAAAGTAAAGGGCATGGCACTGGGGTACTGACCCAATTACATGTATTCAGGTATAGACCCATTATGTACATTTCAACTGAACTGGATCCGGTCATCAAAGGCTCACCTGGGTGCGTCCGAGCTGTAGCCGCCTGCGCTGTACTATTGCACAAAGTTGGTGATATAGTCTTAGATTCCCCTTTGACCCTTTTCACTCCACACTCTGTCCAAGAGATCCTTAACCAGGTCGAAATCAAACATCTTTCGGCCACCCGTCTGACCAAATATGAAGTGGCTCTCCTCGCCCCTACTAACCTTACACTAAACCGATGTACCATCCTCAACCCTGCATCTTTTCTCCCGACCCAATAAGACTCGGAAGAAGAGAGGGGGGGACGAAAGGATTGCGACCGACGCTTACACGACCATGATTGAAAGCTCAGATGATCACAACTGTCTCAAGCTCATGGAGCTTGAAACAGAAGCAGTTAGCCCTGTCAAGGGAGCTCCCTTTTGGAAGCAATAGATCTTTTTTGTAGATGGTTCCAGGTATTACACATCAGATGGTAAACCTCACACGGGCTACGCTGTAATAACAGTCGACAAAGTAGTAGAAAAAGGCTCACTCAGCAGCCACATGTCGGACCAAGAGGCCAAACTATACGCATTGACCAGAACCTGTGCGAAACATGAAGGATTAAGGATCAATGTATACACGTATTCGAGGTACGCTTTCGGAATAGCCAGAAGATTCCTCACTAGCTCGGGGAAACCTGTGAAGCACACCAAACAAATAAACATGTTCGTAGTGTTTACACTCCCATTAGAAGTGGCTGTTTTAAAGGTCAAAGCTCACACCACAGAGACCACCATGGAAGTTAGGGGCAATGCAATGGCAGATCTTGCTGGTAAAGAAGGAGCCCTAGATTCCCCTGACGCTAATGCTGGCTAAACCCGCTGATGTGTCGTTGGATAAGTTCAAAAAGTTGCAGGCTCAGGCAAAGAACTCAGAGAAGCGTAAATGGGCAGTGTTAGGGGCAACGGAGAGGGCTGATAAGATCTGGGGTTTTGGTTGGTAAGTGGTGCTTGCCAAGAGTATTGTATCCAATGATGGCCCATTTAGCTCACTATCCCAGTCACCAGTCCAGAACTGTCATGTGGAAGAGTACTGGATAGCTCCAGGATTCTCCACCACAGCCACTAAATTCTCTAGTGCTTGACTGGTCTGTGCTTTACACAACCCTGGACGACCGGCTATAATCCCAAAGAAACATTCCCCAAAACCTGAGTACACTTTCAGCTCAACTTTCAGCAGTTCATGCCCTTTATGACATCAGGGTGGGCATGAGAAAAATCAACCCTTTAGGTAAATCTGAGGAGCGTTGTCACCTATCCATAGAGTTCAACCATACATTTACATTTACATTTACACTTATGGTTTTGATGTCAGCCCTGAGACTTGTAGTAGGCTTAGTGGACCCGTGTGGGTATCCGGTCAATTAGGGCGGCCCCAGATTTGTTTTATTATCAGCTCTGGATTTGGAACTAAGTCCATGGGTCGGACCGAATGCCCATCTGGGATCACTGTCCAGATCGACCATAGAATCCCTGACCGTAACAACCTAACCACCAGACACGAGTATATCTGCTGGGGGGGAGGGTGTGACATTCAGGATGGTGCAGCAATCCCTTTATCCATCCAGCTGTTGCTAAACTCCTGTAACCGGAAACCTAATTACCTTTGTGTCTCTCTAACTGGGCCCTATTACTTCTTGGGTGGGCAGGCTGCTTACAGAGTCATTCCCACAAATGCTAGAGGTTCATGCTCCTTAGTCAGGTTAGTCCCCGCCTCTTACATTGCTAATGGTCACGATGATCTGATGGTGCAGAGAAGGGTGAGTATGGGAAGAAGGACTAGGAGGGAACTGTTCTCTGCAGGGGACTGTGCTTGAGATGTTTCCAGAGACAGTTGAAGCCATGAGAGAAGTCTCCTCCAAACAGCGACAGTTAAAAACTCTTCTCCTTCAGGAGAAGATGGCTCTCGACTATCTTTTAGCTGAAAAGGGGGGTTTCTGTGAATTCATCGGGGAAGATTGCTGCACCTGGGTGGAAGATACTGGTGACAAGCTTCAGGCCCATCTAGGTAGAGTTAAGGCCTTACAGGGGCAAGCACGTGTGATTGCAGATGAAGGTTGGAACGCCTTTAAAGGTCTGAGGGGCTTCGGTGATATGTTGTTTTCTATGGGATCATGGCTTAAGGAAATAGGAGTGTATGTCCTGTTACTGCTGTGCTTTCTACTTCTATGTGGCGGTGAGAATGACCTGCTGCTTGATGAATCGAGTCGCAAGGAGGCCTTCAGAGGACCATGTTTTGATCACAAAGAACCATCGCCCGGAGAAACTGGATTCTTACTCCAGGAGGACCGACCCAAGATGAACCACTGCATTTTAAGACACCGTCATGGAGAATCACCCTTCCTTTTGAAGGCATTTCTTTATTAGAGACACTTTAGAGACTTTTCACTGACACCACCCCTGCTGGTCAAGCAACCGAAGAGGCCCAAGAATGCTAGGCCAGGTTCTTCTTGTTAGTTCATCTGTAGTGTAGCATGTTCCCCTTTACATGTTTATTCCCTTTAGAGGTCTGGTTTGAGTGATTGTAGTGTTAGGGAGCCGCTGAAATGACGACATATGGCTAAAAAGGTGGAAACTGTTGTGGAAAATTATTGTCCGCTGTATGGTCGCCATCTATCTTATGGAGATGCACAGACTTGTTCACGTGCGCATCGCACAGAAACTTTTGCACGATGGTCTGGTCATCCCAAGTCCCGACCTGTAGCTGATTTGTGCCTGGACTGGTATTACTGCAGGATACCAGAGTCATGGTGCTTTCTGAGGATAAGCGTGGCAACGGAAAGGGTGCGAATAAGTGTGCGAACATAAGTTTGTGCGATCATTCACATCTTCACCAGCCAATCACTTCATACCATAACCTGTCTCCCCATTGGTCATGATTGTAAGACCACCTTCCAGCCAATCACCTGTCTACCCATTGGTCATGATTGTAAGACCGCCTTCCAGCCAATCACCTGTCTCCCCATTGGTCATGATTGTAAGACCGCCTTCCAAATTCTGGTATAAATAAACCTCTAACTCACAGAAAAAAGATGCACCACATGGATAAGCAACTGACAACACTGGCTAATCCCTCACTCTGGTGTTAAAAGCTGAGAGATTCGCCAATATTTCCAATCAGGAACATATCGGAGCCCCTTTAGGCACCACTACACGGTATCTCAGCATGACATGGGGTCCTACCACTAGACTACCTATGGTGTGTGAACAAGGTCTGAACAGGTATTAAGTAGCCTACAGCCCCATCCCACTCACCTGCACTGCAGGACCAACAATGCAATGGGGAACACATGAGGCCGCAAGCTACACCTACAACAGACCATGTGACACCGGCTTCCAGGTGCAACAGAATGTTTACAGGCCATATGCAATGGCACATTCAATACATATAAAACAAGAATCACAAAAATAAACGTGGCCTAAATGGGTGGGACTGCTCCAGACCCCAAACACTGTGGCGTGTTTCTAACTGGGGGGCAGTTCCTCCGCATGTGGTTCGCAGCGACGGCTATCCTCAGCAAAAATTGCATACAATGGAGGATGCCGGCGCGAACCACAAGCACCACACAAACATCCTACACAAAATAAAACATGTGCGATGAAAATATATAAACACATAACTCACAGAAAAAGATGCACCACATGGATAAGCAACTGACAACACTGGCTAATCCTCACTCTGGTGTTAAAAGCTGAGAGATTCGCCAATATTTCCAATCAGGAACATATCGAGCCCCTTTTAGGCACCACTACACGGTATCTCAGCATGACATGGGGTCCTACCACTAGACTAAAGGGCCCGATATGTTCCTGATTGGAAATATTGGCGAATCTCTCTCAGCTTTTAACACCAGAGTGAGGGATTAGCCAGTGTTGTCAGTTGCTTATCCATGTGGTGCATCTTTTTCTGTGAGTTATGTGTTTATATATTTTCATCCGCACATGTTTTATTTTGTGTAGGATGTTTGTGTGGTGCTTGTGGTTCGCGCTGGCATCCTCCATTGTATGCAATTTTTGCTGGGGATAGCCGTTCGCTACGAACCACATGCGGAGGAACTGCCCCCCAGTTAGAAACACGCCACAGTGTTTGGGGTCTGGAGCAGTCCCACCCATTTAGGCCACGTTTATTTTTGTGATTCTTGTTTTATATGTATTGAATGTGCCATTGCATATGGCCTGTAAACATTCTGTTGCACCTGGAAGCCGGTGTCACATGGTCTGTTGTAGGTGTAGCTTGCGGCCTCATGTGTTCCCCATTGCATTGTTGGTCCTGCAGTGCAGGTGAGTGGGATGGGGCTGTAGGCTACTTAATACCTGTTCAGACCTTGTTCACACACCATAGGTAGTCTAGTGGTAGGACCCCATGTCATGCTGAGATACCGTGTAGTGGTGCCTAAAGGGGCTCCGATATGTTCCTGATTGGAAATATTGGCGAATCTCTCAGCTTTTAACACCAGAGTGAGGGATTAGCCAGTGTTGTCAGTTGCTTATCCATGTGGTGCATCTTTTTCTGTGAGTTATGTGTTTATATATTTTCATCCGCACATGTTTTATTTTGTGTAGGATGTTTGTGTGGTGCTTGTGGTTCGCGCCGGCATCCTCCATTGTATGCAATTTTTGCTGGGGATAGCCGTTCGCTGCGAACCACATGCGGAGGAACTGCCCCCAGTTAGAAACACGCCACAGTGTTTGGGGTCTGGAGCAGTCCCACCCATTTAGGCCACGTTTATTTTTGTGATTCTTGTTTTATATGTATTGAATGTGCCATTGCATATGGCTTGTAAACATTCTGTTGCACCTGGAAGCCGGTGTCACATGGTCTGTTGTAGGTGTAGCTTGCGGCCTCATGTGTTCCCCATTGCATTGTTGGTCCTGCAGTGCAGGTGAGTGGGATGGGGCTGTAGGCTACTTAATACCTGTTCAGACCTTGTTCACACACCATAGGTAGTCTAGTGGTAGGACCCCATGTCATGCTGAGATACCGTGTAGTGGTGCCTAAAGGGGCTCCGATATGTTCCTGATTGGAAATATTGGCGAATCTCTCAGCTTTTAACACCAGAGTGAGGGATTAGCCAGTGTTGTCAGTTGCTTATCCATGTGGTGCATCTTTTTTCTGTGAGTTATGTGTTTATATATTTTCATCCGCACATGTTTTATTTTGTGTAGGATGTTTGTGTGGTGCTTGTGGTTCGCGCCGGCATCCTCCATTGTATGCAATTTTTGCTGGGGATAGCCGTTCGCTGCGAACCACATGCGGAGGAACTGCCCCCCCAGTTAGAAACACGCCACAGTGTTTGGGGTCTGGAGCAGTCCCACCCATTTAGGCCACGTTTATTTTTGTGATTCTTATAAATAAACCTCGCCTAGCTGTTGGAGGGAGGCACATTATTGGATCCTACTTGAGAACGTCTCTGTGACGTTATTTTGGAGGAATTGCACAGACATCAATGCACACTACACCAAGGATTTCCCGATTGTACTTCTGGCGGTCGTTTTCGGTTGTGAGAACGAGTCAAAGGAGCAAACGGCGATATCAGTAATGTGGAAGATCACACATTTCTTCCCTTTGGAGAACACTCTGGTTCTGGGGTTCACCTGCCTGACAATGGTTGAGATGCCTTTGGTGTTGAAGGTTTTGGGTACAAGGCTGGGTCCCAGTTCATCAAGCCAACACTTCAGTATAGTAGTGCAGAAAGCAATTTTGAGGCAGTTGAG
This sequence comes from Bufotes viridis, assembly GCA_033119425.1. Lineage (NCBI taxonomy): Eukaryota > Metazoa > Chordata > Amphibia > Anura > Bufonidae > Bufotes > Bufotes viridis. The sequence continues at coordinate 28,989,180 of CM065590.1, forward strand.
CAGCAGAACAGTTCTTTGCTGAAGCACTGAATTGCAAATAGATCATAACAGTTCTTAGCATGTAGATGTTCACAAAAAACACTTTCCACAGATGTTTCAGGTTTCACAGCTTCATATCCTAGAAGTACACTGTAGGATATGGAGATTTTTACAGTAGGTAATCAATCAGACTCTAGAGTCAGCAACCTATGTGCCTCTCACTACTGAGCCTACGCTCAGACTGACTGACCAATCTCTCTCTAGAATTTTCCTTTCTCTCCATATAAATAGGGTGACCCCAACACCATTTAGTGGTGGTGAGGAGTTGAAGAGGATAAGGTCTATTAGTCCACTGGAATTCTGGGAGTATGCACCCTTACACCTTATATCTGGTGGCATCAGAGGCAGTGCGTGATAAGAGCTCTTTGCATACCTTCTTCCCAGACTTCCAGAGGAGCATGTATGGCATATAAGACTTTTCATGACAATTTAGGTGTTCTCCATAAGGAGATATAGTACCCACATATGCATAGGCTGTAAGCGTTATCATGTGTTAAATCATGTCTTTGGAATAATGTTCCCTGGGATTGGAGATTAAAGTCTTGGGTTTGGATCTCCTTCCTCTTTTCTACTGATTTATTGAAAGAATGCTTTTGAGAGAGCAGCTTCCTATCTTGTCATTTAGCTTCAGTCAAGGTTAATCCCAGTGGACTGCAAAAAGCTCCTGAAATTGTATGTAGACAAAGAATCATTGGGATTGTAGAGCAGCTGAAGAGGTAATGCAAGGTTTTCATCTGTGAGGGTAAAACATAACTACAGCTAATAGACTTCACAACAATTAATTGGGTTTTAAAGCTTCGGGTTCCCAGTCATATCAGTTTGGAGCTTACATTGGTGCTTTTTGGAGTCTACACCTCATAGTTAGGAATTGCAGACATTGCAGAAAAAATTGTAATTGTTTGCACCCCAGCTAAATTGGTATGTAAGGTATTACTATGTAAGAAAGTGCATCACACTTGAACTCTCGTGGTAACCCATGATTCAGCCAGAAGTTGTAGGAACTGTTTTCTAAGACTTGTGCAGTACCCCAGACCTATGGATACACGCAAATGTTTATTATGTATTGTTATGTATTGTGTATTTCATATGTCTTGGACATAAATTCCAGAAGAACACGAATAGTTGACAATGGTTGGCAGGAACAGGACTACCGACCCTGTTCTTCCCCTCTTGGTAGAAGGGGGCTAGTCCTGTTTCCTGACAGATAGCAAAAGCAGATGAAGCACATGCCAGAGCCCCTACTCCTATGAATCGTTTTCAGTTCTCTAGAAAAATTCAAGAACACTAATTCCAGAAAGCATCAGTGTGACAAGACAGCAGAGTTATTGGCAAAATTTCAGCTTTATAGACACCACTGAAAAGTTAAGGACTACGGCTCAGACACCCATCAGCCGAACCAGCAAGTTAGACAAACCTTAAACCTGTATCACACAATGGACCCTTATATACACAAGTGCCATTAAATTAATACACAACCAGCAACCATACCCCCTCACCCTCCTCCTTGGGGTTGTTGCAGGTGCTCACTCTGTACACTATATTACTTAATGTATTTACACCGAACAACAGGAATAGATACATTAATAAATCTCCTCAAACAGCTAGATTCCTCATGCTTTTCTTCCTTACATGATAAAACATGTAATGAAAGCAAACATGTAAGGACAACAGCCACCACTATAAAAAGGAGCTCAGTACATACAAATTTATACAGCTACTACAGAACTCAATTACATGAATAAAACAATTTTTGCACTTAGCTCCCTTTAGCGGTAGCTGCCAGGACAATGCTCTGGGTTTATGTTGGGAAGCAGGAGGAGGTCAGCTCTGGGATCCCTTTAACCGCTTCAGCCCCCCTAGCTTAAACACCCTTAATGACCAGGCCACTTTTTACAATTCCGCACTACACTACTTTCACCGTTTAAAAGTTTCAATTTCTGCTAACTTCTGGCAAAAAAAAAAAATTTTCAGACGGACTCACTATGCCCCTCAGTGAATACCTCGGGGTGTCTACTTTCCGAAATGGGGTCATTTGTGGGGTGTGTTTACTGTTCTGGCATTTTGGGTGGGGCTAAATTGTGAGCCGCCATGTAAAACCTAAAGGTACTTATTGGAATTTGGGCCCCTTTGCGCACCCAGGCTACTACAGAACTCAATTACATGAATAAAAATATTTTTGCACTTAGCTCCCTTTAGCGGTAGCTGCCAGGACAATGCTCTGGGTTTATGTTGGGAAGCAGGAGGAGGTCAGCTCTGGGATCCCTTTAACCCCCTAGCTTAAACACCCTTAATGACCAGGCCACTTTTTACAATTCCGCACTACACTACTTTCACCGTTTATTGCTCCGTCATGCAACTTACCACCCAAATGAATTTTACCTCCTTTTCTTCTCACTAATAGAGCTTTCATTTGGTGGTATTTCATTGTTGCTGACATTTTTACTTTTTTTGCCATTAATACAAATTTAACGACATTTTTGCAAAAAAATGACATTTTTCACTTTCTGTTGTAAAATTTAAAAAAAAAAAATACATTTCTATATAAATTTTTCTCTAAATTTATTGTTCTACATGTCTTTGATAAAAAAAAGTCCAATAAGTGTATATTTATAGGTTTGGGTAAAAGTTATAGCGTTTACAAACTATGGTGCAAAAAAGTGAATTTCGGCATTTTGAAGCAGCTCTGACTTTCTGAGCACCTGTCATGTTTCTTCAGGTGCTAGAATATCAGGATAGTATAAATACCCCCCAAATGACACCATTTTAGAAAGAAGACACCCCAAAGTATTCGCGGAGGGGCATGGTGAGTTCCTGTATCATTTCATTTTTTTTCACAAGTTAGCGGAAAATGACACATTCTGATAAAAAAAAGTTTCAATTTCTGCTAACTTCTGGCAAAAAAAATAAAAAATTCAGACGGACTCACTATGCCCCTCAGTGAATACCTCGGGGTGTCTACTTTCCGAAATGGGGTCATTTGTGGGGTGTGTTTACTGTTCTGGCATTTTGGGTGGGGCTAAATTGTGAGCCGCCATGTAAAACCTAAAGGTACTCATTGGAATTTGGGCCCCTTTGCGCACCCAGGCTGCAAAAAAGTGTCACTTATGTGGTATCGCCGTACTCAGGAGAAGTAGGGCAATGTGTTTTGGGGTGTATTTTTACATATACCCATGTTGGGTGAGAGAAATATCTCTGTAAATTGTCAACTTTGTATAAAATTTTTTAAAAGTTGTCGTTTACAGAGATATTTTTCACACAAAGTATGGGTATATATAAAAATACACCCCAAAACACATTGCCCTGGAAAGAAGACACCCCAAGGTATTCTGTGAGGGGTATGGTGAGTTCATGTAAAATTTTATTTTTTGTCACAAGTTAGTGGAATATGAGACTTTGTAAAAAACAAAATAAAAAAAAAATATCAATTTCCGCTAACTTGTGTCAAAAAATAAAAAATTCTGTGAACTCGCCATGCCCCTCACAGAATACCTTGGGGTGTCTTCTTTCCAAAATGGGGTCACATCTGGGGTATTTATACTGACCTGGCATTTTAGGGGCCCTAAAGCGTGAGAATCCAAATGCGTAAAAATGCCCTGTGAAATCCTAAAGGTACTCATTGGTTTTAGGGCCCCTTTGCGCACCCAGGCTGCAAAAAAGTGTCACTCATGTGGTATCGCCGTACTCAGGAGAAGTAGGGCAATGTGTTTTGGGGTGTATTTTTACATATACCCATGCTGCGTGTGAGAAATATCGCTGTAAACGACAACTTTTTACATTTTTTTATTCAAAGTTGTCAATTTACAGAGATATTTCTCTCACCCAGCATGGGTATATGTAAACACACCCTAAGCACATGCCCTACTTCTCCTGAGTACTGCGATACCACATGTGTGACACTTTTGCAGCCTGAGTGCAAAGAACCTAAAACCAATGAGTACCTTTTAGGAGGGCATTTTTACGCATTTTTCTTCTCACTCTTTAGAGCCCCTAAAATGCCAGGGCAGTATAAATACCCCAGATATGACCCCATTTTGGAAAGAAGACACCCCAAGGTATTCCATGAGGGGCATGGCGAGTTCATAGAAGATTTTTTTTTTTGGCACAAGTTAGTGGAAATTGATTTTTTATTGTTTTTTCTCACAAAGTCTCCCTTTCCGCTAACTTTTGACAAAAAGTTAAATTTTTCATGGACTCATTATGCCACTCAGCAAGAGTACAGGTCTGTAAGATATCGCGGAATGTGGACACCTAAGTATTTAATCGGGCCAGCGGACCAATGAAATGGTAGTGTTTTCTTAAGTGCGGTAACCTGAAGGTCGCCGAGAGTAATATTCAAAATTTCCGACTTGGTGTGATTAATCTTGAAATCAGAGCCCCTGCTAAATTCCTCAATAGTGTCTGCCAGTAGCCCTAGGCCCACTTCCGGATTAGATACTAAAAATAGCAGATCGTCTGCGAAAGCAGTGCATTTCAGCTCATTGGGACCATACCCAATACCAACAATACCATCATGCTGTCGGACCGCTTGTAGCAATGTTTCTGCCACTAAAATAAACAAAGACGGAGACAGGGGGCACCCCTGCCTCGTGCCATTCGTAATCTCGATTGTCCGAGACAGTATGCCATTCACTTTCAGACGTGCATGGGGTTGCTGATACAAGGTAAAAATGGCAGCAATGAAAGCTTCCGGTAAAGCAAACTTCTCCAGAACCGCTTTCATAAAGGACCAGTTCACTCTATCAAACGCCTTTTCGGCGTCAACGCTCAATAGCACTAATGGTATTTTCCTAGTATGTGCCAAGTGGATGGAGTGAAATATCCTATAAGAATTATCCTTCCCTTCTCGCCCTTTTACAAAACCAGACTGCTCAGGTTGGATCAGAACAGGTAAAATCATACTAAGCCTCACGGCCATCAGCTTGGCCCACACCTTCAGATTCAAATTCAGCAGGGAGATTGGACGATAGCTACCGCAATTCTGCGGGTCCTTCCCCTCTTTAGGGATTAAAGTGACATGAGATTCCTGCGCCTGTCTAGGCAACAGGTCTCCCTGTAGGAGGGCATTACAAACCTCCGTAAATTTTGGAACCAGGATGTCCTGGAACTTCTTGTAATAAAGTAGCGGAAAACCATCTGGTCCTGGGCTTTTCTCCGGAGGAAAACTGTTTATCACTTTCTTGATTTCCTCAGTAGTAACTGGGGCAGTCAGGGAGGGGGCCATATCTTCTGGGACTTTAGGGAGGTGAAGTTTCGCTAGGAAGGTTTCGATGGAGTAGCGCTGTTGTGCGTCTTCCTCAGGGCCAGGGTGTAGATGTAAATTATATAATGAGGAGTAGAACTCCTGGAAGGCATTAGCAATATTGGGAGTGTTCTTGTGTGTGACTCCATTTTTGTCTTTCACCTGTGCGATATGAGAGGAGCTCTTACCTTTTTAAGAAGCGCGGACATGAGTTTCCCACCTTTATTTCCATGCGCGTACAATTTATGCTGGAAATACAGCATCTGCTTCGCGATCCTCTGAGACAGATGCTCACGAAGTTGTTGCCTAAGCTTAGTTAACTCTCCCTGAAACACTCTGCTAACCGACTGTTTGTTTAACCTCTCCGCTGTCGCTATCTGCGCCAAGAGTGAGCCTAGCAACTTCTGCTGTTCTTTTTTAACTTTGGTGCCTAATGCAATAAAGACTCCTCGAATATAAGCCTTATGCACTTCCCAAATCATTGTGTGCTTACTGAGTGCGGGGGAGTTACTCTCAAAATAAAGGTCAAGATGAGATCTAACCTGCTTACAGTATTTCGCATTGTTCAGCAGAGATTCATTGAGTCTCCAGCTCCAATCCCTTTTGACCATGGAGTCCAAGGCGAAGACGGCTGAGCACGGGGCGTGATCCGATACCGTGATTTCACCTATCTCAGATGTGCTGAAAGTGGACAACAAAGATACGGAAGTCAACAAATAATCCAATCTTTGATATGATTTATGCGGATTAGAATAGAAGGAATAATCTTTCATTGTAGGGTTAAGCGCGCGCCAAACATCAATCAGTTGCAGCTCCTGAAGTTTACTATGTAGGCGACTAATATGTTTTTGTGCTATATGTGACCTAGTCGTAGAGGAGTCTACAAAGGGATCAAAAACCAAGTTCAGATCTCCCCCAAGCACTATAGTCCCTTCCGCAAAAAGTTTAACAGTGTCTAGCGTCTTAATCAGCCAGGACACCGTAGCTACATTAGGTGCATAAAGGTTGGCCAAAGTGAATTTTTTAGAGGCTATTTCCCCTTTAAGAAGGAGCATTCTCCCCTCTGCATCCGCCAACTGCTGCTTTAAAATAAAAGGTACCTGGTGATGTATTGCTATAGCAACGCCTTTGGATGCAGAGGTCGGATGAGTGCTGTGATACCACTGTTTGTATGGGTGAGAAGGTAACTTTGGTAACCTACCCGTACGGAGGTGTGTCTCCTGAAGGAACACTATATCAGAGTGCGCTTTACGTAGCATTAGCATAATCTGGCTCCTCTTGCACGGGGAGTTCAGACCTTTCACATTAAAAGTCATTACCTTTATATCTCTCATGATGACTAAATCCAAGGATCCAACAGCTAGCTCCTTAGAAACTGTTATGCTCTCTGTCAATCAGAAGGAGAGATAAAGAGACCAAAACAAGGGAGGGGGGGGGGGAGGAAGGCGTAGGGTGGTTAGAAGGGGAAGAAGGAAAGAAAGAAAAAAGAGAGAAGAGAGAGAAAGAAAATAAAAAGAAGAATAGAAAGACAAAAATAAGAAGTAGGAGAAATCCAAGAAATGTAAAGGCCCAGGGGCCTATAAACTTAACATCAACGTAAACAATGTAGATTAGCTCTCAGAACTGCCCCTAAGAGGCACTATCCAATCCGTGAGGTGTGAAGAAACCTCCGGAACAATCCGTTTTAAAGGAATACTAAGGAGCGTGTAGTACTAAATCTGATTAGCAAAAATGCTGGCAGAGACCTCCCAATTGATGCAAGCGTGTCAACACGAGTGCACCAAAAGGATAGACCTCCAGTTATGGGGGGTTGTGCACAAAGACACAGATATTTTATGTCATAAGTGCCCCATTCCCCACCCAGGCATTCTATGGGCCCCAATATACAGAAACACCCAAAGAATTCCGGTGAGAATGCAGCCAAATAGACAAAGAGAACAGGGACACAGGCAGAAAGCCCGGATTAGTTGAAGTAGCTAATAGATATATAGAGCATTAATAGATATATAGAGTATCAAACCCAAAACATGAGGATAAACATGGACATGAACAAAAACAGATCCCCGATATATATAGATGACATGCAGTAAAACAGAGGCGTCACCACGCTGCTATAGGCAAAATTAGACCGGGGTCTTTTAACCACATGTTGATCGGCTGTGGGGACTTTAGTGTAAGCACTAGGACGGTAAGTCCACAAAAAAGAGTCCACAAAAAAGAGTCCACAAAAAAGAGTAGAGAAAACTTGAATAGTTCTTCAGAACACACAAAAATAGGTCAAGTAGCCCCAAGCTCCATGTCTATCCGCGTCTTCATCAGCCTGCTCCTGCGGGGCTCTGGAAGCTTCCTCTCCACATCACACTGCAGCGGTTGCCATGCGTCTGGCGGGACTACCGGCATCCATGTTGGTATTTTGATTGGCGTTATACCTAAAGCGGGCCAGGCCTTATCTAAGTCTGCAGGGGTATGAATGATTATGCGTCTCCCATTTTTTAACACCGACAGGCCGAAAGGATACAGCCAAGAATAAGGCAACTTGTGTGCTCGCAAGGCCTCTAACAGGGGTCTCAGGACGCGCCGTTTGTTCAACATGGAGGCCGCAATGTCCTGGTAAATGGCGATTTCTGCGCCTGCATAGACTAGCTGGGTCTTCTCCTGGCTGCCGCCAAAATGCGCGCTGTATCGACAAACGACAAAATTCCACAGATAACATCTCGTGGTCTTTCATTAGGCTGCGGCACAGGTCTTAAAGCCCTATGGATACGTTCAATAGTAATCTGGGCAGCCAGCTCCGGGCCCAGTAAATCTGTGAATATTTCCAAGCCCACTTTCCTTAGCGATTCTGCCGCCCAAACTTCTGGCAGTCCTTTTATGCGAATATTTCTGCGCCTGCTTCTGTTTTCTTGATCCTCAAGAAGGAGGAACGCTTTATTAAGCTCAGCAGTGTGCATCGCTACATACTCCTCCATCTCGTTAGAGTGTCTGACTAGTCCCTGCGTTGTGGATTCTAAGCTCTCCACTCTCTGCCCCACGTGAATGAGCTCAGTCTTAATAGCGGTCAGTTCAGTAAGAACAGGCTTGATCGCTTTATCCAGAGCTTGCCCCAGTACCTTCGTGAGAAAAGCCTTGGAGACAGGGGAGCTGTCGCACCCTTCGTCCTCATCCCCCTGCAGGCTGTCCTCCTCCTCCGAATCATCTCCAGAGTCGCGCGCTGCCGCCACAGCCGCCATCTTAGGGCCGCCACGCTGGGTCTGGGAGTGTTTTCTTTTTAAGAAGTTCTGCATGTCTTGCTGGCTTCTTTGCTTCTTCGGGGTGTCCTGGTGTTCAGGTCCCTTCTCCTTGCTCAATTTGCCCATTGCAATCGGGGTCTCAGCTCCTAAAAGTGCTCTGAAAAGCCTGGGTGTGGACGAGCAGTAGGTTCAGGCAGCCATTCACCACGGCGTCCAAGCTCCGCCCCCAAGAAAAAGCATTTTCTATATAGTTCTGGCAATATGCGGATCTGCAAAAAGGCGTATATAATAGTACCAATCAAACCGCTATCTCATCTCCCAAAAACTGAGCCCCTAGATCGCACAATTGCCCAAAAAAATAAAAAAAGTGGCTCTCAGACTATGGAGACACTAAAACATGATTATTTTTTTTTCAAAAAAGTATACATATTAGGTAGTGCCGCGTCTGTAAAAATCTGCACTATAAAAATATCACATGATCTACCCCCTCAGGTAACTACCGTAAAAAAATTTAATAAAAACAGTGTAAAAAAACATTTTTTTCACCTCACATCACAAAAAGTGTAATAGCAATCGATTAAAAAGTTATATGCCTCCCAAAATAGTGACAAATAATATGTCATCTCATCCCACAAAAAATTATACCCTACATAGAACAATCGCCCACAAAACGAAAAAAATATGGTTCTCAGAACATGGAGACATAAAAACATGATTTTGTTTGTTTCAAAAATGATATTATTATGTAAAACCTAAATAAATAAATAAAAATATACATATTATGTATCGCCTCGTCCGTAACAACCTGCTCTATAAAAAAACACATGACCTAACCCCTCAGGTGAACACAGCAAACAAAATAATATAAATACGGTGTCAAAAGCCATTTTTGTCACCTTACATCACAAAAAGTGTAATAGCAAGCGACCAAAATGACATATGCACCCCAAGATAGTGCCAATTAAACCGCCATCTCATCCCGCAAAAAAATGAGCCCCTACAAAAGACAGTTGCCCAAAAAATAAATAAAAAAATATGGCTTTTAGGATGTGGAGACACTAAAAAATCATTTTTTTCAAAAATGCTTTATTATGTAAAACTGAAACAAAACCCCGCAAAAAAGTTATTATATTTGGTATTGTCACGTAGTGACTCCATCTAAAAATGTACACCCCTCAAGGTATTAAAAACTGATTGTACAAACCTTGTTAACCCTTTAGGTGTTCCACAAGAGTTATTGGCAAAAGGAGATGAAATTTCAGAATTTCTATTTTTTGTTACCTTTCCTCAAAAAAAGTGTAATATAGAGCAACCAAAAATCATATTTACCCTATAATAGTACCAAAAAAGCTGCCACCTTATCCCGTAGTTTCCAAAGTGGGGTCACTTTTTGGGAGTTTCTACTGTAGGGGTGCATCAGGGGGACTTCAAATGGGACATGGTTTCTAAAAACCAGTCCAGTAAAATCTGCATTCCAAAAAACATATGGCGTTCCCTTCCTTCTATGCCCTGCCGTTTGGCCATACAGCAGTTTAGGACCACATATGGGGTGTTTCTATAAACTACAGAATCAGGGCAATAAATATTAAGTTTTGTTTGGCTGTTAACCCTTGCTTTGTTACTTAAAAAAATTGATTAAAATGGAAAATTTGACAAAAAATACAATTTTATCTCCATTCGCCATTAACTCTTGTGGAACACCTAAAGGGTTAACGACGTTTGTAAAATCAGTTTTGAATACCTTAAGGGTGTAGTTTCTAGAATGGATTTATTTTGGGGTGGTTTTTTATTATGTAAGCCTCACAAAGTGACTTCAGACCTGAACTGGTCCTTAAAAAGAGGGTTTTGGAAAATTTCAAGATTTGCTTCTAAACTTCTAAGCATTGTAACGTCCCCAAAAAATAAAAGAAGTAGAGAAATTGAAACTTGGAAATTTGCAAATTTTTCAAAATTTTTGGTAAATTTGGTATTTTTTTTATAAATAAAAATGAACTTTTTTGACTCAATTTTACCAGTGTCATGCAGTACAATGTGTGACGAAAAAACAATCTCAGAATGTCCTGGATAAGTAAAAGCGTTTTAAAGTTATCACCACATAAAGTAACACTGGTTAGATTTGCAAAAATGGCCTAGTCCTTAAGGTGAAATATGGCCGTGTCCTTAAGGGGTTAACAAACTGACATCTTAGTTTCCCACTTTTCCATCATTCTCCCACTATCTGAACACCCCATCCTGCCACCCCCAATACTGTGACCACTCTGCTCCCTGATGCTATACTGCAGAAACAGTCCCTCTGAAAATACTGGTACCACACAGATAGTGTGCCAGTACAAAAAATACCCCCTTGTATTGTGTGCCAGTACAAAAATTACCCGCTTACCTTTCAGATCAGACCCCAATCTCAGACCTCAGATCAGACTCTCCATATCATATCCTCAGATCAGACCCCAGTTTCAGACCTCAGATCAGACCCCCATTCGACCTCTCAGGTCCCCATGTATCAGACCTCAGATCAGAACCCCCATTAGACCACCATGTCAGACTGTGCTGGTTGAATGATACAAATATTTAAGTCATTCCTGAAGTGCGTAGTGTGTCTTACCAGTATTCTGTCCATGGCAGTAAAGTCTGTATTGTCTTCAATGGCTGATTTCTTACTGACTCTTGGCCATGTCCTGTAGATTCCAAGTTCCTCTTTCTCTCTCTTTCTTGCTGTAATTCACACAGAGATCGGTTAGTTGATTAAACCATAGGGCCTAAAAAGAGGAAGCATTGGTCACTGCTTCCTTTCTTTTTGAACTCTCACTACACACTACCTAGAGCTGGGGTGGAGCAAGGCACCACCTGCAACAACCTTAAAGGGCTGGGACAGGATTGTTAACTCTGGGTATGCCATCCATACATGGCTATACTGGACATAATACATAGAATACCATTTAATAACATTACATTAAAGAACAAACCATTTGCAGATACCCCCTCCTCTGGGGTACTGCAGCATTGCACTCAGCCAATTGATGAGAAACAAGCATCCTGAAACAGCTGTCTATGGATAGATATTTGGCTTGGCTGGTTTCTCTTGCCATGTTCCAACGCTTGTTAAAAAGTTAGACTTTGACTCATAGGGAACCACTTCTAGAAGGCACTAGAAACATGGTTCTCTTTCCCTGTGAGATACCTCTTTGCATAGTTCTCAAAATAAAATTTTCCGTTCTCCATCTCATGTTTCTTCTGACCTCTCTGTGCCCCTTGTTCTGCCAGAAAGAAAGAAAGAAATCCACTTCTCCGACTCTGAAGATGCAAATAAAAGCACAATCATACATAATATTATGACTCGTATGATAAAAACTCATGTCTAGAATGTAGCTGCGCATAAAGCAGAATTGTGTCTGATGACGTTATCTCCATCCTACGCACACCACATATATAATAGCTATTAAAATCTGAAGTGAAGATATTTCCTGGAAACACAAGTGCTGTGTATGTGATCTGTGTATATATTGATATTTTTGGCTTTATGCAGAAATCTATTACTGTTGCTGTTTTTACATTCCGATCATGCCTCCGTTAACCACATATCTATCATCTACGTCCTACTTCTCTCTCGAATCAACTCTCCATTTTACAACCCACAGAACCTGCACTGCTGCCCTTTCTGAACAGAACGACCAATTATTAAGTAACCATTAGAAGGAGTGCTGCAATATATTAATGGCTATTGGTTTTGCCTTCTTTTCAGACCTGAATCTCGGTGTGGGCACATCTTCTTAGAGGAAATCAGAATTCTGCCCTCGTATATGAGGCTGTCAAAGATTAGAGGGAGTCAGGAGAGGTTGAGAGGCAGAAGACAAATGGCTTTCAATCTAACAACTGGATTGTCACCGTCCCATAGGGGGGCCAACAAAAGCAAGAGACAAGCCAATGTATATAAGAAAAGACTGTCGATCTGGGGATTTGTAATATTGTGTGTGTGATATCTATCATTCAGAATGCATCCGAGAGCAGCGTACAGGGGAAATGAGTGCGTGCGGGGGACGCTGAGATTACAAAGAATGAAGTGGGGAGGGAAAAGAATATACCATATTGTCTGGACTATAAAACACATGATAAAAGTAAGCTTACAGTCTAAACGATATGCCAAATATGACAAATAAAAAGTCATAAAAGAGTACGGCGCTGCAAGCCAGCCCACAGGGGTTGGCATGGTGGCTGGAGACTGGAGATAATGGGAGGAGAGTTGAGTGGACCTGTCGATGTTCGGGTTTCCCGGGTTCGGCCGAACTTCGGCTCAAAGTTCGGGTTAGGGACCCAAAGTTGACCATGGGGACCCGAACTTTGGTGCACTAAAATCACTGTAAAATAGTCATAGTATGGGCTAGAGGCTGCAAAAGGAAGCAAAATGGGGGTAAGAGCAGGACAACTGCCCTGCAAACAAATGTGAAAAAAATATATTTATAATCTTGAACTAGGAGACGTAGGTCAAAGTGGAGTAGGAGGTTGAGGAGGCAGTGGATGTGGCGGTGTAGGTGGAAGCGGCGGTGAAGAAGGAGAAGGTAGCCAACACTGTTTTTGTTGCTTTTTTTTTAATTTTTTTTATAAATTTGGGAAGATCCCAAAACATTGTGAAATAGAAAAGAGAATGCAAAGAGAAAGTGTGCTGGAGTCTAACAATGGCTGGGTGCGCCGGTATACTTGTCTATTCAGCACAAAGTACGGACAAGTCCTGTGGAATCCATGCCTGATTCATTTTATAGAATGTGAGCTTGTCCATGTTGTCTGTAGACAGGCAGCTGCGCTCGTCTGTGATCCCCCCGCCGTGCTAAACACACGTTCGGACAATACACTGGCCGCAAGGAAGGCCAGCACCTCCAAGGGAAAGCTCAGGCCATGTGCCAATTTAGAGACCCAGAAGTTGAATAGGGCAGACCCATCAGTCAGTGCGTGTAGAAATGTGTGCACAACTACTGTTCCACCATGTTGCTTAAATGCTGTCTCCTGCTAAGACGTTCTATATCAGCTGGTGGTGCTGGTTGTTGTGGCGTGCTGACAAAGCTTTTCCATATTTCAGCTATGCCAACACTCCCTTCTGAGGTGCTGGCAGTGCCCCAGCTACGTTGACAACTTCTTCCTCCTCCTCTGCCTTCGCCTTGTGCTTCCATTGAACACCCACTGTCTGGTGGGAATGCCATCAGCAGCGTATCTACTAGCGTGCGCTTGTACTCGCTCATCTTCTAATCATGCTCCAGTGACAGAATTAAGAACGGCACGTTGTCCTTGTAACGGGGATATAGCAGGGTGGCCACCCATTAATCATCACTGGTTAGAATGTAGGCAACCCGGCGGTTGTTGCGCAGGCACTGCAGCATGTAGTTACTGATTTGTCCAAGGCTTCCCAGAGGCAACAACAGGCTGTTCTCTGTGGGAGGTGTATCATCTGTGTCCTCTGTATCCCCCCCTCTAGTGATGGCCAAGAGCTGTTTTGGGTGCCATCCTGCCGCTGAACATGGTTCCTCCTCATCATCATCCTCTTCATCCTCCAGAACTGTGGCTGGACAGTTGTGTACCTTGCCTCTGTTGGCGCAGGAACCCACGCTCCGAGCCACTTGTCAATGACTGACATGATAACCGTGGAAATGAACCCTCTTCCTCCTGTGCCATATCCTCTTTCATCATTGCCCGAAGCGTTTTTTCAAGGAGACATAGAAGTATGATAGTAACGCTGAGGATGGCATCATTGGCACTGGCCATGATGGTAGAGTACTCGAAAGTACGCAACACAGCACACACGTCCCGCATGGAGGCCCACTCGTTGGTGGTAAAGTGTTGCTGTTCCGCAGAGCGACTCACCCTTGCATGCTGCAGCAGAAACTCCACTATCGCCTGCTGCTGCTCGCACAGTTTTTCCAGCATGTGCAAGGTGGAGTTCCACCTTGTGGGTACGTCACATATGAGGCGGTAAGCGGGAAGGCTGAAGTTACACTGCAGCATAGACAGGCGAGCAGTAGCAGGATGAGAACGTCAAAAGCACGCAGAGACGGCCCACACTTTCTGCAGCAGCTCTGACATATCGGGGTAATTTTTCAGGAACCTCTGCACCACCAAATTCGGCAGATGCGCCAGGCAATGGATGTTCGTCAAACCAGCTAGGCCCAGAGCTGCTATGAGATTTTGCCCGTTATCGCACACCACCAGACCGGGCTTGAGGCTCATTGGCACCAACCAATCATCGGTCTGTTGTTCCATGCCCGTCCACAGCTCCTGCGCGGTGTGCGGTTTTCCCCCCAAACAGATGAGTTTCAAAACAGCCTGCTATCGTTTCCCCCTGGCTGTGCTGAAGCTGGTTGTGCAGGTGTTACGCTGACCGGATGAGGAGGCAGTAGAAGAGTAGGCAGAGTAGGAGGGGGAAGCAACGAGAAACGCCCTGTAATCCTCGGTGGCAGAAGGACATGTGCCAAACTTTTATCCGCCTCAGGCCCAGCCGCCAATGCATTGACCCAGTGTGCTTACTGGTCCACGTATCGGTGGTTATACGGACCTTGCCACAAATGGCGTTGCGCAGTGAAAACCTGATTTTGTCTGCCACTTGGTTGTGCAGGGCAGGGATAGCTCACCTGGAAAAGTAGTGGCTGCTGGGAACCACGTACTGTAGGACAGCACACGTCATAAGGTGTTTAAAAGTCTCTGTCTCTACCAGACGGAATGACAGCATTTTAAAGGCCAGGAATTTTGAAATGCTGGCATTCAGGGCCAGGGATCGCTGGTGGGTAGGGGGGTATTTGCTCTTTCTCTCCAGTGTTTGGGGGATGGACTGCTGAATGCTGCTATGGCACAGTGTGGACATCCTGGGTGACGGTGGTGGAGGTAGTGTTGTTGCTGCCACATCCTCTGTTTGCGGGGTGGCAGGTGCCACTGTCACTCCAGAGGGGGAGGAAGAGGCCGAGACTGCAGCAGAAGAGGGAGAAGGAGGAGCCTGAGATCTTTCGTGGTTTTTGAGATGTTTAATCCACCTCAGCTCATGCTTTGCATTTAGATGCCTGGTCATGCAGGTGGTGCTCAGGTTTAGAACATTTATGCCTCGCTTCAGGCTCTGATTGCACAGCGTGCAAACCACTACCGTCTTGTCGTCAGCACATTGTCTGAAAAACTGCCTCGCCAGGGAACTCCTTGGAGTTGGTGTGCTCAGTCCCTGGGTGGGGTGGGCAGTAGCAGGCTTACTGGCTAGGGGACGGCCACTCTGCCTTTGCACCCTGCTTCCTTTTTTTGCTGTGTGGCTGGCGGTGTGTGACCAACACCTCTTCCTCCGAACTGCACTCGTCACTCGCATGACTTTGATTCCATGTGGGGTCTAAGACCTCATCATCCTCCACATCATCTTCCATCCACTCCTCACCCCTGCCCTCCTTGCCAGTCTGCATACTGCAGAAAGCCACAGCAGTTGGCACCTGTGTTTCGTCATCATCAGAGACGTGCTTCGGTGGTCCCCCCATGTCCACATCCTGAAACACTGGGAATCAGTGCACTCAATTTCTTCCACTTCTGGGGCAGGGCTAGGGCTATGGCCGACGGAAACCCTGCCAGCTGAGTCATCAAAAAGCATAAGAGACTGCTGCATGACTTGGGGCTCAGACTGCTTGCCTGATTTGCAAGGGGATTAGGTGAAAGACAGATGCCCATGGGCTGCAGGTGCCAACTCTGCGCTTTTAGCAGGGGACCGGCTGGGAGACAATGTAAAGGAACTGAAGGCACTGTCACCCACTACCGCCGCTACTTGTTCTTACCTCACCATTCGTACACCGGTATTCAGGCCTATAAAATAACGCTGAACGTTCTGTCGCCTATGTGCACCTGAGGAAAGTGTTTCATTTGGGCATGTAGCTGGCACAGATCGACCATGTCCACGTCCTCTCCCTGCAACAGGAGATCCACCAATACCAGCAGCATCACGACCAGGGCCACGTCCCTTTAATGCACTCCTCAATTTTTCAGGTCACCCACCGAACTAACGGATGGATTAACTAGATTTATTTCTCTGTCATGTATGCAGTACAGGTTTACCTCAGACAAACAATGGGTATATGTCACTCACCAAACTAACTGATGGATTAACTAGATTTATTTCCCTGTCACAAATACAGTGCAGGTGTACCTCAGAGAAACAATGGTTATATGTCACCCACCGAACTAACAGAGGAATTAACTAGGTTTATTTCCCTGTCATGTATACAGTGCAGGTGTATCTCATACAAGCAATGGTTATATGTCACCCACCCAACTAACAAATGGATTAACTATTATACTTTTGTGTCAGGGGTACAAAGATGGTGCATTGCACCCACAAAAAAATCGCTATAAGTCACGCACAGAATTAACAGCCAGATTAATTATTACATATCCGTGTCAGGGGTGTAAATATGGTGCATTACACCCACAAAAGATCGCTATAGGTCACCCACAGAACAAACAGCCAGATTAATTATTATACTTCCTTGTCAGGGGTGCAAAGCTGGTGTATAGCACCCACAAAAAAATCACTATAGTTCAGCCACAGTATAAATAGCCAGATGAGATTCCTAACACTTTCCCTCACTTCAGATGCTTCCTGTCCCTGCAATACTCAGAGCTGATAGGCGGTGCTACACGTGATCCAGATTTTATAGAGGCTGGGTCACATGATGCATGGGCCAATCACAGCCATGTCATTACTAGTCATGGCTGTGATGGCTTCTAAGTGCCCACAGACTAAAAGCTCGTTGATTGGCTGCCCCGCAGCCTTTCAACAAGCTTTATTAAATGCCCGAACCCAGAACTCGAACCAGAACTTTTTCATGAAAAGTTCAGGTTCTGTTCCAGGTCCCCGAACTCGCAAAGTTCGGTATGGACCCGTGCAGTAATGGGAAGGGCACACCTTTTCTTCCCTTTGGGGCAATCCCTGGCTGTAGAGCTCCTGCCTGTTCTTAGGTTATGTGCAGTGGGGTACATAGAAAAGTAAGGGACCCATAGGAAGGATGAAACCAGGCCACCCACACAGGACAGAAGGGTTTCTGCCTAAACCCCTTTCAATAACCCTTGGGACATTTTTTCTACTGCCTCATTTGCTAAAAGTTGTTTCTTTACCGGGTAGAGTCCTGACCAAGTTTTCACCCCCAGTAGAAGAGGAGATGATCCCAACTAAGACTGGGCCCCCTCTGGTCCTGGGCCCCATAGCAGTCGCATGGTCTGCCACTATGGTAGTTACACCCCTGGTTGTGTGCCCTTCATGTATATGGGTTTTGATGTGCATGGAAGGAGAGCAGAATGATAGAGGCCAGCGGATGGATGGTAAAGTCAACGACCAGGCTTTTTTAGTTGAAATGAACAGAGTCTCTCTTTACTGAATAGATGATAAGAGTTGCATTGCATATGCAACAAGCCTCTTAGGAGTTGGTGCAGAGGATGGAAGTGGTAGTGGCCCTGATGAAGTGTTTGTCAGGGTGTACTCACTCAGGCCATTGCTCCCTGGGGATCCGTACAGGATGAGGCCAGAGTTCAAAGTATAAATGCAAAAGTAAGCTCCAACTCACTAAAAGTATACATCTCTCTTTTACTAAGTGTAACATAGAACTTCAAATATATTCAATAGCAGCTGATTTCAAGTTTTGTGAGTGATGGGTGTCTTAGCCGTAGTCCCTCACCTCACAGCAGTGACTTTAATGCTGTCTGTAGCTGTTCACTCTGCTGTCTCAGCAATTTACTTGATGCTGTATATTTTTGATCTCTCTAGATAATCCACTTTAGGAGCAGGAGCTCAGGCTTTTGTTCCTCTCCACACTCAGTTCACACAGGAACTCCAACTCCTGGCAGGAGGTAGGACCAAGCCATTCCTACCAGGTAGGGAGGAACAAGGTGGTTAGGCCCTGTCAACCTTTGCCAAACATATCCTTAACAGGAACAAATGGCCATAAAATATATAATATATTACAAAATAATACCTAACTATTTACAATTGTATTACCCCCGGGTCTGGGGTACTACACAAATAACAGCAATAGGCACTGATCTGGGAATAATCACAGAGTAGGCTTTTCTTAATCTCTGTTTAGAGAGTAGCAATGATGGTAGTTGTTCTCCCCGAGTCTCTCTCTAGATACACTTTTCCATCTGCCCAAATAACCACAGGCGTGCAGTTCCATTGAATGGAATCAGCGCACCTGGATTCATCAGAAATACCCATGTGTATGAACACAGGACTGGCTCCTCGAAAGAGTAATCCAAAAAATATAGAAGGTATTTAGCACTTATTTCATGTAGGACACATAGAAAAAATTATAATTACCAGGACTTATGCTTTTCGAGTGTCTATGCACTCTTAGTCATAGCAATTCCGTTCTCATTAACTCTTTCTGCAATGCCCAGGCTGCGGAGTGCAGATTTTAGAACTGGTTGGCCAGTCCGTCTCAAAAGTGTTGTGGGTGCCAGAAGCAATATACCCTTTACACATACAATAAAGTTTATTGCCATAAACATGCGGCACCTTACTGTCTGTCCAGCAAGTGGTTCTCAACGATCTGTAAAATGTTTGTTCTCTTTCTCTCAGGGAGTAGTCATTCAGTTTCTTCTCTGGCAAGTTTCAGTCTAAGCGATGAAGGTTCCCTTGTGCTAGGCCTAGCTCTCAGCAGCTTAAACACGTCCTTCCACTAGGCCTGCTCAGCAAAGCAGGAGGTGGGGGCAGTTTATCACCCAAGCAACTGCACTAAGAGCCATTTTTAACTATTGGATGTCTATACTCAAATGTTTGGGATATACAATGCCCAAGAAAAGGGAAAATATGTTTACTATATAACTGTTTTGGCTCTAGCTCTCTTAAGCAGTGATCCACTACAAAGTCAACCTTTACCAGTGATCCAGTGGGTCATTATACGGGGTGGAGTTGCTGTACAGTTTTCCTTTGTCTCTTGTTATAGGGGACCACAAGACGAGTTAACTAGCAGACCTGTTGTTTTCCAGATGTCTCATTTAGTAATAGCTGATTGCAAGCTATGTATTTTTTTTTTTGTTTCCTAAAAAAGCACTGGCTGGTCGTCATATCCTGTAGATGAGGGCATTCAAGGCCCATCGTCATATGTCATTTGTTCCCCCGGACTGTACTTCCATATGTGGACAGCAACTCCACCCGTAGGGTCTTATGTGTATTTGCGTCCCTTCAATCTGACAAAGACTAGAAGGATAGCTGGAGACCAGAGAATTCTGATGGCATTCTTTTATCCCAGTGAATGGAAGTTTTTGGAAATTACCCTTCAACACACAGGACAATCCACAGCTCAAACCCAGTCCTCCAGCTCTGACCATTATGTCCTGTGTCATCACCATTAAGGTCACTCCTCTTCAAGCCTTATATGCTGCGCCATCACTCACTGTCACCTCATCCATCACCCTAAGTAGTCTACCATTAGCACCCCAAATGTGTTTTTTCACTTTCTGAGCTTGAGTGCATCCAGTGGCATCTCTAGATATGAAGTAGTAGCCCCCCATTCTGGCAGAGTTTAACACTATTACACTACTTACAATTCAGGAGAAGAGGACTTGGTACATTTTGAAGCATGATCCTTGGGTTAATTTCACACAGCATCCTTTGTAAGGCTTGTGGAGAAGACGTCCTTAGGTTAGGGTCACACAGTCAGGTTTTCTGATGCAGATACAACTTCTCTCTTTTGAATTCACTCCTGTTTTTGGCTTCCAAAAGTGTATCAGGAAACCTAACCATGTGGCCTTACCCTTACATAGGGTCTCACCATCTATTAAAAGAAGTGATACAACCAACCTGGTCTAAAACCCCTCCCTGGTAGCTAAAAATACAAATCACATAAGAACTGCATTATAGGTAGGACCATAGGGAAGACAGCACATATCAAGGTAAATGCTGTTTCACTCAGTGCACAACAACCAGTCGTGCACAATAAAGGGTCCTCTGATTTGTAGCACACTGTCCCTACTGGTAATTTAGAATACAGGACCAGTAATAAAATGGAGAGAAGTCGGAAAAGAAAAATGGGACTTCATGGTGACGTTACTTCAAGAGACAACCAGGAATGGAAATAGCAATATCTACTTTATCGTTTTATCAGTTATGTGCTCGGCCCCTTCGTCAGATGATACTACAAAAACATGGAATATTTCACAAAGAGACTGGTGCAGTCCTGAAACGCATAAGAGATCCAACAATAAGGAGGATATTGCTATTTCCATCAAGGTTGAGGTAGCACTGTGGTCAAGTCTCGTTCTTTTCAAACTTCTTTCCATTGCGTCTGTGGTAGGAATACCCTTCGGTGCATCTTATTCTGAATGTGTGCCCTACAGTTTAAAAAAAACACCATATGCAGTAGCTTTAGAAAGAAGATGAAACAGAAAAGGCATAATAAAAAACTGGGAAAGCAAAGGAAATTCCAAGATGGCTGAGTGCTAATAGATTTTATGCATATTCGCCCATTAAGAGACTGTTACGGGGCAATGAACAATATACACACATAAGGTGTGATAGACACTTAGAGGTGGATGGTAAAGATTAGGTGGTTTCATCAATTACCATTAAAAATTATATCTGATCTGTGTGTTAAAGGTAGACTCTGCAGATATTAAACTGCCAATGTGACTTGCAGCATATGGCAAAGAATGCAGTCTGCATCATATGGAGCGCACTGCGACACACGACTTACCTGTTATTACTCACAGTAAAGGCCAAAAAAAGCTTGAAAATAAAGGTTGGGGTGTTAAAGGATACTTAAAGAGCACCTGTCACCAGGATCAACCCCTTTTAACCAGGCATATTATCTGGTAGGGTTGATCTTGTTGATTAAAAAATGTAAAAAAAACTGTTTCGCTATTCCAGAGAAAATTGTTTTCTTCTATGTGTAAATTATGACTTCAGTGGACTGAGGGGCTGTTTTCCCTGGAACAGCTGTTTTCTCTGGAACAGCGAAACAGATTTTCCATCCAGGTATCATTTTAATCAACAGGCAGTATGCCTGACCTGTAGGTTTCCTGGTGTCCAGCAAAGGTGTTTGATAGTCAAGTGCTATTGTGATTTACCTGCATTTATCGTGTTATTTCCTGTCTGTGTTCCTGTTGTGCTCCAAGTTCTGTTTCCATCCTGCCTGTGTGCTCCTACACTTTCAAATGCAAGGTCAGTTCGTTTTTAAGTTAACCCAGTCTGTTTTCTCTGCCTGTGGTCCAGTCAAGCCCCCAGTCTGCTTGCCTCCTGTGTGCTTCACTTTCCCTAAATCTTTAAAACCAGCATTCACGCATATACCTGCGGTTTTCCTGCATTTTTGGTGAATTATCTATATCTAGAGCTCCTGGTGCTTGCACAGAAGTCCCTGACCCCAGTGGGTCAGCTGCCCACTAAATGGGGACTATCCTAGGAGGAAGTAGGCTGATTGCTAACCTGCAGCAAAGTCCAGATCTCTATGTAGGAGTTAAAAGGTGAATACAGGGGAAGCACCAGAATAAAGCCTTTAGTGTTAGCTCTATGGCTATGCCAAACCGATTAGTTGGCATAGTTGGTTCACAGTCGCTGATCTGTAACAGGACTCCAGTTGACCCCCGAGACTGTGTTCAGCTGAAGAACCCCTGAGATTGCTAAGTAGGTGAAAGAGGGAGTGTGGTATTTAGTCTGTGAGGTAATACCCAGCTATATCTAATAGACCACACAGCTCTGGTTAGGGTATTTTTGGTCTCCAACTGCCCTTTCCTACTTATGTGGCAGCTTGCATTGCTGCTTTTGGAGTCTGCACCTCACAGTTAGGAATTGCAGACATTGCAGAAGAAAATGGATTTAACAGCACCTCTCAGGTGAAATAGTATGTAAGGAATGGGTATGTAAGGTACTGCATATCAGAGGAACTCAAGATGACCAATGAGTCAGCAATAAAATTGTTGAAACTGTTTACTAAGACTTCAGCCTCCAGAATGTCTGGAGGTATTGGTAGCCTTGCACTTCTCGATATCTTGATAAACTGCACCTTCTCTCCACAGGAGACTTCAACCAGGGAGGGAGAAGGATTCAGCCACTGTGAGACCATGACTAGGGAACTGTAAAGTTCGGGTTCGGACCAAACTTTAAGGTTTTTGGTACCCAGACCTGAACCCAAACATTTTCATAAAAGTTTGGGTTCGAGTTCGGTGTTTGTTGAAAGGCTGCAGGGCAGCCAATGGCCTAATAATGGCATGTCTGTGATTGGCCAAGTGCAGCATGTGACCCAGCCTCTATATAAGCTGCAGTCACGTAGCGCCACACATCACTCTGCTCTTACTAGTGTAGGGATAGGATGATGCTGCTGCTGTGAGGGATAGATTAGGAAACAATTCTGGTCTGATGTACTTGGTGTTAAATCTGCAAACTACAGTGATTATTTTTGTGGGTGCTCTGCTACATTTTTTTACCCATGAGCCCAGTGACAAAGAAAAATAAGTTTTATCCGTCTGTTAGGTGGGTGTCGGAGGCCATTTTGTGCAAGTATAGTGCACTTGCAACTGCATATGTGTCAGGGACAATAATTCAGTTTAGTGGGCAACATATACCCATTTTTTAAGTGCACCTGCACTGCATATGTGCCAGGAGACAGGAAAATAATATAGTTAATCCGTCTGTGACTTCAGGAGGGGGGGCATATTCCTACTTTTTTCTATCTCTTTCTGACACCAGCACTGCATATCTGCCAGTCAAATAAAACCAGTAAATACTGCTGTTACATTGTCGGTCGACAAATTCCCATTTTTTTGTGCTAGAAAGTATATGTTTTGATCTGCGCTGCATTTCTGACAGTACAATAAAACTGTTAAATACTGCATTTACATTTTATGGTTTAAAAAAGCACACTTTTTTACTAGATAGTACATTTGCAGACTGTGATGCATTTCTGACAGTCCAATAAAGCCATTAAATACTGCATTTGCATTTTTGGTAGAAAAAAGCACACTTTTTGCACTAGATAGTACATTTACGGCCTGCGCTGCATTTCTGACAGTGAAAGAAATACACTTAAATCCATCTGTTTGTGTGTGAAAAAAACACCTTTTTTGGGCCATAAAGTACTTTGCGGCATGCACTGCATAGCCGACTGAGCAATAATTTTCAAAAATTTCTCTGTTCCGTTGTTGGGTGACATTAACCCATTTTTTGCTGTAGAGTACCAATGCTGGAATTCTGCCTCCTGCTAAGATGTTCCATATCAGCTGGTGGTGCTGGTTCTTGTGGCGTGCTGACAAAGCTTTTTCACATTTTGGCCATGCTAATCCTGCCTTCTGAAGTGCTGGCAGTGTCCCAGCTGCGTTGGCAACTTCTTCCTCCTTTTTTGCCTTCGCCTTGGGCAGGCCCCAGTGTCAGGTGGGAATGCCATCAGCAGCGCGTCTACCAGCGTGCGCTTGTAAGGGGTATAGATTACCAAACAATCTAAACGTCTTCAAATTTACTGAATATATTTTCCAGTCAGGTATGTATGCAGGGCAGGAGTACTTTGAAAGAAAAAAGGGGTATAGATATTTACTAGGGTTATCAAACCAGTTATTCACAAGTGGCTTGGAGGGTCTGTTCCTGCTGCACTGCATACCTGACAGGGAAATATATTCTGTAAATTTGGCGGCGTTTAGATTGTTGGGTGATCTATAGCCCTTTTTTCTTTCAAACTACCCCTGCACTGCATACCTGACAGGGAAATATATTCTGTAAATTTGGCGGCGTTTAGATTGTTGGGTGATCTATAGCCCTTTTTTCTTTCAAACTACCCCTGCACTGCATACCTGACTGGGAAATATATTCTGTAAATTAGATTGTTGGGTGCTGCAGTTATATGCTGTAAAATCTCCATGATGTCTCCATGATAAATTTGCACCGTGGGGGCCCCGTTTGGCTTCTATACACTTTCAAAATAATCCTTTAGCAGGAAGAATAGATGCTGGATGACGGGGACGCTCTATGACCCATTTTTTCTTTCAAACTACCCCTGCCTTGCATACCTGACTGGGAGATATATTCTGTAAATTCAGCGGCGTTTAGATTGTTGGGTGATCTATACCCCTTTTTTCTTTTAAAGTACCCCTGCACTGCATACCTGACTGGAAAATATATTCTCTAAATTCGGCGGCGTTCAGATTGTTGGGTGATCTATACCCCTTACAAATGTCTGGCTACCCTAGGGGCAGGCTGCTGTGGAGGTCAGTGTTAAGGGGCAGATTGCTGTAGAGGCCACAGTTAAGGGGACGGGGTGTTGTGGAAATCACTATTAAGGAACTGGGGTACTGTGGAGGTCACTAATAAAGGGGTGGTCACTGTAAAAGTCACTGTTAAAGGGGAGGGCGCTGTCGATTTTACTGTTAAGGGGGCAGGCCATTGTGGAGGTCACTGTTAAAGGGGCAGGGTACTGTAGATGTCACTTGTATAGTGGATACTGTCGATATCTTTTAACAACACATACAACCATTAAATGAAATAGGTAAAATATACCCGTGCAAAGCCGTGTCCTTCTGCTAGTTGTTACAATAAATTTAAAATGAATAATAAGGTAAATCTTCAAATAGTATTGATTACTAGTGATGAGCGGCAGTGGCAATATTCGAATTTGCGATATTTCGTGAATATTTGGGCGAATATTCACCATATATTCGAGAATTTTTGGATTCGTGACCTCCAGTCATTATTTTCTTGATGGCGAAAATTCGCAATAAAAATTTGCATAAAAATTCACAATAACTGGTATTTTAAAACGAAGAATAGTCGCAATTATGAATATATTTTGCGATATTCTAAATATTTGCGAATTCTCGCAGTGGCGATATTCGCAATTAAAATTCGCAATTCAAATATTCGTGATCAACACTATTGATTACAACTTTTATACTGTTTTATGCATGCAGCTCTTATAAACACATATGTAGCACCCTGGTTACACAGTACAAATAAACCCTGTTGGGTAGATTTGCCAAAACTGCCTTAGTTGTCCATAGCAACCAATCAGATTCCAACTTTCATTTTTCAGAGCTCCTTTGGAAAATGTAAGGTGGAGTCTAAACCAGTTGTCCTTTACACCAGTTTTATAAATCTCCCGACGTGTCAGTAGTCTGATCCTGAATAGAGTTGAGCGAACACCTGGATGTTCGGGTTCGACGAGTTCGGCCGAACTTTCGAAAAATGTTCGGGTTCGGGATCCGAACTCGACCCGAACTTCATCCCGAACCCGAACCCCATAGAAGTCAATGGGGACCCGAACTTTTGGGCACTAAAAAGGCTGTAAAACACACCCGGAAAGGGCTAGAGGGCTGCAAAAGGCAGCAAAATGTAGTTAAATCCCCTGCAAACAAATGTAGATAGGGAAATGATGAGTTAACATAAAATAAATAAAAATTAAACAATATTAATTGGAGTGAGGTCCCATAGCACAGAATCAGGCTTCAAGTCACCCACCAATGGAGAAGGTCACTTACTATTATTTTGACCACAGCACCCAGACAAAGAGAGAGGTCCCACAGCAGAGAACCAGGCATCATATCACCCACCACAGGAGTAGGCCACCATTTAGTTACTTTGACCCCTACACCCAGACGGAGGAGAGAGGTTACACAGCAGAGAATCAGGCATTTAGATCACCCACCACAGGAGTAGGCCACCATTGAATCAGACCCCGGCAACCATGTCAGATGGCACAAGCATAAGCTTTATATCAATCAGCACAGGAGAAGGCGACTTTGACAGACTTTGACCCCTACACCCGGACGGAGGAGAGAGGTTTCAAAGCAGAGAATCAGGCATTTAGATCACCCACCACAGGAGTAGGCCCCAATTTAATGGGACCCCGGCAACCATGTCAGATGGCACAACCATCAGCTTCATATCAATCAGCACAGGAGAAGGCGACTTTGAAAGACTTTGACCCCTACACCCAGACGGAGGAGAGGTTTCACAGCAGAGAATCAGGCATTTAGATCACCCACCACAGGAGTAGGCCCCCATTGAATCAGACCCTGGCAACCATGTCAGATGGCACAACCATCAGCTTTATATCAATCAGCACAGGAGAAGGCGACTTTGAAAGACTTTGACCCCTACACCCAGATGGAGGAGAGAGGTTTCACAGCAGAGAATCAGGCATCATATCAACCACCACAGGAGAAGCCACCATTTAGTTACTTTGACCCCTGCACCCAGGAAGAGGAGAGAGGCACCACAGCACA
Source organism: Bufotes viridis (assembly GCA_033119425.1). Lineage (NCBI taxonomy): Eukaryota > Metazoa > Chordata > Amphibia > Anura > Bufonidae > Bufotes > Bufotes viridis. The sequence goes on from CM065590.1 coordinate 29,015,886, forward strand.
TATTCTGGCATCATATCAGCCACCACAGGAGAAGCCACCATTGAGTTACTTTGACCCCTGCACCCAGGAAGAGGAGAGAGGCCCCACAGCACATATTCTGGCATCATACTAACCACCACAGGAGAAGCCACCATTGAGTTACTTTGACCCCTGCACCCAGGAAGAGGAGAGAGGCCCCACAGCACATATTCTGGCATCATATCAGCCACCACAGGAGAAGCCACCATTGAGTTACTTTGACCCCGCACCCAGGAAGAGGAGAGAGGCACCACAGCACATATTCTGGCATCATATCAGCCACCACAGGAGAAGCCACCATTGAGTTACTTTGACCCCTGCACCCAGGAAGAGGAGAGAGGCCCCACAGCACATATTCTGGCATCATACTAACCACCACAGGAGAAGCCACCATTGAGTTACTTTGACCCCTGCACCCAGGAAGAGGAGAGAGGCCCCACAGCACATATTCTGGCATCATATCAGCCACCACAGGAGAAGCCACCATTGAGTTACTTTGACCCCGCACCCAGGAAGAGGAGAGAGGCACCACAGCACATATTCTGGCATCATATCAGCCACCACAGGAGAAGCCACCATTGAGTTACTTTGACCCCTGCACCCAGGAAGAGGAGAGAGGCACCACAGCACATATTCTGGCATCATATCAGCCACCACAGGAGAAGCCACCATTGAGTTACTTTGACCCCTGCACCCAGGAAGAGGAGAGAGGCCCCACAGCACATATTCTGGCATCATATCAGCCACCACAGGAGAAGCCACCATTGAGTTACTTTGACCCCCGCACCCAGGAAGAGGAGAGAGGCACCACAGCACATATTCTGGCATCATATCAGCCACCACAGGAGAAGCCACCATTAAGTTACTTTGACCCCGCACCCAGGAAGAGGAGAGAGGCACCACAGCACATATTCTGGCATCATATCAGCCACCACAGGAGAAGCCACCATTAAGTTACTTTGACCCCTGCACCCAGGAAGAGGAGAGAGGCCCCACAGCACATATTCTGGCATCATATCAGCCACCACAGGAGAAGCCACCATTTAGTTACTTTGACCCCTTCACCCAAACAGAGGAGAGAGGTTCCACATCAGAGAATCAGGCATCATATCAACCACCACAGGAGTAGGCCACAATTTAATGGGACCCCGGCAACCATGTCAGATTGCACAACCATCAGCTTCATATCAATCAGCACAGGAGAAGGCGACTTTGAAAGACTTTGACCCCTACACCCAGACGGAGGAGAGAGGTTTCACAGCAGAGAATCAGGCATTTAGATCACCCACCACAGGAGTAGGCCCCCATTGAATCAGACCCTGGCAACCATGTCAGATGGCACAACCATCAGCTTTATATCCAATCAGCACAGGAGAAGCCACCATTGAGTTACTTTGACCCCTGCACCCAGGAAGAGGAGAGAGGCCCCACAGCACATATTCTGGCATCATACTAGCCACCACAGGAGAAGCCACCATTGAGTTACTTTGACCCCTGCACCCAGGAAGAGGAGAGAGGCCCCACAGCACATATTCTGGCATCATATCAGCCACCACAGGAGAAGCCACCATTGAGTTACTTTGACCCCTGCACCCAGGAAGAGGAGAGAGGCCCCACAGCACATATTCTGGCATCATACTAACCACCACAGGAGAAGCCACCATTGAGTTACTTTGACCCCTGCACCCAGGAAGAGGAGAGAGGCCCCACAGCACATATTCTGGCATCATATCAGCCACCACAGGAGAAGCCACCATTGAGTTACTTTGACCCCGCACCCAGGAAGAGGAGAGAGGCACCACAGCACATATTCTGGCATCATATCAGCCACCACAGGAGAAGCCACCATTGAGTTACTTTGACCCCTGCACCCAGGAAGAGGAGAGAGGCCCCACAGCACATATTCTGGCATCATACTAACCACCACAGGAGAAGCCACCATTGAGTTACTTTGACCCCTGCACCCAGGAAGAGGAGAGAGGCCCCACAGCACATATTCTGGCATCATATCAGCCACCACAGGAGAAGCCACCATTTAGTTACTTTGACCCTTCACCCAGAACAGAGGAGAGAGGTTCCACATCAGAGAATCAGGCATCATATCAACCACCACAGGAGTAGGCCACAATTTAGTTTATTTGACCCCTGCACCCAGGAAGAGGAGAGAGGCCCCACAGCACATATTCTGGCATCATATCACACACCACAGGAGAAGCCACCATTTAGTTACTTTGACCCCTTCACCCAAACAGAGGAGAGAGGTTCCACATCAGAGAATCAGGCATCATATCAACCACCACAGGAGTATGCCACAATTTAGTTTATTTGACCCCTGCACCCAGGAAGAGGAGAGAGGCCCCACAGCACATATTCTGGCATCATATCACACACCACAGGAGAAGGCCTCTTTCAGTGATTTAGGCCTTTGGACCCAGACAGAGGAGAGAGGTCAGAGATTAGCTTCATATCCCCAGCACAGCAGAAGACCGCTTTATTTGACTTAGGCCTCAGCACCCAGACAGAAGACAGAGGTAGCATGGCAGAGGTTATGGCTTCATGTCACCCGTTAGTTTAACCGGCCACTTTCATCTGGTTAGGCCCCGGCGCCCAGACAGAGAAGAGTTTCATTCAACTGTGGGTTTCATAAAATTTGTATCAAATAAAGAAGTGGCCCGTAGCACAACAAGACATGTTTTAGGCAGTTAATAAGGACTACTCTGCACAAGGGAGGGACAGGTCCTGTGGGATCCATGCCTGGTTCATCTTTATGAAGGTCAGCTTGTCCACGTTGGCTGTGGACAGGCGGCTGCGCTTGTCAGTAATGACGCCCCCTGCCGTGCTGAATACGCGTTCAGATAAAACGCTGGCTGCCGGGCAGGAAAGCACCTCCAAGGCATAACATGCTAACTCTGGCCACGTGGACAATTTCGAAACCCAGTAGTTGAATGGGGCCGAACCATCCGTCAGGATGTGGAGAGTGTGCAGACATACTGTTCAACCATGTTAGTGAAATGCTGCCTCCTGCTAACACGTTCCGTATCAGGTGTCGGTGCAGATAGCTGTGGCGTGGAGACAAAACTTTTCCACATTTCTGCCATGCTAACCCTGCCCTCAGATGAGCTGGCCGTGACACAGCTGCGTTGGCGACCTCTTGCCACTCCTCTGCCTTCACCTTCCACCTGTTCCCCTGTGACATGTGGGAATGCTCTCAAGAGCGCCTCTATCAGCGTAGCGCTTGTACTCGCGCATCTTACGGTCGCGCTCCAGTTCAGGAATTAAAGTGGGCACATTGTCTTTATACCGGGGATCCAGCAGGGTGGCCACCCAGTAGTCTGCACACGTTAAAACGTGGGCAACTCTGCTGTCGTTGCGCAGGCATTGGAGCATATATTCGCTCATGTGGGCCAGGCTACCCATGGGTAAGGACAAGCTGTCCTCTGTGGGAGGCGTATCGTCATCGTCCACCGTATCCCCCAGCCACGCACCAGTGATGGGCCTGGGCTGCCACCCCGCTGTGAACTTGCATCATCCTCGTCCCCCTCCACCTCCTCCTCCTCATCCTCCTCGTCCTCCAGTACAGTGCCTTGGCTGGCGACTTGTGAACCTGTCCTCTGCTGCTTAAACAAACCTCCCTCTGAGCCACTTCGAACAGACTGGCCCGAAAGTGTTAGAAACGAGCCCTCATCCTCCTCCTCCTCCTCCACCTGGGCCACCTCCTCTAACATCATTGCCCTAAGTGTTTTCTCAAGGAGACATAGAAGTGGTATTGTAACGCTGATAACAGTGTCATCGCCACTGGCCATGTTGGTGGAGTACTCGAAACAGCGCAGCAGGGCACACAGGTCTCGCATGGAGGCCCAATCATTGGTGGTGAAGTGGTGCTGTTCAGCAGTACGACTGACGCGAGCGCGCTGCAGCTGAAACTCCACTATGGCCTGCTGCTGCTCGCACAGTCTCTCCAGCATGTGCAAGGTGGAGTTCCACCGGGTGGGCACGTCGCATATGAGGAGGTGAGCGGGAAGGCCGAAGTTCCGCTGTAGCGCAGACAGGCGAGCAGCGGCAGGATGTGAACGGCGGAAGCGCGCACAGACGGCCCGCACTTTATGCAGCAGCTCTGACATGTTGGGGTAGTGGTGAATGAACCTCTGCACCACCAAGTTCAGCACATGCGCCAGGCAAGGGATGTGCGTCAAACCGGCTAGTCCCAGAGCTGCCACGAGATTTCGCCCATTATCGCATACCACCATGCCTGGCTTGAGGCCCACCGGCAGAAACCACTCGTCGGTCTGTTGTTCAATACCCCGCCACAACTCCTTTGCGCTGTGGGGCCTGTCCCCCAAACATATGAGTTTCAGAATGGCCTGCTGACGTTTACCCCGGGCTGTGCTGAAGTTGGTGGTGAAGGTGTGTGGCTGACCGGATGAGCTGGTGGAAGCAGTGGAGGAGGAAGCCGAGTAGGAGGAGGAGGCTACAGGAGGCAGAGAATGATGCCCTGCGATCCTAGGGGGCGGAAGGACGTGCGCCAAGGAACTGTCCGCCGGGGGCCCAGCCGCCACTACATTCATCCAATGTGCAGTTAGTGAGATATAGCGTCCCTGGCCGTGCTTACTGGTCCACGTATCTGTGGTTAGGTGGACCTTGCCACAAATGGCGTTGCGCAGTGCACACTTGATTTTATCGGACACTTGCATGTGCAGGGAAGGCACGGCTGTCTTGGAGAAGTAGTGGCGGCTGGGAACCACATACTGCGGGACAGCCATGGCCATCAGCTGTTTGAAGCTGTCTGTGTCCACCAGCCGGAATGACAGCATTTCAAAGGCCAGCAGTTTAGAAATGCTGGCGTTCAGGCCAAGGGCTCGAGGGTGACTCGGGGAATTTGCGCTTCCTCTCTAAGGTTTGAGATATTGAGAGCTGAACGCTGCTGTGTGATATAGTGGAGACGCTAGTTGACGGTGGCGGTGGTGGTGGTGTCGGTGGCACATCCTCTGTTTGCTGCTCGGCAGGTGGCAACATTCCTCTCGAGGCGGAAGCCGAGGCAGCAGTGGTAGAGGGAGCAGGGGAGCCTCAGCGAGTGCCTGGTTTTTAAGGTGTGTACCCCACTGCAGTTCATGCTTTGCATGTAGATGCCTGGTCATGCAGGTTGTGCTGAGGTTCAGAACGTTAATGCCTCGCCTCAGGCTCTGATGGCAGAGCGTGCAAGTCACTCGGGTCTTGTCGGTAGGACATTGTTTAAAGAAGTGCCATGCCAGGGAACTCTTTGAAGCTGCCTTTGTGGGGCTGGGTCCCTGTTGGCGATGTCCAGTAGCAGGCGAACTCTGGGGCGGCGGCTCGTCTGCTTTGGCCCCTGCTCCCTCTTTGGCTTCGCTGTTGTCTCGGTCTCACCACTACCTCTTCCTCTGAACTGTGAAAGTCATCGCCACGACCTTCAGTCCATGTGGGGTCTAAGACCTCATCGTCCTCTGCATCGTCTTCCACCCAGTCTCCCTCCCTGACCTCCTCCTGTTCAGTCTGCACACTGCAAAAGACGCGGCAGTGGGCACCTGTGTTTCGTCATCATCAGAGACGTGCGGACTCCGATGAGGTGGTATTCCCATGTCCTCTTCATCTGGAGACATAAGTGGTTGTGCGTCAGTGCATGGTATGTCTTCCTCCACTGGGGAAGGGCTAGGTGGACGCCCCTGGGAAACCCTGGAAGCAGAGTCTTCAAACAGAAGAAGAGACTGCTGCATAACTTGTGGCTCAGACCGTTTCCCTGATATGCTTGGGGGTGATGTGACAGACTGATGGGCTTGGTTTTCAGGTGCCACCTGTGCGCTTTCCGCAGAAGACTGGGTGGAAGACCATGTGGTGAACGTGCTGGAAGCACTGTCGGCCACCCAATCGATTAATGCCTGTACCTGCTCAGGCCTTACCATCCTAAGAGCGGCATTGGGCCCCACGAGATATTGCGGTACATTCTGCCGGCTAGTTGAGGGAGTTCGTTCCCTACTGTGTGCGCCTGGGGCCGAACGGCCACGTCCTCTACCAGCAACAGAGGCTCCACGGACACCACCACGACCGCGTCCTCGTCCCTTAATAGTATTTTTCTTCATTGTTGCGATTCAACTCGCACCACAATGAAATATATTATTTTTATAAGCAAAATCCCCTCACTGGAATACTTTCAGTCTTTTGACTGTATGGATTACAGATGGAATGACTGTTATATGTGAGTACCGCTTTCTTTGACAGATTCTAGTATGGGTACATATATGTTTTCCCAACCCCAGCACATTAGTTTGCTAATTCCAGATGTATGAAACGCAGGCCTAACTGTATCTAGTATATTGAACGCCAGATAAACTAACTTGGCCTTTTTAAATAAAAAAATTCCCTCACTGGAATACTTTCAGTCTTTTGACTGTATGGATTACAGATGGAATGACTGTTATATGTGAGTACCGCTTTCTTTGACAGATTCTAGTATGGGTACATATATGTTTTCCCAACCCCAGCACATTAGTTTGCTAATTCCAGATGTATGAAACGCAGGCCTAACTGTATCTAGTATATTGAACGCCAGATAAACTAACTTGGCCTTTTTAAATAAAAAAATTCCCTCACTGGAATACTTTCAGTCTTTTGACTGTATGGATTACAGATGGAATGACTGTTATATGTGAGTACCGCTTTCTTTGACAGATTCTAGTATGGGTACATATATGTTTTCCCAACCCCAGCACATTAGTTTGCTAATTCCAGATGTATGAAACGCAGGCCTAACTGTATCTAGTATATTGAACGCCAGATAAACTAACTTGGCCTTTTTTAAATAAAAAAATTCCCTCACTGGAATACTTTCAGTCTTTTGACTGTATGGATTACAGATGGAATGACTGTTATATGTGAGTACCGCTTTCTTTGACAGATTCTAGTATGGGTACATATATGTTTTCCCAACCCCAGCACATTAGTTTGCTAATTCCAGATGTATGAAACGCAGGCCTAACTGTATCTAGTATATTGAACGCCAGATAAACTAACTTGGCCTTTTTTAAATAAAATAAAATTCCCTCACTGGAATACTTTCAGTCTTTTGACTGTATGGATTACAGATGGAATGACTGTTATATGTGAGTACCGCTTTCTTTGACAGATTCTAGTATGGGTACATATATGTTTTCCCAACCCCAGCACATTAGTTTGCTAATTCCAGATGTATGAAACGCAGGCCTAACTGTATCTAGTATATTGAACGCCAGATAAACTAACTTGGCCTTTTTAAATAAAAAAATTCCCTCACTGGAATACTTTCAGTCTTTTGACTGTATGGATTACAGATGGAATGACTGTTATATGTGAGTACCGCTTTCTTTGACAGATTCTAGTATGGGTACATATATGTTTTCCCAACCCCAGCACATTAGTTTGCTAATTCCAGATGTATGAAACGCAGGCCTAACTGTATCTAGTATATTGAACGCCAGATAAACTAACTTGGCCTTTTTTAAATAAAAAATTCCCTCACTGGAATACTTTCAGTCTTTTGACTGTATGGATTACAGATGGAATGACTGTTATATGTGAGTACCGCTTTCTTTGACAGATTCTAGTATGGGTACATATATGTTTTCCCAACCCCAGCACATTAGTTTGCTAATTCCAGATGTATGAAACGCAGGCCTAACTGTATCTAGTATATTGAACGCCAGATAAACTAACTTGGCCTTTTTAAATAAAAAAATTCCCTCACTGGAATACTTTCAGTCTTTTGACTGTATGGATTACAGATGGAATGACTGTTATATGTGAGTACCGCTTTCTTTGACAGATTCTAGTATGGGTACATATATGTTTTCCCAACCCCAGCACATTAGTTTGCTAATTCCAGATGTATGAAACGCAGGCCTAACTGTATCTAGTATATTGAATGCCAGATAAACTAACTTGGCCTTTTTAAATAAAAAAAATTCCCTCACTGGAATACTTTCATGTCTTTTGACTGTATGGATTACAGATGGAATGACTGTTATATGTGAGTACCGCTTTCTTTGACAGATTCTAGTATGGGTACATATATGTTTTCCCAACCCCAGCACATTAGTTTGCTAATTCCAGATGTATGAAACGCAGGCCTAACTGTATCTAGTATATTGAACGCCAGATAAACTAACTTGGCCTTTTTAAATAAAAAAATTCCCTCACTGGAATACTTTATGGCTTTTCACTGTATGGATTACAGGTGGACTGGTATTAGTAGGGGTGACACAAGCACACCCAAGTCCCTGATGTAGGATTTCTATGGCACAGACCACTATTACAAGTGATTAATGGACGTTGGGAGAGATTGTGCTGCAGCACTAGTCCCAAGATGGCCGCCGCCTATCAGCCCAGTAACATGTGCCACAAAATGGTCTGCACAACCTTTAAAAAAATAGCCTTGGACTGTGCTGCTAAATCGCTATTGGTCTGAATCCCAGGTGTAGATGTCTGACTTGTTTGGAGCTTTGGAATGCACACTGTGGCAGCTTCTGCTGCAGCACTACAAGTCGTAAAATGGCGGCCGGCGGTCAGCCCAGGTACATGTGGATGGAAAAATCACTCTGGCCACTCTAAAAATAGCCAATCCCTATCAAAAAAGCAGCTCAGCTGCAGTTGTTCAGATGAATCACAGGTGGAGGAGAGAAATTTGCTTCCAGTTATTCAATTATCCCTGCCTATTCTCGCCCTAGCATCAGCTGCGTCTATCCCTGTTCTATTCACATCGGGAGTGAGCACGTCCCGACGTGCGCACAAGCTTATAAAGAGGCTGAGTCACATGCTGCACTTGGCCAATCACAGCCTTGCCAATAGTAGGCATGGCTGCGATGGCATCTTAGGGCAAGTAGTATGATGCATGTTGATTGGCTGCTTTGCAGCCTTTCAAAATGCGCCAAAATACATGCCGAACGACGAACCCGAACCCGAACTTTTACGAAAAAGTTCGGGTTCGGGTCCGTGTCACGAACACCCCAAAATTCGGTACGGACCCGAACTATGCTCGAACTGTTCGCTCAACACTAATCCTGAAGTCAGATCCTCCCTCTGAACTATTTTCTATCTGTCTGTAGATTAGCAAGAAGAGGGATTGAAGTAATATGACTACAGGGTCAGACTACATATAGAGATTGTTTGTAGTCTGTAACCATAGAGACACATAAGCCTGAATAGAAGCTTTATACTCACCATTAGTGTCGAAAAAAGTTTTGAAAAATTAGATTCGGCTGCTTCGCGAAATTTCACACAGCGCATAATGATGTCATCATGCTGGCCGGCTGGACACAGTGGTTTCTTCGTGCTCAAATGGATGAGTATTTTTTTTGTTATTGAGATAAGAATATTTTCCTAGATGCGTAGTGCAATTCCCATCTCATATGTCAGTGGGTGGACGATATTGACGTCTTCTCAACACATTTTCATATCTCCTTGCCAAGCAAATAAAACTCAAACGTGCCAACAATCTGTCGAGAAACAATTTTTAATGCAGATGGCATCCTTAGTAAATGAGATTTATGTGGCGTATAGAGCAGAAGTAAATGTTTTATGAGCACTTTAATGTTTAAAATTGTTATTTCCACTCATCTGGGATCTGGAAGGGGCTTGTTATATCAGTTTACTACACTTTCACATGTAATATTGGTGTCTAGATTTTGCAAATATATGTGTGATTTCATATGTCCACCTTGAACATTTTAGCACCTGCTTTTCAGCTTGAGCAAGGGCACCAAGCAGGACTGCCGTCTCTCCCCAGTTATATTCAACCTGGCAATAGAACCCTTGTCCCGCAAGCTAGGAATGAGAAACAATATAGAGGGCATCAGGATAGGTAGAACAGAGCTCAAACACACACTCTTCGCTGATGACCTGTTTGTCTTCTTGGAACACCCACGCAGAGACCTGAAACACCTATTTCAGCTTTTGGCAGAGTTTGGAAAATTGTCAGGCTTCAGGGTAAATGCAACCAAATCGGAACTTTTGTTCTTGGGCTGCAAGCCGTCAACGGAAGGTGACCAACCTCTAGAAGTGCCAATACAAATAGCTTCCAGATCCATAAAGCATCAGGGTATCCACATTGGGAAGAGCCCCGAATCCCTGTATATATTAAACTATCCACCATTGATTAAAAAGATTCTAATGGATATAGAGGGCTGGATGAAATATCCATTGTCGCTTAAGGGGGGGGGGGCAAAGCCAACTATTAAAAATTATGTGTATACCAAAACTCCTGTACCCCATGCAGACCATTCCTCTCCTCCTCAAATACTCCAATATAAACACTCTAGAAACCGCATTTAGGTCTTTCCTATGGGCGGGAAAGAAGCCCAGAATATCGCTGGGTAAGTTGCAACTACCCAAAACATTGAGAGGCCTAGCATTGCCGGACCTAAGGTGTTATACCTTGGCCAGTCTTATGAGGCACTACATAGACTGGATCTTTGGCACAAACTTCTATACCAACCATACCCTAGAGGCACAGTTGGTGCACCTGTGGAGGTTAGAGGCGTTATTACACACCAAATTTGTGCCAATACCTTCTTCAGTTAGAACCAGTTTATTAGTGAAAGATACTATTGCTGCTTGAAAATGGTCACGTAAAATATTCAATCTAATTTCATAATTTCAAAATGCAAGGGCATCTGTGGACACCCGGAATTCCCAGCAGGGCTAGAATCTAAACACTTTATAAGATGGAGGGCTGCAGGTATCAAGTATACAAAGGATATGTGGAATATGAAAGAAAAGCCATAATATTATTTCACTGAACTTAAGGAGATACATCAGCTAGGGAATGAGCAGCTATTGGCATACCTCCAACTCAAGGGGTTGCTCAGGAATAGAGTTCTAAATCTCACTAAGGAGTTCATCTCCAATAATTTTGACTGCCTGCTAGGTCACGGTCATAGGAAAAAATGACTATCCGAACTGTATCAGGGAATTAGGGATCCCAAGCAGAAAAATACTGTGAAAAAGCTCTTCTCCCAATGGAAGAAGGAGTTCCCCTCCATGGAAACTAAAAAAGTGATTTAGCAGGGCTGGGACAGACTAGGTAATTACTAATGTGAGGGATGGAGGGAAACAGATTTTTGGATGATCCACAAAGCCATAAATAGATTCCAGTATGCTTCCCACACTAAATCCCAGACCAGATTGACTAACTGCCCAATGTGCCACCTCGGACGCTCTGATATGTGCCATGGGGTGTGGTCTTGCCTGGAATCGAAGACATTTTGGAAATTAATCAGGTCCCATCTGGGAATGTTGATTCTATTGACTCCTGAACTTGTACTGTTCCATGTTCCAGTTCAAGACAATACCCCCAATAATCCACATATCACTCCTAGCAGCTAAAGGTTGCCTCTTCAGGGACTGGCTACAACCCCGTGTCCTGTCAGCAACAGATATTTTCCGTCACATTAAAATATGCTTTAATATAAAAATAGAAGAAGCCGAACAATCCAAAGAAAAGTATGCTAGCAATTTTTTGGGGAGATGGGAGGTCTTTGTCAGTTCAGTGTTCTCAGATGCCAAATTAAAAGAGCTGATGAAACCCTTTGTGTCTTTTGTGTCTTCTGAATGGTACCTAAAGAGAAAAATTTCAAACATCCTGGGGAGACTTCAGGTGGATTAAAGATTAGCAAGGAATATGATTCTGTCAGACGGAGAGATCACTAAAAGGGGAGAGGGGGGAATGTTGAGGGTTCACATGTTGTTATATTATTATGCATGATCATATGGACTGAATGTTCACAGGACTTCCAGGCTTACTATGTATGTAATTGATCTAATATATGTTGTATTGACATGAAAATGTAAAAACTTCAATAAAAAATATATAAAAAAAAAATATATCAGAAATAAGGGTCTGGCTCTGACATTATTTGTGCCACAGATTTTTCATTTCACTTTCTACATTTGTTTTCAGGACACTTGTCATGCTCTTACCCACATTTTACTGCCTTCTGCAGAAAGAGCCATTTTCGTGCATTCACTTTAAAGGGGTTCAGTGTCAAGTTCAGGTCTCGAGCTTTCAGGTGTTCGCTCAACTCTACTACCAAATCATAAGCCAGTTCTGATGCAAAATAGGGACCATGTCGTACAGGCCTTACAGCTACATAGACAGGATCCATTGTGCGTCTCATTTTTCCTTCCTTCTGACTGATCAAAATAAGGGTCAAATAAATGATTATGTCAACCAGGCCAAAAAGGCAAATAGTGGCCCAGTCATGGAGTGGGGTGGGTGGGAATAGCATGAGAAGTTCACAGAGTGGCCCAATGACAGAGTGGAGAGGAGGCAACAGCATGAGGAGACCATAGAGTGTCACAGTGTCATAGTGGTGAGGTGGCAGAAGCATGAGTAGACCACAGAGTGGTAATGTGGCAGCAGCATGAGGAGACCACAGAGTGGCCCAATGACACAGTGGTGAGGTGGCAGCAGCATGAGGAGACAACAGAGTGGTGAGGTGGCAGTAGCATGAGGAGACCACAGAGTAGTGAGGTGGCAGCAGCATGAGGAGACCACAGAGTGGTGAGGTGGCAGCAGCATGAGGAGATCACAGAGTGGCCCAGTGACATAGTGGTGAAGTGGCAGCAGCATGAGGAGACCACAGAGTGGCCCAGTGACATAGTGATGAGCTGGCAGCAGCATGAGGAGATCACAGAGATGTGAGGTGCCAGCAGCATGAGGAGACCGCAAAGTGGCCCAGTGACATAGTGGTGAGGTGGCAGCAGCAAGAGGAGACCACAGAGTTGCCCAGTGACATAGTGTTGAAGTGGCAGCAGCATGTGGAAACCACAGAGTGGTTATGTGGCAGCAGCATGAGGACACCACAGAGTGGTTATGTGGCAGCAGCATGAGGAGACCATAGAGTGGTGAGGTGGCAGCAGCATGAGGAGACCATAGAGTGGTGAGGTGGCAGCAGCATGAGGAGACCACAGAGTGGCCCAGTGACATAGTGGGGAGGTGGGGGCAATATCAGTACCAGCTGAAGCTTTGTGGGTGTATGTTGGAGCACCTCGAAGCCGGTGTGGCATCAGAGGGGTGGCAGCATCAAAATAGTAGCCAGAAGAAACAGGTCTCTTTTGTCAAAGTGTAGTTGTGTCACCATGGATGATCTAGTCTGATGCATCAGGCACTGGTGTTTGAAAATCCTGGCTTATCCAGATTCCACACCTGGTTCATCTTCACAAAGGGTCAGTTTCTCCACATTTTGGGTTGACAGGCGAGTTCTCCTTGGGGTAACTAAGGCCCCACCCCACTAAACACCCGCTCTGATGACACACCACTGGCACAGCAGGAAAGTTTGTCCAGGGCAAACTCGGCCAGTTGCGGCCACAAATAGAGTTTGGCTGCCCAGTAGTCCAGGGGATCTTCGAAGTGGGTTGGCAGGGTGTACTCCAAGTATAACTCATAGAAACTTGAGTCCCAGCTCACCATATATCCTCGGTGCACAGAGAAGACTGGACATATCCTCTTTAATATAAACGAATTAAAACAGCTCCAGCATCCGAATATGTGGAAAATCAATTTGTCTTTAATTCATCACGGTTAAAAAAGTACATGGCCTTCACCACCCTCCACCACAGGTTGACATGTTTCGAGCTACACGCTCTTAGTAGTAACCTCCTGAGTCGTACAGTTCCAGGTAAAAAAAAAAACTCCCCCCGCCTATCAGCAGGAAGGCTGGGAAAAATCACCAGCTGTATATTAAATAAGCAATTTAGCCTGGGCTGCCCAACTCAGAACTGATCCAACCCATTTGCATGGAATCAAATGATTTCAACTATATGTTTCATCCCCATTCAAACAGAGATGAAGGATAAAACACCCCCTTCTCTTAGCTTAGGGACAATAAAATCATGCCAGCAAATAAGTGAATAAAGCCCCATCTAACATTTTGTCTAAAAATGACATTATATACACAAAGGGAGCAACCACTAGGGAAATGCCCCATGTGAATACTGCCTTACTACATGAATCATCACATTTAAAAACATGAACGTGTTCTACAATCTGTTCCATCAATATTTCACAAAATGCTAACTTAAAACTTACATCAAAAAATGGACAGATGCTGAATACTTGGTAGATATAATGATTATCTATATTCCAGTCCATTATCTAGTATATTCCTGCTTAATATATATTACCATTATTTCAATTGCACTTAATGGGCATGGATATTCAATATATCTACACTGTAAAAAAAAACAGATTCAATATATCTTACAGTCCTCCCTATTATTTTGTTGTCCTTTACTGATATAGGTACATTAATAATTATTTCCTCAGATTGAGTCCAGAAGGAAAACGGGTGTTCAAGCTGAGGATCCAAAAAGCCTCCCATAAGAGTAATTTCCATTTTAGGTCTCCCCCACGAATTAGAAGTGATACCTTTTCTATCGCATGGATAAGGAAGGTGTCCGTCTTTCTGTCATGTTTGTTGACAAAGTGACTGGCCGCACTAGAGATGCTCACTGCACGGGGGTTAGAGATATGGTTAAGATGTTCCCGTATCCTGACTTTAAGTGGTCTACTTGTGCTACCAACATACATAATATCGCACAATGTGCATTTAATTATGTATATAACTTCAGTCGAATTACAGTTTAAATAACCTCTGATTTTGAAGGTCTCTGTGTGTGCAGCATTATCAAACTCTGTAGTCGGGCTGGCATACCTGCAGGTTTTGCAGGGGTGCCCCCCACACTTCATAAAACCTTTGTACTTAAGCCATGTATTTGGACTAGTAACCGGAGTGCGTGTGAACAAGGATGGAGACAGCATGTTAACCAATGTGCTAGAACGGCGTGATACTATCCTACAACCTTTCTCAAGGACCTTGTATAAAATATGATCATCATAGCAAGACATCTCTAAACCGCCTGCTTTATGAGATGAAAGTGGTTGCTATACGTAAGAGCCAGAATAGGTATGTCCGTTCCTGTTCTAGACCTGATATTGGGCGGGCGGGAACAGAAGACTACTTTTTTCCTTCTTCCCTGCAATTTTTCTGGCTCTATCCAGCATCCATTTTGGTTACCCCTGCTGCTTTAATCTATTTTCTATGACTCAACATTTTCTTGTGAAGGACAAACCTGTACTAAAGTTCCTTCTGGCGCATATATATTCGCCTATCGGAATGGCCCTGATTGTATGTTTAGGATGATGGCTGCTTGCCTTGAGAATAGTATTCCCAGAAATTTCCTTGCGATAAGTTTCTGTGTATATAATTTCACCTGGATACCCTCCTGCTGGTTCTGGTCCTGCTCTATGTCTAGCTGCTGCTACTGGTAAGTAGTTACTTCAGTAGGCGGGTGAAGAAAACTGCTGTTCAGCAACTCTAGACTTAAGATGCTGCTGATGAAGCTGGTACTGCTTCTACCTCCCAACCCCACCAGCAGCCATGGCAGTGGAACGTGAGCAGAGAGGGCCTTACCAGTCAGACCTGCGTCAGGATGGGTGATGGCGCACATAGGCAGCGACTGACAAATAAAGTGGCCTCCTCAAAGGGCCGAGCAAATGGCAGGTGTCTCACATGAGCTGCCACTGGCTAACATCGAAGTTACACAGGGGAGTACCTCTGTCCACCTGTATCATCAAGGAATCGTTTATGGCCTTTCTCTGTTCATATAATTGGTCCAACATATGGAGGGTGGAATTCCAACGGGTGGAAACGTCGCATATAAGCTTATGTTAATGGATGCCGTTCGGCCGCTGCAGCTCAAGGAGGGTGTGCTTTGCAGTGTATGAGTGGCTGAAGGGCATGCAAAGTTTACTGGCCATTTTCAGGATGTCTTGCAAATGGGCGGAAGACAGGAACCACTTTACAACCGGATTGAACACTTGCACCATGCAGGGCGCATGGCTCAGCCCTCTTTGACGCAGCACCAACACCATGTTCTTCCCGTTTTCGGTCACCGTGGTTCCGATTTTAAGTTGCAGAGGAGAAAGCCAGGATTTGATTTCTTGATGAATGATCCAGAGGAGTTCCTCCCCTGTGTGACTCTGTTTGCCCAGGCAAACTAGGTGCAGAACAGCGTGACACCGCCGTTCCCTGCACATGTTGTATGCTGGTGGGGCACTGTGAATTGTCCATGCAGTGGAGGCTGAGGACACGGTGGTGGATGAGGAGACAGAGGCGGACATTGTTGCAGGACCAAGGGTGTGAGAACATGAAGGTGGAAGCAGCATCACCTGGCCAAGTTGCTGGGCCATTTGTGGCTGGGCAGAAACCACATTTACCCAGTGGGCCATAAAGGACATATATTGTCCTTGACGGTAATTACAGCTCCACACATAGGCGCTTCAGTGCACTTTGGCAGACACCAACAGGCTCAAGGACTGGCCCACCTTCTGTTCTTCATATGTGTGCAGGGCTGGTACTGCTGATTTCACAAAGAAATGACGGCTTGGGACTTTCCACCTCGGCTCGGCACATTGTATCAGTTCTCTGAAAGGTCTAGAGTCCACCAATTGGAAAGGGAGAGACTCCAGGACCAGCAACTTGGCCAGGAGCACGTTCAGCTTCTGCGCTATTGGATGAGTGCACGCATACTGTTGTCTTTTGGCCATCGCTTCGGTGATCAATTGCTGACAGAATGACTGACAAGGAGTAGGAGGACAAGGAGCAGGAGCATCAGGACCAGCAGATGATGGGAAGGACAGACAGCTCTCTTCGGCTGAGGTGGTGGAGCCTTGACTGCATGAAATTGGGTGCGTGCCACTTGGTGATGCAGCGGTTGCTGGACCACTACATCGGAGCCACGGTTCTCCCAGGCCACTTTATGGTGACGCTGCATGTGTTGACGCAGGGCCGTGGTGCCAACATTGGCACCCTGGCCACGCTTCACCTTCTGCTCACAAATTCTGCAAATGAGTAAATGACCATGTTCCCCTCCTCCTGCGGCCTAACAAATAATTGCCACACCGCCGAGTATGACATTTTCCCCCCAAAACCCAATACTGACTGCCTGCTACCGCTGACTCCGTGAATTCCTGCACCACTACTTCCCGGGCAGGAAGTCTCCTTTTACCGGGCAGTCTACCCCAGGCACATTTCTTTCCTTTCTCTACACCTTGAATAATCTTTCCCTGCACTTGTAAATAGTTTTTTCAGCACACTGAATTGTTTCCTAGCACTGTTCCTAGTGCCTGCTGACATCTTTTCCTGCAATAAGCACACTGGAAAATGGCAGATTCCAAGATGGCTGAGGCTATTTATAGGGCTATGACATCACATTGGCTGGCTGGCTGCTGATTGGCTGCATGCATGGCATTGTGGGTGATCCCTCATTCCCAGAGTTCTTTGCTCCATGTCCTAACAAGTGCAGCAGCCATTCGGTGCAAATAAAAAAAAATCTGAAATTCGGATTGAATTGCACTTTGTCAGCTAGTCATCTCTATCAATCTCTAGTCATCATTATCAATTTCTGGATAACCTCCTTAATCAGCTTGATCATCTGCATGAAAACTTTTCACATCCTAAAGTGGGCATTGTCAAGTTGTACTGTGAGTACAGCAACCTGTTTAAAAAAGGTGCAGAACTTAGCTGGTCATTAGGGGGAAACACCCTGTCAGTTGCATCATTTTTCAAGAAGTATTATACCCAATGTCTGAATACTTAAGTACAAGTCAGCTAGTAAAGAAGACTACTTTCAAAAGACACTTTGGCCTTTCACTACCTGTGTAGCAGTGAAACTGTTAAAAAGTGCATTTGTGAACATCTACCAGTCCATGCATGCTAATAACTCTCCTGATGTGTTTGCATTTGAATTCTTCAGTAAAGAACTGTTCTGCTGCACAACTGTCTCATTATTGCTTCCTGCATACTACACTGCAAAGTGTTAGTGTCAAGAATTGAGACCTTGCCTTGCGCCTCAAAACCTTCAACATCAAGGGCACCTCAACTGTCATCAGGCAGGAAAGCTCCTAGAATCAGAGTTTTTCCCCGGAAGGGAAGAGAGTAGTGTTGAGCAAACAGTTCGAGCATAGAATTTTGGGGTGTCCAGGACACGGACCCGAACCCGGACATTTTCAAAAAAGTTTGGGTTCGGGTTCGTTGTTCGGCGATTACTTCCCGCTTTCTGAAGGGCTGCACAGCAGCCAATCAGCTTGCGTTTTACTTCTTGCCCTAAGAGCCCATCACAGCCATGCCTACTAATGGCATGGCTGTAATTGGCCAAGTGCAGCATGTGACAAAGCCTCTATTTAAGCTGGAGTCACGTAGCGCCGCACGTCACACTGCTCTGATTAGTGTAGGGAGAGGACGCAGCTTCTGTGAGGGCGAGATTAGGCAGGGAAAAGTCAGCAACAGCACCTAATGAAGTGATCGACCTACAGCTGTAAATGATTAAACTTCTGCTAGTTACTTGCTCACTGGTTTTTAGGCTGCACAGAGCATTTTTCTGTCACTTATTTTCTGGGGTGATCGGCGGCCATTTTGTGACTTGTGGTGCACCAGAACAAGCTGCCACCAAGTCCATCAATCCATCAATACTAGTTTTTTTTTGCTATATCCTACATCAGGGGCTTGACTGTGCTAATTGTCACCCCTAGAAACTCAGGATAGCAATTTCTATATTTTATTAAGGGGTTAAATACAATTGCCCAAATACCAATCCCCTAAATCTGGTGTTCCAGCTTTGGCTAGCCAAGTATAATACTGTCTGCTGTCTGGCAAAGGATAGATTATTTTCTGTGGTGAAATTCAATTGCCAAAATAGCAATACCATAAATCAGTGGTTTCAGCTGTGGCTGGCAAAGTATAATAGTGTCCGCCAAAACATATATTTTGTTCTGGGGTGAAATTCTATTGCCAAAATAGCAATACCATAAATCTGTGGTTTCAGCTGTGGCTGGCCAAGTTTCATAGTGTCCTGCAAATTATATATTTTGTTGTGGGGTGAAATTCAATTGCCAAAATAGCAATACCATAAATCAGTGGTTTCAGCTGTGGCTGGCAAAGTATACTAGTGTCCGCCAAAACATATATTTTGCTCTGGGGTGAAATTTAATTGCCAAAATAGCAATAGCATAAATCAGTGGTTTCAGCTGTGGCTGGCCAAGATTCATAGTGTCCGCAAAAACATATATTTTGTTGTGGGGTAAAATTCAATAGCCAAAATAGCAATACCCTGAATCTGGTGTTCGAGCTGTTGCAGGCCAATTGTAAATCTGTCCATAAAAGGATACCTTTCATCCAGGGCCTAAATACTAGCCCTAAAAGAGATATTCCCCTAAATCAGTGGTTACTGCTGTGCCTGGATTAGTGTAATATGCTACATAAATAAATAGGCAGATAGTGTTAGGTGCCTGTAAAAAAAAGGCCTGAATTTAAAATCAATACATTGGGCCAAATATTTTTTTTCTTATTGTGGTGCTTGGTGAACGGTAACAATGAGGAAAACATCTAGTAAGGGACGCGGACGTGGTCGTGGTGGTGTTAGTGTACCCTCTGGTGCTGGGAGAGGACGTGGCCATTCTGCCACAGCCACACGTCCTAGTGAACCAACTACCTCAGGTTCCAGTACCCGCCAGATTTAACAGCGATATTTGGTGGGGCCCAATGCCGTTCTAAGGATGGTAAGGCCTGAGCAGGTACAGGCGCTAGTCAATTGGGTGGCCGACAGTGGATCCAGCATGTTCACAACATTATCTCCCACCCAGTCTTCTGCAGAAAGCGCACAGGTGGCACCTGAAAACCAAGCCCATCAGTCTGTCACATCACCCCCATGCATATCAATTAAACTGTCTGAGCCTCAAGTTATGCAGCAGTCTCTTATGCTGTTTGAAGACTCTGCTGGCAGGGTTTCCCAAGGGAATCCACCTAGCCCTTCCTCAGTGGTGGAAGACTTAGAATGCACTGATGCACAACCACTGATGTTTCCTGATGATGAGGATATGGGAATACCACCTCATCGGAGTCCGCACGTCTCTGATGATGACGAAACACAGGTGCCAACTGCTGCGTCATTCTGCAGTGTGCAGACCGAACAGGAAGTCAGGGAGGAAGACTGTGTGGAAGACGATGCAGGGGACGATGAGGTCCTAGACCCTACATGGAATGAAGGTCGTGCCACTGACTTTCATAGTTCAGAGGAAGAGGCAGTGGTGAGACCGAGCCAACAGCGTAGCAAAAGAGAGAGCAGGTGGCAAAAGCAGAACAGCCGCCTCCAAGAGAGTTCGCCTGCTACTGGCCACCGCCACCAGGGACCGAGCACCCCAAAGGCAGCTTCAAAGAGTTCCCTGGCATGGCACTTCTTTAAACAATGTGCTGACGACAAGACCCGAGTGGTTTGCACGCTGTGCCATCAGAGCCTGAAGCGAGGCATTAACGTTCTGAACCTTAGCACAACCTGCATGACCAGGCATCTACATGCAAAGCATGAACTGCAGTGGAGTAAACACCTTAAAAGCAAGGAACTCACTCAGGCTCCCCCTGCTCCCTCTTCTGCTGCTGCCTCGGCCTCTTCCTCCGCCTCGGGAGGAACGTTGGCACCTGCCGCCCACCAAACAGAGGATGTGCCACCGACAACAACACCTGCATCACCAAGCATCTCCACCATGTCACACGGCAGCGTTCAGCTCTCCATCTCACAAACCTTGGAGAGAAAGTTGAAATTCCCACCTAGACACCCTCGAGCCCTGGGCCTGAATGCCAGCATTTCTAAACTACTGGCCTTTGAAATGCTGCCATTCAGGCTGGTGGACACAGACAGCTTCAAACAGCTGATGTCCATGGCTGTCCCACAGTATGTTGTTCCCAGCTGCCACTACTTCTCCAAGACAGTCGTGCCTTCCCTGCACAACCAAGTATCCGATAAAATCAAGTGTGCACTGCGCAACGCCATCTGTGGCAAGGTCCACCTAACCACAGATACGTGGACCAGGAAGCACGGCCAGGGATGCTATATCTCCCTAACTGCACAATGGGTAAATGTAGTGGCGTCTGGGCCGCAGGCGGAGAGTTCCTTGGCGCATGTCCTTCTGCCACCAAGGATCGCATGGCATCATTATTTGCCTCCTGTAGCCTCCTCCTCCTACTCGGCTTCCTCCTCCTCTGCTTCCACCAGCTCATCCAGTCAGCCACACACCTTCACCACCAACTTCAGCACAGCCCGGGGTAAACGTCAGCAGGCCATTCTGAAACTCATATGTTTGGGGGACAGGCCCCACACCGCGCAGGAGTTGTGGCGGGGTATTGAACAACAGACCGACGAGTGGTTTCTGCCGGTGGGCCTCAAGCCCGGCCTGGTGGTGTGCGATAATGGGCGAAATCTCGTCGCAGCTCTGGGACTAGCCGGTTTGACGCACATCCCTTGCCTGGCGCATGTGCTGAATTTGGTGGTGCAGAAGTTCATTCACAACTACCCCGACATGTCAGAGCTGCTGCATAAAGTGAGGGCCGTCTGTGCGTGCTTCCGGCGTTCACATCTGCGCTACAGCGGAACTTCAGCCTTACCGCTCACCGCCTCATATGCGACGTGCCCACCAGGTACTTGCACATGGTGGAGAGACTGTGCGAGCAGCAGCAGGCCATAGTGGAGTTTCAGCTGCAGCACGCACGCGTCAGTCGCACTGCGGAACAGCACCACTTCACCACGAACGATTGGGCCTCCATGCGAGACCTGTGTGCCGTTTTGGGCTGTTTCGAGTACTCCACCAACATGGCCAGTGGCGATGTCACCGTTATCAGCGTTACAATACCACTTCTATGTCTCCTTGAGAAAATGCTTAGGGCGATGATGGAAGAGGAGGTGGCCCAGGAGGAGGAGGAAGAGGAGGATGAGGGGTCATTTTTAGCACTTTCTAGCCAGTCTGTTAGAAGTGGCTCAGAGGGAGGTTTTTTGCTTCAGCAGAGTCCAGGTACAAATGTGGCCAGCCAGGGCCCACTACTGGAGGACGAGGAGGATGAGGAGGAGGTGGAGGAGGATGAGGATGAAGCAGGTTCACAGCGGGGTGGCACCCGACACAGCTCAGGCCCATCACTGGTGCGTGGCTGGGGGATACGGAGGACGATGACGATACGCCTCCCACAGAGGACAGCTTGTCCTTACCTCTGGGGAGCCTGGCACACATGAGCGACTACATGCTGCAGTGCCTGCGCAACGACAGCAGAGTTGCCCACATTTTAACGTGTGCGGACTACTGGGTTGCCACCCTGCTGGATCCCAGGTACAAATACAATGTGCCCACCTTACTTCCTGCACTGGAGTGTGATAGGAAGATGCGCGAGTACAAGCGCACGCTGGTAGACGCGCTCCTGAGAGCATTCTCAAATGTCACAGGGGAACAGGTGGAAGCCCAAGTCGAAGGCAGAGGAGGAGCAAGAGGTCGCCAACGCAGCTGTGTCACGGCCAGCTCCTCCGAGGGCAGGGTTAGCATGGCATAAATGTGGAAAAGTTTTGTCTCCACGCCACAGCTAACTGCACCACCACCTGATACGGAACGTGTTAGCAGGAGGCAGCATTTCACTAACATGGTTGAACAGTACGTCTGCACACCCCTCCACGTACTGACTGATGGTTCGGCCCCATTCAACTTCTGGGTCTCCAAATTGTCCATGTGGCCAGAGTTAGCATTTTATGCCTTGGAGGTGCTGGCCTGCCCGGCGGCCAGCGTTTTGTCTGATCGTGTATTCAGCATGGAAAGGGGCGTCATTACTGACAAACACAGCCGTCTGTCCACAGCCAACGTGGACAAGCTGACGTTCATAAAAATGAACCAGGCATGGATCCCACAGGACCTGTGCCTCCCTTGTGCAGAATAGACATTTATAACTGCCTCCCCCTCAACCATGTATTCTTGTACTCCAGGGCACTTCTTTATTGAATCCTCATTTTTTTAACTTTACCATGATCTTGCGGTGCAACCCAAAGTTGAATGAACCTCTCCTCTGTCTGGGTGGTGGGGCCGAAATAACTGAAAGTGGCCTTCTCCGGTGGTGGGTGATATGACGCAGGATTCCTTGCTGTGGGACCTCTCTCCTCTGTCTGGGTGCTGGGCCGAAATAACTGAAAGTGGCCTTCTCCAGTGGTGGGTGATATGACGCATGATTCCTTGCTGTGGGACCTCTCTCCTCTGTCTGGGTGCTGGGCCGAAATAACTGAAAGTGGCCTTCTCCAGTGGTGGGTGATATGACGCATGATTCCTTGCTGTGGGACCTGTATCCTCGGTCTGGGTGCTGGGCCGAAATAACTGAAAGTGGCCTTCTCCAGTGGTGGGTGATATGACACATGATTCCTTGCTGTGGGACCTCTCTCCTCTGTCTGGGTGCTGGGGCCGAAAAAACTGAAAGTGGCCTTCTCCGGTGGTGGGTGATATGACGCATGATTCCTTGCTGTGGGACCTCTCTCCTCTGTCTGGGTGGTGGGGCATAAATAACTGAAAGTGGCCTTCTCGAGTGGTGGGTGATATGACGCATGATTCCTTGCTGTGGGACCTGTATCCTCGGTCTGGGTGCTGGGCCGAAATAACTGAAAGTAGCCTTCTCCAGTGGTGGGTGATATGACGCATGATTCCTTTCTGTGGGACCTGTATCCTCGGTCTGGGTGCTGGGCCGAAATAACTGAAAGTGGCCTTCTCCAGTGCTGGGTGAAATGACACATGATTCCTTGCTGTGGGCCCTCTCTGCTCTGTCTGGGTGCTGGGCCGAAATAACTGAAAGTGGCCTTCTCCACTGTTGGGTGATATGACGCATGATTCCTTGCAGTGGGACCTCTCTCCAATTTATATTGGTTAAATTTTATTTTATTTATTTTATTTTATTTTAATTCATTTCCCTATCCACATTTGTTTGCAGGGGATTTACCTACATTTTGCTTCCTTTGGCAGCCCTCTAGCCCGTTCCTGGACGATTTTACAGCCTTTTTAGTGCCTAAGGCTGGGAACACACCTAGGTGCTTCTGAATCGCGTTTTATGCGCGTTTTTGGATGCGCGTTTTTGTAACTAAGAAACGCGCATCATATGCGCGATTCAGTGATTCTCCCCTATGGCATCATTGTCCATAGGCGCGTTAAAACGCCCCAAAGAAGCTCATGTACTTGTTTGGGCATGGAGCGTTTTACAGCGCGTTCAAACTCGCTGTACAACGCCCAAATGTGAACCATGCCCATAGGGAAGCATGGCTTTTCACATGTTGTGCGTTTTACAGCGCGTTTGAACGCGCTGTAAAACGCTTAGGTGTGTTCCTAGGGTAAAAGTTCGGGTCCCCATTGACTTCAATGGGGTTCGGGTTCGGGATAAAGTTCGGGTCGAGTTCGGATCCCGAACCCGAACATTTTCGGGAAGTTCGGCCGAACTTCCCGAACCCGAACTTCCAGGTGTTCGCTCATCTCTAGAAGAGAGGTGTTCCTTTCACATCCTAAGGCTGCATCAGAAATGTAAGTACTGTGCTTTCATCCGGCCAGACACTCACAGACATTCCTGCAGCAGTAACAACAGACTGTCGAGAGATACAGAAGACTTCTCCATTTCATGAGACAACCCCTTTAACTGGCATAATTTCGCGAGAGGGAAATGCATTGACTTTAGGCAGCGTGGCCTCTAGCAGAATCTAGATTTTATATTTCCTTATATGTTTTACTATACATAAAATGTGCATAATACTAAATACCACTTTGAGATTAAGTCGTTTTATCTTCCATGCCATTTATGATGATAGAGCTAAACACTTATTCCCCTCATGCTGTAGGTAATATTAAAGCACATCTGTAAGCTAATATAGTATGTTACTAACTTTATATTCAAGCATCACTACTTAATAAATTTCTTAAATTGTATGTTCACCTCTGATATGCAGTAACTCCCTAATATTGCCTCATGACTATGATTGCTCTTGACGGAGAGCCCTTCATCATTTTGCACGCAAGTCAATTTCTTCCTTGGGCACAGTGCTCATATATGTAATAAATTAGAGCTAATTTAGGCATATATTAAATGAGTAGAGAGGAAACGGGTCATAGTTCCAGTGGATGGTTTGGTACTATAGTTAAGATTTGATGATTATTACTGGAATACTGGGCTGATACTGAAGGAAAAGTTCGGGAAATTACGAGGTGAGTTTTTAGATCGACCTGAAGCAGAAGACATGACTAAATAGTGTAGTAGATTAAGAAAATGCCTGAGGATAGAATATGATGGCATATCTCTAGGAAAGGAGGGGAAGGGGTATGACCTAGCCAATTACTAAAACTAAGTAAAATCACTTCAAAAGTGCCATGGCACCCAGGCTCCTATTAATGGGGTTATCCCATGATAAATTGTGTTGTCTTATAAAAACAACTCATCTAAGGTTCACCGCTGGTGCCTCCACTGAGACCTCCACATAAGAACGGGGTCCCATTCTCCCACATTTGACTGGAGCAGCTGGCCTGTCAAGCTCGCATGTTGCAAGTTATTCAACCTTATGGCGCTGTGGAATCACCTGAGCTCTTGTGTTCGGATGTCTTGGAGTGGCAGTTTTTTCCCCTATCTTATGGATAGGGGATAAATTGTCTTCAAGAGACAACCACTTTACTATAGAAATTTAAAATCAGACCATATATAATACATAACAATCTCTTTCTATAAAAGTTACTGTACCTCCCATGAATCCAGAGATCTCCCCATTCACATTGTTCCAACTGCTCTGCTAGATTTTCTTCAGACAGGCAGTTCAGGAGAATAGTTCTTTAGGACAATTGGATGTGCATCCCGCACTTATCTTGACTCTTCGCCGCTGTGAACGGAGAGGTGGCTGCACGTGCATCACTCTATCCATTCACTTATATGGATGATCCAAAAACAGCCAAGCAAGCACGCTAAGCCATTTTCGGAATACCCTGAAGAAATGCCATAAATATCAAGATGGGAATACCCCTTAAGCATTGTCTTTAATGATCTTCCCAACTGTAACAAAATATACAGCAAGTAAAAATGCATAATACTAATATGTCCAAAACCTTCAACCTTTTCTGGTCATAAGCAATAATTATATTCAGTCCATGGGTAGACGTATTATAGGTACAGCTTCACATAGACAAGGGGGCCCAATACAGCAATAAAATAAATAACATCTCTTCCTGGCTCAGAATCTACCAGGAGAAGCATTGTCTAGAGCAGGCCTCTTAAAACTGCGGCCCTCCAGCTGTTGTAAAACTATAACTCCCACAATACCTGTAGGCTGTTTGGGCATTCTGAGAGTTGTCGTTTTGAATCAGCTGGAGGCCCGCAGTTTGAGGATGCCTGGTCTAGAGAATCAGTGGTAAGAAACTGTTGGATAACATGGGACAGCTTTGTGCCTGTCTAGTGTACCGGGTACCCTTTCCTGTCTACCGTGTGTCCTCCACTGATCTGATCCACATACTGTCCAAGCCACGAAACAGCCAGCTAAATAAACCCAGGGTATGCTCATCTGACTGGCCCACCAAAATGTCAGTGGATCCTCCAGTGCACCCCCTTTCTAGAACCATACAGGGCTCTGACTTTTAGTGCTATCTGTATCTTCAAATGGAGATTTTATGCTTCACATATCTTCAGTTTTATCATGACACTTGCTATGATATTTATATTGGCTGCAACCTGCATTCATTACTTAGCTGCATTTTGCACTTCAAGTCCAGTTCACTTGTAGAATTAAACAAGCCTGGGAACCTAAGAAAGAAATATAGTCCGCCAATGGAATATAAATGAAGACATCATGTGTATGTAAGCAGTGCACATTGTGCCCAGCATAAAGTACAAATCAGTTCAGTTTCAGGTCATTGTGCTTCTGCCTAGAACTGAAAATCCTGGATTTTATTCATATGATGTTTCATTTACATCTTCTAGTCTTTAGAAAAATCCAGGATAACCCTCAGCCTTCTCCCTAAGGCCCTGCATATCCAAAAGCACTTGACATAAAGGGAGTGTGTTTCTTTTTATCACTTTAACTATCTTTATTAGTATTATTATTATTAACTAACTTTATCTGAAACTATTTCTTGAAATAAACTTTTTTATATACATTTGTACTCTGTTGGGGACATCATATCACCAGATCTGAACTACGGTATACACAGTATAGGACAGATTTGGGATAGACAATATCAAGTTTTCTTTTACTGTATGTGAACCTGTACTATGTATACTATACATGCAAGGGCAAGCATGTAGTCAGAAGTAGACAATTTAGGAGACTACTATAATGGAGTCTTAGCCACAGACAACTCACAAACGAACCCATCCTCATACTAGTTGCCCATGCCCAGGGACAGATTGGCCATAGACCTTACAGGGAAATTTCCTAGTGGGCCGATGCCCAGGGGGCCACCTGGGCCCTGCCCACGGCCAGCCAGTGTAAGTTTTTGGGAATGTATTTTGTGCTGCTGGTAGTATTTTGTGATGGACTATGGTATTTGACTCTGTTGGGGTGGTATAATGTGCCACAATATGGTATTGCTTGCCCTGCCTTCCATCAATTTGGACCTGTCTGCAAAACATGGCCACTTTTGTTATTTTTTCCAAGGCCACTTAAAGTTGCCAGTCCGCCCCTTTCCATGCCTGTGGCGATGTCCCACCGTACGTCGTTTCCAGCCACCACTACTTTTCCAGGCAAGCCATCTCTTACCTGCAAGTGGGGGACAAAATCAGGTGTGCACTGCGCAACGCCATCTGTGGCAAGGTCCACATAACTACAGATACGTGGACCAGTAAGTACGGGCAGGGACGTTATATCTCCCTAACAGCACACTGGGTAAATGCAGTGGCGGCTGAGAATTGCCACATTAAAAGAAGGCATGGAACAAAAGATTCTTCCAAATTAGAAAACATCCAAAACTGAATGAATATCGGTTTGTCTGATCAAAATATTAAAACATATTTTTCTAATCTTGTCACAGAAAAAGTTTATATATTATTCGTTATGCAAAATCTCCATTTCATTAATAAATCACACCTGACAGATTTTCAGATGGTTTTCGGAGATTTTAAATTATTATGACTGCCAAATTGGACCAGTTAGTCATGAACACACGCATTTACCCCACATTTATTTATTTTTTAAGTGATGGTTTACATGATTTTTTTAGTAGAAAGTAAAAATGATATATGTTAATGAATTGATCAGCAAAAAGTATTTTTCAAGCTGTCATGGTGTCTCATGCCATACTTATTGGTGACATCACTGACCTGTTACAGTGTGGAAGAAAACTAATCTGGGCCATGATGGTGCACCTTACCTCTAGCAGAAACAGAGTGGCTGAGGCTAGGACAGATGCCCAGCACTGTCTCATGGCTAGTAACTTGAGCAAATTGGATGCATATTATGGAAGCTCCTCTCAGGACTGCAGAAGATGAAGACCTAATGGGCTTCTGCCCCATCTGACCCACCAATGGCCACCTATTCACATCTAAATTAGGGTGGGTTCACACTAGCGTTAGGATTCCGTTATGGCTTTCCGTTATAACATGGTTATAACGGAAAATAACGGAATGCCCAGACAGAATGCAAAATGGAAGCCTTTAAGAGGCATTCAGGTTGCTTTCTATCCTAATAGAAGTCTATGGGGCAGAAGAACGATCTGTCCTTTCGTCTTATGGATTCCGTTATTTTCTGTTATAAACCTGTTATAACTAGAGTTGAGCGAACCCGAACTGTATAGTTCGGGTTCGTACCGAATTTTGGGGTGTTCGGGATATGGACCTGGACATTTTTAAAAAAGTTCGGGTTTGGGTTCGTTGTTCGGCAATTTCTTCCCGCTTTCTAAAGGGCTGCACAGCAGCCAATCAGCTAGCGTTTTACTTCTTGCCCTAAGAAGCCATCACAGCCATGCCTACTAATGGCATGGCTGTGATTGGCCAAGTGCATCATGTGACCCAGCCTCTATTTAAGCTGGAGTCACGTAGCACCGCACGTCACTCTGCTCTGATTAGTGTAGGGATAGGATGCAGCTGCTGTGAGGGCGAGATTAGGCAGGGCAAACTCAGTAAAAAAAAAACTAATGAAGTGATCGATCTACAGCTGTGAATCATTCAATTTCTGCTAGTTAATTGCTCACTGGTTTTTAGGCTGCACAGAAAGTTTTTCTGTCACTTTTTTATGGGGTGATCGGCGGCCATTTTGTGTCTTGTGGTGCACCAGCACAAGCTGTCCAATTTTTTTGCTATATCCTACATCAGGGGCTTGGCTGTGCTTATTGTCATCCCTAGAAACTCAGGATAGAAATTTCTATATTTTAATGAGGGGTTAAATTCAATTGCCAAAATAGCAATTCCCTAAATTAAGGTGTTCCAGCTGTGGCTAGCCAAGTGTAATACTGTCTGCTGTCTTGCAAAGGATAGATTTTTTTTCTGTGGTGAAATTCAATTGCCAAAATAGCAATTTCCTAAATCTGGTGTCCCAGCAGTGGCTGGCCAAGTTCAATAGTGTCCGGCAAAGGATAGATAATTTTCTGGGGTAAAATTCAATTGCCAAAATAGCAATCCCTTAAATCTGGTGTCCCAGCAGTGGCTGACCAAGTTTAATAGTGTCCGGCAACGGATATATTTTGTTCTGGGGTGAAATTCAATTGCCAAAATAGCAATCCCCTAAATCTGGTGTCCCAGCAGTGGCAGGACAAGTTTAATAGTGTCCGTCAAAGGATATATTATTTTCTGGGGTGAAATTCAGTTGCCAAGATAGAAATACAGTAAATCTGGTGTTCCAGCTGTGACTGGACAAGTTTCATAGTATCCGTCAAAGGATATATTATTTTCTGGGTTGAAATTCAGTTGCAAAAATAGAAATACCGTAAATTTGGTGTTCCAGCTGTGACTGGACAAGTTTCATAGGGTCCGTCAAAGGATATATTATTTTCTGGGGTGAAATTCAGTTGCAAAAATAGAAATACCGTAAATCTGGTGTTCCAGCTGTGACTGGACAAGTTTCATAGTGTCCTTCAAAGGATATATTATTTTCTGGGGTGAAATTCAGTTGCAAAAATAGAAATACCGTAAATCTGGTGTTCCAGCTGTGGCTGGCCAAGTTTAATAGTGTCCGGCAAAGGGTAGATTTTTTTCTGGGGTGAAATTATATTGCCAAAATAGCAATCCCCTAAATCTGGTGTCCCAGCAGTGGCTGGCCAAGTTTAATAGTGTCCGGCAAAGGATAGATTTTGTTCTGGAGTGAAATTCAATTGCCAAAATAGCAATACCGTTAATCAGTGGTTCCAGCTGTGGCTGGCCAAGTTTAATACTGTCCGGCAAAGGATAGATTTTAAATTGTTGGGTGAAATATTACCAATTTTGCCAGGTACAAACCCCTACACTGCATAACTGACAGGGAACTAATAATTGGCAGTTACATTCTTGCATTAAATAAAGCCTTTTTGGGCTGTGAAGCCAAAGGTAGTCGTCAATAACAGTTTTTTTATTTTTTATTTTTTTACATAAATTAGTGTAGACCCCAAAAAATTGGGAAAATATAAAAAATAAAACAAAGTGTAAGTGCACGGTAGTATAACAGTGGTTGGTTGAGGCCGGTATACATGTCTATTCTGCACAAAGTACAAACAAGTCCTGTGGGATCCATGCCTGGTTCTTTTTAATAAACGAAAGCTTGCCCACATTGTCTGCAGACAGGCGGCTGCGCTTGTCTGTGATAATGCCACCAGCCATGCTAAACACACCTTCAGAAAATACAGTGGCTGCAGGGTATGCCAGCACCTCCAAGGCATAAAGGGCAACCTCAGGACATGTGCCCAATTTGATGACCCAGAAGTTGAATAAGGCAGACCCAGTGGCGTAGCTAGAAATGATTGGGCACCACAGCAAATTTTTGAATGGGGCCCCCCTTCCCCAGTAATTTTTGCGCAAACCCCTTCCTTTCATGCCACCATGCCTGTGGCTACTAAAGATCGCTCTCTCAGACCAGGCCCAGCAGCTGTTCAATTCGCTTTCTACACTGTCTATACTGCCACTGTATATAATTTCATTGTATGATACTGTTAGTCCTCCTCCTCCTCCTGGATGGGCCCTCTAGGCCTCCTCCTCCTGGATGGGCCCTTTCTAGGTCACGTCCCCAAAGCAGTTGCTTCCCCTGCTTCCCCTGTAGCTTTTCCCCTAGGCAGACCCATCTGTCAGTACATGTACTGTTCCACCATGTTCCTGAAATGCTGCCTCCTGCTAAGATGTTCCAGATCTGCTGGTGGTGCAGGTTGTTGTGGCGTGATGACAAAGCTTTCCCACATTTCGCCAATGCTAACCCAGCCTTCTGAGGTGCTGATGGTGACCCAGCTGCCCGTGAGCTGGCTTGGGTGCCACCCTGCTAAGAACACGGTTCCTCCTACTCCTTCTCATCCTACTAATCCTCCTCATCCTCCAGAACTATGCCCTGGCTGGACAATTGTGTTTCAGGCTAGGGACTATGTTGGTGGAGGAACCCACTATTCGAGCCACTTGGATGTCCTTGGCCTTAAGTTAAGGATAAGGCGTGTATATAGTTTTGTTTGTTTATGTAGTAAGTTTAGCTGCATTATAGTTATTTTTATATGTTTTTAAGAAAATTTGTAAATAGTTTGTTAATGGTTTGATGAAAGGGGTGGGGGTGTTGTGTGTGTTCGATTAACTGAATTAATTTTCACTGTCTGGTGTTTAGGAATTTCTGCACCCCAAATTCAGCACATGTGGCAGGCAGGGGATGTGGGTCAAACCAGCTAGGCCCAGACCTGCTAGTATATTTCGCCCATTAGCGCACAACACCAGGCCGGGCTGGAGGCTCAGTGGCACCAACCAATCATCCGTCTGTTGTTCCATGCCTGTCCACAGCTCCTGCACGTTGTGGGGTTTGTCCCACAAACACACAAGTTTTAAAACAACCTGCTGTCTTTCCCCCTGGCTGTGCTGCTGTGCGTGGCGAAGGTGTTACGCTAAGTGGATGAGGTGGAGGTAGAGGAGGAGGGAGCCGAGTAGGAGGAGGAGGTAACAGGATACAAAGAGAAATTCCCAGCAATCCTCGGGAGCGGAAGGACATTCGCAAAAATGCTATCCGCCTTTGTGCCAGCCGCTACATTTACCCACTGTGTTGTTGGTTATGTGGACGTTGCCACAGATAGCGTTGCACAGTGCACACCTGATTTTGTCCGCCACTTGGTTGTGCAGGGAAGGGATGGCTCGCCTGCAAAAGTAGCAGCGGCTGAGATACACATACTGTGGGACAGCCACCACCCTAAGGTTTTTAAAACTGTCCACCAGACAGAATGACAGCATTTCAAAGGACCAGGAAGTTTGAAATAAGACATTCAGAGCCATGGGTAGGGGGGAACTTCCTCTTTCTATTTCTTTTTCTCTCCAGTGTTTGGGAGATGGACAGCTGATAGCTCAACACTTCCATGGTATTTGGTGGAGATGCTTGGTGACAATGACAGATGTGGTGGCGTTGCTGCCACATCCTCTGTTTGCTGGGTGACAGGTGCCACTGCCACTCACTTGGGCTCAGGTTTAGAATGTTTATTTATTATTTTTCTGTATTTTATTTTATTTTAAGTCATTTCCCTATTCACATTTGTTTGCAGGACATTTACCTGCATTTTGCTGCCTTTTGCAGCCCTTTAGCCCTTTCTAAGGCTATTTTACAGCCATTTAAGTGCCCAAAAGTTCGGGTCCCCATTGACTTCAATGGGGTTCGGGGTGAAGTTCGGGTCGAGTTCGGATCCCAAACCCGAACATTTTTTGCGAAGTTCGTCCGAACTTCTCGAACCCGAACATCCAGGTGTTCGCTCAACTCTAGTTATAACGTAAAGAAATAACTAGTGTGAACCCAATCTTACTTTCTCTCTCTTCTTCCGGTAAGGTCCTTTATACTGCCCTCTCTATGTGAGCAATTCTCCGACTATTTCCTTCTGACTGTCCCCTTAGGTTCACTGTTAAAGAAAAAAGACTTGAAACTGAAGTATTTGCTTGACGAATAGAAATAATATTTCGCAGGTATTGAGGCGAAAAAAGGAAGTGTATGTATATACTGTAGTCATCTGTGTCAGAATGCTAAAGATATAATTAATATGATTCAATGCTGGGCATTGTGCAGAGCTCGGAATTAGCTTGGAGGTGCAGAAGCCTCTTCAAAAGGAACAAGAAGAGATTTGTCTAAAAGAATAGCAGTACCTTTTCCACCTAAAATAAACAAATATCCCCTCGCACCATGGGTCGCTCCCCAGTGAATAGTACTTGTGCAGTTTTTTTGCTAGAGATTGCTTTTTTTTTTTTTGGCTTTGTTTATAAATCTTGAGCAGAATCTGCTGACATATGTTCTCCTCCCGTAACAGGTTTTATTTCTATAAAGAAAACAGTCTGTACGATGAAGACATTTGTGGTAAGGTTTATATTTAATTAGGAAAAATCACATGAAGTAGGAAAGTGACAGCTGGCAAACAATGGCAAAAAACACTGTACTTACTGAAGCTAGGGTGAGCTGTTACCTATGTGGTACCTTCATTCTCTTGGTCAGTACGATTACAACTGTACCACATTTGTATAGTATTTCTTATGTTTCAAAGCTTGAAAACATTTTTTCTTTTCATTGGCATATTTTGACCTCCAAAATGTTTTGTAGTTTTCAGTGTGTATGACTTTTTGCTCACTTTTTATTCAATCTTTTGGGGGATAAAGGGATGAAAAAACTGAAAATTGGCAATATTTGTTTTTTTCTAGTACGACATTCACTGTACGGGATAAATAGATTTATATTTTAATAGTTCGGGCATTTTGGGATGCAGCTATGCCTATGTGTTTTATTTTTTTCTTAGGGTTTTTATTAGAGATGAGAGAATCGAAGCTGACGAAGTGGAATTCGATCCGAACATGGAGCAAGGAACTCTGGGAAGGCGGGATCACGCACAATGCCACGCATGCAGCCAATCAGCAACCAGCCCTGTGATGTCACAGCCCTATAAATAGCGGCAGCCATCTTAGATTCTGCCATTTACCTGTGTACTTAGTGCAGGGAGTGACGTCTGCAGGCGCTAGGGACAGTGTTAGAAAAAACGTCATTGTGCTAACAAAAAACAATTTACAAGTGCAGGGAAAGATTATTCAAGGTGTAGGGAAAGGATAGGGAGGAATCATTCCACAGCATTTGTGTTGAACAGGGTTCAGTAGGGGAGGTTACAGCCTGGGTAATAGGAACAATCCTATTACACCTTGCTGCACTGACTGGGGATCCAAATTGCCATTATACAGCTCTGTAATTCCAGCAAACCGTTCTTGTTATTGGGGTGCAAGTGCTGTTTGGCCACTAGCACATCTGCAATATCCAGTTCCCATAGCTCTGTGTGCTTTTATTGTGTAAGAAAAAAACGATTTAATACATATGCAAATGAACCTGAGATGAGTCCTGTCCCTGGACTGATCTCAGGGACAGGACTCATCTCAAGTTCATTTGCATATGTATCAAATAGTTTTTTTTTTACACAATAAAAGCACACAGAGCTATGGCTACTAGATATTGCGGATGTGCTAGCGGCCATCTACCAACCCATGTTCTCAGCTCTGTACACAAAATCCCGGTGACAGGTTCCCTTTAAATTACAGCCCTTTTTGTCGTGTATTAGTGGCAAAAGTAAAATATATTTGCCGATCAGCGGTGCATTTATCTTTTCTAAAGCCCTTTTTTGCTTGTATTAGTGAAAAAAGAAAAAATATCTTTGCCGCTAAGCGGTGCAGTTATCTGTTCTAAAGCTCTTTTTTGCGTGTATTAGGGGAAAAAGAAAAAATATCTTTGCCGATCTACAGTGCAGTTATCTGTTCTAAAGCCTTTTGTGGCCTGTATTAGAAGAAAAAGAAAAAATATATTTGCCGCTCATCGGTGCAGTTATATGTTCTAAAGCCTTTTGTGGCGTGTATTAGTGGGGGAAAAAAAGGGCTTATTAGCTGTTGTTTGGTGAAGTGAGAAAACTACAGATTTTTTAGGGGTGTTTTAATTTCCTTTTTATTTTTTTTATTTGATCTAACAGTATGTCAGACAGAGACGTGCCAGGCCCTGAACTGGGGAGTTTCAGAGGCGTAAATGTCTCTGGCGTAGGCAGAGGTCGCAGCAGAGTAAGTGGCCGTGGCAGCAGGGGTCACTTCCAGAGGACTGAGCTCCCAGTGTCAGCTAGAGGTTTTGTCGTGACCAGCAACCCATCGGTTCTCGAGGGGCTGACTCGATCTTCGACTTCGTCGCAAGTGACATCAGACACCCCCAGCCAAGAGTCAGTGGGTTCGTAAGACACAACCCTTAGTTGCCATGGCCCAGGAGCAGCCCTGTGCCCTCACCTTTTCTCAACCTGCCTCTGTCCTTTTCTGTTTCCACAGCCAGAAAAGTATTGTATGCTGTGGGCTCAGCTCCACTATACAGTGAGGACTAGTTACTAGAAGACAGTCAGCAGCTACTGGTGAGCCAAGATGTGGAGGAGACATTCGCTGCTTCCTCCACTAGGCAGGCAAGTAGTGATGAGGAGAGTGGCGTGGGAGCTGGTGTTGCGAGCTGTCAGGCTCGATAAATCTGCAGCGTGGGGGCCCCGTGTGGCTTTTACACACTTTCTAACTAATCCTTCAGGGGGGAAAATAGATACCAGATGACTGGGACCCTCTATGACCTTCCCAGGAGCTTCTGTCGGGAGCAGCGGTTCATTTCTGAGATGTCAATGTAGTGCGGGGGGAATCCGAAGACCCTCTCCATCTCCGTGATAATCCATGATGACTGGGATCTCGTGATGTTTTCTCTGATGAAGAGACCAGGGGCTGGCAGTTATTGTTTTAATCTTGATGAACTTCGCAACTCTTCCAAGCTCCAAGCAATCTTAAAGCTTTTTCTTCTCATTGTCTGTAGCTACTAGAGCCCTGTTCATGCCAGGCAGGTTCCCCCAGAAGTATCTGGCTCAATGAGCAGCCGATACTGCACTTGCATCAATCTTGACAGGATTCGTCTCCAGGTGGAGAGAAATTGTTTTTTGGAATGCTTTCACCATCGCAACCAGGTTCTCGAATAACCAGAAGACTGGCCGATTCTCTCCCGTCTTAGGCAACACTTAATTTTTTTTTTAAATGTTTTATTAAGAAAGGAAAAAAGAACATACACATTTATTTACTATACAATTTAGTCTTCAGCCTTATTTCTATTTTTTACCCCTACAAAAACCCCCCTCCCTTTCTCTTCTTTGCGATGCGTCTCCTATACCATCCGTCAACCAAGACGGAGTAGGGATACCAGTGAGGTGAAGGCAGGGAATTTAAGGTTTACAAATCCCCCATACCTTATTCCATTTCTCCTCAATATCTCTTTGTTTGTATAGAATTCTTTCATAAATTTTAATCTTGTTGACCAGATTCAACCACGTATATACACTAGGAGTATTTGGTGAAAACCATACTCGCGTTATTAAGAGTCTTGCCAAAAAGAGTATTTTGATCAAAAGGAATCTCCTATACTTTTCACAAATAATTCGGGAAAGATCTCCCAGGATCCAACATTCCACTGTGTATGGAATCACTATGTTCAGTTTTTGGGTAATAATATTAGCTATTGACTTCCAATATTCTGTTAGTTATTCAGAAAACCAAAACATGTGTAAAAAAAATCAGCACCAAGTGAATCACACTGTGGGCAATTAGCCATCCTTTTCAATCCAGATTTGTTAAGCCGTACTGGTGTGAAGTGGCGTAACGCCAATAGCGGTAGACCATGCAACTGCTATGCGGCACGTGTCGGGGGGGGGTCCAGAGTGCATGGAAGGTCCTGCCCCACAATGTTTGCAGTTAGTTATGTATTATGTCTTTCATCCTGAGTCCCTATCTAGGGCTCTAGCGTGCCCTGATTCCCTCCTTCTCTGGACCCCCCCTCCCTCCCTCCCTACTGTGTGCAAACGCAGTGCATGGACGAACGCCGATGTTCCTGACCCTGCCAGCCCTTCAGCCAGATTAGAGCTCTCTCTCTTCTTTCTGCTGGGCGCTGCACTGGCCAGTCAGCATTTTTTTAGCCTAAGCTCCTGATGCTAATTGGCTAGTGTATCGCTCGTGCCAGAAGACAGAACTGAGCGGGCGGGACGTGGCAGTGACTCACTAATGCGCTGCCTGCTTCAGTTTTCAGTCTGCCACCCTGCCACCTCAGACAGCCCCCAGCATTGCCTGCCCCTGTGTGCCACTGCCAACACAATTTAAGTTGAGTGCTATGCCTTAAAAAAGTTCATGGTGGGGGAATAGTTAGCAAGGGGAAGTGGGGGTCCTGCTGCAGCAGCAAGCAGAGTTTCGGGGGGCATTGTGTTCTGTATGTAACATAAGGCTTATCATCTTGTTGTTAATGCTCATACAGAGGATAGTGTGCACATGAACTATGGGGTTGGGGGGGGGGGCTGGGGCACACTAAGCATCAGCAGCAAAAAGAATACATATGTGGGGGGATGGGCTATGTCAGGCTTTTGCAAATTGGGCACAGCCAGGAGGAGAAGTGCATATGCCAGTTCCTGCCCAGAACTCGCTCAGGTGTGCTCGCAAACATATGGCGCCCTGTGCCCACTAAGCTAAAACCTGACATAGCCCATCTATGCCCGGCTCTACCAAAGCAGACGGGCAGGACCAGTGATGTGTGCAGTACATGGCTCACTGAGGCCCCAGTGAAATCCTTACTCCCATACTGCACTGTCATATCAGCGGTGGCTGAGAGTACGCATTTTAAAGTGCTTTAGGTGCCTGAGTTCAGCATCCATTTCTCAAAGAGAAAAAAAGTCTTAGAAAATGTCATTTTAAAGCACTTACAATATGGGGTTAATAAACCTTATGTAAAAGTTTAGGTACACTCTAACTTCTTTAACCCTTTTAAAGAACAGGAAATTTTCCACTTTTTTCCATTTAGTTTCTTACTCCCAGCCCTCCCAAAACCATAGATTTTTTAATTTTTTCATTCACATAGCCGTATGAGAGCTTGTTGTTTTCCAAAACAAGATGCACTTTCTAATGGTACCATATACGGTTGGGGACAAAATTCCGAACCAGGTGGAATTAGGAAAAAAAAAAAGCTATTTGGCCACAGTTTTAAGGCTTTTTTTTTTTTTTTTTTCACCATTTCCTATGTGGAAAAACTGACTTGTTACTTTTGTTCTCCAGCTCAGTACGATTATGGCGATGCCACATATGTATAGTTTTTCTTGCATTTCAAGGCCTCATGCACACGACTGTTGTGTGTTTTGCGTCCGCCCAAAAAAATGGATGACGGACCGTTTTTTTTGGCGGATCCATTTTTTTGGCAGATCCATTGTAATAATGCCTATCCTTGTCTGCAAACGTGAAAAAAATAGGACATGCTCTATTTTTTTGATGGAATGTAAACACGGACCAGGGATGCGGAACAAAAACGGTTGACCATCCACATTTTTTGACGGACCCATTGAAATGAATGGGGAAGCATCCTATCCGTGAAAAAAAAACCAAACGGACGCGGAAACAAACAACGGTCGTGTGCATGAGGCCTAATACTGAAAAAAAAAACTTTCAGAGCAAAATTCTGCCCCCTCTAACTTTTTTGTAGTTAGATGTATTGAGCTATGTGAGGGCTCATTTTTTGCGGGGTGATCTGCACTTTGCAATGCTTATTGGAAAATATGTATATTTTTTTTAGTTACTGCAACACAAATTATTTATCCCTAATGGTTTCAATAGGTTATTTAAACATTGTATTTCTTTATTA
Source organism: Bufotes viridis (assembly GCA_033119425.1). Lineage (NCBI taxonomy): Eukaryota > Metazoa > Chordata > Amphibia > Anura > Bufonidae > Bufotes > Bufotes viridis. The sequence goes on from CM065590.1 coordinate 29,054,574, forward strand.
ATTGGCAAACGGTGGTATGGCAGGGGAGGAGCAAGGGCAAGTAATGGGATGGGCTAGAGGTCAGTAGTGGGTGGAGTTAGGGGGCCCAATTCAGATTCCTGCTATGGGGCCCAATGATTTCTATGTACGCCCCTGCTGGTGTGACATATAGTCTGTGTATAATATTAAATTGAACCAAAACACGATTAAAATTATGTGACACTAACCTTAAATTAGTCATTATTTTCCCCCAGGGATCTGGTTGGATCCTTAAAGGGAACTTGTCATCAACTTTATGCTGATCTCACTCAGGGCAGCATAAATTAGTGACAGAAATGCTGATTTCAGCGGTGTGTCACTCATGAGCTAAATGTAAGTGGTTGCCGAGAACCAGCATCATAATCATTGCTGCCCGGGCCTTGCAAAGAATCAAATTTACTGGAGAAGAGTCATGGTTATTCATAATCTCCTGCATTCTCAGTCACCTGTTGATAAATGGCAGTTCTCTCCTAGAGAGAAAGGGAGAAAACTAGGTAAAAGCCTGTCAGTCGTCAGCAGGTGGGCGGGAGAGCAGGAGATCATGAATAACCAGGACTCTTCTCAGGTGGCCGTAAATATTTTCCAGGCCTAGTCTGCAATGATTGGGATGTTCGTTCTCGGCAACCACTTACTTTTTACTTATAAATGACAGACCGCTGAAATTAGCTTACCTGTCTCTACTTTATACTGTTATTAGTATGGGCAGCATAAAGTTGATGACAGGTTCCCTTTAAAGAAGATTCCCAAACCCTTTGTCCGGGGGAACATATATTATTAAATAGTGCTCGGAGAAGCAGGTTATAAAGTTGAGAAATGTTAAACTTCTGCCCCAGCTTTACCATTAAATCATTCAAAAATGTATCAGTATCTATCTGTAACAAAAATTTACCCTTTACACTAAAAAGTGCCGAACGTAACTGTAAATATCTAAACCAAGTTAGGCAACACTTTATTGAGTAATCGTGGAAAGTCAAAAAACAGTTGTCCACTGCCCCATAAAGGCATTTCCGATGCGGGTTAACTACAGATAAGTCATTACATGGACTGCCGCCAATTATCAGATCGAATTGTCCCCATTCTTCAATCCATTTCCTGGTTATATTCTGTACTGTATGTCGTCCACATATACAATCTGCCCTGGATGGCGTACCTGTCCTATCGTAAAGGAGTCCTCACACACCTCTGATGCCACATATTTTTCTACGTCGACTCTAAGCATTTTGAGAACCATCAATCCTGTCTGTCCTTTCCAACACAACCGACATACTCCTGAAATATTCTGAGCTGCTGGGGACCCTGCTCTTTCCACCTTGTAACTCTTAGTCCACATTCTTAAACAAGATAAACCACACCATGGACAATTAGAAGTATTCCTTAACCCACTTTTATTAAGCCATAAAGGTGAGATATAGATTAGTTACAAAATATTAAAGTGAAACAAAACTTAATTAAAATTAAAAGAAACTAAATTAGTTTTAAGCAACACTTTATAAAGTTGAGAAATTTTAACCTTCTGTTTCTGTCCCATATTCCCTATGAATGAATAGACGAAGCGGGGAGATCGAGAAAATGATTACACAGGGCATGGGGGAGGAGGGGTCAAACATGGAGGCAAAGGAGGACACGAAGCAACATATATTCGATACTTCAAATTTCAACCTGTAACCAGGTCTAGGCCGACACCAAAGATCCAAGGAGGGGGGTGGCAGGAAGCAGCGGAGACCGAAACTTTATAAGGTGGGCGACTGCCCCGTCTGTAAGCGAGGCAACAAGCAGACACCGCCAGACAAGGCAGACAAATGCAGGGGATCCGTTGAGAGTCTGGTCTAGCAGAATGCAAAGGAGCCAGAGGTGGCGGTGTCCCACGGTTCAGATAGAGAGGCTCATGTCTTGCATAGTGCGGCTTGATAGAACGGTCAGAGGAAAGAGCAATGTAGCAAACCTACGTCATCATGTCTTCACCCCCTGTGACGAAGGGGCTTTATCATCGGGAGAAAAGGGTGGCAGCTTATCCTTGAGGCAGTGGCGGAGCCAGCAAGTCCCTAGCGTGGCTGGGAGTAAGCAGGGTGGCAGCAGTGGAAGGTTGGTAGCCAAACGTGCCTGGGGTAGACCATCCTCTACAACTGCTCTCTGCAGCCAGGAAATAGCGTTTTTATGCGTTTCGCCGCAAATATATTTGGATCGAAAATTTTGAAAAATTCGCTCATCTCTAATTTTTATTATGGGGAAAGGGGTGATCTGAATTTTTATGTTCATTCAATTTTTTTAATTTAAATGTTCTTTAACCCAACCCCCCCATATTAATTATATGGGTTAATAGGATTATGGGGATACCAAATATATATCTTATTAAATGCTTTACTATTTTTACATAGTAAAAGCACTTTTTATTTAAACTTTATTTAAAGGGGTTGTCTCACTTCAGTAAATAGCATTTATTATGTAGAGGATGTTAATACAAATCACTTAATAAACTATTGTGATTTTACATATTGCCTTCTTTGCTGGCTTGAATCATTTTCCCACTGCATAATACACTGTTCGTTTCCAAGGATACGACGGTAACTGTGCTTGCACAGTATAGGCAAAAGCACTAGCCTATGTGCACTCCCATGGTCCCGGCCACCAGAGATGTTGACATTTTTTTCTGTAATGTGCAAGCACCGCCACTGCTGCTGGATTGCAGGGTGGTTGTAACCATGGAAACAAGCAGTGTATAATGTGATGGAAAAATGAATAAAGCCAGTAAAGGAAGCAATATGGATGTTATACAAGTGGGTGTGAACCCACTGTGCCACTGACTTGCTATACCCTGGAGGGGCGTGACTAAGCAACTACCTGGTCTTCACTAAAGCCTCTGATGGTGAGAATAGGCTTGAGCCATATAGGGTAGTTACCAGATGCCACTCCAGAGCAGTCCCCGAGTCAGAGAGAGTGGTGCAAGCACTGAGGGGAAAGACATGGTCAGGAAGTCCGAAGTCAGGGCAGGCAGCAATCAAGCAAAGTTAGTAAACGAATCCCAAGGTCAGAGGCAGGTGGCAAACAAGCAAAATCTATTAAATCAAGAAACAGAAACTTCTAAAACATCTTTACACTAGGAACTAGACAAGCTAGTGACCAAGATTGCTCAGGCGTCTTTCAGGGGCAGGAAGCACCTATAAATACTTCCTGCAACCCAGACATAGGCTGGGGAGATAGAGGGTGTATGCGTGCTGCCTCACAAGGGAGGAGAGACACTCTTGTGCACGCCCTAACAACAGTACAGGACTCAAGCAGGAAGTAAGCTCTAGCATGGAGCGCAGATACAACAGATAAGCTACCTGCTCCCCATGCTTGTCAGCACGGAGCATAGCAGCAGGAGGGAAAGAGAGAACCTGGCACCCGTGACCGCGGGTAGGGGCAGCAGCGCCGGCACGACCGCTGGGCTAACTATGGGCAATCACAATACATTAGTAAGTCAAATTTATTAACTTTCTCTACATAATAAATGGCACTTCCAGAAGTGACACAACCCCTTTACTTTTATTTTTTAATTTTATTAGTCCTACTGGGGATCTGGATCTGCAATCTCTTGATGCTTTGGAATACTAAAAGTCATAAGGACACATACAGGATGCCAAAAGATTTGTTGCAAAACTATTCATACCCTTACTTTCAAAAAAAAAATCACTATGATGATCTCTTTTGTCTGTAGGAACTCAGGTGTAAGTTCCCATAAGACATCTCAACAAAGGTGAACTATCCAATAACATCACACGCTATTATTAAGACACGGAAACAAAGTTATGGCGTAAATGATTTGAATATTTCCAGAATGGAGAAGAGGATGAGCAAGAAGCACGCTAAAATAAAAGTGATGAAACGATGGAGCAGACCAGGCAGTCAGAGCCACCTGCAGGCCTAGGAAAGTGTAATAGAGTTTGATAGTGTGCATTGCATTCATCATACAGAATGTATCCCTGGGCACTTCACACCAGGAAATGAGGATGTATGGGAACTACAAGCAGTGATGAAATTTACATTTTCTGACAGGGAAAGATGAAGAGATGGAAGGCTTGAGAAGCTGAGAATTAAAGGAGAAGAACTTTGTCCATAGATAAGCAAAATATGAACGTGAAGAACATAAGAAAGTAGAGATGGATGAGCTATGAAGGAAGGATGTGAGGAAAATATCTGCCTGGTTTTGTATGAGGGTGAGTAGAAGAATAATAAAAATGATCTCAAATACTTTATACTGACATTTATCATTCAATTGTTGTGAAGATGGTGAGGGGCTAGCGAGGAAGGAAGGTTATTGTATGGACATGTGTAACCACTAAACAGCAATCTCTTGTCTTCTGCCGAATTTGACAACTACCATGGAGATGTGGGACTTGTGCAGGGTGTACGTTAGGAGATTAATAGATCTCCTACACAAAACTCTTTTCAGATGTCGCCTGGTTCAAAACAACTTACTGTCCAGGCACCCCGTACCACTCCACACCTAATATCAGATATGGAGAGTAGAGCTGATGGGACTCTACAAGAGTGTATTCACATGGTGTGGTCAGGTAGGTCATATTGCATTTTGTATCACGATAATCGTGGAAAAACTGTTATTTTTGCAGCAATGTTTTGAAAATCTCAGCAAAAAAAAATACTATGGCCACATAACATAAGCCCAAAAGTCTTTTCTCGAGTGCCCAAAAAGATATTCAATACATGTTGTATTTCAGAAGTATTTTCCGTAGAAGAATTAGACCTTATGACATGGAATCATAGGAACTCCACATGTGCCACCAAACAAGGTCATGTTCACCAGGTGACCCAGTGTAGCCCAGGATTAACTCTAAATTATTACACACAAGAGTGGCAAAATAGCCACAAAAAATCCTGTTTCTGGCTTAAAAAGTAACTTTTATTTCAATTTTAATTTAAAAAAGATGGCATACCAACAATGATTGACTATATATTAAAATAAAACCCTGACCCAAGGTATATATTGCTTCAAATCTTTTTGTATTGCACTTGGCACATACTGAGATCACACCATCATGTGTTTCACTCCACACAACCAGGGGTTATGTTCCCTGCCTGTATCTGGGTGTGTTTTAAACTCCACATACACCCAGCGTGTGGCGCTTGCTTGTAATAGCTGAATGTGTCTACATTTGTATCTGACTATCGCAATCACAGTCACTTATAGTACCAGAGATACATTTGTTTCAGTTCACGATACTGCTTATCGGCAGGACGTCTGCAGAACGTCCATGCCCTTGAACCCTAGGTCTTGAGCGTTATTAAAACCTAACTAACTCCCCAACATGTTTCACCACTATTTGGCTTCTTCAGGGTATGGAGTATATGAGCCGGGCGCCGTAATTTCCGGCTATTTACGCCCACAGGAGACCCTCCTCCTTCAAATGGCTCTTTTCCATAGGATACAAACCTCCGTGTTCCAACCAATATGGTGCTTGTAAATCCTTGCACACCAATCAGCGTTATCTCTGAGCGCATGTCCCGGCACTTAACATATTAAGCCCCACTTTCCCTCAATATGCGCATGTCTCTATACTTATACTCCAAGCGATATTCTCATGGTGTTGATCGCGCATGTCCCCACACTTAGGCTGAGAAGGAACCGAAAGGTGGAGTCTCCTGCGCATGTCACTGTACTTAGATCCCAAAGCCATGTAGAAGAACTCAACACGCATGTCCCCGCACTTGGTCTCTAGAGCGATACAGACTCTGCATTGCGCATGTCTACACATTTCGGCTATATCAGGATATACAAGGTTCTATGTACATGGCAGTATTGCTTTAATCCTTTATATTTGGACCCTACCTAGATAGTACAGCTGTATGTATATGTCTCTTAGTCTAATTACGAGTCCGACCGCAGCTTAAAGGAACATCTCCACCAATCAGGAATATCTTTATTTATTCTGCGGGAGAATGCCATTTTAATCTGCAAATATTTTGTCATCAAAATGGACCTACCCCAAAGTTCCTACTGTCTCATATATTATGGCAACTTCTTGATTATTTACAATAGTGATTTAAGCATGGAAAAATATATCCATATCTTTCTTTATTTTCTTTAACTCATTACCTTTTGGATCCGAGGGATAATCTCATGCTGCTCTTAAAAATCAAAAAGGCTTTAAAGAATATATATGAGAATGTATTTTTGGTATATGCAAAAAGTATATATATATATATATATATATATATATAGGGTAGTCAGATTTTATATATTCCAAATTAGAGCTGCAGTGTGGGCTACAGTATAGTGGGGCTAGTGTCTAAACCAGTTAATATTAACTGTGTCAGGCAATTCAAAATTGTAGGCGCTACTATTGAATATCATCTATTAATTTCATAGTGCTAGATGATAGAAATCCATTATGATTGTTTTTTCTGGTTGGAAGACGGATTTCACTATTGGTATCTCCAATTTTCAACCTTAACATTTGTCATAACATTATTTCTCCTTTATTTAGATGAATGCTGAGAAGGAAAAACCTTCATTGAGACCTATTGGTAACATCGTATTCAGCCTATGTATCCAGCGAGCCTCCACTTGTAGGAGTTTTTTATCCAAATTTCCACCTCTAGGGCCCAAGGTGATTTTTTCTATGCCCCAGAATTTTAATTGATTGATGTTACTGTTATGTTGATGTCTTATATGTCTGGATATAGGTGTATCTTTTTGGTCTCAATTGTACTTAAATGCCCCGAAATTCGACGCCTCAATTCTTGCGTAGTTTTTCCAATATATAATTTTGGGCATGTACAGGATGCAGCATAAATCACACCTTTAGTTTTGCAATTTATCCTCTGTCTTATTTCATATCTTTTCCCATCCTCTGGATTAACAAATGATTTTGTCTTACAAATATATTTGCAGAAACTGCAGTCTCCACAAGGCATTGATCCTGATAGAGCTCCTCCTCTGGTTCTCATCTCTGCTCCACGTTCTTCAAAGTGGCTATGGACCAATAGATCTTTTAAATTCTGGCCTCTACGGTAAGTGATATTTGGATATGTCATTATAACTTCTCTCAGATCTCTGTCAGACTGTAAAATGCTCCAGTACTTCTGTAGGATTTTTTTTCCAGTGCTGAGCCACGCCCCCTGCACTGATCACATGACAGTGACGTCACCCCAGGTCCTTCGGCTGTGCAAAAGTTCGGGTTGGTGGCAGCCGCCCCTTATGGATTCCATATGCCGCTATAGTGGAATCCATAACGGGATGCGCGGCTTACCACCACCCGAACGCCGAACAACGGACTTTTTTTTAATGTTCGCTCATCTCTATCCCTGAAGTTTAACCAATTAAATGCTGCAGTCTATGCTAATCATGGCATCTAAGTGATTAGAGAGAGAGAAGGGGCTCCCTATCTCAACTCTTCCCTTCATGATGTCATCACAGTGTGGCAATGGAGAAGAGAAAGAGGCGCTCATAGGGTAGTAACATCAACTATATTGTATAGGTCAAAATAGTAGGGTTCGCTCACCTATTAGGGTTGCACCAAATTGGGCATAACCACAATGAAGGCGGTGAAGGTCACCAGTAGGGGTGGTCGGTGCAGCCGGAGCTTGTCCAAACCTTTAGTGGGAGCCAATCTGCTTAACGGGTGGATATAGAGAGATAAGGTGTCGAATCTGGGTGATAGGACGCGGGACAGCCAGAGGCGCACTCTGGCACTCGGTGGGATGATTATAATTGTTTTTTATTAGAATAGACGATGCGTTTCGGGGCAACAGCCCCTTTATCAAGTCTGTAAGTTGAAGGATGATGAGTATCTTCAGGAGATGGCAGTCCTATGATGGAAACTGGAGACTATAGATGACGACTTGTAGCCTTCTGAGCTCTTAGACTTTGGCACTGTCAGCGCTGACAGTGCTGTGCAGGGCACGTGGGAAACGCCGACTCCCCGGAGTCGGCGTGAGGAGTTGAGGAGTCGGCATTCCCCACGTGCCCTGAACAGCACTGTCAGCGCTGACAGTGCCAAAGTCCAGGAGCTCAGAATTCTACAAGTCGTCATCTCTAGCCTCTAGTTTCCATCATAGGACTGCCATCTCCTGAAGATACTCATCATCCTTCAACTAACAGACCTGATAAAGGGGCTGTTGCCCCGAAACGCGTCGTCTATTCTAATAAAAACCAATTATAATCATCCCACCGAGTGTCAGAGTGCGCCCCTAGCTGTCCCGCGTCCTATCACCCAGATTCAACGCCTTATCTCTCTTCATGATGTCATGTGATCGCAGGGTGACGAGGAATTTGCTATAGCAGTCATGAGCCTACATAAGTATTGCAGTGTATTATGCTGGAGATCAGGGGACTGAAGGTTCAAAAACCCTATTCAAAGGGTAAAAAAATCCCACTCAGGAGGGTTACCGAGTTGTGTACCCCAACGTTCAGTGCTGGGTACTTGTCACTAAGAAAAATGTATCTCTGTCAACAGATATCGCTTTTATATAACTTTCCCCAAAAACTACCATTTATCAAAAATGCCTAATTCTCAATTTATTAGCCTACAATTGCTCCCTGTGGAAAATCAGTTTCAATATAGTTTTTATAACTTTTTATTACTTTTAAAAAATAAAAAACCTTTTGAAAAAACTTTTTCCCTTTGCATTGCAATATTCGGACAACCATAACTTTTTAATTTTTTTTTGTCTACAGATATTACCATTTTGGAGTAAATTCACCATTTCATCACTTTTTATTCAATTATTTTGGGAAGACAAGTTGACCAAAAATGGTGATTTGAGTGTTTCTTTTTTATTTTTGTGTTCTGTTATGGCTTACAACACACAGAAAAATTATTTTTTATTTATTAGTTTAGATATTTTTGTATGTGGCGATATTTTTTTAATGTTTATTTAATTTCATATGTAAATTAGGACAGGGCTTGATTTGACTTATTATTTTTGCTTTTTTTTATATTTTTTAAACTGTCATTTTTAGTCTGCTTAGGGACCTTGAAGATGCAAACTTCCAATTGCTTGTCCCATAGACCACAATAGCATACTATTGCAGCATATGGCATTGTGACACTCTACCTGAGAATCTGTGCCTGTCTATCACACAGCCAGCACACGCCGCATATAGAGCAGGCTCAGCTCATGCTCTTTACATTGCACCACATTGCAACTGTATGTCCTGGTGCATGCAAGGTTGATCCCAAGTATGCCCCTCTTATAACACTATAACTGGCACAAAAAGCATCTCTAGTGCGAGGAAGCCCAATGCAGATGTGCTGTGCATGCATTATAGGTTTAACAGCAAATGCACTGGATTAATAAGGTTGATCCTACTGGAAGGGCGTCTTTAAACATCCTCTATAAGACAACCACCACCCAAAGCTACATAAAAAAAATGGTCTTTAAAAGGTGGGCCTCTGAAAGATAATTGTCGGTATTCACAGTATTGGATGGAACGTAGAAGCTTTCTAGATAATTCTAATAAATGGATCTGTGATGATAGAATTAGAATTACTATTCCACTACGAAATGAATTCTCTTTATTTTCCCACATTTAATTAGTAGGTTTATACCATACCATAGCACATGGTAGTAATGTCTACAATATGCCTAATTAGTTTCTGTCTAAACCCATGCATCACTGCGCAACACATGACATTCCGGATCCCCGAGGAGTACCGCTATATGTGGTCTCCACCTGTAATTTCTAGATAACAGTGAATAAGACCTGCCATACAGGAGTATACATAGAAGAGTGGAGGTTTTTATTGCATTTAATTAGACTGGTGCCTGTCATGTACGGGGGTTATCCATAATTAGAAGTAATTATACTTCTAATTTTGATATCACCTGAATGGAGATCTGTTCATATTTACAAAGACGGAAGTTTTGTTTTCTTCCGGTTTAAGGCGCTGTTCACTTCTGCTCCAGGTGTAGGTCTGTCAGGCAATGCTGGAAATCAGCCATACAAAAACATGCAGGGTTTTTTTTCCAGCCGATTCTTGACATATTTGTATTATCTTTACTGGAACAGCATTCTTGAGTTCCCTGCAACACGTGTGAAACTACCAAAAGGTGGTAATGTATCAACATGCAATTTTTTAACTTTTTTTTTTATTTTGAACGTCTGCCCAGTTAGAACAACTTCACAACTTCATTTTTACAACTTCATAAAAATTTGTCACACAGCATACCTATGGATTTTCAGTAGATTCTTATTTATTACAAAGTTCCATCAGTTTTTACTCTACCAGGGGACTGGAGTACACATGCAATTTTTCAGTGTCTTTTTGCAAAAAATTATAATGATAAATTTAAAGATGAGCAGAGCGAGCTTCTGATGCTTCATCCGAAGCCGCTTTGCTAAAAAAATCGTTATAACACTGTGAGGAGATTCGCCTTTTGTGGCATGTATTAGTGGCAGAAGTAAAGTATATTTGCTGTTCAGCGGTGCAGTTATATGTTCTAAAGCCTTTTGTGGCATGTATTAGTGGCAAAAGAAAAATATATTTGCTAATTTTAAATATTTGAAAAATATATACATATGTCACCTTGCCACTCTGTGGTCTTCTGATGCTTCTGCCACCTCCACACTATGTCACCTTGCCACTCTGTGGTCTCCTGATGCTGCTGCCACCTCCACACTATGTCACTTTGCCACTCTGTGGTCTCGTCATGCTGCTGCCACCTCCACACTGTCACCTTGCCGCTCTGTGGCCTCCTCCTGATGCTGCCGCCACCTCTATACTCTGTCATTGGGCTACTCTGTGGTCTCCTCATGCTTTTTCCACCTCACAACTATTTCATAGGGCCACTCTGTGGCCTTCTCATGCTGTTCCCACCCTCCCCACTTTGTGACTGGGCCACTATTTTGCCTTTCTGCCTGGCTCACATCATCTTTTATTTGACCCTTCTTCTGATTTGTCAGAAGGAAGAAAAAATGAGATGCACAACAGACACTGTCTGTGTAGCAGCTGTAAGGCCTGTATGGTCCCATCGGAATTGGCTTGTGATTTGGTAGCCAAAAGCAGGAGTGGGTACAAAACACAGAAGACATGCAAATATTCCATTCACATGTCATCTCTGTTTTGGATCCATTCCTGTTTTTTTTTTTTTTGGCATTAGCAATACTGATGGATTACTGACCAAATGCTGACCGAGTGACGACGGATGCTCAACAGACAGGATACGTTTTTAGGGGGTTATTGTTCTGACAGATCAGAGCAAGGGCAAAATAATCAGTGACGTCAACACAAATTTACTGCTGACACCCTCTCCACTTTGTCAAGGGGCTCTAGTTGTAAAAGTGTTTAATAGAGCAGGTTCTGTAGACATCTATGTAAAATAAGCTGATGATGTTGTAAAAGGAGTGCACTTCTTCTTGATGCTAACATCGACCTGTAAGGCTGAGTTCATACTTGAGTCATTTGGTCAGTTTTGGCCCCATGACTGCCCAAATAAGTGAAGTGTGCAGTGATTCTAAGAGTGATGCCTGTTATCTGCATGTCATACTGACTCACAATATTATTTCACTGCCACAGCAGACTCCCTATGCATGTTACTGCAAGGCTAGAGTTGAGCGAACAACTGGAAGTTCGGGTTCGCCGGGTTCGGCCGAACTTCATAAAAAAGTTCGGGTTCGGGATCCAAACTTCAACCGAACTTGACCCGGAACTCCATTGAAGTCAATAGGGACCCGAACTTTGGGGCACTAAAATGGCTCTAAAAGGGTCCAGGAAAGGGCTATAGGGCAGCAAAAGGCAGCAAAATGTGGGTAAGTGCCCTGCAAACAAATGTGGATAGGGAAATGACATAAAGTAAAATAAATAAAAATTACAAATTTTAATCCTGAACTAAGAGCAGGAGGTCCATACGGACTAGGAGATTGAGGAGCCAGAGAACGTGGCATTTTAGGTGAATTTGGCGGTGTAGGTGGAAGCGACAGTGGAGGAAGCCAACAGTTTTTTATTTTTTTATTTATTTATTTGGGTACACCACAAAACATTGCGGAATATATAAAATAACACAAAGAGAAAGTGCTCTGGAGAATAACAATGGCTGTGTGAAGTCGGTATACTTGTCTATTCTGCACAAGGTACAGACAAGTCTTGTGGGATCCATGCCTGGTTCATTTAAATGAACGTGAGCTTGTCCACATTGGCTGTTGACAGGCGGCTGTGCTTGTCGGTGATAACACCCCCTGCCGTGCTAAACACACGTTCACTTCAGACAATACACTGGCTGCAGGGCAGGCCAGCACCTCCAAGGCATAAAGGGCAAGTTCAGGCCATATGCCCAATTTGAAGACCCAGAAGTTGAATGGGGCAGACCCGTCAGTCAGTACGTGTAGGTGTGTGCACACATACTGCTCCATCATGTTGCTGAAATGCGGCTTCCTGCTAAAACGTTGCGTATCAGCTGGTGGTGCTGGTTGCTGTGGCGTGGTGACAAAGCTTTTCCACATTTCAGCCATGCTAACCCTGCCTTCCGAGGTGCTGGCGTTGCCCTGGCTGCGTTGGCAGCCTCTTCCTCCTCTGCCTTCGCCTTGTGCTTCCACTTAGTCCCCGGTGTCAGTTGGTAATGCCATCAGCAGCGCGTCTACCACTGTGCGCTTGTACTCGCGCATCTTCCGATCAGTGCTCCAGTGAGGTAATTAAGGACGGCACGTTGTCCTTGTAACGGGGATCTAGCAGGGTGGCCACCCAGTAATCAGCACAAGTTAGAATGTGGGTAACTCGGCTGTCATTGCTAAGGCACTGCAGCATGTAGTCGCTCATGTGTGCCAGGCTGCCCAGAGGCAAGGACAAGCTGTCCTCTGTGGGAGGTGTATTGTCTGTGTCCTCTGTATCCCCCAGCCACGCACAAGTGATGCCCATGAGCTGCTTTGGGTACCACCCTGCAGTGAACATGGTTCCTCCTCCTCCTCATCCTCCAGAACTGTGCCTTGGCTGGACAATTGTGTACCTGGCCTATGTTGGTGCTGGAACCCACCCTCCGAGTCCCCTGTGAATGACTGGCCTGATAACCGATGAAATGATCCCTCTTCCTCCTCCTCTTCCTGCTGCGACACATATTCCTCCATCATCGCCCAAAGCGTTTTTTCAAGGAGACATAGAAGTGGGTAGTAACGCTGAGAACGGCTTCATCGGCACTGGCCTTGTTGGTGGAGTACTCAAAGCAGCGCAACAAGGCACACAGGTCTCACATAGAGGCCCACTCAGTGGCGGTGAAGTGTTGCTGTTCTGAAGAGCGACTGACCCATGTGTGCTGCAGCTGAAACTCCACTATCGCCTGCTGCTGCTCGCACAGCCTCTCCAGCATGTGCAAGGTGGAGTTCCACCTTGTGGGCACATCGCATATGAGTCGGTGAGTGGGAAATCCAAAGCTACGCTGCAGCGCAGACAGGGTGAGAATGCCGAAAGCGCGCACAGATGGTCTGCAGCAGCTCTGACATATCGGGGTAGATGTTCAGGAATCTCTGCACCACCAAATTTAGCACATGCGCCAGGCAAGGGATGTGCATCAAACCGGCTAGGCCCAGAGCTGCTACAAGATTTTGCCCATTATCGCACACCACCAGGCTGGGCTTGAGGCTCAATGGCACGAACCACTCATCAGTCTGTTGTTCCAGGCCCATCCAAAGCTCCTGCGCGGTGTGGGGTTTGTCCCCCAAACAGGTGAGTTTCAAAACTGCCTGCTGCAATTTCCCCTTGGCCGTGCTTACTGGTCCACGTATCAGTAGTTGTGTGGACCTTGCCACAGATGGCGGTTCGCAGTGCACACCTTATTTTGTCCGTCACTTGCTTGTGCAGGTAAGGGATGGCTCACCTGGAAAAGTAGTGGTAGGCTTGGAATGATGAACTGTGGGACAGCCACTGCCATAAGGTTTTTAAATCTCTACCATACGGAATTACAGCATTTTAAAGGTCAGAAATTTTGAAATGCTGGCATTCAGGGCCAGGGATCTCTGGTGGGTAGGTGGGTACTTCCTCTTTCTATCCAGTGTTTGGGAGATGTACAGCTGAATGCTTCCATGGGACACTGTGGTAGTGCTTGTTGAAGGTGACGGACGTGGTGGCGTTGGTGTCACATCCTCCGTTTGCGGGATGGCCTTTGCAACTGTCACCCCAGAGGTGGAGGAAAAGTCAGAGATTGTAGCAGAAGAGGGAGCAGGAGGAGCCAGAGACTTTTCTTGGTTTTGGAGGTGTTTACTCCACTGCAGCTCGTGTCTTGCATTTAGATGCCTGGTGATGCAGGTTGTGCTAAGAATTTGAACGTTGATGCCTCGCTTTAGGCTCTGATTACACATGTCTTGTCACCTGCACATTGTGTGAAGAATTGCCATGCCGGGGAACTCCTTGGAGCTGTCTTTAGTGTGCTCGGTCCCTGGGCGCGGTGGGCAGTAACAGGCGTAGTGTCTAGGGGACGGGTGCTTTGCTTCTGCACCCTGCTCCCTCTTTTGCTGTGCTGGTGTCTCTTCCTCCGAACTGCACAGGTCACTAGCATGACTTTCATCCCATGTAGGGTCTAGGACCTAATCGTCCTCCACATCATCTTCCACCAAGTGTTCTGCACCCCTGCCCTCCCTGTCGGTTTTCACATTGCAGAAAGCCACAGCAGTTGGCACCTGTGTTTCGCCATCATCAGAGACGTGCTGCGGTGGTCTTCTCATGTCCTCATCCTCAAACATAAGTGTTGGGCTGGGGAAACCCTGTCAGGAGAGTCATCAAAAAGCATGAGAGTCTGCTGCATGACTTGGGGCTCAGACTGCTTGGCTGATTTGCAAGGGGGTAAGGTGCTAGATAGTTGCCCATGGCCTTCAGGAGCCAGCTCTGAGCTTTCAGCAGCGGACCGGGTGGGTCCTCACCCTGCAACAGGAGCCCCACCAACACCAGCAGCACCACGACCATGGCCACATCCCTTATTTGGCGCTCTCCTGATTTTTTTCTGTAACCCAACAAAGTAACAGACAGATTTAATAAAACTTGTCCCCTGTCAGGTATGCTGTGCCCGTGTCATAAACAGAAAAGATTGGTTTTGGTCGCACCTCTATATGACAGATGAATTTATTATCACTTTGTGCCCAAAAAAAAGAGGAAGAGAATCTGTTGCATTTAGAGAACTAATGACCAGGATATATGCAGCACAGGGGTACTTTACAGAACAAAATGTGAAAATATCACCCCCATGGTCCCTAAAATCACAAAAAGAGTAATAGTATTATTTTTCCCTTCCTCTGGCAGATATGCAGTGCAGGTGCACTTAAAAAATGGGTAGATTTTGTCAAATGAAGTAAAAAGACTGTTCGGGTTCGCTCAACTCTATGTAAGGCACGTCGTTCTACACCACTACAAGCGCACATGTATAGACTCGCGGGACAGTAATGTAATATTGCCACTATACAAAGCGTTGGTGCGGCCTCAACTGGAATACGCAGTTAAGTTCTATCACCAGTTTATAAAAAGGATGCCCTGGAGTTAGAAAAAGCACAGAGGAGAGCAACTAAACTCATAAAAGGCCTGGAAGATCTTAGTTATGAGCAAAGATTAAATGAACTTAATTTGTTTAGCCTTGAAAAAAGAGGTCTTAGGGGGGACATGATTAACCTGTACAACAGGGCCGGGCCGACACAGAGGCTGGGGAGGCTCCAGCCTCAGGGCGCTCCAGCGTCAGGGCGCAGGCCAGCTCCCCAGCCTCTGGGCGGCAGGGAGGCCACTGACCACGTCTGCGGAGGGACGGCGGCTTCACTGTTCCCAGCGCAGGCAGAGCATACAGGGCGGGAGCAGGCTGGGAGCGCGGCAGCCGCAGAGTTGACGTCAGTACGCTGCTGCTGCTTCTCGTGAGCCTCCGTGCCCAGGCCCCAGCTTCAGAGGAGGACTGAGCCTGCTGCGCCTGCAACACAGCACCAGCCAGAGGCACCCCTAAGAAGAATGCCTGGCCCTGCCCTGGCCCCAGCAAGTATGTACCGTACACTACCTAGCCTCATGGCCTGCCTGCTACCCCAGCCCCTCCTCAGTTATAACCCTTAATGTACCCTGATACCCCTCAGTTATATATTATAACCGAGGGATATCATTGTACATTATACAGGGGTAACATAACTGAGGAGGGCTATCAGACATTATACGGGGGTAATATAGCTTACATTACCCCTGTATAATGTCCCCTGATACCCCTCAGTTATATAATATAACTGAGGGGTATCAGGGTACAATATAACTTATATTACCCATGTATAATGACTGATAGGCCTCCTGAGTTATATTATCCCTGTATAATTATGTACCCTGATATCCCTTAGTTATATTACCCCGCTGGGGTAATATAACTAAGGGGTATCAGGATACATTATTATACAGGGGTAATGTAACTCAGGAGGGATATTACACACTATATAGGGGTAATATAGCTACATATTTGTATAATGTCCCCTGATAGCTGTCCTGCATTATATTACCCCTGTATAATAATGTACCCTGATACCCTCAGATACCCTCTGTTATATTACCCCCTGTATAATGTCCCCTGATAGCCCTCCTCAGTTATATTACCCCTGTATAACTGATACCCTTCAGTTATATAATCTGGGTAAATTATACAGGGCGGGGTAATATAACTATGGGGTATCAGGGTACATTATTATACAGGGGTAAATTAACTTAGAAGGGTTATCAGGGGACATTATACAGGGGTGATATAAGTTATATGACCCCTGTATAATGTCCCCTGATAGCCCTTCTCAGTTATATTACCTCCTGTTACCTCTTGTACAGTGTCCGAAGAAGAAGAACCAAAAACCATACTGCCCAGGGGACGGCATGTTCTTAGACCTAGCCCTCCAGCCAAAGTGTTGAAGTGTCGTCTGAGATCTCCAAGGTCCAAGCCAAGTAATTGTAAGTTTTTATGTGGAGTATGTTTATGGTATACACACATAGCATGCACTATGTCACACAATATACAGTATATCTCTACACTTTGTAGGGGCTATACTGTATATTGTACTGCATGGCGCATGGGTTATATTGTCCGGCATGGTGTGACCTCTATACATTTAATGTACAGTATACATTATAATCATTGCACTATGCCGTACAATATACAGTATAATCCATACACCATGCCGTACAATATACGATATAGTTCATACACCATGCTGTACAGCATATATTATAATCCTGTACATCCTGCATATACTGTACAGCATGGTGTATGAATAAAATAAATAGCTGAATTAAAAGGTATCTCTGCATACCGCCATACTCTCGTATTTTATCTTAGCGGGGTGGGGGGGGGGCGCACTTGGGCAGCTCAGCCTCTGTTGGTGGTGGGCCTTGTCCCAGCCCTGCTGTACAAATATGTAAACAGACCATACAAAAAATATCAAGGTAAACTATTCTCTGTTAAACCCCCTCAGAAATCAAGGGGCCACTCCCTATGACTGAAGAAAAAAAGATTCAGTCATAAGAGGTGACAAGCATTCTTTACCATAAGGTCCGTGAATCTCTGGAATAGCCGCAGGAGCTGGTGACAGCAAATATAGGAGATGGCTTTAAAAAGGGTTTAGATTACTTTTTATTTTTAACTAACATTGAAGCTTATGACAATGTATAGAAATCTTGTTCTGCACAGCCTTTCCCTTTGGCCCAACCCCTTTTAAAAAGAAAGATAGACATTAATCCAGGGATCGATATAGCAGGGTTACAGGTTGGACCTGATGGACTTTTGTCTTTTATCAACCTCAACAGCTATGTAACATGTAACAGGTCAGCCAGTTTCATAAGTTCAAATTTGATGACAGATGGACTTTAAAATATTTTATTCAGTATACACATTTTAATTCAGTTATGAGCTTCAGCAGTTTGGCATCATATTTTCAGATAACATCCCCCAGTATTTTTGAACAGCAGCAGATGCAACTGGACCGTCTGTCAATGACTCACTCGTGTGTTTCACACTTTAATATTCCCGACCCACATATTCAGTCACTCTTGCTTGAAGGTGACAAACATACAGAAGAAAGAGGACGTGTAAAAGAGTTTATTAAGGATCTGTGAAGAAACAAACCGGACAACATTACAAAATGAATGCATGTATAATAGAACCTCTTCTATATTGGTCAAGGTTACATTCCAAATTTAGCCACTAGAGGCACTATTCTATTACAGCATAAAAAGATTTTTTGATAATTCGTGATCAGCATTACAGTTAGCCTCAGCCATGTTAATAAATATCAGATGCTGAGGCCTTTTTCTTTGTGCTATATCAGTATTTCAAAAGATACACTAACTTTCGCCCAAAAGTATGTGGACACCTAACTATCACAGCTACATGAATTTATTGGAGTTTTAAGATGCAAACAGAAATCTTTTACAATATTCTATAAATGTGTCCATACTGTGCTGCTGCCACTACTACTACCCCTACACAGCTACTCATCATGTCCCATACTGTACTGCTGCTGGGAACCCTGCCCCCCAAAAAAACAATGCCAGAAGATGCCAGGAGCTGATAGGATAAGAAATGACAAGCTGAGAGTCTTGTCTACAAATGCTCGCAGTTTAAGGAATAAGATCAACGAACTTGAGTCTATAATGGCATCTGAGAATATAGATTTAGTGGCTGTTACTGAGACATGGTTCAATGAGAGCAATGACTGGTATATAACAATACCTGGGTTCTCTCTATATAGGAAAGACAGAGAAGGCAAGAAAGGGGGTGGAGTGGCCCTACATGTGAAAGATAGCATAAAATCGAATCCAATACAAGTCGGCAACACCAATTTAGAGTAAGTTTGGGTTATGTTGCAGCTTGGTAATCATAAGGTAACTCGTGTAGGTGTAATTTATAGACCACCTAGCCAAGTCAAAGTATTAGATGATCTACTAGTTGAGGAAATGGCTAAAATGACATTGAAAGGGGAAGTTGTTATTATGGGAGACTTTAATCTTCCTGATATAAACTGGAAAACCAAAATAGCTACTTCTGCCAGGAGTACAGACATTCTAAATTTCCTACTGGGATTATCTCTACAGCAAGTAGTTGAGGAGCCAACCCGGAAGAAGGCCATTTTAGATTTAGTATTCACAAATGGCAATTTGGTATCTGATATTACTGTAGGGTAAAGCTTAGAATCTAGTGATCACCAGTCAGTGTGGTTTACTATAAGTACAGTGACTGAGACACTCCACACAAAAACAAAATTTTTAGATTTTCATAAAACATACTTTTCTAAAATTAGATCAGTGGTATACAAGTCCCTATCAGACTGGAACAATTTCAATGGAGTCCAAGAGAAATGGGACTACTTAAAAGTGGCACTACTGAAGGCAACAAAAAAGTGCATTAGGCTTGTCAGTAAAGGCAAAAAAAGGAAGAGACCACTGTGGTACTCAGCAGAAGTGGCCAAAATCATTAAAAACAAAAAGATGGCATTTAGTAAGTATAAAAACACCCAAAACGAGGATGATCGGGAAATCTATAAGATTAGGTAGAGAGAGGCCAAGCAAGTTATAAGAGCTTCTAAAGCTCAGGCAGAAGAGAAATTTGCTGTCAGTGAAAAAAGGTGATAAGACATTCTTCAGATACATAAATGGAAAAAGGAAATTAAAACAAGGAATTACCAAATTAAAAACAAAAGAAGGAAGGTATATGGAAGAGGATAAAGAACTCGCTGACTGCCTCAATGAATACTTCTGTTCAGTTTTAACAAAGGAAAATGAAGGAGAAGGACCTCAGTTAGGGAGGAAGACTAATGAATCCTTTGATGCATGTGTCTTTACAGAGGAAGCAGTTCTAAGTCAGCTGTCCAAAATTAATACAAATAAATCACAGGGGCCTGATGGGATACACCCAAAGCTATTAAAAGAGCTTAGAGGTGTACTAGCAAAACCATTAACAGATTTATTTAAAAATAACAGGTAGCAGGCACACTCTTATTTGGGGTAAATTGTAATTTATTCGATTTATTTAACCAATCACTGGTAACAGGAGTCATCCCAGAAGTTGGAAATTAGCAAACATTGTGCCAATTCTCAAGAAAGGCAGTAGAGAGGAATCGGGCAACTATAGGCCAGTAAGCCTGACATCAATAGTGGGGAAATTAATGGAAACCATACTCAAGGAGAGGATTCTGGAACATCTAAAAACCCATGGGTTGATTGATAAAAAACAGCATGGGTTTACTTCAGGGAGATCATGTCAAACTAATCTTATTGACTTTTTTGATTGGGTGACTAAAAAAATAGATGGCGGAGGTGCAGTAGACATCGCTTAGCTGGACTTTAGTAAGGCTTTTGATACTGTCCCACATAGAAGGCATATCAATAAACTGCAGTCTTTGAGCTTGGGCTCACATATTTTTGAATGGATTAGGCAGTGGCTGAAGGAGAGAAAACAGAGGGTTGTAGTCAATGGAGTATATTCAGACCATGGTATTGTTACCTCAGGGATCTGTTCTGGGACCCATATTGTTTAATATCTTTATCAGCGAAATTGCAGAAGGCCTCAATGGTAAGGTGTGACTTTTTGCCGATGACACAAAGATTTGTAACAGGGTTGATGTTCCTGGAGGGATACACCAAATGGAAAAGGATTTAGGAAAACTAGAGGAATGGTCAAAAATCTGGCAACTAAAATGTAATGTTTATAAGTGCAAGATAATGCACCTGGGGCGTAAAAACCCAAGAGCAGAATATAAAATCAGTGATACAGTACTAACCTCAGTATCTGAGGAAAGGGATTTAGGGGTCATTATATCAGGCGACCTAAAGGCGGGCAAACAATGTCATAGAGCAGCAGGTAATGCCAGCAGAATGCTTGGGTGTATAGGGAGAGGCATTAAAAGTAGAAAGTCCAGGGAGGAAGTGATGTCATGCTTTCCTTTGTGGAACTCACACTCTACAATTGAGGCAGGAACATGTGAGTCCAAGCTAAGTTATTTATCTATTTTTAATCTTTGATCATGTATAGGGTATAAATAGATTGGTAGCTTGTAGTAAGATATCCCCTGAGAAAACTTAGGCGAAACATACTTCGGGGTTGGAGCTATACTTGTCGGTATTCACTTTTTTATACGTTCCCCTATGGGCTATGTTCTGTTTATTGCATTGTCTAATTGTATCTTGACTTGTAATTAAGGACCATATTGTACTTTATACTTGTTAGTAAATCCTCATAGTACCATGTTTGCTTTGGGATTGCACTAAGCACTTTATTTGTTTAATTTGGAGGTATATGGTTACAAAGTGAGGCTCTATACTATTATGCACTGGGTCTAATAGGGGTGCAAAGTTCTTATTGCCATATGCACAGTGTATCTTTTTTTTTCTGTATATGTCTGTCGCTGTTATTAGATTGATTCTTATGACTACTTAATATGCATTAATAAAGTATCTTGTATTATTAGTGATTGTGTTGTAATTTGCTGTTCAATTGGCGTCTCACTAAGTTTTTACTTAATAAAAAGAGAAATGTCTCATTCTCCACTTCCCAAACTAACATTATTTATTTATTTTACTCACTTATATAGTTCTGACATATTCCACAGTGCTTTACAGACATTATCATCACTTCTCTGCTGAATCCATCTTGAGAAACAAGGTGGACTGTCAGCTCACTGAAGGATCAAATTAATTATGCCCCTAGAAGCAGGGCAGAGTAAAAATGCCGGTGTTAGGCTCTGATCTGCACTCTGAAATCAGGCACTATCTGCTCAGTGCCCCTGATCTGTACCCTGCCTGCCCCATATGTGCCGGCCCAGCCCCTATATATGCCGACGCTTCCACTATGTGTGCCCTGCCCCCATCATAAAAGTGATTTTATGATATAAAAATGGTAGAACACGAAAAAAAAATATAAAGGGGGAGGAGGAAGTGCATAGAAACATAGACATATGCTGCCCATAGAGGTCTATCGAGAGGCGAGTAAGAAGAGGAGAGAGGAAGTGCAGAGAAACACAGACACATGCTGTCCATAGAAGTATATGAAGAAGGGAGGGGCGGGACAAAAGTGCAAAGAGACATAGACTTATGCTGCCCATAGATGTTTATTAAGAGGAGAGGAGGAGGAGAAAGGTAGTGCAGAGAAACACAGACATATGCTGCCTACAAATATCTATGGAGAGGGGAGGGGAAGAAGGAGGGAGGAAGTGCAGAAAGAAACAGACATATGCTGTCTATAAAACACTATGGAGAGGGAAGGGAGGAAGTGCAGAGAGAAACAGCCATATGCTGGCCATAGAACTCTATGGAGAGGGGAGGAAGATAGAAGGGAGGAAGTGTGGGGCGGTTGCAGTAGTAGATAAATTAAAAATAGCGATATGGACTTCTTATCTTTAGTACTACTCATGTATTACCTCAGATAATAGTCCAGAATTGTGGTGACAGATTCCCTTTAAGCCTCAAAGACAATTCTGCTAGCTACAGTCTCCCCTCTTAAACTTTGTTAAAGGCCTTCTGTCATCAGATTTGTACCTATGAAACTGACCTGTTACATGTGCACTTGGCAGCTGAAGGCATCTGTGTTGGTCCCATGTTTACATGTGTCCCCATTGCTGAGAAAAATTGTGATATGATATATGCAAATTATCCTCTAGGAGCAATGGGGCGTTGCCATTACACCTAGAGACTCTGCTCTGTCTGCAACTACCACGACTTCTCCACTTTGATTGACTTTAGGAGAAATGAGAGCCAGGCATGATCATGTTTACACTGCCTGCTCCTGTCAATCAAAGCGCAGTTGCAGAGCTGAGCCTCTATGAGTAATGGTAATGCCCCTGTTGCTCCTAGAGACTCATTTGCATATATTGAAACATAATTTTAATGCTGGCACATATGAATACGGGACCAACACAAATACCTTCAGCTGACAAGGTCAGCCAGTTTCAGAGGTACAAATCTGCCCATTAACTTTTACAATTTTTATTTTTTTTTATCATGTCATCCAATTAAAATAATGTAAATTTGTACCTGTTGTTTGGATACTTTGTTTTGGAGCCTATGGGTGGCAGATGGCAGATAGATGTCATCCATCAATCATCACAGAAATCCATTAGAAACAGCACAACATATGCTAAATGTATATGAAAGCCTATAGATGACAGATGGCGTGTGGATGTCCATCAGATAGAATCCATCAAGGCATCCGTT
The DNA here is from genome assembly GCA_033119425.1 of Bufotes viridis. Lineage (NCBI taxonomy): Eukaryota > Metazoa > Chordata > Amphibia > Anura > Bufonidae > Bufotes > Bufotes viridis. The sequence goes on from CM065590.1 coordinate 29,077,712, forward strand.
GGACATATAGTGTTTTTTTTCATGTTTGTTTAACATCTCGCATGATATGTCCCCCCGATATGTTTGGCTTACAAACAAGTTAAGGAAGGCTAGATCTGTGAAAGAAGGCAGTAATTCGCCAGTGGGGTCAGGATCCTGACCTTGTACAGTTGGTCGTATGGTTGCACTTGGGGCACTGTTCCACAATACAGCCCACAGAAGTCTATTAAAGCCTATTACTGCTCTATACAACATGCAGGAGAAGCTGTTTGATGACACAAAACCCATCTGCTGGGCACATTCTGCCGTCCATATAGAGAGCAACACAAAGAACCAAGGAAATTAGAAGATCTCCCGGTTCCGAGTGACTCAACAGTAAGAATCCTAATTGTAAATGTGTTAGTCGCTAAACTTCTCTTTAACAAAGAATTCCCTCTAGCGTGGCCTCATCCTTTATTCAGCTGCACAATTACCAAAGTTAAATTTAATTATCTTGGGCCAAATAAGAACCTTTCCTTGCTCATGAATGATGCATTACTTTAACCCCTTCCCCCACCGAACATAAGTAGCTCCTTCTAGACAAGTCTACGGGTTCTGTGACAGAAATCTGGATGGGATGGGTTAATAACGGCAAGTGAATTTTAACAGGCTGTGAATAATTGAAGAGCTGAGATTCCCATTCACCGAGAAGTGATGGAGAGCCCGGATAAAACGAAACATCATTAAGTCATTCTGAGGACACCTCCATAGTATTGCTTGGAGTCCACCCGAATTAGCATAAAACATATGCTTTTTTATCAAACGACTATTATGCTTTAATAATAAGTCACTTTTATGATAACATTTAACCAGTATATGGGAAATATCCTGGAAGTTTTGTAACAATATATGGATTAACAGTGTTTTCCATTAGGAGACAGCCTTAAAGGGGTTGTTTCCATTCTGCAGAAGAAATTTCAGAAATGTCAATAGAATGGTATAAGAAACTGGGACATGGCTCCAGACTTGGAGAAGATTCCCTGGTGCCCACGGGTACGAATGTAAGCAAGCCACAGCACTCAGCTTACCAAGATGGCAGCTTTGCAGGTGCTGAAAGTGTTACTGAACTGTGTCTGTACTTATGGGAAATGGGAAGCTTTTCTGTGAAGGGTAAGGTAACTTATGAAACAATGTAGTGGTTTAGCCATTACATGTCAGTGTTTGTCATCTAGAAAGTGGACAACTGCTTTAATTAATGTACAGCATTTAGAAGATGCCAACTGATTGCTGTAGGTCAGGCTAGTCCACCCAATCTATCTGCTGCAGGGGAAATGTGGCATTATATGTCAGCTATTTCTATAAGTTATGTACACTGTCGGCCTACTAAAGAGGAGAACCTTCTGTATGACATCTATATGCTCCAATATGATGTTTTCATGATGAGACACCCCTTTAAACTGGGCTACGGGGTTCATTTCTAATAAATAATAACCTCCACAAGAACTGATCACTGAACTAAGATGAAGCATGAACTTTAAAGGAAAGATATTCCCCACATTATAGCAAGCACACTTGGACAGTTCATCAATATCAGATCTGTAGGGAGCTGACTCCTGGCACCCCCATGACCACAGTGTTCTTCACAGTGTGCCAAACATAGTGTTGCACATTGTATATTGGCTGTGCTTGGCATTGCAGATCAAACCCATTCTCTTGCAGGGTACCTGATGTCACAAGCTACAGCCAATGACTGGCCTCAGTGGGGACATGTCCCCAAGCAGCACATGACCCAGCAGTGAATTGCCACTTGAGTCATGTGCTGATTTGGGACACGTCACCACTGAGGCCAGTCATTGGCTACAGCGGTGTGTGTGTGACCTAATCTATCCAGATGTTACAGACAAGGATTGGAAGACCAGTGAAGAGAGATAGGAAACCAGAATGGAACAGCAGAGAGCAGATGAGTATGTTTTTTTTTTTTTACACAGGTTTCACAGATAAGGGTAGAAATAAAATTAAAAAAAAGCTGCAAAACCCTTCAGGCTCATGACTGCATTATGGTTCTGTAATACAATGAATGGTAAATGCTCTAGCATTTTTGCTTTTTGTAGTGCTTACATTTACTTGGATTGCCTCTGCCTTTGAAATTCAACCATTTGCCTTTGACTTTGTCTGCTTGGACTGTTGTATTGTATGAATTCTACCAGCCATGACCTTTTGCCAGATTTATTATGAATTCTGCCTCCTGATTTTTCTCCTAAGAACTGGTTTCTACTCAAGTCAGCCATTGCCGATGGATTTCACACCAGAGGTGACACCTACGTAGCTTAAAGGGGTTCTCTGGGAATTAAGAAAATGAAAATACTTAAATATTACTTCCGAAATACCTTTCATTGGGTATAATGGTTGATTTGTCTAAAGAGCAATCATTAGGATAATTAAAATGGCTGCCGTCCTATTAGTACTAGGGATGAGCCAATTTCATATATTTAAATTCGAGTTCGGTTTGTGGTATAATCTGAATTGCGTTATGGATTCCGTTACCACGGATCATAACGCAATACTATGATGGAATGCATATTGGAATTCCGTTATTTATTCCATCATAATAGAAGTCTATGGCCTGCATAACGGATCCGTCTGGTTTCTGTTATGCTGAAGTCCTGACAGATGGATCCGTTATGCAGGCCATAGACTTCTATTATGACGGAATAAATAACGGAATGCCTCTAAATGCATTTCGTTATGCATTCCATCATGGAATTGCATTATGGTCTGTGGTAACAGAATCCATAACTAAATTCAGATTATACCACAACCTGAACCCAAATTTCAAAATATGAAATTCGCTCATCCCTAATTACTACACACAGAACCTTTCCTAATCACACAGCAAGAAAAGTTACTTCACAGCACTGAGCTAAAGAGCTGCCTCATCCTCCTCTCTGCTCTGCTAGTCAGGGATATAATCCTAAATGCACTTAAGATCTTCAGCTGAATCTCTGTAGGAATGGGGCTCATGAGGAGACATGAAGTACAGACAGGAGGTGGGGGTGGGGATAATGAGCAGCAGCACTTGCATGTAGTGTCCATTACCACAGTCTGTCCTGTCCGTCCTCTCTTTACTTCATGTCTCCTCATGAACTCCATTCCTACAAAGATTCAGCTAAAGATCTTATCAGCTGTATTCAGGATCATAATCCCTGAGCAGAGTAGAGAGGAGGATGAGGCAGCTGTTTACCTCAGTGTTGTGAAGTAACTTGTCTTCCTGTGTGATTAGGACAGGTTTTGTGTGTACTAATAGGACAGCGGCCATTTCATTTCTCTTAATGATTGCTCCCCAGACAAAACTAGCCATTCTAACTAATGAAAGGTATTTGGGAATATATTTATAATAAAGTAAGATTTAAGTATGTTCATTTTCTTAATTCCTGGAGAACCCCTTTAATATGCTAGGTAGTATAGAAAATTATGGATTTGTATATCTGTATCTGTAATACACCGTGCATGTTATCCTAAAAGTAATTAAGGCTTTATCTGTAACCTTAAAAAATATACATTGGGGAAATTAAGAATTTCCCCAGAACACTCTAAGAGAAATACACAATAATGGAAATGTTTAATACTTTATGTACAAGGGAAGAATCTCTAATGACCGATACGCTTAATTTCTATGCTTAAAATTCACATTATAGTCTAAGGATAACAACTTTATAGTTCCTGTAGAACATGCTGTAATTAATTAAGGATGGGTTCACATCAGAGTTATGTATTCCGTTATGGCTTTCCTTTGTAACATGATTATAAAGGAAAATAACGGAATCCATAAGACGGAAGTCAAAACGGAAGCCTTTAAGAGGCATTCTGTTTTAATCCGTCATAATAGAAGTCTATGGGAATCATAACGGATCCGTCTGGTTCCCGTTATGCAAGACGGAAAACACAGTCCTGTTGACAGGACTTTTTTTCCGTTCTATATAACGGAAATGGGATGGATCCGTTATGATCCCCCCTAGACTTCTATTATGACGGAAAGGAAATCAGAATGCCTTTCAAAGGCTTCCGTTTTGCATTCTGTCATAATACAAGTCTATGGGCAGCATGACGGATCCGTCCTGTTTCCGTTATGCAGGACTGGACACCTGTGTAATGGAAACCAGGACAGATCCGTTTTGCTTCCCATAGACTTGTATTATGAAGGATCAAAACTGAATGCCTCTTAATGGCTTACGCTTTGGCTTCCATCTTATGAATTCCGTAATTTTCCATTATAACAGAAAGCCATAACGGAATCCATAACGCTGATGTGAACCCACCCAAGTCAGTCCATGCACACAGAAAGGTGTGGGGAATATAGCTCCCAATCCTCCCCAAATAAGAGCCAAGACTTCAAGAAGAGGTAAAACAAACTCTTTAATGATGGCCACAGCTTGGCCTTTTATGCAAGTCCTCCAGCAAGGGCTAATCCCCCGGGGACCTAATAGAGGACAGGCACACAAAATACAGTGACCAATTAATACACAGCCAGATATGACACATCCCCCACATGAACATCTCTATCCTGGAGATGATTGGATTAAGGGGCCGGATATAGTTCCATGCGGTCGACGACCAAGATCCGTTGGGTGTGTCTTCACTTTACAATGGCCCATTGTGCTCGTTAATTGCGTCACATGCATTGTCCATTGTGCTTGCTAATTGTGTCACAGGCAGAGGGGGGTGGTTGTGTACATGTAAAGGGCGAAAATAACTACACGAACAGCAGACAAAATACAACCTGCTGGGCATTCCTAAAACAGGGGTTTTGTCACAAACCATATAACCCATTGCGAGTTAAAGTGAAATAAAGTAAGACGTTTATAACTTGGGGAATTATGTAAATTTGCACAAATGTCCAGACTTCAAAGTACCCCTGCTCCAAGGCGCTACACACCTCTGTGTGATACTTCTAGTACCTTTGATTTCAGGGAAAAATACTGCCTGGATATGGCACATTTAGCTGCCGCCACAATGTTTCCCCCAGAGATGAAGGTCTCAGTTCAGAGGTCTTTTCCTTCTGTTGCTAAGAAAGTCAGAAAAAAATCTACCCCTGGATATATAAAGGAGCCCATGAAAGACAGATACCTCAAGAGCTGAATGCTCAAAAAACAAGCAGTCCCTTCTGCCTAATACCACACAACCACTTTAAAGAGTTAATCCCATGATTAATATATAAAATTTAAGTCAGACATCATATAGTACATGACATTTGCTTTCTAACAAAGCAAGAGCCCGCCCTGCGCCTCACATGGATCCAGAGATCTCCACATTCATTGCTCCAAATGCTCTGCTAGATTTATTTCAAACTGGCAGCTTAGAGTGTGTCCTTTCTGCTGTAGCTCTTATCCCTATGACAGTTCATGGGGCATGTCCTTACCCAGGGCATGTCATTTCTACTGCAGCTTTCTTTCTGTAACTGTCACAGCTTCTAAGGGTGGTATTACCACTGTCCGATGTACTGGCAGTGTGGACACTGACTGACGACAAAACATCCAGTTGCTCGTTTGCAACTGATGCCAACACGATGCAGGTGGAACGATTCGCTTCTCCCTCATTCTGTTATATTGATTATCAGCAGCACATTCCTAATTACTAGGGTTGATCGGGAATATTCTAATCTCGAATTTTTATCGCGAACATCGGCACTTCGAGAATTCGCGAAGATGTAGAATATAGTGCTATATATTCGTAATTGCGAATATTCAGGAATTTTTTTTTTTCAGTACTACTACTGCTTGCTTATGGGCCAATGAGAAGGCTGCAATGTCTTTGTCTGAGCTTAGCAACATCCCTAGCAACTAATAGGAAAGTTGCCTTCCCCTTACTATATAAGAACCTCCCTAGCAGCCATTTTCTGCAGTTTTTTTGCAGTTCTGAGAGAGACAGCAGTGTCATTGCTGTGCTCTGTGCTTTGCTGTCACATTACATTAGATAGTTAGTTAGTTAGTTAGTTAGTTAGTTAGTTAGTTAGTTAGTTAGTTATCTTATATATATAATACAGATAGTTAGTGGGAGATAGTCAGTGAAGGTTAGATCGTGATATAGTGTAGCATTGCTTTCTATGTATTGTATATACTATTTGCTCCTGAGGTAGGGGGTGTTTGGTCAAACCCCCGAAACATGTTGAGCCTCGATTCTCAATAAAGGGAATTGTCCTGAAATACCCTCCGTGGTGACTGCTGTCCTTCCTGTGATTCTACAAGCGATCCTGGTGGGGGTGTTTGGCCTATGGGTGTCTTGAGCTTTATCCCATAGACTAAGTCCCCCTGTGAAGTGAGTTATTCATACGCACACGTATACCTACCTTTGTTTGTGCTTTTAAGGATATCTTCCTATAGTTTTTCACTGGCACGTACTGATCCTATTTTTAGGTTGGTCTATACTGATTAAGTCTCTACAGGGTGGGCCATTTATATGGATGCACCTTAATAAAATGGGAATGGTTGCTGATATTAACTTTCTGTTTGTGGCACATTAGTATATGTGAGGGGGGAAACTTTTCAAGATGGGTGGTGACCATGGCGGCCATTTTGAAGTCGGCCATTTTGAAGCCAACTTTAGTTTTTTCAATAGGAAGAGGGTCATGTGACACATCAAACTTATTGGGAATTTCACAAGAAAAACAATGGTGTGCTTTTAGCGTAACTTTATTCTTTCATGAGTTATTTACAAGTTTCTTTTTGTTTACAGCCATTGACATGTCGCCGATGTTAACACGTGAGAAGCGGATAGAAATTGTGTTGATGTCTGGTGAATGCAGTAACCGGGTCATTGCAGCAGATTTCAATGCAAGACACCCTACGAGACCACCCATCTCCCATGCTACATTTAGCAAACTGCTTGCTAAGTTTCGTGAAACTGGTTCAGTGTTGGATTTGCCAAAATGTGGATGCATGAAATCTGTCACTAATGAAGAAACATCAGAGGCTGTCCTAGCTTCATTCAGCAAGAGCCCACAGCGTTGCACTTGCCGCATGTCACTAGAGAGTTGCATTAGTCGCACATCCCTTCGGCGGATATTAGCTACTCACAAATGGCACCCTTACAAACTCCAGCTACTGCAGCATCTCAACGAGGATGACCCAGATCGCACTGAATTTGCAGAATGGGCAAAACAAAAATTGGAACAGGACCCTCAGTTTACGCAGAAGATTTTGTTCAGTGATGAGGCAAACTTTTATGTCAATGGTGAAGTTAACAAACCAAAACCACCGCTATTGGTCTGACACTAACCCACATTGGATAGATCCCTCCAAGACTGTTGGAACAAAAAAATTGATGGTATGGTGTGGTATATGGGGTACAAAGATAGTGGGGCCATTCTTCATCAATGGAAACCACAAGGCCAATGGATATGCGAAATTGCTACATGATGATGTGTTTTCCTCTTTATGCACTGAAGCTGGCACGTTCCCTGAGTTTTTCCAGCAACTTGGTGCACCACCACATTATGGGTGTCAGGTCCGAGCATTCCTAGATGAACAGTTTCCTGGAAAGTGGATTGGTCGTTGTGGGCCAGTTGAATAGCCCCCAAGGTCTCCTGATCTGACCCCCCTAGACTTTTATCTTTGGGGTCATCTGAAGGCAATTGTCTATGTTGTGAAGATACGAGATGTGCAGCACCTGAAACTATGGCTACTGGAAGCCTGTGCTAGCATTTCTCCTGCGGTGTTGCTATCAGTGTGTGAAGAGTGGGAGAAGAGGGTTGCATTGACAATCCAACACAATGGGCAGCACATTAAACACATTTTATAAGTGGTCAGAAACTTGTAAATAACTCATGAAAGAATAAAGTTACATTAAAACCAAGCACACCATTGTTTTTCTTGTGAAATTCACAATAAGTTTGATGTGTCACATGACCCACTTCCTATTGAAAAAACAAAAGTTGGATTCAAAATGGCCGACTTCAAAATGGCCACCATGGTCACCACCCATCTTGAAAAGTTTCCCCCCTCACATATACTAATGTGCCACAAACAGGAAGTTAATATCACCAAACATTCCCATGTTATTAAGGTGTATCCATATAAATGGCCCACCCTGTATATATGACATTTTAGTATTTACCTGTAATAATCTTCCACTTCCATTGGATTCTTCCTCACCTGATTTTCCATCATTATGGTGACTGGTGCCCTTTGTTTGTGGCTGGGATTCTTTTGCTCCTTTTTTTCCTCTTTCAGCGCCTAATCCAGCAGCGCCTGATGAAAGATGTCAAGAAGCTGATGAACAAGCTCTTTCTCATTCTTATATGAGCACTTATATGAGCCAATTATCGGGATTGAAGGGTCCTATGAACGCTTGTTCCTAATAATTGTCTCGATTATTATGTGGTCTAGTAGGGGCTTAACAGTAGCTGGAGTTGGTGTCAGTTAAAAGATAAGACTAAACTTGTGCATCCATTTCAACGAGGAGGACAAAAAATAAAAGAGAAGAACAAACAAAAGAACAAAATTGGACTTCTCAGGGGCTATACTAAGTTTTTAATCACAGGCAATGACAAAAGTATTCAGATCCAGGGGCTGGTTTGAAAAATTTTAAATATTACTTGTGAGGCAACCTTTTTTAACCCAGTTATAACAAAAATAAGTATTTTCATCACAATAGCAGATGTGAGTAATGCTTTTTTTATTTTATGTTTTATTTTTAACCCTTTCCAGACCATTTTTGAAAGCAATTCTCTCCTCAGAAAATCCCTTCAATTCTTTATTGTATAGTATTTTATTTTCTTTAGCGAAGAAAATAAGGCTGAATCACATCACCATTTAGCCTACCGTTCCTCTGATCCGTCAGTAGAAAAGAGAGGAAAAAACAAATCCTGTTGCATCCGTCATGCGATTGAGCCATTTCCATCTGAGAGCGTTTTTTTTAGATGGAAAAAAAGTACTGCATGCAGAACTTTTTTAGCCATCTAAAAAACGGATCTTAGATGGAAATGGCTCAAACATATGACAACTGATGCAACAGGATTTAGTTTTTTACAGGATCCTCTTTTGTTTTTTTTGTTTTTTCTTCTTCTGATGGATCAGAAGAACGGAAAGCTAAATAGTGTGCTTAAGGGCTCATGCGTACGAATGTATTCTCTTTCCGTGTCTGTTTGGTTTTTTTGCACACTGTATGCGGAACCATTTATTTTAATGGGTCTGCAAAAAAAAAAAACAACAGAAGTTAGTTTGTGTGCATGCCGTTTCCGTATGTCCGTATTTCCGGTCCGCAAAAAAATAGAACATGTCCTATTATTGTCCGAATCACGGACAAGGATAGGACTGTTCTATTAGGGGCCAGCTGTTCCATTTCGCAAAATGCATATGGTCGTAAGCATGGGCCTAAGAGTGCTTTCACACGACCATATAAATGGGTCCGCATCCGTTCTGCAATTTAGCAGAATGGGTGCGGACCCATTCATTTCAATTGGGCCGCAAAAGATGCGGACAGAACTCGGTGTGCTGTCCGCATCCATTGTTCCATTCCGCGGCTCCGCAAAAAATATAGAGCATGTCCTATTATTGTCTGCAATAGTGGACAAAAGTAGGCATTCTCTATATAGCGCCGCTATGTGTGGTCCGCAAAATGCGGGACGCACACGGACGGTATCTGTGTTTTGCAATTTGTGGACTTAAGGTCGTGTGAATGCATGCTAAGGGTCATGATAGAAACAACTGGATGTTGCTAAAGACATAGAAGAAAGTGATTATTACACTGAAAATATATCTATATATTACTTCTTCGTCCATCGTCTATCAAATCTTTAAAAATTAACACATGAATATGCAAAATCTAAGAAATTCAAGGTCACAGGACATCTCATTTATATTAAACATTTATTCAGGTTATTCAGTATAATATGTCTGATTAGGGATGGAAAAAATGAGAAAAAAATCAATGCAAAGTTGTTGTTTTTATATGAATCTGACCTTTATTTTTTTACAATGCCTCTCACAATACGGTGTAGTAAGACCTATGGCCGTCATAATGCACACTTTATATTAAGCCATAGTTTTACTAACTGACTTGTGCCACATTTGTAAGAATTTTTTTTTACTTTTTGCAGTTTTTTGCCTGACTACATTTCAAAATTGATGAGAAAAGTGGATGCAGTTTAATTAGAGGGGCCATGGCCTCACACGAACCAGCGGATTTACCATAACTTGTGCCAAAAAAGAGCCTAAATGATGGTGAGAATCTATGCCTGCTCATACACAGGAGAAATGGCCCACACTTGCCACTCACACACATGACAAAACCCTCCAACTGGGCTGCAGACCATCAGTGGCACCCATGCCCTGGTGCCTGAGGGAGCCCAGAGGCCTTATGAAAGTGTTGTCCAGCCTTTTGGACATTTTTTTTGCTGTCATTGAGGTTGTGGGACCCATCCCTAGGGGTTGTGATCGCCACCGCCTCATGCTCGAATGGGAGGCCTGATGGATCATCAGAAGCAGTACCATGGGCCCTCACGGTTTAAATGATAAAAATGACATGGCAGTGTTTTTAAGAATACCCTGCTGATTTATGCGCTCCTATACCCGTTCATACCCGTTTCATGTATTTGTAACTTTTTGCCGCGATTATGACATTATGTTGCTATGTTACTTTGTTGCTCCTATACTTTGTTGCGCTGTGTGTAAGCTCACACTGGTCCTGTTTGCATTGCTTGATTTTAATTGCACATGTTACGCACCTGTGGGAGCACCTCCATGTCACCTAAGTGCTGACCGGGTGGACGCCCATATATAGCACGGCTGTGCATGTGTGTGTCATAGCGGTCCGAGGAAGCGCAAATTATGTGTGAAACAGCCGTCACTGCCGATCAACACTGAAGGGCTATTCCGCACCCCAGCCTGCGTACTTTTTCATATATGTGTGAAATAAAGCATTGAAGTATTTTCAAGACAGTGTTGAGTGCCGCAAATCTTTTCATCTACCATTACATTAATACCAAGTGTCTGCTTGAACCAGCATTGCTGAGCACCACACGAATCTGTCTACTGAGCTGCGGTTGCTGCGCTTGGCAATACGGCGTGTTTGTGGGGCAAGCAGCAACAGTGCTGCTGACTTCTTTTCTGTACCTGTAACATCTACATAGGCCCAGAACATATCAAATTGACCTTTCCACTAACTGTAACTAAATCCTCAAAAATATATATTGTTGGTGCAACAATATACAAAAATCATAACTTTATTAAACAAATCTAAAATAAATTTAAAAAATAAAAATAAAAACAGACAAAAAATGCAACTACAAGGGGACAGTATCATTGGTCTAAATATATATACATATATATATATATAACCACAAAATAGGGCTCTTTCTAAAATACATCCAAGCCCAATATTAATATGATAAGTCCTATGGGCCAATACAAAAGGACAAGCATACCCTCGGACATGTCGCAAGACTGGATAGTCAGGTTGCGACCACTCGACATGGCTTTCACCCCCTGGCTTCGACTGTAATAACTGCCCCAATGATAACTATAAGCATACAGTTCTCTGTGCCCTGGATGGAGACACTTTCCATTCTGGGCTGCCTTTTTGTCATTCTACGAGCACACACAGGAATGCAAGTAAAAAACAGCAATCGTAAAACAATCTTCTACCGAGTCTAAGGTCACTGTGCTTGTCATAATGGCTTCAAATAAAAAAATATAAAAATACTTTCAAATGCCACTTTTAAGCCGAAAAACTGTCAGTCACCCAGATGTCATCTATCAAATCCATAACTGACAGAGGTGATCCTGTATTATTGTAAAATTCACCCCTTACAATTGTTCCTGTGGGCGCCAGACTGTGCAGCTTTAAAATTAATGACGTATTAATATTTACAGGATTGTTGTCTGGCTCTATAGTCAACTATTAAAGACAGAAGGGGTCACATACATAATAAAGTGCCCGATTCATGTTACCATAGAAAGGATTTGAAGCCTTTGCTGATATGTTCAATCGTGGAAGTAGTAGAGGTCATTAGAACATCTGGAACCCTGGTGAACTATCAGGGAACGCAAAGAACCCTCTTTCTTCAATGACACATGTTGTACAACATGCGTGTGCACATCATACATACGCAGCACACATACCGTACATGCACTACAAATATGGCTATATTTATAAATATGTCATTACAAGGAATCTGTCACCTCCAAAATCAGTTTCTAAGACTACTTTCACACTAGTGGCACGGACCTCCATCAGGCTGTTCCGTCGGGTAAACAGCCTGTCAGATCCATCCTGCCGCCATGTCGTAGTTTTATTCCGGCGGCCTCTCTGTGTGCGCTGACGTGCCGCCACCAGAACTATAGTCAATGGCGTTCACTAGCGGCAGGATAGATCCGACAGGCTTCACTCAACGGAACAGCCTGCCATAGGTCCGTGCCGCTAGTGTGAAAGTAGACTAAGTATGCACACGACCAAGTAATGTAGGTTCCCCGAAACATAGCTGTACCTTTCTATTGAACATCTGGTCTTCCAGTCCTAGGAAATGCTTTGGAGCATCGTGGCCAGGGCTGTTCCATGCGGTGCACCTAGCTTCTCCTGCATCACCACTACCAGCCTTGAAATCTCAGGACTGTTAATCAATCAAGAGGTGGAGGTGCTGAGCGATGGTGCCTACTGACACTAAGGGTGGTTTCACACCACGTTTTATGCTTCCGTTTGGCGTATATGTTTTAAAAAAAAATATGTTAGATAAAACGCAGCACACCACGTTCTTGTATCCTTCAGGGCCCGGTTACAAAAACTGGACTGGCAATCTAGAGTTCCAGGCAAAAGCCCAGTTTCAGATCTCACTGTGAGCCGCCAATCAGCTTACAGTGTGTGCCTCCCCAGGCCTGCTGTAGTTAAATTATCTAAATAAAGAAATTGCTAGATGTCCATAAGGTCCTGGCACTTCTTGATGTGCTGATCCTCCTCCTGTCACTTCACACCAGACAGATACCAAGACCACAGACAGTGATATGACATTGGATCTGCATACTATAAGGGGCTAGCGGTGTTAAATTATGTACTGTGATGGCGTGGGGTTTTAAACTTTACAGTTGTGTTCAAAATTATTCAACCCCCAATGCTGTAGAGGGTTTTAGGGAATTTAGTGTACATTTGTAATTGTGTTCAGAATGAAATCTTACAAGGACTTTTTAAAGAACCAAATGCAACTAAAATGACATCAATTGTTTTTGTAATACAGTATTAAATGTTTTTTTGTGATTTCTTCATTGACACAATTATTCAACCCCTTAAAGACGACCACTCTTAAGAACAGAGGTTCATTCAAGTGTTTTCGATCAGGTACTGAAAACACCCCTGGAAGGAGCAGCAATCAAGCATAATAAGCTCCAATTAGGCAGATGTAAAATGACTGTGATACTCAGCTCCTTCTAGACATTTACTGGTGTGTTTACAGACATGGTGAAGTCAAGAGAATGGTCCAGGAAGACAAGAGAAGAGGTGATTTCTCTTCACAGGAAGGACAATGGCTATAAGAAGATTGCAAAGATGGTAAACATACCAAGAGACACCATAGGAAGCATCAATCGCAAATTCAAGGCAAAGGGCACTGTTGAAACGCTACCTGGTCGTGGCAGAAAGAAGATGCTGACTTCGACTGATGTGCGCTACCTGAAGCGCAAAGTGGAGAAAAGTCCCCGTGTGACTGCTGAGGAACTGAAAAAAGATTTGTCAGATGCGGGTACTGAAGTTTCAGCTCAGACAATAAGGCACACACTGCGTAATGAAGGCCTCCATGCCAGAACTCCCAGGCGCACCCCCTTGCTGTCTCCAAAGAATAAGAAGAGTCCACCGCAGTATGCCAAAAGTCATGTGGACAAACCACAAAAGTTTTGGGATAGTGTTCTGTGGACTGATGAAACAAAATTAGAACTGTTTGGGCCCATGGATCAACGCTATGTTTGAAGGAGGAAGAACAAGGCCTATGAAGAAAAGAACACCTTGCCTACTGTGAGGCATGACGTGGGGTCAATCATGCTTTGGGGCTGTTTTGCTTCTACAGGTACAGGGAAGCTTCAGCGTGTGCAAGGTACCATGAATTCTCTTCAGTACCAGGAGATATTGGATGAAAATGTGATGCAGTCCGTCACAAACCTGAGGCTTGGGAGGCGTTGGACCTTTCAACAGGACAATGATCCCAAGCATACCTCCAAGTCCACTAGAGCATGGTTGCAGATTAAAGGCTGGAACATTTTGAAGTGGCCATCGCAGTCACCAGACTTAAATCCGATTGAGAACCTTTGGTGGGACTTAAAGAAAGCAGTTGCAGCGCGCAAGCCTAAGAATGTGACTGAACTGGAGGCTTTTGCCCATGAAGAATGGGTGAAGATACCCGTAGATCGCTGCAAGACACTTGTGTCAAGCTATGCTTCACGTTTAAAAGCTGTTATAACTGGAAAAGGATGTTGTACTAAGTACTAAGATTGAATGTCACTTGGGGGTTGAATAAAACTGATAATGATGTGAGCACAGAAAAGACATTTGTGGTTATTTCATTATAAATGTTATGTTATATTTGTCTGACTTACAAGTGCCTCTTTGATGTAATTGTAAACAAGATGACTGAAATGATCAAAATCAATGTCAAACTGGCCAAAACACCCAATTTCAGTGGGGGTTGAATAATTTTGAACACAACTGTATATTGTGTGTGACAGGGGATGGGACATTATATACTATGCAGCCCTAGAGGTGTTACATTATGTACTGTGAAGGGGTGGGGGTGTTATATTATATACTCTGAAGGGCTAGGGGTGTTACACTATATACCGGGTGCTAGGGGGTGTTACATTTTATATCATGAGGTGTTGGGGCTGTATTATATATTGTAATATATATATCCATACAGTGTCGGATTGGAGTACCTAGGATTGAGTTCGTTTTTTTATTATTTTTAACCCCCTATTGCCTTTTTTACTTTGCATTCTCTATTGAGAATGCTATTATTTTCCTTTCTAACTATGTTATAAGGTAAAATAATAAAGATCGGGTCCCCATCCCGATCGTCTCCTAGCAACCATGCTGGAAAATCGCACCGCATCCGCACTTGCTTGCGGATTCTTGCGATTTACCCGCAGCCCCATTCACTTCTTTGGGGCCTGCTTTGCGCGAAAAACGCAGAATATAGAACATATAGAGATTTTCATGCAACGCAAAAGTGATGCGGGAAAATCACCGCTCCATTGTACACAGCCCCATTGAAATGAATGCGTCCGGATTCAGTGCGGGTGCAATGCGTTCACCTCACGCATTGCACCCGAGTGGAAATCACGCCTGTGTAAAAGGGGCCTTAGAATCACTGCACACTTCACTTATTTAGGCAGTTACGGGGCCAAAATTGACCAAATAACTCAAGTGTGAGTCAGCCTTACTGGTCAATGTTAGCACCAAGAAGAAGCGCAGTCCTTTTACACCGTCGTCAGCTGATTCCACATAGATGTCTACAGAACCTGTTCTAATAAACGCTTATACAAGTAGAGCCCTCCAACAAAGTGGAGAGGGGACGAAGTCGAAAATTGAGTCAACCATTCAAGAACCGCTGGATTGCTGGTCAAGACACAATCGTTAGCTGACACTGGGAGCTCAGGCCACTCGAAGTGACCCCTGCTGCCACGGCCCCTTAATCTGCCTGCGCCAGAAACATTTAGGCCTCTGCTACTCCCCTGTGCAGGGTATGGCGCTTCTCTGTCTAACATACTGTTAGGTCAAATAAAAAATTAAAAAAAAAGGAAATTAAAAGACCCCAAAAAAGTCTGTAATTTTCTGACTTCCACACATAACGGCTAATAAGCCCTATTGTACATAATCTACATTATAATTAAAAGGGTTGTCCTTCCATAATGACCTATTGCCTATCTACAGGATATGTGATAAATAGAGATGAGCTATTTTTTCAAAAATTTCAATTGGGGGGGGTTCGCCGAATTTTTTGAAAAATTTTGGTTTGATCTGAATTTATTTGCGGCGAATCGCGTTAAAAAACGTCTATTTCCTGGCTGCATAGAGCCTTTATAGTGGTGTAGAACACAGTGTCTTGCAGTAACATGCATAGGGAGTCTGCTGTGGGAGGGCTTTAGAACATATGACTGCAGCACTAAACGGCAAATAAAAATTTTCTTTTGCCACTTATACACGCCACAAATAGCTTTAGAATATATAACTGCACTGCTTAACCACAAATATATTTTGATTTTACCACTATTACATGACAAAAAGGGCTGCATTTTTCGCACTTCACCACACAACAGCTAATAAGACCTTTTTTCCCCATAATACAAGCCAAAAATGCTTTAGATCATATAACTGCACTGCACAAGGGCAAATAAGATATATAAATATTTCCTTGCAATAAACCCTGTTAATGTCTGTATCACACAGCACTTACACCCTAATAACAAGAACGGTTTGCTGGAATTACAGAGCTGTACGATGGCAATTCGGGTCACCAGTCAGTGCAGCAAGGTGTAATAGGATTGTTCCTATTACCCAGTCTGTAACCTCCCCTACTGAACCCGGTTCAACATCAATGCTGTGGAATGATTCCTCCCTATCCTTTCCCTACACCTTAAATAATCTTTCCCTGCACTTGTAAATGTTTTTTTTTAGCACAATGAGGTTTTTTCTAGCACTGTCTCTAGTGTCGGTAGACTTCTCTCCCTGCACTAAGAACACTGGTAAATGGCAGAATCCAAGATGGCTGAGGCTATTTATAGGGCTGTGACATCACAGGGCTGGCTGGCTGCTGATTGGCTGCATGCAAGGCATTGTGGGTGATCCCTCCTTCCCAGAGTTCCTTGCCCCATGTCCTCACACGTTCAGCAGCCATTTTAGGAAAAAATGTGATTTGCTACCACCAAGCGTGAGTAAATTTGGCTTTCGTGCTAATCAAATTTTTCCAGAAATTCGGATCGAATCCCACTTCGTCACTTCTAGTGATAAATATTAGATTGCTGGGGTCTGACTGCTGGAACACCCACTGATCATGAAAAAAGGGGTCCTGAGACATTTAATTACATTACCACCAATCTGTGTACACAAGGGTCTTAAGACTACGTTCCCTTGATCATGGGAGTCCCAGCAGTCAGACCCCCATCAATCAGACACTTATCACCTGTCGTGTGCTGTTGGACCTTTTCACATTCCCTATCCTTAAGGCCCCTTTCACACGAACGAGTGTTCCGCACGGATGCAATGCGTGACGTGAACACATAGCACCCACACTAAATCCTGACCCATTCATTTCAATGGCTCTGCGTACATGAGCGTATTTTTTATCGTGTGAATCTCAGCATGTTCTATTTTGTACATTTTTCATGCAGCCCTGGCCCCATAGAAGTGAATGGGGCTTCAGTGAAAAACGCATTTCATCCGGAAGCAAGTGAGGATGCAATGCGTTTTTCACTGATGGTTGGTAAGAAATGTTGTTTGTAAACCTTCATGCTTGTGTGAAAGAGGCTTAAAGGTTTTCTTTGGGTGTAAAAAAACTAAATTAAATAAAAATTAAAAATGTGCCCAAAATAAAACAGAAATGCTCGCCTGTTAAAGGGCCTGTGTCCACTTTTCTAGTTATCCACAGGATCGGGGATAGCTAAGTGATCCATGGGAGTCTGAATGCTGGAGCCCCCACTAATCCCCCTTCTTGACTGAGTGACAGGTTGAGCATATGCCCTGCCTCTCCATCCATTCTCTATGGGGTCAATGGAGATGGCAGAGTACAGCGCTGGCTAATTCCAGTGTTCCCAAAGAGAATAAAGGGAGCTGCAGGGCCTATGTGTGGCCTGCCACACCATCAAAAAGGGGGAACAGGACCTGTTCCTGGAATTAGTGGGGGTCGAAGAATCGGACCCCACCAATCATGTAGTTAGGCCCTATGGTGTGGAGAGGGTAACATGAAGACCTGGACAATCCCTTTAAATCCTCCATCACTCCACCAGACCCTTTGCAGGTCATAATCTTTGACAAAAGAAAAGGGCACAAACGGAGGGTCTGAAACTGAAACAGAGACATTAGGGTCACATGAGGCAGGGTAGTAGTATGGATCCTGGAGCAGGGGTAACTGGAGAAAAAGCAATATTAGCGGTGCATTTAGAGTGGGGGCATCTGGAGCTGGGGCATTTATGGGGGTGCACCTAAAGCAGAGGCATTAGGGTCGCCTGAGGCAGGGTAATAGCGGTGATGTTGGAGCAGAGGTATTAGGGGGCAACTGGAGAAGAGGCAATATTAGGGGTGCATTTAGAGTGGGGGTTTTGGGGGGCATTAATTAGAGCTGTGGCACTAATGGGAGTGCACCTAAAGCAGATGCATTGGGGGGACCTAGGGCAGAGTCCCCCCAATGCCACTCAGAACTCTGCAGAGAGCAGCACACATACACAGATCTGAGTCTGCTATAAACAAATCCCCTATTTCCCTCTTACAGTCTCCTACAGCTCACTACTGTCTCACACCTGAGAAATCAGCCCAGCACCGCAGAGGAGTCCTTCTCTCCAGCAACATCAAGTTCCTGACAGCAGGGAGGGCAGGAGAATGGCCAGACATGTTCTCTTCTCCTTCATTGCCATCAGCCCAGAAAGCTTAGAAGATACTGCGGGGCCTCCTATACAATTTACACCAGTAGGAGACTGCATGGCTGTGCTATACTGCCACCTAATAGCTACGATAATTATCTCTCCTGAGAAACAAGAGAAATAATTACTCCTCTGTATTATCTCTGAGCACACGAGACTGGGGGCCCACCGAGGAATCCCCAGCCTCCCCGGTGGGCCAGTCCGAGCCTGTATCCAAATATATTATGGAGATTAGTTTGTTCTACATTCATCGGGAGAATGGAGGTAGGTAAGTATTAATGTTTTTATTTTATTTACACCTCTAGGGCTTCACTAATGTAAGGGAGGCAGTAAGAAGAAGCACTACTATGTGGAGGCACTAAGGGGAGCATTATTGTGCAGGGCCACTAAGGGGGGCAAAACTACTGTGAAGGGAGCATGCTATTTTGAAAAAGGCACTAAAAGAGCATTCTACTGTGCGAAGGCAGTAAGTGGGCATAACGACTATGTGTGGGCACTAATGGGGCATAACTACTCAGTGGGTGGGGGGTTGTATGGCAAGCATGAGTGGTCTTGACTAGCCACGGGAGAGGGGGGGGGGTTGTGGGGGACTTGCTCTGGAGGATGGCCTTCAAAAAATTGCCATGGGGCCAAGCCTTTTCTAGTCATGCCCCTGTTCGGTAGTCTGCTCATTTGCTAAGAAAGAAAGAAAAGAAAGAAAATAAAGACTTTTTAAACGGTGTTCTGTGTCTATAACTCGGTCCTGATAAATGACAGCACAATATTAGTCAATTATTTTTATTCTGTGAATTATTCCTCCCTGAGCAATGAAAAAGAACAGCATGTGATGTCCTTCTGGCTTGGTGTGGATGTTTTCCGCCTTGTTGTCTTTGTCTGCTGTCTTGGAGGAAATGAAAGGCTCAATTTAAATCTTATGTTCATGAATAAACAAGTTTATATCATCCAGCAAGATTTAAAGTGAAACTGTCTCAGAATACTCAACTCCTCGTTCAGACAAGCATATTGATATACGGATTCATATATGGACACAGAATAAGGTCTGTCTACTCCGTAATAACCTCCCTTATGTCCTTGTTGTATGGGGTGGGGATGGGGGGTCTGTAGCCACTGGCCACTGTGTCACCATTGAAAATAGTTAACCCCTAAACGTAAATGTATAGAGCTGGCTGCTGTTTTGCAATGACTGGGAGCGGTGATCCTGCCGAACCCCGTCATTTAACCCCTCAAGAGGGATCACCATTACCATTCATTGTGGACAGGTGCCGGCTGTATCATACCACGTATGGAGCAAATACATTTGCATTTAAGGGTTAATTATTTCCATTGGTGGCATGGTGTCAGCTTCCCTTAATCTTTTAATTGG
The DNA here is from genome assembly GCA_033119425.1 of Bufotes viridis. NCBI lineage: Eukaryota > Metazoa > Chordata > Amphibia > Anura > Bufonidae > Bufotes > Bufotes viridis. Next base: position 29,097,638 of record CM065590.1, read on the forward strand.
TGGCAGTGGCAGCCGCGTCACAATCGGGATGGACTCCTTCTCCCTCCTTCTCCACTGTGCTGCTGGCAAGAACATGACACGTGCCGATCGCCATGGTCTCTACTCAAGTAAGATAAGATACTAGGCTGCGTAATAGATCAGTCTAGTATAGAGAAAACACAAATTCCGATATCATATCAATCCGGGTGAAAAAGTATCGATTGGGTATGGAAAGTAAGAGACCAGATGCAACCCTACTTAGGACAACCCCTTTAAAGATGCTTTCCAGGTCTCTTGTATTCCAGAAACGGTGCTACTCTGGGCTGAACATGGTATTTCAGCTTAAACCCTTCAGTTGCAGATGAATCACCGAAAGCCCTTCTTTACTCTCAACCGATCTATCTCTATACGTAGTAGTGACTAGAAGTTTATATAACTGCAGAGCTGAAACTCAACTTCATCCGTCATACAGAAAGATTATCAATGATGAAAAATGCTTGTGATATTTCAATGTCGTGTGGTCCATTTTTACAGAAAGGTAAATTAACTTATCCAACTCCAACATCAAACCGATAAAGAATGAGCTTCATGGAGTTTTTAAAGGATCTCATCAGATGGAGAAATACAGCTGCAAGAAAAAGTATGTGAACCCTTTGGAATGATATGGATTTCTGCACAAATTGGTCATAAAATGTGATCTGATCTTCATCTAAGTCACAACAATATACAATCACAGTCTGCTTAAACTAATAACACACAAAGAATTAAGGGTTACCATGTTTTTATTGAACACACCATGTAAACATTCACAGTGCAGGTGGAAAAAGTATGTGAACCCTTGGATTTAATAACTGATTGAACCTCCTTTGGCAGCAATAACTTCAACCAAACGTTTCCTGTAGTTGCAGATCAGACGAGCACAAGGGTCAGGAGTAATTCTTGACCATTTCTCATTGTCTTAGGCCCTACAAACTTCTCCATAAAAACTACAACCTGTTTAGACTTACAATTGCTTTCACTCTCCTTACTTTCACAGCTCTCTTAGGCCTGATGCACACCACCATATACATCTTGCAGTCCACAAATTGCGGCTCTGCAAAATATAGATACCGTCCGGGTTGCATCTGCATTTTTGACTTTGTGGTCTTCATTTTGCTGCCAAGTATCGGACATGTTCTATTCTTTTGCAGAACAGATATATGCATGATGTCAATGGATCTGCAAAAAAATGTGTCTCGTACATGGACTGCATTGTATTTTGCGGATTCGCTAAACAGATATGGTCAAGTGCATGAAGCCCTAATAACAAGTTCAGTTGGCTCCTCTTGATCAGCCTATTTCTTCTCCTCTCCTTCCTTTTTACTCTCCTTTTTGTTCTTCTTTTCAGGGCAGGCTGAGTATGGATGTCAAGAACAAAAATGCACTGTTTGAACCTCCTCAACTGTGTACAATCTTCCAGGACATGACCCTCCGACTTGTAGGGAAATGTAGGGAAACTTCACTCAATGCTTTCTGGGAAAATATTCCAATAATGTTCAAATTAGAATATAGAAAGCTGTCCCTGAAATGTCATTATCATACCTCTGTATAAGATGAGGTCTCAGGCAGGAGAACATGCACCAGATGGTAATGACCTATATTTTTTTAATAGTGCCCATCAGTCTACTGATGAATTTTGCTGTTAGCCCTATCGGATCCTGTCCAAACTTCTCTAAGTTTAGTCGAGTTTCATTTTAAAACCATTGATTAATTTTATTGTTTCCAGGCAGATCCATTACATAGTAATAAAATTTGTAAGGTTGACATCCATCCACTTCAGCTTATAATCATGTAATAATCCTTATTGGGGTACAGCTGGGCACTATAGGGGGTCCTTATAACTACTAGGGGCACTACAGTGGGCATTCTACCTACTGGTGAATCTGTAGGTGGAATTATGACTAAAGGGGGCACTAGGGGGTATTATACCCATGAGGGTATTACAGGAGGCTTTATAATTACTAGGGGCACTATAAGTACTACAGGTGCTACAGAGGTACTGAGGCACTTAAGGGGGAATTATACCTACCGGGGTCACTTAGTTTGTCACACACCTGTCTTTAGAACAAACCACCAAAGCATGATCTGCGGAGTTTCAACCCAAGGATGCCCACTGATCAGCAAAATGAGAGGACCATAGTGCTTGCTGGAATACCCCAGCCTCTTCAATATTGTTCTACAGCAGTGCTTTCTAACTGTAGGATAGGTTTTACTCATTAAGTCTCCAACAGTTGTTGATTGTTAAGGCTGTTCTGAAAGAAGGACCATATGCTGCACAAGTCTTTATTCTGGTTGCATTAATCTCTCTTTTACTAACATAAATTACTCTTTTTGAACTCTTTGTGGAATTGCCAAATCTCCCAGAATGTTCTAGAGGCTCCTGGTAAAAGGAGAGATTTCCTGGACACTCAAAAGCAATGACATTTCTCCCAGCACTACAAAAAACCCTGAAAGGAACACCCAATGTAGGTTTACTGTATTATGGTCACTTCTTTAGAAATCCACTTTAGAAAAGTTGGCAAGTATGACTTATTGTAATATTATATTGGGTTCGGAAGACAAAGAAAGTTGAGACAAATATTTAATGTTAGCATGGACCTCAACCTCTGATGTTGAGGCCCAAGTATCACCATGTTCTGACTGGTGAGGGTCCAGTAGAAAGAGGTTGAGAAGCCATGCTGTGGACATATCAGAATATCTATGCACTTAACTGTGAGTGGGCTTTAGCCATCCCGCATCATTATGCTGATTAGTGGGGGTCCCCTGGAGCCGTAATACATATGGGTGCTTGAGTCCTAATAGTATATTTTGCAGTGATGCTAAGCCTCATGGACACAGCCATATTCGATTTTCATTCCACAAAAAAACGGATCCTTATCAAACAGATACCTTCCATGTACATTCTTTTCCATTAATAGAAATTTGCAGATCAGCCAAACTCATCCATAGACAGAAAAAAAAGAGATGTGTGCAGGGACCATATAGAAATCAAAGATATATGGAGAAAATGTATAGCTTAAAGGGGTTGTCCGGGCTTTTTAATATTGATGACGTATACTCAGGATAGGTCATCAATATCAGATAGGCGGGGCTCTGATGTTGATGACCTATCCTGAGGACAACCTCTTTAATGGTTATCACTCCCTCACCATGAATTTCTTCTACTGAGGAGATATTAAATGTTTTTATGGTATGAGTAATATCTACCAGATAAGCCGTCTCAATGCTGCAGTGTAAAAACAACTTCTAATTGCTGAAATACGCAGTGAACAGCTGACAATCAGCGCTAATTAACTGCTCTTCAATCAAGCATATTTAATAGGGCTATTTAGGGATGTTTTTTTGCTAATTTAAATGCATCATTGAAAGAGATTTATCAGTCTGGAAAACTGCACAAAAAAGAGGGAAAGGAAAGCATTCAGAAAGTACAGTATGGACGTCTTGACGCATATAGATTGGCCATGACTAATAAGCAATGGCTTACCTCTAATAGAGAAAGCTGCTATGGGGCATGGTCCCCCAATTAAACTTACATAGCTAGCTATGAAAACCTAGCTAGCTGTGCAGAAGGACCTGTGATAATGGCATCAGCATGTGATCAGGGCAGCCATACAGAGTACAGAGTCAGTAGTTTTAAACTGAAGGACCTGTGATAATGTCATCAGCATGTGATCAGGGCAGCCATACAGAGTCAGTAGTTTTACAGCTGAAGGACCTGTGATAATGTAATTATCATGTGACCAGGGCAGGAATATGGAGCTCAGCGGTGGAGAGGAAAATATTGTGAAACTACATGGAGAGGAGCTTCTGTGTTGTGCTTGGAGGAGAGGTGAGTGGTGTCCTGGGATAGCCCATAACATCCTAATAATGGGAACTGTAGTTTTGTCCTACTGGATCCCTATGTAATGTTTATTGATGTTCTACAATATCAATCTGGGCTGATGCTGTATAATAACAGTCTGGTAATGCCGGGGGTTGTAGTTCCCTCCTCTTATACCCTCTCCTTGTAATGTTAACTTATGATCCCTAATAATACCCTGGACATGCTGGGAGTTGTAGTTCTCTCCTCTTTTACCCCTCCATGTATTGCCCACTAATTTTCACCTGTTTTACCCTGCCAGCAGTAGTTCCAGCAGACTATTCCTGTAGGGAACAACCTGCCGGAGCTCCTTGGATCCGGCATTGCTAGAGATATCGTAGTGCTCGTGGGCCCCACTGCACCCAGAGAGCTGCAGCAGGCTGTACTCTGATGGAACAGTTTGCTGGAACTACTGCCAGAAGTATGAAAGAGGCATAAAATGGTCATGATGAGACTTGTAGTTCTCTTATCAGTATAATGATGTTCTGCAGCAGCTGAGGTGAATATTAGGTTTTGTTCACATCTGCGCTGGTGAAGTTCGCTGTTCTCCTCCTGTCATAGGAGCACAACAATAAAAATCATGATAGTGCCAGATCAGGCGCATCCGGATATGGGGGCCCAATTCACATTCTGGCTATAAGGCCCAATGTTTTTTATGTACGCCCCTGCTAATAAGTAGAGATGACCAAATTTTTCAAAAATTTGATTCACCGGTTCACTGAATGTTTTGGAAAAAATTTTGTTCGATCCGAATTTATTCGAGGCAAATTTCTTAAAAAAACAGCTGCAAAGAGCCCTTTACAGTGGTGTAGAACACTGTGCCTTGCAGTAACACGCATAGGGAGTCTGCTGTGGTAGTGAAACCACACTGTGAGCCAGTATAACATGCAGATGACAGGCATCGCTCTTAGAGTCACTGCACACTTCACTTATTTGGGCAGTCACGATAACTAAAGTACAAACTCAACTATACAGGTCGATGTTAGCACTAAGAAGAAGCGCACTCTTTTTACACTGTCATCAGCTGATTCCACATATATGTCTACAGAACCTGTTCTATTAAAAGCTTATACAAGTAGAGCCCCCCTGACAGAATGGAGAGAGTGTCAGCAGTAAGTTTGTGTCGACGTCACTGATTATTTTGCCCTTTCTCTGTTCCATCAGAACAATAACCTAGACGCCAATTTGCCTAGACGCTTGTTTGTTGTTTCTTGTGTTTCTATTGTATCTTGTATCCTTCCCGGCGTGACATTATAACCCACCTGCCATAATAATTCCTAGACTGCCATTTCTCTGCTGCTAGGAAATGGAGTCCGTTGATGCATTAGTGGATCGTGGATCGCATGGAGGGATTATCCCTGGAGGTTGCGGATCTGCGTAATTCTGTCACATGTTGTCAGAATGCCCTGGCATCAGGTGCTATTGGAGGAGGTCAAATTTATGGGGAGCCTAGAGTCGCTCTTCCTGTTTTTCAGGGGGTATGGATGACTTTATTCGCTTTAGAGAGTCATGCAGGCTGTACTTTCGGTTATGGCCGTCTTCGTCTGACGATGAGAGTCAGAGAGTGGGGATAATTATTTCCTTGCTTAAAGGGGACGCTCAATCCTGGGCCTTTTCACTGCCGACCGGTTCTCTGGCACTTCAGTCGGTGGATGAATTTTTTAAGGCCTTGGGATTGATTTATAATGACCCAGATCGAGTCTCGATGGCAGAACTAGGTTGCATAATTTGATTCAAGGAGAACATACTGCAGAGGTGTACTGCGCTGAATTTCGGAGATGGGCTACGGAGACTGAGTGGAATGACCCCGTGCTGCGTAGTCAGTTTTGTCAGGGGTTATCAAAGAGATTGAAAGATGCCCTTGCTTTTCATGAGTATCCAGATACGTTGGAAAATGCTATGTCTTTGGCAGTGCGCCTAGATAGACGCATTAGAGAGAGGAATAAGGCCCCTTCAGTGCGAGGGATTCCTTCTGACAGTGGTTTTCTCTCACCGGTTCCCCAGGTTAATATGACATGTAATTCTGGGATGGGGGAGGAACCCATGCAGCTGGGTCAGGTGTCTTTTCGTTCAGGTAATAGTAACTTTAGGAGGTTGCATAAGTTATGTTTTTACTGTGAAGCAAAGGGTCATTTTGTTTATGCTTGTCCTTTGCTGAAACCACAAGTTGATGAGAATGGTCCACAGAGAGGTTTACTAAAAAAAGAAAAAGAAACATCCCTGATTCTTGGTAGTGTGAATGGGGTGCCAGAGCAAGCAGGAATGCAATCTGTCTGCAATACCCGTTTTCTCCTTCCAGCTATGGTGGCATTAGAATCAAGAAAATTTAGGTTTGAAGTGTTTATTGACTGTGGTGCTGGAGTAAACCTTATTGATTTTCTGTTTCTTCAAAATCTGGGCCTAAGTACGTGCACTTTACGGTGTTTGCAATTGATTCTTCCCCTCTTTCTCAGAAGAATCTCAGTCATATTGTTCATGGTATTCGGCTATTAATGGGTGATTCGCATGTTGAAATAATTTCATGTTTTGTCATGAAAAATTTGCCTGCTCCTATGGTCCTTGGTTTGCCGTGGTTGATTAAACATAACCCTACTATTCATTGGCAGGCAAGACTGGCTATAATCTTTGGTGATTTATTTGTATGTTCTGTTTTTCAGAAAACATTATAGCCTCCAACATGGATTTAAAAGCCAGGGAATCGGTGTGGCTTTCTTCATTGGATTCTCTATTTGAGAGGGGGGGTGCTATTGGAGGGACGGACTCAGCAGACATCAGAGAAATACGGATGACTCTAACCAACTTGTACCATAGACGCACTAAAATATGGTGGAACAAAGCGTTTTTGGGGAGGTACCTTGAGAGAGGGCTGATCCCTAGGGGCCTCAGAATTCAGGTGTTTCCCTCGTTTGACAACATGAGCGAGGAGTTCCTCAATGAATGGGAAGGGGTGTGTAATGAGGCAGCCTCTAAATTTATGGGCGTTCTTATTAAACATAATTTGGGCACTTTGCGCCAATTAGATGATGAAATTGATAGAAATTTAAGTATACTGAAGCAGAGAGGGAATCAAGAAGCTCTTCAAGTGTTTGAGAACTCCATGAGTAATAACTTTGATAAATGGGAGAAAGAGATAAAAGAGAATAAGATGAAGAAATTTACTCGTGATGCAAAGGATTTTGAATCAAAGAGAATGTACAAATGGAGGAGGAAAGAGCTACAGCCGATATGTGCTGATGGTACAACACTCAGGGTACGGTCTCCATCGGTGTCATCTTTGTCCTCTGTGTCTGATGTATCAGAGACATATGGTGGAGTAAGACGGGCTACCCCCTATAAAAGAAAAGGGACTTCCATGACTAGCTCGATGGGAAAAAGACGGACGCTCCGGATGAGGGGTGGTCAGGCACAACCTGATCATCTGAAGGTAATTAATCTGTCTAACCACACATTTCCATCGGTGGATATTTCGGTCTTGGAAAAGGGTTTAACCTTTTCACCTTCTGCTCCATTTGATTCCTTTACAGCGATAAAAGATTTACAATTATTTGGTCGGTCCCTTCTCCTAAAAAAATGGCATCATAAGGAGGATCCTGACGGCATCTTTACCACGGAAGTGGAGAAGGAGGCTGTGAGGACTCTTGAACAATTAATGGTGGAAGCAAACCCAAGTAAGGATGACACTATACCAGATTCCATCAAATGTAAGTCACAAAAATTTCCCCCTTTATCATCATGCCCAGCAGTGGATTTATTTGTCCAGCTGGTGTCCAAGGAATTCAGGCAGCTCTCTACAAGAGTAAGGGAAAATAACCTTTCCTTTTCTCAAAGAGAAAGTCTGAACAGACTTCGCAGGTTACCTGATGTTGTTTTTAAACCTGCGGATAAAGGTGGGAATATCGTAGTGTGGCCTCACACCATGTATGAAAAGGAGGCGTATAGACTCCTGAAAGAAAAAGATTGCTATAAAAAACTGACGTTTAATCCTTTATCCTCTTTTGAAGGAGAATTAGGATGGATCTTAGCTGATGCATTGGAAAAAGATGTCATCTCCAAACAACTTTATGAAGCCCTCTGTGTAAAAGAACCAGCAATATCAACATTGTACCTACTACCTAAAATTCATAAAAATGCGACATCACCCCCAGGTAGGCCCATCATTTCGGGAAGGGCAACTTTACTGAACGAGTGGGAAGATTTTTGGATGCACGACTGAAGCCTTTGGTATTCAACCTACCCTCCTATATACAGGATACAACTGATTTCCTGCGAAAAATAGACGGGATACACCTGGAGGAGGACATGGTGCTGGTGACATGTGACGTGGAGTCACTGTACACCAGCATCAGACATCAGGATGGCATTGATGCCGTCAGACACTTTTTGACTAAAGCTGATGTTGAGGGGACCCAGAAGGGATTCTTGCTGGTGTTACTTCAGTTTGTGCTTACACATAACTTTTTCACTTTTAATGGGTCCTTCTACCTGCAGCTCCAGGGTACGGCAATGGGGGCGCCTTGTGCGCCTCCTATGCCAATCTGTTCCTGGGGCTGTGGGAGGAGGACCTATTTCCATGTGATGGGTATTCGTCGATGTGCCGTGCCATATTTTGGGCACGGTACATCGATGATATCTTTATGATTTGGCAGGGTCCCACCAGTGAGTTAGAATCTTTCTTTTGTGAATTGAATAATAACAACAGAAACATTAGACTGACATATAAGTGGGATAATGACCAAATTGACTTTCTCGATGTTCAGGTCCAGCGGGGGAAGGATGGATCTGTTATGACCAATGTATTCCGAAAATCAACAGCAGTAAATTCTTATTTACATGCCTCTTCCTCCCATCCCCACAGATGATCAGAGCAATTCCAACTGGCCAATTCCTGAGGATGCGCAGAATCTGCTCTTCAGATGAACAGTTTGAGCAACAAGCAAGTGAATTGAGGAGCCGCTTCACAAATCGAGGTTACAGCCAGCGCGCCATTAAAACAGCGTACAGGAGAGCCAAATCATCTCCACGGTTTGATCTACTATTCGGTGATAAAAAGAAAAAGAGAGTTATGAGGAGAAAAAGGTGCGATTCATCACTACATACCACTCACGTTGGGAAGAAATGAAAAGCTGTGTTGAAAAATTTTGGCCCATTCTTTTGGCTGATCCAATAATATCACAGTATACTTCGGGGGTCCATCTCTGGTTGCAAGGAGATCGAAGAACCTAAGAGATCATCTGGTTAAAAGTGTTTATGTGAGACCATCTCTACCTCTGTTCCCAGGGATTGGGAAACCAGCATGGGGCTTTTTCCCATGTGGTCAATGTGTGGCATGCCCCAATCTGATACGAGCTACCCATTTCCAACATGCAACAGAGGAGAAAACCTTTAAAATTACCCAAAGAATAACATGTTCAACAACAGCTGTGGTATATTATGCGAATTGCCCATGTAAAAAGATATATATCGGACTTACCACTCGTGAACTGAAAGTTCGGGCAAGAGAACATGTTCGGGATATCTTTGCAGCGCAAAAGGAGAATGATATGTCACAACTGAAACCTGTGGCGAAGCACTTTAAATTATATCACAATTGTGATCCCTCTGGTTTAAAAATATTTGGCATAGACTGCATATCAAAGAACATACGTGGTGGCAGTATATCAAAAAAGTTGGCCCAACTCGAGTGTCAATGGATCTGGAGGGTTAATTCCCTTAAACCGAATGGTCTGAATGAGGCACCTGGTTTTGCTTCCTTTCTCTGATTGTTTGCGAGTCCGTCCCTCCCCTCCTTTTTTTGGCGTTTTTTAATTTCAATAATTTTTAAAAAAAATTGTTTTTGGTGTAACTTTAGTGATAGATGGGGGTACAGTTTTGCACTGCATCAGTTGTCCTTTTGCACTTTATTGTGCCTAGGAGAAAAGTTTTGAATATGGTCCAATGTCTTTGCGCATATTTATCTTTTATCTCCAGTATTAATATGTTGCTATACACATATATGGAGGTTTCTATATGTCTTATATGTGAGGGTTAGTATTTGCTTATATATAATTATCTATGTATGAAATATATACAATTAATATTTTTTAATATTTTTTAATATTTTTTGTCTTTTTCACTTTTCTAATATAGTAATTCACAGATGAGTTTAATTATTAATATTTAATCTTTAATTATTAATTATATATATATATATTTTTATGTGTGTAATCATGTGTGTAATTTCATGTGTAATCATGTTATATTACATTGTTTGGATAATCATTTGACATTAATTGTGTTGTGTGTATTTGTCTTTTTATTCACAATCACTTTTTCATGGGTTGCACTTAGTCACTTTGTCACTGCACTCGGCACTCTTTTATCTTATTTTTATCTTCTTTTGTTGTACACATTTATTTTGTTTTAAGCATCATGCTATCACAGTCACTCGCGTACTAGTATAATTTTATTTTGCATTTATTATTATTGGTTGTAACCTTTTGTAGGTGATAGCGCTTCTGGAGATTATATATGGATATATATGTTCTATATTATGTGCATCTATTTGTGCCTTATAATGAAGATTTTTCCGGCCGAGACATGGAGATGAATATCATCTGTTAGGACCTGCGATCCGATCATGTGACCTCGGTGGTCACGTGTTCCGGTCACATGATTATATGGCTCACGTGGGCTGTGATGCAGATGGATGCGTGACTGGGAGGTATCGCTATTTGAATTAACGGTGATTGATTGGTTGATGCACTGCATAAATATACTGTCCCTCGATGATGACGCCACCCCCAGACGAAGGCTTGTGCCGAAACGCTGCCGGGGTTGGCGCCATCCCGGAGGAGAGACACAGTATGGGTATGATGTTATTACTTCCTTGATTGTATGCACTTGCACTTTGTACATTTGACCTGTTTATCGGACCTTCTCCCCTCCGTCTCTCCTCTTGGATGCCGCCCATCTATGCACCCCCTTATGTATTTTAATTGTTTGTGCTATATGCACCTTTTAATATGGTAATAAAAATGTGTTTTGCAATGAAACGCGGTCTGGTATCTTCTATCTAGGTTGTTTTGATTTATGTGCCATAGGCGTTGTGTTATACAGTTGTGATACTTGGGCTCATGGTGGCCCAGTACTGGCTATAATCTTTGGTGATTTATTTGTATGTTCTGTTTTTCAGAAAACATTATAGCCTCCAACATGGATTTAAAAGCCAGGGAATCGGTGTGGCTTTCTTCATTGGATTCTCTATTTGAGAGGGGTGGTGCTATTGGAGGGACGGACTCAGCAGACATCAGAGAAATAAGGATGACTCTAACCAACTTGTACCA